>CM035145.1:51855143-53055143 GCA_020205605.1 Panax ginseng
AACAATCCCTTATAGTTCATAAACTGATGTTGTTTATACTTTTAAAATTTTTGCAAGCCTTAAAACTAAGAAGAGTTCTATACTTGTATTTAGAATTGGTTTATGATTTTTTTTGGTCCCTCTAAGTTTAACTCTTCCATTAATCTATCCCCTTGGCTGTATTAACATATATATCTACATCTGCCTCTATACCTATAAAAAAAATCAAGTAGATGCAGCTGCTTATGTTGCCCCTTAAACAGATCCGCCCCTGCCAACTGCTATAATTTTCATCATATTTAGGTCCTGAAACAATCATTGATGTGGGAAAGAAAAAACTCTATAATTAGTATATATCTTTAGTCAATTTACTAAGGAAGAGTAGGTTGTAAGGGAAAGATGGCACAAAAAAGACATTATGAATTATCAAATCAGGAGTTAAAATTACTGATCCCACTTGATTAACCATGATCCTGACTTGTGTAGGTAATGAGACATAAATAGGATAAAACAAATTTATAATGGAGTGCATAATATCAATATGGAAATTGTAGCGTCCCCCGAATCCGGGCCCCAAATCGCCGCGGATTCGGTTTGCTAATCTTTCTATAACTATTGCGGAAGATATAAACATAAATTGTTTATACATTACATTACACACTATTCCCCAAGGTCGAGTAACCTTTACTTATACACAATTCATAAACTATTTATTACATAACAATATTTATCACAATACGCTATTACAAACTAGTCAAGACTTTATAACCCAAGTTGAACTTGGCTTTAATCGCTTCCTCAGATCTCAACGCTTTTCGTCTTATCTCGCAATGTTTTATCATGATATAGCAAGGGTGAGCATGAAAGTTGCCCAACAAGTTTAAATACAACAATATAAGGATATATCATGATTGAAGAGTATGAATAATGGGCTTGCTATAATTCATCAATATAATTGAGAACTAGCACGAATAAATTTTTGACTGAACAAGTTTTAAACATGAACAAACATTTCTGAACCAACTGGTAATGAAGGTGATCAGCCTTTCATACCTGACTTATACATGCAAGATGTACAGAGTACAATTTTCATGGCAATCAGTAATGATTAACCATAAGCTTGAATAAAACACTCTTATTAGAGTTAAGTAAGAACAAACTTGCCTGAACCGTTGATTACCGCAACGCAATTTATAACGCTTTACTCGGAGACCTAATATTAATAATATAGATCTCCAATATTAGAATCACAGTATAATATTGTTATATCTAAATACACAGAATAACCTAAACACATAACACATAACCCTATAAGTCTATACAGCACATAAGACTTAGCATCGTGTCAAACTATTTCAAATTTCGACTTTAAACCCGACACAATTCTATCATCCCGACGATCTAGTCGGACAATACTCGAGTTTAAGTTCGGTTAAACTCGCTTAACCCTTAACAATTATCACGTATAATTTTCTTATCAATCAAAACATTTTTTCTAGGCTCGTAATAATTTTGAGATAATTATTACCATTTATCATGATTTTCCAATCATTAATATCGTATTTAAATGAATTAAATACCACATTAATTCCTTAATCATTAATATAAAATATTAATGAAAATCCATACATAATATTATAATGTAATTATAATATTTCAAAATATTTTAATACCTTAAAATCATAATTATTTGATTTTTAAACACTTAAATCCATTATCCGATAATTGATATTAATATTAAAATATTAATATTTTTATGCCAAAATATCAAAAGTTATATTTTATAACTCAAAATATTTTTATAACACTTAAATCATTTTTATATGATTTTTAAACCATTAATTTCATTTTTCCATAATTTATTTAATATATTTATTAAATAAACTAATTACCATTAATATTAAAATATTAATGAAATTTATCATAAAATATTAAAAGTCATCAAAAATAACTTCAAATATTTTCTAACACCATAAAATAATTTTTCATGATTTTCATGAATTAAAAACTATTTTTCATAATTTATTTAATATTATAATTAAATAAATAAATACCTTTTATATTCCCAAAAATATTAAATATTTTCAAAATATACTCAAAATAGTTAAAAACTATTTTTCAGAATTTAAAATAATTTTTCGGAATTTATTATGTATTTTTAATAATTAAAAATCATTTTTATTTATTTTAATTAATTTTCAGAAATTAATAAAAATAAACTGTCGCTAAAGGGGCCCTATAGCGACAGAACCATCGCTATAGGTGTTCTTGGTGTTCTTGGGCAATTTCCAGAAACTCATGTCAGTTGACAAGTGGGTAGGTTTGACCGGGTTTTAATCCTTGTTCTTCCTACTTTCTGGGCTTGTAATTGTTTTTATGTTGTAGTATTTTTGTAGTACTACAATTATATATCACCATATAAGTCATTAAGCAACATAATCGCATGATCTAAGTCTGCAAAGTCGATGTCAGAGGCTTGCAAGGATTTCTGGGTTTCCCCAGATTTCCAGACAGGTTCGAGTGGCCATCTCATGGCTCGATTAAATCTAGGTTCCAGTCATGTTTCATGTGATGTTAAGATTCCATTCTATAGTAATTATGTCAAGGTACAACATACAAGTACCAGATCAACATACAAACATCAAAACAGTACGATCTAGGTTTCATTAAACAAGAGGTCGAATCGTTCTTGGTGAATTTCGGTTTTCAGAATTAAATCAACAAATTGGTCAAAGCATGTTTGACCACTGATTACTTTTGTATTAAGCAAGATCCAGGTGATCTAATGGTTTGAGTATGTAGAATACCTGTCAGGCTACAATATCCAACCTAAAACATAGCATAAACACTAACAGGATACAAGATCTAGCGCCTGAAAAACCTTGTCAAACAACATAGAAATTTCTGGGCTGCCCAGAAATCATATGTTGTGATCGGTCAACTAGGTTTGACCGTTCATAACTTTTGATCTAGACAAGATCTGGACTTGATTTAAGTTGGAGATCAAAGACCACATGGCATACTATAGATGTACAACATAAAAAACCAAAATATATTAACAGAGACAGATCTAGGAGACCTGACATTTGCTTGTCAGTCAACATTTTTCCAGATTTCCAGATTTGAGAAATTTTTAAATTCGTGCATCTAGATGTTATAGATTCTTGATCTATCAACCCAGATCACTTATAGACACCGTATTACACATATTTAACCAATCAATTACAACAAATAACATTAGAATCATAGATTTTCGAAATTAGGGTTTATACCACTTTTTGGGCTTTGATCATGATTCTGATCTTTGATCTTGTTCTTGATACACGTGGGACTTGATATTGTGACTGATCTAGCACTACATTTCGAAGCTTTTAGAGAGAGAGGGTCAAGAATGAGTATTGGTGAGTAAATGAGCAATAAGGTAATATTTTCTCTCTCTTTAATCTTAAAATTTGATACAATGCAATGTATATGACTGATTTGGCTGCTGAGATTGCTGGTCATATAAGTCACATGCTATGGCTAGATTAGGCTAGGGTTGTTCACCAACCTTGACTTAGCAAGATTTGCAAGTTGTCAAAAAAAATCTAAAAAGGGCATAAATGACATTTCCTTAATTTTCTAGAATTTGCCAAATGATAAAACCCTTAGGGTTTAGGGTTTGAGCAATCTAGGGTTTAGGATTTGGACAAATTTAGGGTTTAGGTTTTAACCCTCAAATATTTAGCAACTAGGATTTCAAAATTTTCTAATTAAAATTTTAAAATAGAAAATTTTTGATTTCTAATTATAATTAGGGCTTCCTAATTACATCATAATTTCCTAGTCATGAATCATTATCTGCTAATTAGGACTATTTTATCCTAATTAAAATTGCTAATTACGCAAGTAGGGTCAAAATGGTCATTAGGGTTTATAAACCACTAATTAGGGTTTCTAATAGAAAATAAATTTTCTAAATTAGAAATTAAATATTCGTAATTAGATTAGGGTTTTCTAATTACTTAACTTTAAAAATTAGGATTAATATATCCTAATTAGCATTAAAATATTCAATTAACACTTTCATTTTTCCTAATTATAAATTAGGGTTTTCAAACTGTTATTAGGGTTCTGACGAAAAAAGTTTAAGTTCGATAATTTGAAATTAGGGTTTGCTAATTAATTGCTGTTACCCTAATTAATATTATAATAATATAGCGATGAGAGCATTATAATTCTCCATTAATTTCCCGTATTAGGTTTAATTTATCGTAATCAAACTAGGGTTTTCGAGATCAAGTATTAGGGTTTTGATTTGGAATTAGGGTTTTGTAATCAATTAGTTAAGATTAACCTAATTAATCTTATAAGTATTTACACTTATGCCATTAAGTTCCCGATTTAGGGTTTCATGCAATCGAATTAGGGTTTTGGATGTCTTAATCAAACTAGGGTTTCAGAATCGATTTCTAGGGTTTCTTATCGACGTTAGGGTTTTCTAACTGAACGTTGTTGTTCTTAATATATTCTTAGGGTTTATTCTGAGATATAATTTATCCGGTCAACCTTGACCTTAACCACATTCTCATATACACACATAACCATATTCACAGAACTTAATCACATAAATCCTTAATCCTGAATAATTCACCTAAAAGCCTTCACGAAATTTTGAAATTCTCAAAATTCCATCCTAATAACATCAAACGCATACACTTATTTTCTGTCTAGGTCTATTATTTGACCTTAAATCAATCATTTAAGATTTTAATAAATTGTCTAATTTCTCGGGTTGTCACAGGAATGCATACGATCTGCACTTGTTTCTATGATCCATGGATATGGGTTAATAGAAGTTGAAAAAAGAAAAGAGGTAGTTATACCTACAAAATGATCTTCAGGGGCTAAATGAGGCATACTTGTAGTATTTGTGACGTCCCCAAATATGGGTTACCTTTAGATTACATAAAAATCTTACTCAAATCCCAATATCTATAGACCTTTACATAACTGAAATACCAAATAATATTACAATACATAATACTAAAGGTATTTATTACAATAACTTCTTAAGTTCAATTAAGCACATGCGCTTAGTAATAAATTACTCTGCAACCTTACCTTTTCCCTTATCTTTCCCGAAAGTACCAGCTTCTCGATTTTAAAAATCAAGCTTTTGCATGTTGTAGGGTCAAATGACCAGTGAACTCTGTACTAGAATTGACAGTACTAAAACTACAATCCATGGATACAAATAGTTATTAGAACTGAAATATATCATAGACTTGTACTTTAGGGGATCAGCTTAAGTCCCCTATATTGTTCACAACATAATAGTCTAATGATACATTACATGTCCTTCGAAATCATAATGTCTGGTATCAAAGGGTTGTTCGTTCATAACAATATATAATAGGCCGCACCATAACAAAATGGTTTGGAGAGCATTATATGAGATTTTCTTGAATCAAGAATATAAATATATCTCAACATTTGTCTAACTGAAATAATGGCATTAGCATACTTTTGATATCATAAGAATAATTGAATTCAAAGTATTATAGTTAAATAAGTTGACTAACTTGAAAATATAACTTTTGAGTTAAGTACTTGCAACATAAACTTATTTAAGTAAGAAAGGTTGATATATTTGCCTCTCGTGTCGATTAAACTTTTTAAGAAAGTGACTTTCCATTGAGTAGCCTACATATATATAAAGTCGACTTATTTAGTTATCTTTTAGCACAAAGTCTATATTATTGATACATATAGCTCAACTATAGTTATTGAAGTAATATTTAATAACTATCATGTATGTTATGTAACATTAAACTCTTATATATATCCAGCTTTTATTTGGAAATACAGTTTAGTGCACATAGGCATATAGTATATCACAACAAATTTTCATAGTTTAATATATATGTAGCACTTGATCACATAGACACACAACACATATATAGCTTACAAGCATCCCAAAGCATACAAGGTTCAGTCTAAACATAACATGCTATAGATCTTAGATCATAAAAAAATTTTATTATCTCATTTAGTCATGTTAAGACATTTACAAACATTAAGACTTTACTTTTACAACATAACTCAAAAACACAAAAAAATGATTTTTGAGGTACTTTTGGGGATTTTTAATAATTTCTATAGTAGCCTATTTAGTTTCTCATTTATGCAATATTATAGAACCCATAGCAAAGTATTTTATCCATGGTTTAGGTCTTTAAAACTATCAAGTTAAGCATTACAAAAATAGGCCCCAACAGGACTGTTTTATACACTCACATGGGCAAAATTGAAGTTTTGGTGATTTTCTAGGCTACTTTGATGATTTTTATAAATTTTTGTATTATGCTTTTAGACCTAAAATTTGGACATACTTATAAACTATATATCAAAGTATTTTTTTACTGGTGTAGGTTCTCAAGTAAGTCATTTAAGCTTCTTGAAAAAACTAGGTTGTTCATCACAGTTTTTAGTTTTCCTAACATTGGTCAATTCTTACCAATTTCATTTCTGGTCACTTGGGCTCATTCCAACACTTGAATTATTACTAGTTAAGACTTGTTTTAGAATTCTCCTGACTTTTATATACATAGATATGGTTTTGACCCTCTAAACCTAGCATTTTTAAGCTTTTACATACTAATTTCTCATTTTCTTATGTATTAGCATTCCAACCTTTAGAATTGTCTAACATACTTCTAACTTACTTATTTAAGAAGTTAAAACTAATCTTTAAGCAAAATAACAAAATCTCAAATTTTATACTTAGTAAACGTAGTTTAAGTGATTTTTCAAGCTAGTTTGATGATTTGTTTGAATTTTTGGGTTAAGTTATTGGCTCATCTATTTAACCTTACTCCTAGACTATACATCAAGGTATTTTAATTAAGGTCTATTTTTGTTATTCATGTCAGTCAGGCTTCCCAAAACAGGGGCTCAAACTGGCATGTTTCTCTCTTTTTTCCCAAACCTGATTTTAACACTTTTATTTTTTTTTTCAGTTTTGGCTACTTGGATAGTTTAGGCATGTGTATTTTAGTTACTTGAGGCTACTTTAATCATCACTACACTTTATTTTATCACCTAGCCAAATTTAACTTATTAAAGCACACATTAGGCTTATAAGAGAGATCCTAACTTGGTTTTCGTGTTAGATTTTGTTTTAGCCTTGGTTGGGAATCATTACTAGTATGCATTGGCAACTTAATATAAGCTCATTATAGTCCATTAAGGTCAGACATTGAAATTTGCCCAAAATTGTTCACTTTTGGCCTAAAACATGATTTTAACAAGTCTAACACTTAAAATAATCTAGACTTGATTTCTCTAGCTTGTGTAGCTCACTTATGTCATATTATAGCTATTGAAACTTACTTACAAGATCCAAGTATTGCATCTCTTTCCTGGTGCTAGTTGATCCTGGTATTGCATCATAGTTTTTAAACATTATTTTTGGACAACACACAACCTAGACCCCAACTAACTTAAGGCTCACCTTTTAAATGTTATTTATGGACAATGTGAGTACACGTAGTCTAATAACATCAGTAACTAAAATTGGCTTGAGCAGTCCCATTTAGTCATAGTTTTGACTAACAAACACAAACAGTCCACATTATGAATTAAGGAACCTTAAGGTACTCAAACAACCTTTAAAACATATTATAACCAATAATTACATCCATTAGCATGCTTGAAATGGTTAGTTCAGTTATTAGCACAAAACAGCCCCATACTAGGCATTTTAAGCATGAATTTGCACTACTCTACCATAACAGTCCCAAGTATTCAAAGTCTCAAGTTATATGCATTTTTACTCCATACACATGCTATATAATGTATACACATGGCTTAAAACTCATAAATTATAGACTTCATACTTTTGATCAAAATAGCTTCCCTTTAGGCTTTAAGTTTTTTTAAAAACATGGGCTAATATCACAATCAACAAATTATAACTTGTAACACATACAAACGGACAAGAGGGTTCTAAGTAGGGTAGAGAGAGAAGCTCCTCATTCTCTCTAGGAAATCCCCCCTCCTTCTGCCTTCTATGCCTCCATCTTCTCCGTAATCCTCCTCTCCCCTCTTTCTTGTGTCCCACCTACTCTTTTTTTATGTTTAGATCTGATCTTGATGGGGCTTGGGGTTGTTTTGGGTTTTTTATGATGAGGACATGGCATGCGTGGACTCAAACAAGACTAAAGGGACATGGGGATCATGTAAGGCTAGAACTAAGATATTGAAACAAGGTCTCAATGGATTGATCCAAGATGTTTGGGTTGAACCTAACACAAGAAAACCCAAAGAGAAGGATAAGATACAAATTTGGATCAATTTAATACAAGCCCAAATTAAAGTCTAATCTCGCACCCAAGGACAAATCAATTTAGCAGCATGAATGGGAAGCATAAACTAGAAAAAAAAATGTGGGCCAGATTAATTCTAATACTTAACATTCATATGTGTTATTATATTACAGTAGCTGTAATTCTAGGATTCAAGTATCACGTGGGCCATGGGATATCAAGGCAATTCAACATATATACTCCATCAAGGAATTCTGGCATACAAAGGAGTCATGCATGCAAAGGAGTCATGGATAAATATATTCAACAATTACATTATATCACACGGTTTTAGCAGCCTTCACGCGACAATTGATTTTTTTTATACACACGGCAAGTCACGTGGCAATGATTATTAGATTTTAAATTCTATTGTAATTAGGATTTTTTTTAATTAGAATTCTTTTCCAAATTGACTTCTATTTCCTTATAGAAATTAGGGTTATAGTTTATAAATTCCTATTAGGATTTGAATTGTTTTGAGTAGTATAAATAGAGGTCCAAGTTGATGTAATCAAACACATTATTCATTATTTAATATATTTGTGAGGTTATTCTCTACTTTTGGTTCTTTGAAAAATTCCTAAGTATTTTCTATGACACCCCCAAATCTAGGTACTTCATTCCCACAAGACTTGGTGTTCATTTCCATACATTCATACTAACTACCTAAATATAATAGAATATAAACCATAAATCCTCCCATTAAAAGGGTTACATCATTAAGTTCAATAAAAATCTCTTAGGTTATCTAACCTTTAACATAAATCAAGTGCGGAAATAAAATAATTACATCACATCATTTAAATAAAGTCTATCAACATAAAAGCAAATAAATTACAAGTCTTCATCACTTGTACATTTTTCCTTTTCCTTTGTTTGTGGTAGGTTCATCGACCTTCTCAACCTTAGCTGCAATAATTATATTTATGCAAGAGTGATCAAAAAAAATGTTCACTAGATATAGCAATGAACAACGATAGAATAATAACTGTTAATGAATAAACTCATCAGAACTGAATAACACTATGTCAATGATAACCAAAAACTGGAATCAAAATATGAAATATATCTGAGGGTCATAAGACCATGAACTATGCCCAAAGTTATAAGTATTCTTTCAACTTAAACCTAAACAGTCATAAGACTATAAAGACTTCTCGTACTTAGGGGGATCAGCCCTTCGTACAATGTATTGTGCATAAACATCTAAATGCTATGCGTAAATTGTCCCATGTAATAGGGTTGTTCATCTCAGTATTTAGAATACAAGTTCGCATCAAAGTAAGTTTGGTTTGGATAAGTTTCAAGGTAATTTAGAGTTCAACAAACATCAACTAAGGATTAGTTGATTCAATATAGTTTGATAACATTTTAAGTGCTCGATAATAATATGATATGAAATAGTCATGAATTATAAGTGAATCAACATTATATATCGAAATCATGATTTAGAAATGAACCAGAAAGCATAGGCATTAAATATTATAACAAAAATTTCTTGAACAATAATAAGCTAAGGCTATTAATCTTACTCAACAAAAGAAGTGAGTTAATGAATGTGCATGATTAGTAACAAGTTGAGGAATAAAACTTGCTCAATATAAGAATAACAGAATTTAGGAACTTGCGTAATAAGAAACAAAATTAAAGATAGGAACCATTCTCAAAGTAAGGGTTAGGTTGAAGAGTTTACATGAACATAATCTAGTTATATATATATATATATATATATATATATATATATATATATATATATAGGTTTAGAAACTTGTTCAATGCATAAATAAGGTTTAAGCATAAGCATCTATATCATTGATTAGGATAATACCTGACACAACATCCTTTGATTGTACAGCATCATGCACAATTATGTTGAAGGTTCTGGCTGTGGGTCTGTTTGATGATGTTGGTCCAACAATAGTCAATGTACCTCCACTACTACCTCCCTTGCTTCCCGTTGTCTCTCCAGCTTTCTTCTTAGGGCACTCACGAGAAAAATGATCCTTTGACCCGCATGTATAGCAAACATTCTTCTTTCGTTGATGGCAATTTGGGGTAATGTGACCCCCTGGCTACAGTTGAAGCATACTCGCTTACCCCTTAAGCACATGCCAGCGTGATTCTTTCCGCATATAGCACATACTTCAAAATTATTTTACTGCTAGTTACCTTGTTGGCTTCCAGTACTAACACTCGTATTCCACTTCCTCTTCAAGTTATTACTACCATTTCCACCACCACTACCACCATTCTTACCTTCACCCTCGTCCTTCTTCTTTCTTTTTTCTTGATTGTACTTTGTTACAGCCTCACCTCCACCCTCAGTGATAATTTCCTTCTCAAGCACCGCTGCAAACGTCTTCAACTGGAACAGGGAGACTCTTCTATACAACCAGGGCTTCAGTCCCTGTTCAAACCTCCTCGCCTTGTGCTCATCTGTGTTGACATGATATGGTGCAAACCTCGCCAACTCGTTAAATTTTGTGGCATACTCCGATACTGTCATTGATCCTTGCTTCAGTTCTAGAAACTGCACTTCCATCTGATTATTCGAACTCTCGGAGAAATAAGTCTCGAAAAATATCTCTTTAAACCTATCCCAAGTCATTACCCCTTAATCTGCTCGAGTTTTATTAGCTTGCCACCAATAACAGGCTTCTGCTTTCAACATGAATGTTGCAAAAGCAGTCTTTTGGTTCTCACCAACCCTAGCAACATCAAATACCTTCTCTATTTCCATGATCTAGGTCTGTGCGTCAACTGAATTCATGGTTCCACATAATTTTGGTGGTCCAACTGCCTTGAAATCCTTAAAAGTTGCTGCTTGATTCTGTAGTGCTCCTGTCAGAAGCGTCACCAACTGTTGAACTGGGTTAGCTTCAGTGTTGTTATTATTGGTAGATCCCTCAGGGGTTTGTTGTCGTGGTTGTCATCTTCTTAGAGGCATTTTCTGGTTAAAATACACTTATTAGACTATTACTCAATTTCTTTTAAGTATTTTCTACTTAACTTGCACACCATAAAAGATCATCACATAACACATAATACCTTGAATAAAATAATAACTTTTATTCATTCATAATCTTTTAGAAAACATAAGAACAATAGCATCACTATCATTTACATTACTTTCCTGAACTACTAAAGTTTCAGGATAACATCATCATCATATCCCATTGATTACATAACACTTGAGATTTACATCTTATTTATCATATTATTAATTGCATATCAGGTACGTACATTCCCTATGATGTCCTACTAAGATGTAACGTAGCCTTATGACGCTCTTCTTGCATAATACGAAACATTGTTACAGCTTGATTCTGCAGTTGATTCTGCAGTGCTCCTGTCAAAAGTGTCACCAACTGCTGAACTGGGTTAGCTTTAGTGTTGTTATTATTGGTAGATCCCTCAGGGGTTTGTTGTCGTGGTTGTCGTCTTCTTGGAGGCATTTTCTGGTTAAAATACACTTATTAGACTATTACTCAATTTCTTTTAAGTATTTTCTACTTTACTTGCACACCATAAAAGATCATCACATAACACATAATACCTTGAATAAAATAATAACTTTTATTCATTCATAATCTTTTAGAAAACATAAGAACAATAGCATCACTATCATTTACATTACTTTCCTGAACTACTAAAGTTTCAGGATAACATCATCATCATATCCCATTGATTACATAACACTTGAGATTTAAATCTTATTTATCATATTATTAATTGCATATCAGGTACGTACATTCCCTATGATGTCCTACTAAGATGTAGCGTAACCTTATGACGCTCTTCTTCCATAATACAAAACATTGTTCTGCGATCTAACATGTACGGTGGTAGCGTCTCGAACTAAATCGGAAAATACATAACTCGATCTTGAGCTCGATTAATCATGGTGTTGAATAAGTTATTCATCTGCTCCATCTTGATCTTCTTTACTTGTACATCTCTCTCTGCTACCCTGACTCGTTTAGAAGCTTCCTTGTACGCGTCTTCGGCTCTTGCCCTCTTAGTAGACTCTTATTTAAGCTTGTTCTTCAGTTCCACGATCTCCTCTGTCATTTGCTCATTTTATCCTTCAGTGTGAGTCAGCTTCCATTCGACATTACTCAGACGTCCATCTAGATCTCAGATCTCGTCGTCCTTCTGTGGCATCGAGGTCTGTTGTTCAGCTCTTATCTCTTCTAACTCCTTGACTCTATCCTGAAATTCCACATTGCGATCGTATACCTCGTCGTACATACGGGCTAAAATCGTGTTTGGTGGAAACTCTTCTTCCTCATCATCCTCATCCCCATCCGGCTGTGGCAGCTCAACGGGATCCTCCTCATCCTTTTCTACCTCATCATCCTCATCAGGTAAACCCTCCTGCTGAACAACTGTAACCAACGGAGATGACTCCTGTGGTAGTAGTTGTTCCCAAACCACCTGAATGTCTCGAGGCTCCTCCCCTCTAGGCATCTGGGGTCCTTCGTCCCTAGCCTAACTGGATTCTCCTACATTAGCCATCCTAACAACAAAATTTAAAATTTTAATTACTAATCATTACTACTCGACACTCACGAGCACATAGGTTGAAATCACATAAGCACATAAGTGTTTTATTACTTTTTCCTTAAAACACGATAATAGTTTATCACCACTATCATTTCAAAGGTTACTTCCTAAGACTTTTCCCACACCTACAGTTCATAACCTAATGCTTTGATACCAACTTGTGACACCCCCAAATCTGGGTACTTCATTTCCACAAGACTTGATGTTCACTTTCCATACATTCATACTAACTACCCAAATATAATAGAATATAAACCATAAATCCTCCCATTAAAAGGGTTACATAATTAAGTTCAATAAAAATCACACAGGTTATCTAACCTTTAACATAAATCAACTGCGGAAATAAAATAATTACATCACATCATTTAAATAAAGTCTATCAACATAAAAGAAAATAAATTACAAGTCTTCATCACTTGTATATTTTTCTTTTTCCTTTGTTTGTGGTAAGTTCATCGACCTTCTCAACCTTAGCTGCAATAATTATATTTATGCAAGAGTGAGCAAAACAAATGCTCACTAGATATAACAATGAACAACGATAGAATAATATATGTCAATGAATAAGCTCATCAGAACTGAATAACACTCTACCAATGATAACCAAAAACTGGAATCAAAATATGAAATATATCTGAGGGTCATAAGACCATGAACTATGTCCAAAGTTATAAGTATTCTTTAAACTTAAACCTAAACAGTCATAAGACTGCAGGGACTTCTTGTACTTAGGGGGGTCAGCCCTTTCGTACAATGTATTGTGTACAAACATCTAAACGCTATGCATAAATTATCCCCTGTAATAGGGTTGTTCATCTCAGTATTTAGAATACAAGTCCGCACCAAAGTAAGTTTGGTTTGGATAAGTTTCAAGGTAATTTAGAGTTCAACAAACATCAACTAAGGATTAGTTGATTCAGTATAGTTTGATAACACTTTAAGTGCTCGATAACAATATGATATGAAATAGTCATGAATTATAAGTGAATCAACATTATACATCGAAATCATGATTTAGAAATGAACCAGAAAGCATAGGCATTGAATATTATAGCAAACCTTGCTTGAACAATAATAAGCTAAGGCTATTAATCTTACTCAACAAAAGAAGCGAGTTAATGAACGTGCATGATTAATAACAAGTTGAGGAATAAAACTTGCTCAACATAAGAATAACAGAATTTAGGAACTTGCGTAATAAGAAACAAAATTAAAGATAAGAATAACAGAATCTAGGTTGAAAAGTTTGCATGAACATAATCTAGTTAAAATAAATATATATACGTAGGTTTAGGAACTTGTTCAATGCATCAATAAGGTTTAAGCATTTGCACCATCGTAAAAGTAGAGTTAGAGAACTTACTCAATATCAAGAGGTAAGGTTTAGAAACTTGCCTTGCGTGTAGACTAAATCGTAATAACTCGATTCACAATATCCTATACACATGTTATTATGACATAATTAGTTATTACATATACTCTGTATACAATTAAGTATCTACTTCATATATGGCTTAGTTTTTAATCACATAGTCAAGTCACACTAGTAATGTAATAACAAAACTCGTCAATTGCTAATAAAATTTTCATCCTTAGTATCATAATACCACAATTAACACAATCAAATTTTAACAGTCATAATATTGCACCTTATCAACACTTATAGACTTGGTGTAATAAAACAAATTTCTGGCCATTCTGCTAACCATTGACAGTGGCATTGCCAGGTTTGGAGTCATGGTAGTAAAGGCACAAGCACTGGCGTTGGTATCACTGGCAATCAATTACGCTTCCGATTTAAACGATGAACGCAAGCAAAGCCCAATTTGACCAACTAACAATCAATTTGACCCGAATAACTTACATATATTTCACATAAAACATAACTTAAGGTCTCGAGCATGTTTTTACCCATATAAATAACATAAACATCAAATTAAAAACCTTTCAATTCCATGTTTTATACAAAAACTCCATTTTTAACATCCTTAACAAAATTAACACTATGATCACCATTGATCACCATATTAACTTAATCAAAGTACGTTCTCTTCGTGACTTAATGAATTAACACATTAAAAACTCCATTTACAATTTAGTTATAAACCAATTATCCATTTTGAACTCCAACAAGTCATATTCATACACACAGGTACTGTAATAAGTTTTTCTTATTTTTGAACGTAATTAGTACACTAAATACTTGTCTAACTGCTAGTTATAGCATCACAACTACATATACACACAATTTACACTTTATATAACAACAATTCATCAAATTGGAATTCACAGAGACTTTGAAATTCATGAACACATAACATATATATATATATATATATATATATATATATATATATATATATATTACATATTAAGGTTATGGGAGTATACCTTCAATTGCTTGGATAGTCCTTGCTAACTATAGAGAATTTCTTTGGAAATCTCAGGAATCCTCTCTCAACTCTCTCAATTTCTGTGTAATCTTCTTCTTTTTTTTCTTAAGCCAATACCAGACCCTTTTACATAACACAAACTAAGACCAACACACAAATAAACTAAACGTCTAAAATCGACATTTTAATAAGTATAGTAATAAATTATTAGTTATAAAATATATTTTATTTATTATAATTTAAATTCAAAATTCAAAAGCTATAAGGCTATGTTTGGCAAAACACTTTTAAAAATAAAGACTTAATATCTTTAAGTCTTGTTTGGCAAAACTAAATTAAACTCCTTTAATTTATTTAATAACTCATTTATAGTATAGTTTATTGTCACACTTTTATTACCAAATTAAATTAAAAACATTATAATAATTCATTTAATCCCTATCAACTCTTTAATTTAATTATTAAATTAAATTAGAATATTATCTCATAATAATTAATTTCTTAACCCATAAACTATTTATTTAACAAATAAATAATCAAATCAAATCACATTAAACAAATATTTATTCTAAAATAAACACATCAATTAAAATATTTATATAATTCAATAAATATTTGGAATTACAATTTAAAAATCTGGATTGTTACATCATTCCCTCCTTACAAGGATTCTGTCCCCAGAATAACTACTCAAATAATTCATTCAATCAAATCATTCGTCACATTCTTCCCTTCTTACAAGGATTCTGTCCCCAGAATCGAAGACACAGATTAAACAAATAACTCAGAGTAATCTTTTATCATTTTATCTTCGAGTTCCCACGTAACTTCTTCGGCATTGTGGTTCCTCCATATCACCTTCACGGAAGTTATTACTTTATTCTTGAGTATTTGTTCTTTTTTGTCAACTATCTGGATATGAACTTCCTCATAAGACAAGTCCTTATCGAACTACAATGGTTCGTACTCGATCATGTGCTTGTAATTAGGTTTATACGGTCGTAATACCAAAATATGAAAAACATTGTGAACGTGTTCCAAGTCTGGAGGTAGAGCTACCTCATAAGACACCTCCCCCACTCTTCGCAGCACCTCGAAGGGTCCAATAAACCTCGGGCTTAGCTTTCCCTTCTTACCAAAAAAAATTTTCTCCTTCCAAGGAGAAACTTTTAAGAACGCAAAATTTCCTACATCGAACTCACGATCTTGTCTGTGTTGATTAGCATACTTCTTGTAACGCCCTGAAATTCGATCTATCTTCACACCCGGATTCTGTACGTCACGAGTACATCATTTATTCAACATACATCATTATATACTAAAATATAACAACATACACTCTCAAAACCCAAGTTTTGGAAACCTTATAACCTTTTTCATTACACATAATGATAAATACATTATTCATTTAAATTACCCAGTAAATGTGAGCATTCAATTTCCTAGCAAGTCATAACAGTTGAACACATAACTTCAAGAGTTTAAACATTTCTTCAGAACTTCAATAACCGAACAAAGGTTATGAAGCAGCTTGAATAATAGGAATAATCTCGATTCCTATCATTTTAAAACAATATTCACTTTCACTTTGAAATACTTTCATTCTTCTACCATTTTCATACACATTTATCTGGCTAGAATCATTAACACAGACTTAACAATAACAGTTCATGTATAAACAGAACATACTTGTATTGAACAGCTCAATCACAGAACAGTTCATATCATAGAAACACCGAAGTGTTCACATTGTGGCTCAAGGCCTCATACGTTCTACCACCTTGTACAAATATCGCACATTCACACATAGACACAACTTCTCAAGTTCAACATCTGAGAAGTTTAAGAAACTAGCATTAATTTAGAATATGAATGAAGTTAGGAAACTTGCCTTACGCACAGCTACAACTTACGCTGAACTGCTCATTCCAATTCCTATATAACACATAAGGAGAAAACATAAACACCAATTAGTCATATATTGAACTTACGCATTGGTTTACTTAACTTTACTTCTTAGGGTTCGCGTTCTTGCAATATAAGTTTACGCGACTAACTTCTTTTACCAGTTTACGGCTTCATGACATACGTAGATGTCTTACTCAAAACATTCATCATCTTTGATGATTTGCATTCTTCTCTTCTTCTTATAATTTCTCTAGGATTCAGTACACATCGCTTCTCTGCTAGTAGTCCATATGGTACTCTGAGTTGTTTTCCACAAATAACCAACAAACAAGTTCCCGTCTCATTTACACTACCATCACAGTGAGTTAGATCGGTTGCCAATTTCGTATATAACTTCGCTCTCTGAAGGAATTCTTTAGCCCAGCTCCCATATGTCAACCATCAAAGGTTACGATTGTACCACAACCTAAACGTTATCTTAAATTATCCGAACTATTAAACTATACTGTTCTTTAAACCAATTTCTTATTCGTTACGGCTTTCTAGCAACTAAATGTCATACCTCAAGATTCATTCCTTATCAACTCACATTCGGCTTTCATTAATCTTATTACCGTTTGTTACGGCTTTCTTGATAATTTATATATTATTAATATTTTCGTTATTTATTACCTTCTTGATCTTTCAATCTCTTTCGATCATTTCATTCAACATGTACTAAAGGTTTAAATTACTTGATTAAGTGTTACATTCGATGAAATACACGTTCATTGGCT
This sequence comes from Panax ginseng, assembly GCA_020205605.1. NCBI lineage: Eukaryota > Viridiplantae > Streptophyta > Magnoliopsida > Apiales > Araliaceae > Panax > Panax ginseng. Next base: position 51,873,120 of record CM035145.1, read on the forward strand.
TTCGTTACACTTCCCCCAGGTTTTGAGCAATTAAAAGCTCATTAACGGGCTTTTTCCCTGCACTGGCGCTGCGACGCCACTCTCTTCATTATCTCTCGCGCCACGGCGTGAGTTGGTAGTACCCAGCTCCCCGGTCTGGCACTGTAGCACCACATTACAAGGCATGACTGGCGTCGCGGCGCCAAGCCCTAACCCTAGAAAATTTTCTAAGTGTTAAATCAAATTTGAGACGCTTACTTCCTGATCTCATAACTCCTTTGTTATAACTCAGAACGAGGTCATTCCAAAGCCATTCTCTTCCTTATCTTACTTACTTAAATACCCCTTGGACATAACTTCGTTCTGAATCCGTTAATGTGCCATTTGATTGGCTTGATCTTCACCCTTTGTTCATTTTACGTTTTTAACGCTCTTCGTTCGTTCGTCCATAATTTGGTCATCCCAACTCGGAACTCGTTCGTTCTTGAGTCCATAACTCATGTTTTCTATGTTCTCTTACTTTCTTATGAAACCCTACTCATTCGGGTTCATTTACTAACTTTCTAATTCTCGTTCGTCTTTTACAAAATTTTTGCCATAACTTCGTGATAGCTAAGTTTTAATCCGTTCTTCATGAACGTTTCTACCGTTCCTAACCAAGCAATAAGCATCTAACTTATACGCGATGGTTTTAAACTTGTCCATCAACAACAATTATCCTACGATGGTTTTAAATTTGTCCATCAACAACGTTCTTCGTGTTCTTTGTGTTATTCATTCGTTCTTCATTTTAATCGATATTTTGGATTACAATTTCACTTTTTATTGGAATTTGATGTTATAGAACATCATTCCTTACTTATTTCACCTACTTATTCATAAAATCTACACAGGTCGTTCTAATTCGTTACGAATCTTACACTTCCTTAAGAAATTTATAAAATAACTTCAAACCCTTATTTCTTCTTTTCTCATGATTTCAACAATATGAAATCATCCCTAACATCATCTACCCCTTATCTTTATTAAGTTATGTTTTTAAACATAGAAACTTAAAGAAAATTTATAAGAGACTAGGTTTCGGATTACCTTTCTCCTTCAATCTCATTCCGTCGGACAAAGTTTTCTCACAAGCAACTTTTCTTCCTCCTTCTCCTCTTCTTTCTCCCATCCGAACTCTCTCTCTCATGTTATAGGATTTTCAAAATCCCATTTAAATGAATTAAGCTTACTATTTATAGAAAACCAAGGCTAAGGGCGTTTTAGTCATTTTTCCCCCCAAACTCTTTACTATTCACACCTCCATACTATACTATTCCCACCTCCTCAATACACCTCCTTACTATTCACGAAACTTCTCCGTCTTTTGGGTTTCGTTCGATAGTTTAAAAAATTGCAATTCTCGGAATCCAAATATTTTTGGATATTTCGTCTTTCCTTTACCGATTAACTTTTACCTATTCTTCGGATTTTTGAAAAATTGAAAACACTTTTTGGCATTAAGCATTTTCCTTCACGTTTTACCCTAGCATAGTTAAACTAGTGAAAAGTACATAGTAGTACTTTTCGTCATTTTTATTCGTCCGATTTTTGCACGTTTTTTGAGAAAAACTTTATCGGCTTACTTAACTTTTCATAATATATTATTGTCAAATCTTTCGACGGAATGTCATTTTGACATACCGAACTCTCAAAACGGCCTAGGTTATTCAAACCCTAACCCTTAGGGTTTTGTCAGGTGAATAGTATTTATTTCGTCTTTTTCCTCAGAAATATTTTGTTTCCCGGAAATATTATATTTTTGACTTGAAAATTCTTACTCGATCAATCTAGCTCGTAGCCAGAATCCTCCCGACTTATAATCATGGTAGGTTTTAGAACGATAAATAAACACATAAGCATAATATTATTAATAAAAATTTCTTTTATTAATAACTAATTCTTTAAACTTAAATGCTGGACAATCCGGATTCTCCGGGTTGTTACACTTCCCCCCTTATAAAAATTCCATCCTCGAAATTTCTTAAAACCACACCCTTACCCGGGTCATCACATCCACCATGCTTCACAAAATTTTGTCCTCGAAATTTTTAGCCTACCCTTCTTCTCAACTTCCCTTCAATGGAGCTCTTATCTTTCCATTATTCCTAACCCCCATAACCTATCAAGAATCATGAAGTAGAAGGAATAACGAAGAATATAAAATTTCCTTTTAAAACGTTTCATACTTTTGCTGAGGGGTCAAATTGACCATGAACTCTTACTAGGTTTAATAGCATGACGCTGTAACCTTTCTTCCACGGTCAGTTTATAATCACAAAGAAAGCAACTACCTCTTACCCATCATATACCCCATTTCAGGATATGTTCACCTCAGACTTAATCAAAACAATTTGGTTTGTCACAACTTCTTCAAAGAAAGCTCGATTTTCTTTTAAACATGACATACCATTTGTCTAGCCAAATCAAGTAGCTTAGACTGTACCAATAAATTGGATATCAACGTGAAACATTCGTTTAGTCAACTCAATTGACATTGACTACTTCTGTAAATTCTTTTCGCAATACATTAAAACATTTTATGACGTCGTAATACCGTACTTTTTAAAGTACGTTGAGGACTTCGTCAGTTTGTGACTTCGTCATTATACATCATACCATAACGGGTTGTTGATCCTAAGATCACATCCAACACTAGGTTCAATTGCATTAATAACTCCATCCTTGTATCAAATGCACGGATGAATTAACATTCATTCTGATATTTTGAAATCAATTTCTATCTAGCCGAAGCAATTAGCATAGACATACCAAGAATAGCTCTTTTAAAATTCGTTGGTTCCAAAAGTTGAACCAATTCTCTCCTTTTCAAAATGTACATATCAACACGATTTCAATAAAGTTCAAAATCTAGCATAGCTAGATGACTTGGAATATCCTATCTCTCCATCTTCCTTCATTGTCTTACTACAATAATACTTAATCTTCTTCAGCACCTTCAATACTAAGCCTACTGAAAACAACGTGTTTTCAGTCTAAACATCCATATACCTTAGTACAGTCCATAACCGTACCACACATTATGAGTTCAGGAACTTTCCACAATAATATAAGTTTAAGAAATATCCAATCAGACCATAGGCGTCCATTCGCTGAGACGTTAAAAAACATACCATATTATTATGAGTCACGAACTTACCATAAGTATGAGTTTCAAGAACTTACACCTACCTTATCGTTCTCTACCTATCAAGTATATACATGAGAAAAGATTCATCTTCTCGTCATATACATCTTGATAGCGCGACTAATCCCAATGATTATCACTCTAATAAGCTAAACAGTTTTTACACCAAGCACAAACCTCTGCCCATAACAAAGGTTCATACAACTCAGCTATCACATGAGTCCTCAATTGAAATTTTACAACTTCTAAATCTCTCTTTACTTAATACGAATTTTCTTTAATTCGTATGCTATCCTTCACAACTCAATCTAAGTTCTTCTTCCCTTACTACTTTATAGTACCCTTTATTCATAGCATTAGCTATAAATCATTCATCGTTTAACAACTCATTTGTTACTACAAATTACTATGATCACGTGGTGATCTTCTTATCCTTCTCTCTACGATTATAGTCTTAGGTACTCCTACCTAAGGTTTATAACCTATCAGCTCTTATACCAACTTGTAACACCCTGAAATCCGATCTATCTTCACACCCGGATTCCGTACATCACGAGTACATCATTCATCCAACATACATCATTATATACTGAAATATAACAATATACACTCTCAACACCCAGGTTCTGGAAACCTTATAACCTTTTTCATTACAAATAATGATAAATACATTATTCATTTCATCTTACAAGAGTGACTTTTATCTGCCACCAAGGATACATAACAGTTCCTTAAACTAGTTTATAGGTCAATTTTATCTTTCTATATTACAAGTCTTCACTTGATCTTCTCGCTTATTCACATTCTGAACGGCACTTCATCTGGATACCATCAGCTTGATCTTTACGAGATCCTTAATTTCTTCTAACCTCGTTCACTGAAAATGTTTTTCATTTAAAGTAAGTGTGAGCATTCAATTGTACAGCAAGTCATAACAGTTGAACACATAACTTCAAGAGTTTAAACATTTCTTCAGAACTTCAATAACCGAACAAAAGTTATGAAGCAACATGAATAATAGGAATAATCTCGATTCCTATCATTTTAAAACAATATTCACTTTCACTTTGAAATACTTTCATTCTTCTACCATTTTCATACACATTTTATCTAGCTAGAATCATTAGCACAGACTTAATAATAACGGTTCATGTAAGACCCCAAATTATTAATAAATAAAATTTATTTTCCTCTATTTATTATTTTGAAATAGTAAGGATTGATTTGATTAATGTGGTTAGTTATGGGTAAAATGCGCAAATATTTTAAATAAGCAGGTGGTTATCAAATATTCATTTTTGTCGGGGAATATTCGTTTGGTCGTGGAAAATTCTTTCTTTGTTTGGGAATATTAAATGCGACGATGGCTAAATCTTTTGTGGGCCCCATAACGGAAAAAACGATTGGATGAAGAAAACGACAAGTATAAGTTGTTTATAAATAATGGCGTAGTTATTACGAATTAACCTTTGTTGGAATCTGCAGGTGGTTAAAAAACACGATGTCTGGCGTTGTTGCACAAAGAAGACACTTGCGGTATTGCACCAATTATTGATTGTTATGTAAGAAGGCACTACTCAATAATTTTTACAGAGTTTCCGCAAAGTATTTTATTTTATTGATTCAATAATTGTTTGCGTTGATATTTTATATTCTTCGTTGTTTCAATAATTGTCACTACACGGTATTTTCTATTATCGAAGCAATAATTCATATTATCTAAATAATATTATTAGAAAACATTATTGACAATGTCTAGAAAGTTCTGTCTAAGGAGAGATTTGGTCACCTAATTCTTGGCCGATAAGGAGAAATTCTTATTGAAAACCCCCTCTTTCTCAGGAGCGGCACGGTCACAAGATCTTTGTGATTCTGTAATATTATTTGTGAATAATTAATTATTAATTTATATGATGAGGAAAATATTGATTTTATGTGGATATAGATGGAGAAAATTTTCAAAGTGCCAATTGTTGAAAATCGATATTTTATCTTTTCTGATAAAATAATATTTTATTATATTATTATAATATAATAATGACGATATTTTTACAATGAATGTGGGATATATGAGTATATGAGGAGGAAGAGTATTTTTGTTGCAAAAGTTGTTTAACAAATGTTTTGTGTGTCAGTGGACCCCATTTATTGACTGAAATTTGATTATAGTCTGTAAAAATCGCCCGTTTGTGGATTTTGGTTAATTTCTGTTTGGAATTTGGAAAACATTTCTTCTGCAAAGTTGTAGAGAATTGAATTTCCTATCAAAATTCGAAAGATTCGAATTTTCTGATAAAAGGGCTATTTATTGTGAATTATTGAAGTTCCGGAGTTCTGAAATAATTAATTTTTGGAAGTTTAAAATACTTTAAATAACAAAAACGTTTTTTTTCATTATGGTGTGTTCCACATGTTTGTTGAATGGGTGATTTGATTTTCTAAGGTTCATGTAGAATTTAATTTTAATATATTAATATTATATTAAATTTTCTGCTTTGGTGTTCTAAGCATTTTCCTATAAATAGGGTGCTTAGGTTAGAATTGAAAATCACACCAGAAACTACAGAATTCTCTCTCTTTCTCTCTCTATATATCGAGCGTATTTTTGTTAGTATTTTAGTACTTTGAGTATTGTTATACGGTGCAAGTTCTTTCAGCACTATATCCAGTATTCCAACAAGAAGTACTATTCTAGCTAAGGTAAGGGATGTTATTTTCTTCTCAAATGATATTATTTCTTCAATATCATTATGCTGAAATATTGGTTGGAACTTTTTATCAAATTTGGAACTTTTTCATGTCGGGGTTACTATTCATGAGTTACTATTCATGAGTTACTATTTACGAGTTACTATTCACGAAGCATAATGATGTTTTTTGTGAAATTTCTATCTTTTGGTGTCGGAGTTACTATTCACGTATACGGCACTATTCACGAATACAACACTATTCACAGAAAAATTAAATTTTCGTTTTTCGTCCAAAATATCAATTATAGATACTAGCTTTGATTGTATCCATATTTTTATCATTCTTGAATTTTACTCCACTATGATTATTTATGAGGTATTTTTGGACATGAAATAGCTGAAATACGAATCCTTAATATTTATTCTTTTGTTTCATTGGATTCGTTTCATTTAAAATATTTTTCATCATCCTCTGTCCTAAATGATGATATAATTGAATATCTTTGGCCTGTAGTGCAAAGATTAATGATTTTTGATGAATATCTTTGGCCCGTAGTGCAAAGATGAACAGGTGTTTAGATGAACATGACCAACTGGTGAATATCTTTGGCCTGTAGTGCAAAGATGAATACTTAATTCCAGATATATATTGATTGATGTTAAAGGGATAAAATATCGACGACGAACTTTTAAATTCATATATAGAAGATAGTAGTTTGCATTCTCTACTTAACTCTTCTAATGAATTATTATTTCCGCTGCAAGGATTGATTTAAAACTGGTTGTCTATTGTATTATATCAGATTTTTTCCTGTTGAAGACTAACGATAATTTATTCTATGTTATCTTAGTCATAATGTTCTTTACTGCGCTAGTTGAGCTCACCCTATTCCTTGTTGTTCCATTTTTCTTCTCAGGAGGCGATAATGTAGCGAGTACTAGTCGGGGTGTGGAATGATGGTTCTAGAAGTGGTTCTAGTAGTCCTCACTATTTTGTTAAATAGTGTATTAATAATTGTAATGAGGACTTATTTGAGTGTGGATATTGTCTAGATGATAATATTTGTATTTAAATTCACAGTTTTTATGTTGTATTAATAAAGTTGTAGTTATTTCTGTACCATGTATTTTGACGACTTCGAGAATGGGTGTTGTATACCTATTTTGGGGGCGCCACGTTGGTATCGAGCTTAGGGATATGGTCTCTGGCGGAGATGGGGAATAGTACTAGGAGGGGAGAGCGAGTAATCCCTTCGCTAGTGTGTCATACCTAAGCTTATTTGTTGGTCAGTTGAAGTATATGGTTAATATGTGATATGTTAATTTGTTTAATTAACCCTTGTTTTATGGAAGTATTTAAGAATGGCAGCTGAGAATATTAACGGTGGAGTTAATGAGACCGTGTTAACACCTTTAATCACCACACAGGGGAACGTGCAACAGGAAGGCAATATTTCTCCTGTAAATAACACCACTGAGCAGACGATTAACGACGGGATGTTTAGGAGCTCTTTGCAGTTCATGCAAAACCAGACGAGGGAGACTCGTGTATAGAATACAGGTGGAAATGATAGCAACGCGTGGCTTATCACGGCCAAGAAGTTCAAAGAGTTGGGACCACCAGAATTTAAGGGAAAGTCGGATCCGATCATGGCGGAAACATGGGTCAAGCAAATTACCAAGATATTCGATGTCTTGGGATGCACGGAGGAACAGAAGGTTCCATTCGCCACCTTTATGTTAAAGTGGCGAAGGCGGACTCTCGTAGGATTCTCGTGAAAGCAGACCCGACCAGAGACTTACTTAGCATGTCTTGGGAAACATTTCAGAAACTTTTCAACGAAAAATACTTTCCAGAAAGTATTCGCCATATGAAGGAGGTAGAGTTTATTAGACTAGAACAAAACAACATGACAGTGTCCCAATACGAGGTGAAGTTCGCAGTGTAATCCAGGTTTGCACCTCATTTGGTAGAGAATGAGGAACGAATGACGAGGATGTTTTGGTTTAAAACCCGAGATTCGGCAATATCTTATCTCTCATAAATTTGCTTTATATTCAGATGTTGTCAACATGGCTCAATTATTAGAGCGAGATAGCGAGTACGTTTAACCAAGGGATCGCAACCAGGGTCAAACCGGTGGCAGCAGTCATCGGAGTAATGAAAATTAACGTGGAGGAAAACATTCAGACAAAAGCGGTAACCACTCTGGTGGTGATCGTGGCCATGAAAATAGAAGAAACGACTCGGGGGGAGATTTTAAAAAGAGGAGATTCAACAATGATAATGTTAAGACGTCAGCACCAGCTGGTTCTAAGGGAGGAGAACGACCATCGGTCATATGCTATAAGTGCGAAAAAGAAGGACATATCAGCCCAAACTACCCACAATAGTTTAAGGTTTGTTATAACTGTGGAAAGGAAGGACATATCGCTTGAGATTGCACTATAGCGAAACCAAGTCTAGCGGGGATGGTGACTCAAAAGGTTGTCCCAGAAAAGTCAAAGTCAACAGTTCCTGGAAGAGCGTTTGTCGTGACTGGTCAACATGCGAGGAACCCAAACGAGGTGATCACGGGTAAGCTAATCATAAATTCATGCGAAGTTTATACATTACTTCATACCGGTGCTACCCATTCATTTATCTCTCCTGCTTGTGCTCAACGTTTAAACTTGACTCCGGAGAAATTAGACTTTGACCTATTTGTGGAAACTCCGTTAGGAGAAACTTTCATCACATCCACTATTTATAAATCTTGTTTGATCCAAGTTGGCACCATCACATTACCCGTTGACCTTATCTCTTTAAAGATACTTGCTTTTGATGTGATTTTAAGATTGATTGGTTAACTACTCATCATGCCAAAATTGATTATTTTCGTAAGGTTGTTAGTTTTCATATTCCTAATCAACCTGTTGTTCGAATTCAAGCAACTAAACCATTAAAATCAATCACTGTCATATCAAGTCCTAAAGCTATTCGTTTATTGAAAAATGGATGTCAAGATTTCTTAGCTCATATTATGGATTTGAATAAAGACACGTCAGATTTGAATAATATTCCTATTGTTATTGACTTTCCTGATGTATTTCCTAAAGAACTTCCCGGTCTACCCCCAAAACGTGAAGTTGAATTCTTTATTGACCTTGAACCTGGTACAAAGCCAATTTCTAAAACCCCATATCAAATGGCTCCTATTGAACTTCAGGAGTTAAAGGTCCAACTACAGGAGTTGTTTGACATCGGTTTCATTCGTCCTAGTACATCTCCTTGGGGTGCTCCTGTTTTATTCGTAAAGAAGAAAGACGGGAGTATGCGACTTTGTATCGACTACTGAGAATTAAACCATGTCACTATCGAGAATAGGTATCGGCTACCTCGTATTGATGACCTATTTGACCAATTACAAGGAGCAAAATTCTTTTCAAAAATCAATCTTCGTTCTGGATATCATCAGCTGAAGGTTAAAACTGAGGATATTTCAAAGACTGCTTTCAAAACTCGGTATGGGCATTATGAATTCTTAGTCATATCTTTTGGATTGACTAATGCTCCTGCTGCTTTCATGGATATGATGAACCGAGTATTCAAGGAATATTTGGATCGGGATTCGTTGTTGTCTTTATTGATGACATCCTCATCTATTCCAAAAGTGAAGATCATGAGCGCCATTTGAAGCTAATAGTAATCGCAAAGGCTTCATGATAACAAGCTATATGCCAAACTGAAGAAATACAAGTTCGGCTTGAGGAAGTAGCATTCCTTGGGCACATGGTGTCAAAACATGGAGTGTCTGTTGACGCGAAGATTGAAGCAATACAAAGTTGGGAACAATAGAAGACGGATCAAGTCACGTAGCTTTACGGGCTTAATTTGGTTATTATCGAAGATTCATGGAAGGATTTTCTCGAATCGCTACTCAGATTAAATCATGAGACTCGTAAAGATACAAAATTTAAGTATGGAGCGAGGAATGCGAGAAGAGTTTCCAAGATCTCAAGAGGAGACTCATTTTAAGACTGTTTTGACAATACCATCCGGTTCAGATGGATTTGTTATCTACAACGATGCTTCAGGCAAAGGGTTAGGGTGTGTTCTCATGCAACGTGGGAAAGTCATAGCCTATGCCTCGCGACAACTTAAAGAATATGAGAGGAATTATCCTACTCATGATCTAGAGATGGCAGCAGTCGTTTTCGCGCTAAAGATCTGGAGGCACTATCTATATGGGAAGAAAGTGGAGATATATTCAGACCATAAAAGCCTCAAATATTTCTTCACTCAAAAAGAACTCAACATGCGGCAACGACGTTGGCTCGAGCTGTTGAAAGATTACGACCACACTATTCAATACCATCCTGGAAAAACAAACGTGGTAGCTAACGCGTTGAGTAGAAGATCATATGCAGGAACGAGTGCGATGATGTCAAATATACGCATAGAACCGACTTTAATCGAAAAAGTTAAAGTTGCTCAAGCCACAGACCCGTAGCTGATGCGTATGAAGAAGAAAGTACAAGAAGGTACTATTCCAGAAGCAAGAATCGATGAAGAAGGAATACTTCGAGTCCACTCTAGACTTTGTGTTCCTAACGATTCTGACTTGAAGCATAGAATCATGATGGAGGCACACAACACACCGTTTACAATCCATCCTAGGAGTACCAAAATGTATCATGAACTTCGACATACATTTTGGTGGAACAATATGAAGAAAGAGATTGCAAAGTTTATCTCGAGGTGTTTAACTTGTCAACGTGTAAAGGCGGAGCATCAAGTGCCAAAGGGTCCATTGCAACCACTTGAGATTCCAAAATGGAAGTGGGAACATATTACCATGGATTTCGTTACGGGTCTTCCCACGGTTTCTCAAGGCATAAATGCTATTTGGGTTATTGTTGATAGATTAACCAAGTCTGCTCATTTCTTACCAATACGGGAGACTTATTTTCTTGAACGTCTTGCTAGAATGTACGTGAATGAGATTATGAGGTTACATGGCAGCCAGTATCCATAGTTTTGGATCGTGACCCAAGATTCACTTCAAGATTTTGGGTTAGCTTGCATAAAGCTATGGGGATGGATTTGCGATTTAGTTCGGCATACCATCCTCAAACGGACGGACAATCAGAGAGGACTATTCAAACTCTTGAAGATCTATTAAGACTCTGTGTCCTAGACTTCAAGGGGAGTTGGGATAAGTATTTACCATTGGTGGAATTCTCCTACAACAACAGTTATCAAGCAAGTATAGGTGTGGCTCCATTTGAAGCATTGTATGGACGAAAGTGTCGCTCTCCAATATGTTGGGATGAGGTGGGAGAAGCAACGTTGTTGGGACCAGAGTTAGTACGAATGACTACATAAAAGATCCAAATGATTCGACAACGTATACAAACGGCACAGGATCAACAAAAGAGTTATGCGGATCTTCATCGAAAGGACGTGGAATTTAGTATTGGGGATCACGTATTATTACGTGTTGCTCCATGGAAAGGAGTTACAAGATTTGGGAAGAGAGGAAAGCTCAATCCACGATTTATTGGTCCATTTTAGATTCTTGACCGAGTAGGAAATGTGGCCTATAGACTCGCGTTACCTCCAAGTATGTCTCGTGTTCATAATGTTTTTCACGTATCCGTGCTTCGTAAATATGTGAAATACCCGAACCATGTTATTGAGTTAGAACCGGACGAGATAGCCGAAGACTTAACGTATGAAGAGGTATATGTCAAGATTTTGGATAGGAAGGAGCATGTCCTACGCACGAAGGTCATACCACAAGTTAAAGTTTTGTGGAGAAACCATGCTATTGAGGAAATGACCTGGGAGTTGGAAACGAAAATGAAAGCGAGGTATCCTCATCTTTTTGAAACACCAGGTATGTACGTCAATTTCGAGGATGAAATTTTATAAAGAGGGGAGGTTGTAAGACGCCAAATTATTAATAAATGAAATTTATTTTCCTCTATTTATTATTTTGAAATAGTAAGGGTTGATTTGATTAATGTGGTTAGTTATGGGTAAAATGCGCAAATATTTTAAATAAGCAGGTGGTTATAAAATATTCATTTTTGTCAGGGAATATTCGTTTGGTCGTGGAATATTCTTATTGTTGCGGAATATTCGTACGACGGTGTAGTCTTTTGTGGGGCCCATAATGGAAAGCGATTGGATGAAGAAAACGACAAGTATAAGTTGTTTATAAATAATAGCACAGTAGTTTATACCAATTAACAACTTGTTGGAATACGAGTGGTTAAAAACACACGATGTCTGGCGTTGTTGCAAAGAAGCACACAGTATTGCACCAATTATTGATTGTTACGTAAGAAGGCACTACTCAATAATTATTACGATGAATTCTCGTTAAGTATTTTATTTTATTAATTCAATAATTGCTACGTTGATATTTTATATTAATGTTGTTTCAATAATTGTCACTACACAGTATTTTCTATTATCGAAGCAATAATTCATATTATCTGAATAATATTATTAGAAAACATTATTGGGAATGTCTAGAAAGTTCTGTCTAAGGAGAGGTTTGGTCACCTAATTGCGCACCAGTAAGGAGAAATTCTTATTGGAAAGTCCCTCTTTCTGAGGAACGGCTGGTTGCGAGATTGTTGATTCTCTGTAATATTATTTGTCAATAATTAATTATTGATTTATATGATGAAGAAAATATTGATTTTATGTGGATATAGATGGAGAAAATTTTTAAAGTGACAATTGTTGAAAATCAATATCTTATCTTTTCTGATAAAATAATATTTTATTATATTATTATAATATAATAATGATGATAATTTTACAATGAATGTGGGATATATGAGTATATGAGGAGGAAGAGTATTTTTATTGCAAAAGTTGTTTAACACATGTTTTGTGTGTCGGTGGACTCCATTTCTTGACTGAAATTTGATTATAGCCTATAAAATCGCCCGTTTGTGAATTACGGTCAACTTTTCTTCTGCAAAGTTGTAGGGAATTGAATTTCCTATACAATTTGTGAGATTCGAATTTTCTGATAAAAGGGCTATTTATTGTGAATTATTGAAGTTCCGGAGTTCCGAAATAATTAATTTTTGGAAGTTAAAATAATTTAAATAATAAAAACGTTTTTTTTATTATGGTGTGTTCCACATGTTTGTTTAATGGGCTGATTTCAGATTTTCTAAGGTTGGCGTAGGAATTTAATTTTAATATATTAATATTATATTAAATTTTCTGCTTTGGTGTTCTAAGTATTTTCCTATAAATAGGGTGCTTAGGTTAGAATTGAAAATCACACCAGAAACTACAGATTTCTCGCTCTTTCTCTCTCTATATATCGAGCGTATTTTTGTTAGTATTTTAGTACTTTGAGTATTGTTATACGGTACAAGTTCTTTCGGCATTATATCCAGTATTCCAACCAGAAGTACTATTCTAGCTAAGGTAAGGGATGTTATTTTCTTCTCAAATGATATTATTTCTTCAATATCTTTATGCTGAAATATTGGTTGGAACTTTTTATCTAATTTAGAACTTTTTCATGTCGGGGTTACTATTCATGAGTTACTATTCATGAGTTACTATTCACAAGTTACTATTCATGAGTACTATTCACGAAGCATAATGATATTTTTTGTGAAATTTCTATCTTTTGGTGTCGGAGTTACTATTCACGTATACGGCACTATTCACGAATACGACATTATTCACAGAAAAATTAAATTTTTGTTTTTCGTCCAAAATATCTATTATGGATACTAGCTTTGATTGTATCCATGTTTTGATCATTCTTGAATTTTACTCCACTATGATTATTTATGAGGTATTTTTGGACATGAAATAGCTGAAATACGAATCCTTAATATTTATTCTTTTGTTTCACTGGATTCGTTTCATTTAAAATATTTTTCATCATCCTCCATCCTAAATGATGATATAATTGAATATCTTTGGCCTGTAGTGAAAAGATTAATGATTTCTGATGAATATCTTTGGCCCGTAGTGCAAAGATGAGCAGTGTTTAGATGAACATGACCAATGGTGAATATCTTTGGCACCTGTAGTAAAAAGATGAATACTTAATTCGGTATATATATTGATTGATGTTAAAGGGATAAAATATCGACGACGAACTTTTAAATTCATATATAGAAGATAGTAGTTTTCATTCTCTACTTAACTCTTCTAATGAATTATTATTTTCGCTGCGAGGATTGATTTAAAACTGGTTGTCTATTGTATTCTATCAGATTTTTCCCTGTTGAAGACTAACGATAATTTGTTCTATGTTATCTTAGTCATAATGTTCTTCTTGGGCTATTTGAGCTCACCCTTTTCCTTGTTGTTCCATTTTTCTTCTCGTGAGGCGCGAGAATGTAGCGAGTACTAGTCGGGGTGTGGAATGATGGTTCTAGAAGTGGTTCTAGTAGTCCTCACTATTCTGTAGAATAGTGTATTAATAATTGTAATGAAGATTTATTTGAGTGTGGATATTGTCTAGATGACAATATTTGTATTTAAACTCACAGTTTTTATGTTGTATTAATAAAGTTGTAGTTATTTCTATACCATGTATTTTGACGACTCAAAATGAGTGTTGTATACCTATTTTGGGGGCGTCACAGTTCATGTATAACAGAACATACTTGTATTAAATAGCTCAATAGAACAATTCATATCATAGAAACACCGAAGTGTTCACATTATGGCTTATGGCCTCATACGTTCTACCACCTTGTACAAATATCGTACATTCAAACATAGCACAACTTATCAAGTTCAACATTTGAGAAGTTTAAGAAACTAGCATTCATTTAAAATATGAATGGAGTTAGGAAACTTGCCTTACATATGATTACTGACTACTGTTGAATCGCTGCTCATTCCAATTCGTATATAACACATAAGGAGAAAACATAAACACCAATTAGTCATATATTGAACTTACGCATTGGTTTACTTAACTTTACTTCTTAGGGTTCGCGTTCTTGCAATATAAGTTTATGCGACTAACTTTCTTTACCAGTTTACGGCTTCATGACATATGGAGATGTCTTACTCAAAACGTTCATCATCTTTGATGATTTGCATTCTTATCTTCTTCTTATAATTTCTCTAGGATTTAGTACACATCGCTTCTCTGCTAGTAGTCCATATGGTACTATGAGTGGTTTCCCACAAACAACCAACAAACAAGTTCCCGTCTCATCTACACTACCATCACAGTGAGTTAGATCGGTTGCCAATTTCGTATATACCTTCGCTCTCTGAAGGAATTGTTTAGCCCAGCTCCCATATGTCAACCATCAAATGTTACGATTGTACCACAACCTAAACTTTATCTTAACTTATCCGAACTATTAAACTATAATGTTTGTTAAATCAATTTCTTATTCCTTACGGCTTTCTGGCAACTAAATGTCATACCTCAGGATTCATTCCTTATCGATTCACATTCGGCTTTCATTAATCTTATTACCGTTTATTACGGGTTTCCTGATAATTTATATCTTATTAATACTTTCATTATTCATTACCTTCTTGATCTTTTAATCTCTTTCGATCATTTCATTCAACATGTACTAAAGGTTTAAATTACTTGATTAAGTGTTACATTCGATGAACTACACGTTCATTAGCTTTCGTTACACTTCCCCCAGGTTTTGAGCAATTAAAAACTCATTACCGGGCTTTTTCCATACATCGGCGTTGCGGCGCCACTCTCTTCTTTTTATCTCATATTTGTGGCATGAGTTGGCAATACCGGCTCCCGATTCAGAAACTATATTACCACATAACAAGGCATGACTGGTGCCGCGGCGCCAAGCCCTAACCCTAGAAATTTTCTAAGTCTTAAATATAATTTGAGACACTTACTTCTCGATCTCATAACTCCTTCGTTATAACTCGGAACGAGGTCGTTCCAAAGCCATTCTCTTCCTTATCTTACGTACGTCAATACTCCTCAGATAGAACTTCGTTCTAAATCCATTAACGTGCCATTCAATTTGCTCGATTTTCACCCTTTGTTCATTTTATGTTTTTAACGCTCTACGTTTGTTCGTCCGTAATTCGGTCATCCAAACTCGGAACTCGTTTGTTCTTGAGTCCATGACTCACGTTTTCTATGTTCTCTTACTTTATTATGAAACCTACTCATTCGGGTTCATTTACTAACATTCTAATTCTCGTTCGTCTTTTACAAAATTTTCGCTATAACTTCGTGATAGCTAAGTTTTAATCCGTTCTTCATGAACATTTCTACCGCTCCTAACCAATCAATAAGCATCTAACTTATACGCGATGGATTTAAACTTGTCCATCAACAACAATTATCCTACGATGGTTTTAAATTTTTCCATCAACACCGTTCTTCGCGTTCTTCGTGTGTTCTTCATGTTCTTCGTTCGTTCTTCATTTTAATCGATATTTTGGATTACGATTTCAATTTTTATTGGAATTTGATGTTATAGAACATCATTCCTTACTTATTTCACCTAATTATTCATATAATCCACACGAATCGTTCTAATTCGTTACGAATCTTACACTTCCTTAAGAAATTTATAAAATAACTTCAAACCCTTATTAATTTTTTTCTCATGATTTCAACCATATGAAATCATCCCTAACATCATCTACCCCTTATCTTTATTAAGTTATGTTTTGAAACATAGAAAGTTAAAGAAAATTTATAAGAGACTAGGTTTCAGATTACCTTTCTCTTTTAATCTCATTTCGTCGGACAAAGTTTGCTCACGAGCAACTTTTCTTCTTCCTTCTCCTCTTCTTTCTCCCATCTGAACTCTCTCTCTCTCTCTCTCTCATGTTATAGGATTTTCAAAATCCCATTTAAATGAATTAAGCTTACTATTTATAGAAAACCAAGGCTAATGGCGTTTTAGTCATTTCGCCCCCCGAACCTCCTTACTATTCACACCTCCATACTATTCCCACCTCCTCAATACACCTCCTTACTATTCACAAAACTTCCCTTGGAAGTTTCATTGTTTCGCCTTTCGGGTTTCGTCCGACAGTTTTAAAAACTTTGATTCTCGGAATCCAAATATTTTTGGATATCTCGTATTTCATTTACCGATTAACTTTTACGTATTCTTCGGATTTTCGAAAAACTGAAAAACATTTTTTGGTGTGAAGCATTTTCCTTCACGTTTTACCCTAGTGTAGTTAAAAGAGTGAAAAATACATAGCAGTACTTTTCGCCGTTTTTATTTCGTCCGATTTCTGCACGTTTTTCGAGAAAAAAGTTTATCGGCTTACTTAACTTTTCACAATATATTATCATCAAATCTTTCGACAGAATGTCATTTCGACATACCAAACTCTCGGAATGGCCTAGGTTATTCAAACCCTAACCCTTAGAGTTTCGTCGGGTGAATAGTGTTAATTTCGTTTTTTTCCCCGGAAATATTTTTGTTCTCGGAAAATTTTTATTTTTGTCTTGAAAATTCTTACTCAATCAATCTAGCTCGTAGCCAGAATCCTCCCGACTTATAATCATCCTAGGTTTTAGAACGATAAATAAACACATAGCAGATACTATTATTAATAAAAATTTCTTTTATTAATAACTAATTCTTTAAACTTAAATTCTGTACAATCCAGATTCTCCGGGTTGTTACACTTCTTATGTATGTCTTGAGCAACTAACAATCTTGTCCTGATGAGTTTGACAACCTCAATAGTCTGCTGTACTAGTTCTGGTCCTAATAGTTGACGTTCACCGACTTCATCCCAGCACAGTGGAGTTCTGCACTTTCTGCCGTACAATGCTTCGTAAGGCGGCATGCCGATGCTTGCATGGTAACTATTGTTGTAGGCAAATTTTGCTAATGGTAAATGTTCATCTCAGTTCCCTTTGAAATCCATGATGCATGCCCTGAGCATATCTTCCAATGTCTGGATTGTTCGTTTGCTTTGGCCATCTGTTTGCGGATGGTATGCCATACTCATTCTCAACTGTGTTCCCATGCATTCTTGTAGTCTCTTCCAGAAGTTTGACGTGAATCGCGGATCTCTATCTGACACAATTGACACTGGAACTCCATATCTTGAAATAATCTCTTTAACGTATAACTTGTCCAACTGATCAAGATTGAATCTAATCTTTATTGGAAAAAAGTGTGCTGATTTCGCCAGTCTGTCCACTATTACCCAAATCGCATCGCATCCTTTCTGAGTAGTTGGAAGACCCACCACAAAATCCGTTGTGATGTGTTCCCACTTCCATTCCAATATTTGCAACGGTTGAAATAATCCGCTTGGTCTTTGATGCTCGGTCTTGGCTCTTTGACATGTCAAGCATTTCGCGACACATTTGGCAACATCTTTTTTCATGTTTGGCCACGAAAAATGTCGCTGCAAATCTTGATACATCTTCATACTTCCCGAATGAAGCGAGTATCTTGAGTTATGAGCTTCGGTTAAGATTTCATCTTTAATATCTGGTACTGTTAGAAACCAAATTCTTCCCTCAAATCTTAGTAGTCCTTCGGTATCGATCATGTATTTCACTTCACTACCCTCAACCACTTTCTCTTTGATTTTTCCACATTCTTCATCTTATAGTTGAGCATTCTTTATCTTGTCCACCAAAGTTGGACTAGTTTCTATCTGGAATAGTCGTTCATCGGATTCTTTTGGAAATTTTATTTCCAATTCTAGCCTTGTCATTACTGAAATAAGTTCCTCCTGTGTGGTTAACAACATCAATTTTTCATGACCTTTCCTGCTCAAAGCATCTGCAACCACATTTTCGTTTCCCGGATGATAAAAGATCTCACAATCATAATCTGTTATTAATTCCATCCATCTCCTTTGATGCATGTTCAAGTCCTTCTGTGTGAAAATATACTTTAGACTCTTATGGTTTGTATATATCTCACATTTCTCTCTATAGAGATAGTGTCTCCATATTTTTACAGCAAATACCACTGCAGCCAACTCTAAATCATGAGTCGGGTATCCATTCTCACAGTCCTTTAGTTACCTTGATGCATACGCAATGACTTTTCCATTCTGCATAAAGACTCACCCTAATCCTTTATGTAAGGCATCACTATACACCACAAAGTTTCCTGTATAATCTGGTAATGACAACACAGGTGCCACACTTAACTTCTTTTTTAAGTCTTGAAAACTCTCTTCACAGTTCTCCGTTCAAATAAATTTTATAGCTTTTCTTGTCAAATTTGTTAACGGACTGGCAATCTTGGAAAAGTCCTGAATAAACCGTCTATAATAGCCGTCCAGTCCCAAGAAACTCCTCACCTCCGATGGTGTCCTTGGTTGCTCCCAATTGATTACGGCTTCAACTTTTGATGGATCTACTGAAATCCCGTCTTTATCAATTACATGTCTAAGAAATTTTACATGTTCTAGCCATAATTCACACTTAGAGAACTTCGCGTGCGTACAACTTTTCCTTTCTTAGCGTCTCCAAAAGACATAACCAAAAACTCGTAATGTCCATACCGAGTTCTGAATGTTGTTTTAGGTACATCCTCCTTCCTTACCTTTAATTGATGATACCCACTCAAATCTATTTTCGAGAAGTATCTAGCACCATTCAATTGGTCAAACAAGTCATCTATTCTTGGCAACAGATATTTATTCTTAATAGTGACTTTGTTTAATTCCCTATAATCAATGCAAAGACGCATTGACCCATCATTCTTCTTCACGAATTGTTGTGTTTTGGGACATAAAACGCAGCGGAAATTAAACAATTTAAAGTGCAATTTTGAAACCCTAAAATAGGATCCATGTGAAAACTATATTAATTCAGCGGTTAAAAATTTATACTGATTATTGAAGCTAGAATCTATGCGGTCGAATCTCTAATGCAATCCAAACGAACTGCGTCTCACAAACGGTATCTACGAATAAATCGATTCGATCTGCGAGAAAAAGGAACCATGATACTAGCCACCAAGGATGAGGATTTTGAAACTATTTTTCTCTAGTGTCTCTCTAAGAGCGGCTAGGGTTTTGGTTAATGATCTCCTTCCTAAATGGTCGATATATCTTATATATAGCAGTTAGAAGGAATTAATCAAAACCTAGTCTAATTAAAATCGATTTATATATATATATATATATATATATATATATATATATATATGGGATTCCATCCAGGCAGCCGCAGGTTGCCATAACTTCATTCTAACAAACCCTTTTCTCCCCAGTAAGCACAAGCTCGACCAATTTGGTAGGACTTTTTTACACACTTCATTTTACTTTTAAGTGTTTTATATATGCATGCATGCATATATAGTAATTATTATAGTAATATTAATAATAATTTTAATATCATAAATCTATTGCAATGTTTTACAATATTTATATTAATACAATATTACTATAATATTATTCTATTACTATAATAATATTTATTATTAATATTAATATTAATACAATATTATTATAGTAATATTAATAATAATATTATTAATATTAATAATAATAATAGGTTTTATATATATATATATATAATATTATTATTAATATTAATATTAATACAATATTACATATTATTATAGTAATATTATTAATAATACAATATAGTAATATTGTATTAATATTAATATTAATAATAATATTATATATATATATATATTAAAATCGGTTATTATTATTAATATTAATAATATTGTATTATTAATATTACTATAATAATATTGTATTGATATTAATATTAATAATAATAATAAATATTATTATAGTAATAGAATAATATTATAGTAATATTGTATTAATATAAATATTAATATAGTAATATTGTATTAATATAAATATTGTAAAACATTGCAATAGAATTATGATATTAAAATTATTATTAATATTACTATAATAATTACCATACATGCATGCATGCATATATAAACACTTAAAAGTAAAATGAAGTGTGTAAAAAAGTCTCACTAAATAGGTTGAGCATCTTACTGGGGGGTGTGTTTTTTTTTATTTTTATTAATTTTTAACAGTAGGAGAACTTGTAGCTATTCGGGAGAAAAGGGGTTGTTAGAACAGTGTTATGGCAACCGGTTGCCACGGATGGAATCCCTATATATATATATATATATATATATATATATATATATATATATAAATTATCCTTTTAATTTAAAATTGTGATTTAAATACTATCAATCATATTGATATATTTAAATCCTTACAATTTAAATTAATTTCCTTTTAAATTACGTTCTATGTGTGTGACCCTATATGTTATTATTACGTTGGCAATAATTTTAAATCATATTATAAAATTATAAACAGTGAGTAGCATCTAGTAATGCATCACTGCTACCCAAGTAATAATAAGATAGATGATTCAATGCAATCTTTTTGTGACCAATGTTTCAATGTAATTTAATCCTTTTAACCTTGACATCCTAGATTAAACTCGAGTCATGGAATGTGTCATACTCTTTATAATTTAATCTGAGTGTTCTTGATCAATGAGTAGACTATATGAAACAAATCACTATTTGAGCATGGCCATACATTTCATAGTCCTACTCAATCAAGAGGCCTATGTATATCACCCCTATTATATAGGAGGGTTAAATTCCATCTAGATCACTCATATTCCTCACACGATTCATGATGTACTTAATAATCACCTTTATAGTCCACCCTATTAAAGGTGATCTTTGATGATATCAAAGTACATAAATTCCCGTGTAGTAATATAGTGATTTCTGTGACACCCCCAAATCTGGGTACTTCAATTCCCACATGATTTGGTGTTCACTATACAACATCATATGTCTATCTACCCATAATAAATGAAAGCATAAATAGATAGAAATAAATCCTCTCCTAAGGAGTTACATCATCTGAAATAATACATAAATCTCAGGTCATACTAACCTTAAATCTCAAATGCGGAAACATAAACAATTAATAGTCTTACACAACATTAACATAAGTCTAAAACATAAATACATAATCACAATAACAACAAGTCTTCATCACTTGTTCATCTTGCTCTTGCCTTTACTAGTAGAAGGCTCGTCGGACCTTTCGTTCTTAATTGAAATGTTATTATCACGCAAGAGTGAGCACGATTGCCCACAAGTATAATAATGAAACAACAATATAATAACATGCAAGTGAATAAAAGACTTCTGGAATAAGGACTCAACTTTTGAATCAAGAATGAATAACAAGAATCAAAAGAACTTCTGAGGGTCATAAGACCTTGAACTATGTCCTAGGTTATCAAGGGTTATACTTGAAACCTTTAACAGTCATAAGACTATGGACTCGTCTACTCGTACTTAGGGGGATCAACCCTTAGTGCCATATTGTGCACAATATCTTAACGCTAACGCATAAGTAATCCCCTAGACAGGGTTGTTCATCTCAGTTTGACATTAGAGTCCGCACCAAAGGAAGTTTGGTTTGGATAATTCAACAAGGGTTCTGAAATTTAGAACGTTCATCAACTAAGGACTAGTCGAATCATTAAGGGTTCGCTAGTCTAACAAGGTTCAACAATAACTGATATTTAAATTGAATAACAACCTCAAGAGGTATACAATAGAATAAGTATTGTATAACAGAATCATACTTTGAAAAGATTAGTAATCTTTAATATAACAAATTGAACATGATTAATAATAACGAGAATTTGCTCGATGTAATTTTATAACTTGAATAACGATAACAAGTAGGGTTAGGAAACTTGCCTCGTGCGTAGGCTAAACGATTACTACTTTCGTTCACCACAAATCCTACACACATACCATATGTATTCATGACATTCATTAGTTACTTATTTCAGATTATGTAACTCCTTAAGGAGAGGATTTATTTCTATCTATTTATGCTTTCATTTATTGTGGGTAGATAAACATATGATGTTGTATAGTGAACACCAAATCATGTGGGAATTGAAGTACCCGGATTTGGGGGTGTCATAATTTTAGGTCGGAGGATCATTACATTATTGTCACTATGAGAATTGTTAATGACACTTCGCATAATGCTCCACATAGAATTCTCATGGTGGGTCTGTCTGGTACATCATTCTCTAACATGTACCTATGCATTGACTCAATATCTCATATATTTATGACCAATGAGATTTGGTCATCAGTCAATCCACATACTAGTCTCAATGTATCATTGTTATCCCATTAACAATGATACTCAACTAGGGACATTTAAGAGCAATGATACTAATTGTAATTATATAATCTCATGTTCAAGTCACTTACTTGAAGCTATATAATTTGTATCACTATTCTAAGGACTTTTATTATGTTAATATTTATATAACGCAGTAAATAAAACCATAATAAAATTATTCATTTATTCAATCAAATATAATATCAAAATATTAAACAATTATATCAAATAATTGGCCTCTAGGGCATAAACTCTAACACGAATAACATCGGTGCTCCCCATGGTGACACACTCAGCTAAATGTATTTCTTGTCTAACAACTCTTGCAATTGTATCATCAATTCTTTCATCTCTACCGGAGCCATTCTGTACGGGGCCTTCGATATCGGAGCAGTTCCTGGCGCCAAGTCGATAACGAACTCGATCTCTCGGTCAGGCGGAAGTCGTGGCAAATTCACCGGAAACACATCTACAAATTCCCTAACCACTGGTATCTCTTCCAGTTTCACCCCTTTCCTCTGACTATCGACAATATAAGCCAAATACCCCACACGGCCTTGACTCAATAACTTCTTGGCCTGCTTAATCGTCAGACATCTCGCATGTCTAGTAGATCTACTACCATAGAAAACTACCTTTGACGGAGTCATAAGGTTTACACATTTCTTTTACCAATCAATTATCGCTCCATAATTGAATAGCCAATCCATTCCCAATATAACATCAAACTCTCCAAGTTTAATCGGGATTAAATATACTATCATGACATTCCCCTTAATATTCACCCTACAATTCTTGTATATGAACCTAACATGAATCACTTCCATATTCCAAATTTCAATGTTTAAAGAAAAATTCAATTCTTCGCTAGGAAATCCTAACCTCTTAGCAAATTCATCAGATATAAACGAGCAAGTAGCACCCGAATCAAATAATACATAAGCATCTATATCATTGATTGAGATAATACCTGACACAACATCCTTTGATTGTACAACATCATGTACAGTCATTTTGAAGGTTTTGGCTGTGGGTCTGTTTGATGATGTTGGTCCGGAAATGGTTAATGTACCTCCACTTCTACCTCACTTGCTTCCCGTTGTCTCTCCAGCTTTCTTCTAAGGGCACTCACGAGAAAAATGATCCTTTGACCCGCATGTGTAGCAAACATTCTTCTTTGGTTGATGGCAATTTGGGGCAATGTGACCCTCCTGGCCACAGTTGAAGCATACTCGCTTACCCCTTAAGCACATTCCAGTGTGATTCTTTCCCCATATAGCACATGCTTCAAACTTCTTTTGCTGCTGGTTACCTTGTTGGCTTCCAGTACCAACACTCGCATTCCACTTCCTCTTCAAGTTATTACTGTTAAGTTTGTAATATTCATGAACGCAATCAAAATGCACAAAAATAAGCGGAAGCATGAAAAATCAGAGTTTTAAAAAATTTTACAAACCATATACCCGGATCATCCTTTATGCACAATTATTAATTAAATGAAAAGATAAAGAACAAGAATCATACCCTTGAAGATTCGAGCTTCTTCAGGTACAAGTTCACCTCCAAATCCTTTCGCGTTCAACTTGAATCCACCGGGTTTAGTTCCTTCCTTTGATCAACGTTAGCCACCCAAGTGTTTGGCCTCTAGAGATGATCCACTAAGGAAGATGAAAGACTCAAGAATATGGGTGTTTGGCAAAACCCTAGTTTTTCTATCTCTCATAGAAAGGGTGTACTCTCCCAACTATTGAAATTACGTATTCACGTGTTTTGTAAAAGTGTCAACCTCTATCACCCATAATAAGACTCCTCTTATTTATAGATGTGGGCAACCCTCCTTAACAATTAAGGAATTGAGTTTTATTTTAATTAATTAAACTCCTTTAATTAATTAGGCTCACAATCATATTATGAATAATTAATTAAACTCTTTTAATTAATTAGCCTCCTAATCTTATTAGGATATATGAGAATACTTTTATTAATTAATTCCCAAACTCTTTTAGGAATTAAATAATAATGATAGTAATAATAGTAATAATAATAATAAGACTCCTCTTATTAATTTATATTTAATATTTCCAAAATATTAAATAATAAATATTAAGCAATTTAATTTATTCTATCACCATAGATTAAATTAAATATACTTAACTTATTATTATGATTATGCCATTAACATCTTAAATAATTATTCTTCCTTTTATGGTGTGACCCTTTAGGTTCTTCATATTAAACCGGTTGTGAATACATCAATTAGAACAATTCTAATGTTATTTAAATAAATAAATTAAACTATTAATTTATTTAAATAAATAATATTTATTCTACAATAGAGATAACCCTCCCTAGCGATTAACTACTTTCCAAATAATATAGATTTCAACATTAATCATAAAAGAACCTTTGAGTAATTAGTTACCGTACAGTTCAATCCTTCCACCATACAATGTCCCAATTAAATATAAGACATGGAATTACTGTCAAGTCTTATTTTATTTAGTTATATGTATTTCGATCCTTAAATGCACAACTCCAAATAATGCAAATTAGAAACTCCTTTCTAATTTTATTCTGCCTTGGCCAATGACTATTGGGTTGTCATTTATCGAATCATATAGGATATTTCTCTTTTTTTACTAGAAGCGGTAGATTCTTTATTGATCATACATTATCTCCATGTACAACTTATTATACCCAAGCATACCCTTTGATATACCCTAAGGGTCTTAAGGAATAAGTCAAAGTATAACTCATCATACAC
Source organism: Panax ginseng (assembly GCA_020205605.1). Lineage (NCBI taxonomy): Eukaryota > Viridiplantae > Streptophyta > Magnoliopsida > Apiales > Araliaceae > Panax > Panax ginseng. The sequence continues at coordinate 51,898,901 of CM035145.1, forward strand.
AAGATACTATAATGATCTCAAGTCCAAGGATCACTTGTACTAGTATCACTACAAAAATTCCTATTGACAGGCAAGTAAAACTCCATTAGGCATTCTTTAGCGAGCCACGTTCAGTGAACTTATTCTCTAATAAGCATCTACATACTTGCTTTAGTGTCTCCACACAAATGATCATGAAATCAATCATCCTCATCCAATGAGCAAGCAACGTATGTACCAATCTATCCGGATTCACTAATCCCCAATTTAGTAATCCAACGATTGGGAACTATTTTAGTTTTAAGCTTTCTAAGAATTTAGATCTCATTAGAATGATCATCATCATTATTCTAAAAGCATTGCTTAAAATTATGGGTTTATCACATATTATAAATCAACATCATGTAGATAATTAAAAGCCTTTAATAAATTAATACTTTTTATTAATAAATGAATAAGATTGTTACAAAGTATATGCTTTATAATCAAACATGATATTCTTGTGTTCATACTACTTTCAATCTCCCACTTGCACTAAAGCCAATCGCCATGGTATCTCATACCTTTCTTCTCTAAGTGACGATTATCCTGCTGTTGGATAAGCTTTAGTTAATGGATATGTAATGTTGTTCTTGAGAGTCCACTATCTCTATAGTGAATTCTCATCTTTCAATGATCCTATAATCAAATGAAAGTGCCATAATACATGTTTAGATCCAAGATGAGACTTAGGAACTATTCCTAGTTCTGTAATGAACTTTTCATCCAAACAATCAACTTGTAGCTTCATTTACAGCTATATACTTTGTCTTTATCACTAAACCAGCAACTCTTTGCTATTTGGAACCCTTCCAATTCACTGCACCACTATTCAAAGTAACCCTTTACCTCAAAGTGGATTTTTTGTCGTCTTGGTCTGTCTTAAAAACTTGAGTCTATTAAGCCCTCTAGTTTTAATTTAGACCCACCATAAATTTTAATCACATCCTTAGTGTCGGTTTAGTACTTTAAGATTTATTTATATTTTTTTTACTCTCTTACAGTGATATTCTCCAAAATATGATCGATTAACATCAGGACTCGTATATTTCATTGTATATGTAAGACCCCAAATTATTAATAAATGAAATTTATTTTCCTCTATTTATTATTTTGAAATAGTAAGGGTTGATTTGATTAATGTGGTTAGTTATGGGTAAAATGCGCAAATATTTTAAATAAGTAGGTGGTTATAAAATATTCATTTTTATCGGGGAATATTCGTTTGGTCTTGGAATATTCTTTCTGTCGGGGAATATTCATACGACGACACAGTCTTTTGTGGGCCCCATAACGGATAGGGATTGGATGAAGAAAACGATAAGTATAAGTTGTTTATAAATAGCATCATGTAGTTCTTACCGTTAAAGCATTGGAATACCCTTGGTTAAAACACAATAATAATATGCGTTGTTGCACAAGAAGTAGCTGCGGTATTGCACCAATTATTGATTGTTACGTAAGAAGGCACTACTCAATAATTGTTCATGAGAGTTCTTTATTCAAGATTATTTTATTTTATTGATTCAATAATTCTTTGCGTTGATATTTTATATTACCGTTGTTTCAATAATTGTCATTACACAAAGATTTTCCATTATCGAAGCAATAATTCATATTATCTCGAATAATATTATTAGAAAACATTATTGGCAATGTCTAGAAAGTTACATCTAAGGAGAGGTTTGGTCACCTAATTGCGGCGAAGAAGGAGAAATTATTATTGGAAAGCCCTCTCTTTCACAGAGAATGACCTAGTCACAAGATCTTGTGATTACGTAATATTATTTATGAATAATTAATTATTGATTTATATGATGAAGAAAATATTGATTTTATGTGGATATAGATGGAGAAAATTTTTAAAGTGACAATTGTTGAAAATCGATATTTTATCTTTTCTAATAAAATAATATTTTATTATATTATTATAATATAATAATGATGATATTTTTACAATGAATGTGGGATATATGAGTATATGAGGAGGAAGAGTATTTTTGTTGCAAAAGTTGTTTAACAAATGTTTTGTGTGTCGGTGGACCCCATTTCTTGACTAAAATTTGATTATAGCCTGTAAAATCTCCCATTTGTGGATTTCGGTCAATTCCTGTTTGGAATTTGGAAAACCTTTCTTTTGCAAAGTTGTAGAGAATTGAATTTCCTATAAAAATTCTCGAGATTCGAATTTTCTGATAAAAGGGCTATTTATTGTGAATTATTGAAGTTCCGGAGTTCCGAAATAATTAATTTTTGGAAGTTAAAATACTTTAAATAACAAAAACATTTTTTTCATTATGGTGTGTTCCACATGTTTGTTGAATGGGCTGATTTCAGATTTTCTAAGGTTGGCGTAGGAATTTAATTTTAATATATTAATATTATATTAAATTTTCTGCTTTGGTGGTCTAAGCATTTTCCTATAAATAGGGTACTTAGGTTAGAATTGAAAATCACACCAGAAACTACAGATTTCTCTCTTTCCTTCTCTCTCTATATATCGAGCGCATTTTTGTTAGTATTTTAGTACTTTGAGTATTGTTATACGGTGCAAGTTCTTTCAGCACTATATCCAGTATTCCAACCAGAAGTTCTATTCTAGCTAAGGTAAGGGATGTTATTTTCTTCTCAAATGATATTATTTCTTCAATATCATTATGCTGAAATATTGGTTGGAACTTTTTATCAAATTTGGAACTTTTTCATGTTGGGGTTACTATTCATGAGTTACTATTCATGAGTTACTATTCACGAGTTACTATTCACGTGTACTATTCACGAAGCATAATGATGTTTTTTGTGAAATTTCTATCTTTTGGTGTTGGAGTTACTATTCACGTATACGGCACTATTCAAAAATAACGGCACTATTCACAAAAAAATTAAATTTTCGTTTTTCGTCCAAAATATTTATTATGGATACTAGCTTTGATTGTATCCATGTTTTGATCATTCTTGAATTTTACCCCACTATGATTATTTATGAGGTATTTTTGGACATGAAATAGCTGAAATACGAATCCTTAATATTTATTCTTTTGTTTCACTGGATTCGTTTCATTTAAAATATTTTTCATCATCCTCCGTCCTAAATGATGATATAATTGAATATCTTTGCCTCAGAAGTGCAAAGATTAATGATTTCGATGAATATCTTTGGTCCGTAGTAAAAAGATGAGCAGTGTTTAGATGAACATGACCAACTGGTGAATATCTTTGGCCTGTAGTGCAAAGATGAATACTTAATTCCAGATATATATTGATTGATGTTAGAGGGATAAAATATCGACGAAGAACTTTTAAATTCATATATAGAAGATAGTAGTTTGTATTCTCTACTTAACTCTTCTAATGAATTATTATTTCCGCTGTGAGGATTGATTTAAAACTGGTTGTCTATTGTATTCTATCAGATTTTTCCCTGTTGAAGACTAATGATAATTTGTTCTATGTTATCTTAGTCATAATGTTCTTTACTGGGCTAGTTGAGCTCACCCTTTTCCTTGTTGTTCCATTTTTTTTTTCTCGTGAGGCGAGAATGTAAATAGTACTAGTGCGGGTGTGGAATGATGGTTCTAGAAGTGGTTCTAGTAGTCCTCACTATTCTGTAGAATAGTGTATTAATAATTGTAATGAGGACTTATTGGAGTGTGGATATTGTCTAGATGACAATATTTGTATTTAAACTCACAGTTTTTATGTTGTATTAATAAAGTTGTAGTTGTTTCTATACCATGTATTTTGACGACTCAGAATGGGTGTTGTGTACCTATTTTGGGGGCGTCACAGTTGGTATCAGAGCTTAGGGATATGGTCTCTGGAGGAGATCGGGGAATAGTACTAGGAGGGGAGAGACGAGTAATCCTTCGCTAGTGTGTCATACCTAAGCTTATTTGTTGGTTAGTTGAAGTATATGGTTAATAAGTGATATGTTAATTTGTTTAATTAACCCTTGTTTTATGGCAGTATTTAAGAATGGCAGCTGAGAATATTAACGGTGGAGTTAATGAGACCGTGGAAACACCTTTAATCACCACCCAGGGGAACGTGCAACATGAAGGCAATATTCCTCATATAAACAACACCACTGAGCAGATGATGAACGACGGGATGTTTAGGAGCTTTTTGCAGTTCATGCAAAACCAGACGAGGGAGACTCATGTACAGAATACGGGTGGAAATGATAGCAACGCGCGACTTATCACGGCCAAGCAGTTCAAAGAGTTGGGACCACCAGAATTTAAGGGAAAGCCGGATCCGATCATGGCGGAAACATGGGTCAAGCAAATTACCAAGATATTCGATGTCTTGGGATGCACGGAGGAACAGAAGGTTCCATTCGCCACCTTTATGTTCCGTGGCGAGGCAGACTACTGGTGGGAGTCTGTGAAACGGACCCAGCCTGCCGCACTTAGCATGTCTTGGGAAACATTTCAAAAACTTTTCAATGAAAAATACTTTCCTGAAAGTATTCGCCATATGAAGGAGGTAGAGTTTATTAGACTAGAACAAAACAACATGACGGTGTCCCAATACGAGGCAAAGTTCGCAGAGTTATCCAGGTTTGCACCTCATTTGGTAGAGAATGAGGAACGAATGACGAGGATGTTTCTGAGAGGTTTAAAACCCGAGATTCGATAATATCTTATCTCTCATAAATTTGCTTTATATTCAAATGTTGTCAACATGGCTCAATTATTAGAGCGAGATAGCGAGTACGTTCAACCAAGGGACCGCAACGAGGTGGTCATGGGGTGGCGGCGATCATCTGAGTAATGAAAACCAGTGGGGAGGAAAACATTCAGACAAAACCACTCTGGTGGTAATCGTGGCCATGAAAATAGAAGAAGCGACTAGAGGGGAGATTTTAAAAAGAGGAGATTCAACAATGATAATGTGAAGACGTCAGCACCAGCTGGTTCCAAGGGAGGAGAACGACCACCGGTAATATGCTATAAGGGCGAAAAAGAAGGACATATCAGCCCAAACTGCCCACAACAGTTTAAAGTATGTTATAACTGTGGAAAGGAAGGCCATATCGCTTCGAGATTAGATCGTAAGCGAAACCAAGTCAATGAGGATGGTGACTCAAAAGGCTGTCCCAAAAAAGTCAAAGTCAACAGTTCCTGGAAGAGCGTTTGTCGTGACTGGTCAACATACGAGGAACCCAAACGAGGTGATCACGGGTAAGCTAATCATATATTCATGCGAAGTTAATACATTACTTGATACCGGTGCTACCCATTCATTTATCTCTCCTGCTTGTGCTCAACGTTTAAACTTGACTCCGGAGAAATTAGACTTTGACATATCTGTGGAAACTCCGTTAGGAGAAACTTTCATCACATCCACTATTTATAAATCTTGTTTGATCCAAGTTGGCACCATCACATTACCCATTGACCTTATCTCTTTAAAGATACTTGCTTTTGATGTGATTTTAGGGATTGATTGGTTAACTACTCATCATACCAAAATTGATTGTTTTCGTAAGGTTGTTAGTTTTTATATTCCTAATCAACCTGTTGTTCGAATTCAAGCAACTAAACCATTAAAATCAATCACTATCATATCAAGTCATAAAGCTATCCGTTTATTGAAAAACGGATGTCAAGCTTTCTTAGCCCATGTTATGGATTTGAATAAAGACACGTCAGATTTGAATAATATTCCTATTGTTATTGACTTTCTTGACGTATTTCTCAAGAACTTCGATCTCACCCCGTAACGTGAAGTTGAATTCTTTATTGACCTTGAACATGGTACAAAGCCCATTTCTAAAACCCCATATCGAATGGCTCCTATTGAACTTCAGGAGTTAAAGGTCCAACTACAGGAGTTGTTGGACATCGGTTTCATTCGTCCTAGTACATCTCATTGGGGTGCTCCTATTTTATTAAGTAAAGAAGAAAAAGACGGAGTATGCGACTTTGTATCGACTAACGGAATTAAACCATGTCACTATCAAGAATAGGTATCCGCTACCTCGTATTGATGACTGTTTGACCGATTCCATAAGGAGCACAATTCTTTTCAAAAATCGATCTTCGTTCTGGATATCATCAGCTGAAGGTTAAAACTTAGGATATTTTAAAGATCGCTTCGGAACTTCCATGACGGGCATTATGAATTCTTAGTCATGTCTTTTGGATTGACTAATGCTCCGCCGCTTTCATGGATATGATGAACCGAAAGTATTCAAGGAATATTTGGATCAGTTCGTTGTTGTCTTTATTGATGACATCCTCATCTATTCCAAAAGCCGTGAAGATCATGAGCGCCATTTGAAGCTGGTACTGCAAAGGCTTTGTGATAACAAGATATATGCCAAACTGAAGAAATGCAAGTTTTAGCTTAAGGAAGTAGCATTCCTTGGGCACATGGTGTCAAAACATGGAGTGTCTATTGACCCGGCGAAGATTGAAGCAATACAAAGTTGGGAACAACCGAAGACAGTGACTGAAGTACGTAGCTTTCTGGGCTTAGCTGGTTATTATCGAAGATTCGTGGAAGGATTTTCTCGAATTGCTATTCTGTTAACTCAGCTGACTCGTAAAGATACAAAATTCGTATGGAGTGAGGAATGCGAGAAGAGTTTCCAAGATCTCAAGAGGAGACTCATTTCGGCACCTGTTTTGACAATACCATCTGGTTCAGATGGATTTGTTATCTCAAATGATGCTTGTGCAAAGGGTTAGGGTGTGTTCTCATGCAACGTGGGAAAGCCATAGCCTATGCTTCGCGACAACTTAAAGAATATGAGAAGAATTATCCTACTCATGATCTAGAGTTGGCAGCAGTCGTTTTCGCGCTAAAGATCTGGAGGCACTATCTATATGGGGAGAAAGTGGAGATATATTCGGACCATAAAAGCCTCAAATATTTCTTCACTCAAAAAGAACTCAACATGCGCTTAAGAACGACGTTAGCTCGAGTCGTTGAAAGATTACGACCACACTATTCAATACCATCTCCCGAAAAACAAACGTTGTAAATGACGCATTGAGTAGAAGATCATATGCGAGGAACGAAGTGCGATGATGTCAAATATATGCATAGAACCGACTTTAATCGAAAAAGTTAAAGTTGCTCAAGCCACGCATCTTGGGTGATGTGTATGAAGAAGAAAGTACAAGAAGGTGCTATTCCAGAAGCAAGAATCAATGAAGAAGGAATACTTCGAGTCCACTCTAGACTTTGTGTTCCTAACGATTCTGACTTGAAGCATAGAATCATGATGGAGGCACACAACACACCGTTTGTAATCCATCCTGGGAGTACCAAAATGTATCATAATCTTCGACATACATTTTGGTGGAACAATATGAAGAGAGAGATTGCAAAGTTTATCTCGAGGTGTTTAACTTGTCAACATGTAAAGGCGAAACATCAAGTGCCAAAGGGTCCATTGCAACCACTTGAGATTCCGAAATGGAAGTGGGAACATATTACCATAGATTTCGTTACGGGTCTTCCCACGGTTTCTCAAGGCATAAATGTTATTTGGGTTATTATTGATAGATTAACCAAGTTTGCTCATTTTTTACCAATACGGGAGACTTATTCTCTTGAACGTCTTGCTAGTATGTATGTAAATGAGATTATTAGGTTGCATGGCATGCCAGTATCCATAGTTTCGGATCGTGACCCAAGATTTACTTCAAGATTTTGGGTTAGCTTGCAAAAAGCTATGGGGACGGATTTACGATTTAGTTGAAGATACCATCCTCAAACCAGACGGACAATCGAGAGAGGACTATTCAAACTCTTGAAGATCTATTAAGACTCGTGTCCTAGACTTCAAAGGAGTTGGGATAAGTATTTACCATTGGTAGAATTCTCCTACAACAACAGTTATCAGACAAGTATAGGTGTGGCTCCATTTGAAGCATTGTATGGACGAAAGTGTCGCTCTCCAATATGCTTTGGGATGAGGTGGGAGAAGCAACGTTGTTGGGACCAGAGTTGGTACGAAATGACTACGAAAAGATCCAAATGATTCGACAACGTATACAAACGGCACAGGATCGACAAAAGAGTTATGCGGATCTTCATCGAAAGGACATGGAATTTAGTATTGGGGATCACGTATTATTGCGTGTTGCTCCATGGAAAGGAGTTACAAGATTTGGGAAGAGAGGAAAGCTCAATCCATGATTTATTGGTCCATTTCAGATTCTTGACCGAGTAGGAAATGTGGTCTATAGACTCGCGTTACCTCCAAGTATGTCTTGTGTTCATAATGTTTTTCACGTATCCGTGCTTCATAAATATGTGAAAGACCCGAACCATGTTATTGAGTTAGAACTGAACGAGATAGCCGAAGACTTAACGTATGAAGAGGTACCTGTCAAGATCTTGGATAGGAAGGAGCATGTCCCACGCACGAAGGTCATACCACAAGTTAAAGTTTTGTGGAGAAACCATGCTATTGAGGAAATGACCTGGGAGTTAGAAACGGAAATGAAAGCGAGCTATCCTCATCTTTTCGAAATACCAGGTACGTACGTCAATTTTGAGGACGAAATTTCATAAGGAGGGGAGGTTGTAAGACCCCAAATAATTAATAAATGAAATTTATTTTCCTCTATTTATTATTTTGAAATAGTAAGGGTTGATTTGATTAATGTGGTTAGTTATGGGTAAAATGCGCAAATATTTTAAATAAGTAGGTGGTTATAAAATATTAATTTTATCGGGGAATATTCGTTTGGTCGTGGAATATTCTTGCTGTCGGGGAATATTCGTACGACGACACAGTCTTTTGTGGGCCCCATAACGGATAACGATTGGATGAAGAAAATGACAAGTATAAGTTGTTTATAAATAACGGCATGGTTGTTACCGTTAACATCTTGTTAGAATGCGGTTGGTTAAAAACACAAGATGTCTGCGTTGTTGTTGCAAGTACCATTGCAGATTGCACCAATTATTGATTGTTACGTAAGAAGGCACTACTCAATAATAGTTACGGTGATTCTTTATTCATTATATTTTATTTTATTGATTCAATAATTGCGGCGTTGATATTTTATATTCTTCGTTGTTTCAATAATTGTCACTACACAGTATTTTCCATTATCGAAGCAATAATTCATATTATCTGAATAATATTATTAGAAAACATTATTGGCAATGTCTAGAAATTTCTGTCTAAGGAGAGGTTTAGTCACCTAATTGGCCAAGAAGGAGAAATTCTTATTGGAAAGCCCCCTCTTTCTGACGGAACGGCACAGTTGCCCAAGATTACTATGATTCTGTAATATTATTTGTGAAAAATTAATTATTGATTTATATGATGAGGAAAATATTGATTTTATATTGATATAGATGGAGAAAATTTTTAAAGTGACAATTGTTGAAAATCGATATTTTATCTTTTCTGATAAAATAATATTTTATTATATTATTATAATATAATAATGATGATATTTTTATAATGAATGTGGGATATATGAGTATATGAGGAGGAAGAGTATTTTTGTTTCAAAAGTTGTTTAACACATGTTTTGTGTGTCGGTGGACCCCATTTCTTGACTAAAATTTGATTATAGCCTGTAAAATCGCCCGTTTGTGGATTTCGGTTAATTTCTGTTTGAAATTTGGAAAAACTTTCTTCTGCAACGTTGTAGAGAATTGAATTTCCTATAAAAATTCGCAAGATTCAAATTTTCTGATAAAAGGGCTATTTATTGTGAATTATTGAAGTTCCGGAGTTCCGAAATAATTAATTTTTGGAAGTTAAAATACTTTAAATAACAAAAACATTTTTTTTCATTATGGTGTATTCCACATGTTTGTTGAATGGGCTGATTTCAGATTTTCTAAGGTTGGCGTAGGAATTTAATTTTAATATATTAATATTATATTAAATTTTCTGCTTTGGTGTTCTAAGTATTTTCCTATAAATAGGTTGCTTAGGTTAGAATTAAAAATCACACCAGAAACTACAGATTTCTCTCTCTTTCTCTCTCTATATATCGAGCGTATTTTTGTTAGTATTTTAGTACTTTGAGTATTGTTATACGGTGCAAGTTCTTTCAGCACTATATCCAGTATTCCAACCAGAAGTACTATTCTAGCTAAGGTAAGGGATGTTATTTTCTTCTCAAATGATATTATTTCTTCAATATCATTATGCTGAAATATTGGTTGGAATTTTTTATCAAATTTGGAACTTTTTCATGTTGGGGTTACTATTCATGAGTTACTATTCACGAGTTACTATTCATGAGTTACTATTCACGAGTTACTATTCATGTGTACTATTCACGAAGCATAATGATGTTTTTTGTGAAATTTCTATCTTTTGGTGTCGGAGTTACTATTCACGTATACAGCACTATTCAAAAATAACGGCACTATTCACAAAAAAATTAAATTTTCGTTTTTCGTCCAAAATATTTATTATGGATACTAGCTTTGATTGTATCCATGTTTTGATCATTCTTGAATTTTACCCCACTATGATTATTTATGAGGTATTTTGGACATGAAATAGTGAAATACTTAATCCTTAATATTTATTCTTTTGTTTCTTTGGATTCGTTTCATTTAAAATATTTTTCATCATCCTCCCGTCCTAAATGATGATATAATTGAATATCTTTGCCTCAGAGTGCAAAAGATTAATGATTCGATGAATATCTTTGGGCCGTAGTGCAAAAGATGAGCAGTGTTTAGATGAACATGACCAACTGGTGAATATCTTTGGCCTGTAGTGCAAAGATGAATACTTAATTCCAGATATATATTGATTGATGTTAGAGGGATAAAATATCGACGACGAACTTTTAAATTCATATATAGAAGATAGTAGTTTGCATTCTCTACTTAACTCTTCTAATGAATTATTATTTCCGCTGTGAGGATTGATTTAAAACTGGTTGTCTATTGTATTCTATCAGATTTTTCCCTGTTAAAGACTATTGATAATTTGTTCTATGTTATCTTAGTCATAATGTTCTTTACTGGGCTAGTTAAGCTCACCATTTTTCTTGTTGTTCCATTTTTCTTCTCAGGAGGCGAGAATGTAGTGAGTACTAGTCGGGGTGTGGAATGATGGTTCTAGAAGTGGTTCTAGTAGTCCTCACTATTCTGTAGAATAGTGTATTAATAATTGTAATGATGACTTATTTGAGTGTGGATATTGTCTAGATGACAATATTTATATTTAAACTCACAGTTTTTATGTTGTATTGATAAAGTTGTAGTTGTTTCTGTACCATGTATTTTGACGACTCAGAATGGGTGTTGTATTCCTATTTTGGGGGCGTCACAGTATACATGATTGTCACTCATGCAATCTCTCTTTTAGGAGTCTATGGGGACTATTAAGAGAGATACACTCCATGGCTCATCAACATGAGACATCTCTTGGAGTTTTCTATGCTAAACGAATTTAGCATCAAATGAATATACATTGCTTAGGTTAAGTCGAGCATCCTTTTAAATATATCTATATAGATTTGTATCCCCAATTACGATACTCTTCCCAAATCATTCATGGAGGAATGTTTCGACAACTTTATCTTTACTGATTGTAGCATTGGTATATTATTCCTTATCCGTAGTATATCAACGTATAATACTAGGAATATCACGACGCTCCCACTGACCCTTTTTTACACACTAGGTTCATTCTTATTTGTGATAAAATCAAACTCTTTTGATTTGTTTCATCAAAATGAATGTTCCATTTTTTGAGAAGCTTGCTTCAATCCATTTCTTTGAGTATCTACAACTATTACCTCATCGTATGTAACTGGATCATCATCTTCTATGATACGGACCTTATCATAATCATCCATGATGAATCCATACCAACTTGGTATCTTCGGTACTATTCCAGATTTATGATTCGTTTGTGGTACAATAGGTCTATCTACAGGTTCCTCTTATTTGACTTATAGTGTTTTGTGGTTCTTGAACTCTTCAATATCTGTTATCCTCCTACTAGCCCCTTCAATGATAAACACCTTTATCTTAAAAGGTAGCATGTTTCGCAACAAACATCTTTTGCTTAGTAGGATTATAGAACATATATCCTAAACTTACTATAGGATGTCCCACAAATATGTACTTGTCAAATTTTGTCCCAAGCTTAACCTTTGAAACATTTTCACATAAGTTGGACAACCCCTTATCTTAACATACTTAAAATTAGAAATCCTCCATGTCCATAACTTTTATGGAGTCTTAGGGCCGGATTTTGAGGTTACCTTTCCGTAGATATGCTGCCATTTCTAGGACATTACCCCAGAAGGATACTAGAATATCGGTAAAATTATTATGGACCGCGCCATGTCCAATAAAATACGATTTTTCCTTTCAGATACATCAATCAATTATTGCGTATCAGGAGGCTTCCATTGTGAGAGAACCATTTGAGATGATCTAGAAACTTATTGTACAAGTATTCCTTCCTTGATCCGATCAAAGAATCCTAATACTTTGCCAATTTGTTTCACTTCTGAATTCTTTGAACCTTTCAAATAATTCACACTTTTATTTCAACAAATACACACATTCAACTCTTTGAATAATCATCTCCTTTTCTTAAACTAATTTGTTCAATATGCAAAATTATTTTCATGTAAGTCAAGTATACAAAATCCATTAAGTAATATTCTAGTTCTATACAAAACTTTATTATTATAAATAGAACAACAATTGTTCTTAAATATAATACCAAAGATTTCATTGTCCAACAACAAAATAAAAATAATATTTCTAACAAGTACTAGAATACAATAACAACTTATTGACTTAATAGATGCCCATAGGCTTTGCTAAACTATAAGTTCCTATGGCTAATGCAACAATCTTTGCTTCATTTCCTACACATATGATTACTTATCTTTATTTAGGGTTTTACTTCTGCTAGGTCCCTTCATAAATCTATATTTATGATAACCAAAGTTGGTATCCAATACCCAAGTAGAACCTTGACTTAAAGAAAAATTATTTTAAATCATGAACAAAATTGTATTTGTAACCGAAACTTCACTAAGCTTCTTCTGGTTAGCCTCTGCAAGATGCTTCTTGTAGTTTCTTTCTAGTGTCCAGGCTTATTGCAGTTGAAGCAAACTCCTTTGCTATCCGTATCAGTTTTGTTCTTATTATCCTTTGTTTATGTCTTTTCTATTTACCTTCTTAGAATCGTTCTTCCTTTTAGAAGATCATTTGGCCCCTACCAGTAAGAGTTGCTCTTTCTTAGTTAGAAAGTGACTCTCAACATTTTCAACATGTTAAGCAAATTAGTGAAGCTAATATCTAACTTGTTCATATGAAAAATTCACAACAATTATGAAAGGAGTCCGGGAGTGAGTGCAAAATCAAATCTTGGCTCAACTCTCCATCCATGACAAAACCCATTGTCCTTATTGTTCAATCAAATTGATCATGTTAAGGACTTTTGTCTGTACAGTAGTGTCATTGGTCATTTTAGATCGGAAGAGCTCCTTAGATATCTGATATCTATTAGTTCTACTTTTCTCACCATCAACTACTTGATGTGCAAGAGTATAGTAGGAGCAACCATAATTTCATGCTGACGCTGAAGCTCATTACTCATGGATGAGAGCATGATGCATTGAGACAACTATGAATTTTTTTTAACAACATTTTAGCATACATTCTTTTATTAATTACCAAAATAATTTAGGTCTTGTTTTAAATCGGTATCTCCCACTATTTTCTTCACACTATATTACCCTCACTTATATAATTCTGCAAAATCTAATTAAAGATTTGCTAGTGAGAATAAGGATCCCATTTCAAATGTATATAGCCTTGTGGTGACACAACAAACTATATATAAATAAATAGGTAGACAACTCTTATCAATTACATCAACTATGCAACTCCTTGTATTTTGCCTCTTAGATTATTTTGATCAAGTGGTGGCACATCCGGAATCAAATTTATCCAAGTTAAGTCCAACCTAGCACTCCATATATTCAAAAAGAAAAATATTGTCCTTGTGGTGACACAACAAAACAACATTGTTTAATTTTCTTTATAAGCATCAAATGTGATAAAATTAACATTTCAAAGAATTAAGATAAGCCTTGTGGTGACACAACAAACTTATAATATTTAATTGATACTCTATTATTTTTATCATGCTAGAAGGCAACATTCGATATTCCAAATATCTTTGAACGCTTAGGACTTAATATAAAAAATTTGAGGGATTTGTTATTAATTTGTCTCATCCTGTTTAGCGCGCATGAACACACACACACACACACACACACACACACACACACACACACACACACACACACACACACACATATATATATATATATATATATATATAATACGCGTCATATTAATTAACATGCGAAGCATGTTTGCATAATGTATAATATATATAGTATAAGAATGCACATATAGAATACTATATTCTATCCGGATTGATTATGGACTTTTATTCTAGTTTGGTTCACTAGAGCCACCAAGTGAACGGGTCTAAAACATAACTATTACATTTAAACACATGCTCCATTACAAACGGGTCTTCAAGCGCTCGTTGCTCCTTGATCTAGAGCCACCTATGAGTGCAAGAATTAATATTTAAATATAACTATTACATTTAAACACATGCTCCATTACAAACGGGTCTTCAAGCGCTCGTTGCTCCTTGATCTCCAATTCTTCAAAATTAATTCTAACTATTCCTATTACAAAACTTTTTAAAATAAATAGAAATCTTGATCAACAGTCAAGGGGAAGTACATAGGAGGGAGATGTAATTTGTAAGACCCCAACTTTTATAAATAAAGATGAATTTTCTATAAATATCATTTTTGAATATTATGGAGTAAATTTGATATAATGTTATAGTTGTGGGTAATATTTATAAATTTTGCAAAGTACACAAGTTGTTATATAATATTCGATTGGTCGGGGAATATTCGTTTTAACAGGAAATATTCGTACAATGGCATAATCATTGGTGGACCCCACAACGGAATTATTGTCGGATTGAGAAAATGACAAAAATACTTTATAAAAATAAACGGCGGCGCTTTTACCGTTAGCTCATTGAAACACCCAAATGTTAAAGAAATGCGATGTCTGGCGTGGTTGCATAGTAGCACACGGTATTGATTATTGATGCTTACGTGAGAAGTCACTTAGTTTTGTTCAAATATTGCTACAATAATTGCTGCATAGTATCTCATGTTATTTGATTCAATTATTGTCAATATTTTATATATTATTAAATCAATAATTGAGACGACAAGGTTATTAATATTATTATTTGCAATATTAACGATGTCTAGAAGTTCTGTCAAGGAGAGGTTTGGTCACCTAATTGCGCGCCAATAAGGAGAAATCCTTATTGGAAAGCCCCCTTTTTCCTAGGAACGACCTGGTCGATTAATATTGTGAATTATAATAATGGTGATAAAGTTTATTTTATTAGTATTATTAATGTAATAAAACAGAAAAACTTTTTATATAAAACAGAATACTTTTATAAAGTTATTCGTTTTATTAGACTATAAATAGAATATATAATATTCTATTATGCATAGTGTTTTGCATAGTAAAATCTTTTTATATAAAACAGAATACTTTTATAAAGTTATTTATTTTATTAGACAATAATTAGAATATATTATATTTTATTATGCATAGTGTTGCATAGTACTGATAGTGTGTTTTGCATAGTAAAATCTTTTTATATAAAAAATGTAATACTTTTATAAAGTTATTTGTTTTATTAGATTTTAAAAATATATATATATATATATATATATATATATTTAGAATATATTATATTTTATTGCATAAGTACAAAGATAGTATCCTTTCTATTTTCCTATAAATAGGATGCTTAGTTAGAATTGAAAAGCACACCAGAAGTTCAGAGAATTCTCCTTCTATAATCTTGAGCGTATTTCTTTAGAGTTTAAGAAAGCTTTGAGCATAGAAATTAGTGCAAGTTTTCTTCAAAAATATCATCGCCCTACCAGTCGAAATACTCTTCTTTTACGATAAGGGATATTATTTGTTGTACTCGCATGGGGTATTATTTCTTCTTATTCATGAAGAGAACTTCTGTTATTCCATTCTTTATTATTCTGTTGGAATAACCTGTATACGCGGTCTACCATGTACTTGGTGAAATTCTTCTGTTATTCCATTATTTATTATTATGTTGGAATAACCTGTCTATGCGAAGTACCGCATACATGGTGAAATTCTTCTATTATTCCATTCTTTATTATTCATTTGAACATTTTTTTAAGTATGCGCTTACGCATGACTCGGTTCCATTATTTATTATTTCGTTGGAATATCCTCGCTTGATGCGTTTACATGACTGGTTCCATTCTTTATTATTACGTTGGAAGATCCTATTTGTGCGGATTACGCATGATTCGGTTTCATTCTTTATTATTCTGTTGGAATAACACATTGCAATGCGATCTATCGCATGCATGGTGATTTCTTTCGTTATTCCAAAGATTTATTATTACATTGGAATAAACTCGTCTATGTGGATTATCACATGCATGGTGAATGATCCTTTGTATTCATTCCTTATTAAATTGTGGAAATGATCCATCTAAGTGGATTACCGCATGGCAAACGAAAATCCATTCATAGTTTCATATATTCTCTTATACTCGGTTGGTTAAAGCTTTGACTTCTATAATCCATGAAATTAGTGGAATATCCTTGATATTTGCGCTTCATCCAAAGATCTTTTCATGGAAATATTCTTCTGAGCATTCTTGAATTTTACTCCACAAAGAAGTATCATGTTGACAATTTGGACGTTATTGGTTCCTGGATAAATTAATTCTTGAACTTGTTTTATTGAATTCTTATATCATTGTCATCATCTTCATGTTTATATTATGTTGAAAGTCATCTGTTGCATGTAGTGCATAGATGGACTTGGTATGATTATGACCAGGAATTATTCGGTATAATCATGACCGTAATGTTACAAATGATGTGAAAAAAAAATCCTCATTGGCCCGTAGTGCATTGATGGACAGTTTTTGGTATGATTATGGCTATGAATTCTCTTCGGCCAAGGGTGCAAAGGTGAATTGTTTTATGACATGATCATGACCATTAATGAATACACGAATATCCTTGGCCCGTAGTGCATGGATAATTTGTGGTCGTGATACTAAAGAATATCCTTGGCCGTAATGCAAGGGTGATTCAATGATGTGGATTATTTATTAAGTTGAGTCTCAGTGATAAAAGTGATGAAAAACCTTTTAAATCATAAAAGATAGTAAATTTTATTCTCTACTTGACTCTTCTAATGGATTGCTTGTTCTACCGCAGCTTAAACTTGATGTTTGTTATATTTTATCGTTTAATAATCGTTGAAGGCTAATGATAATTTTTTCTGCATTATCTTAGTCATAATATTTCTTACTGGGCTAGTTGAGCTCACCCCTTTTGCTTTCATTGTTCTCTTCAGGAAATGAGAACGCAGCAGGGACTAGTCGGGAAATTGAGTGACGGTCCAGATGATAGCATTAGTAGTCCTCACTATTCTGTGAAATAGTGTTGTAATAAATGTAATGAGGACCCCATTGAGTTTGTATATTGTCTAGAAGACAATATTTGTATTAAAACTCACAGCTCATGTTGTATAATTAAGTTTTATTTGTATTGTGTACCATGTATTTGGCGACTCAAGATGGGTGATGTATACCTATTTTGGGGGCGTCACAGTTGGTATCAAAGCTTAGGGATATGATCCCTGGCTAAGATGTGAGACTAGAACTAGGAGGGGAGAGACGGGGAATTCCTTCGCTAGTATGACCTACCTAAGTTTATTTGATATTTAATTGGTCGGTCAGAGTATAGTGATAATATGTTACATGTCAATTAACCCTTGTTTTGTGGTAGTATCAGAAAATGACTTCCGAGAATGTTGAGAATATCAATGGAGCACAGGAGACCGTTGAGTCACCACAAATCAACACCCAGGATAATGTCCATCAGGAAGGCAACAATCCTCAGGTGAACAACAACACCGACCAAATGGCGAACGACGGAATGTTTAAGAGCTTTCGCAATTGCATAACTGACATCGAAAGAGAGACTCTCATCCAACATCTGAGTGGAAACACTCGGCAACTCTCTTGACTGGGCCACCGCTAAACAGTTCAAGGAGCTGGGACCACCGGAGTTTATTGGAGAACCAAAACTATAAGACCCCAACTTATTATAAATAAAATTGAATTTCCTCTATTTATTATTGTGAATAATAAGGTGATAATTTGATATAATACTTTGGTTATGGGTGAAATGTGCAAATTTTGCAAAATAAACAAGTGGTTATAAAATATTCATTGTGTCAGGGAGTATTCATTTGGTCGTGGAATATTCTTTCATCGTTGGGAATATTAAATGCGACTTGCCGCTAAAATGACCATTTGTGGGCCTATAACGGATAACTGTCGGATGAAGAAAATGACAAAGTTTGAGTTTTATAAATAACGGTGTAATTGTTACCGTTAACACTGTTGGAATACCTGGTGGTTAAAATACAGTAATACGCGTGGTTGCACAGTAGCACACAATTTTGCACAGTATTGTTGAATTATTGATTCTTACGTAAGAAGGCACTACTCAATAATTGTTACAGTAATTACTGTTCAATATTTTATTTTATTGGTTCAATAATTGTTGCGTTGATATTTTATATTATTGTTATTTTAATAATTATCACTGCACAGTATTTCCCATTATCAGATCAATAATTTATATTATTTGAATAATATTATTAGATAGCATTATTGACAATGTCTAGAAAGTTCTGTCAAAGAGAGGTTTGGTCACCTAATTACGCGCCAGTAAGGAGAAATCCTTATTGAAAGCCCCTCTTTCACAGGAACTACTGGTTGTCATAATTGTGATTCTGTAATATTATTTGTGAATAATTAATTATTGATTTATATGATAAGGAAATATTTATTTGATGCAGATGTAAATGATGGATTTATTTGTGTGGTTATAAATAAGGAATTAATATTGAGTTTTTTTATTAGTATTTTGTCGGAATGGAGGTATTAAAATTCAAACCAGTGTTCTTGAGATATATTGCGTGAGTTATAATTTTTAATCCGACCGTTGGATCGTTGTGATTTTTGGATATGTTATACATATATAAGTTGAGTATATATCCACAAATTTTGAACCGTTAAAAATGAACGTATAATTTGTTATGAATTTTAAGAGGTGACTGATTCAAAAATTAGGTTTATAAATGATTTTGGTGGAAAATTCTAGAATTAAGTGGGCCCCACTTGTGGTTGGTGAAGAAATGTGCTGAATTTTATTTCAAATGTGGTGGGTGGCAATAGTAGTAGGTAAAGCCATCGGTAGCATGTCAAGTCTGCTTCGGCGTGTTAACATTTTTCTATAAATAGAGGGCTAAGTTAGAATTGAAAATCACACCAGAAACAAGTTTTCTCTCTTTCTCTCTCTATATTATTGAGCGTATTTTGTGAGTATTGCGATACTTTGAGAGTTTCTATTCAACACAAGTTTCATTCAGCCTTATATACGATATTCCGATCAGAAGTGATATTCGTTTGAGGTAAGGGATGTTATTTCTTCTTAAATGATATTATTTTCTTCAATATCATTATCCTGAAATATTGGTTTGAACTTTTTATCAAATTTGGAACTTTTTGTGTCGGGGTTACTATTCACGTATACGGCATTATTCATGAATACGACACTATTCACCGAAAAATGAAATTTTCTTCTTTTTGTCCAAGATGTCTATTATGGTTACTATCTTTGATTGTATCCATGTTTTGATCTTTATTTTGAATTCTGCTTCACAATTGGTTATTATGAAGTATTATTGATCTTGGATAAACTGTTATACTGAATCCCTAATATTTGTCCTTACGTCTCCTTTGGATTCGTTCTCTTTAAAATATTTTCATTATCCTCACCCTAAATGATGATATTCTTGAATATCTTTGGCCCTGTAGTGCAAAGATGAATGATTAACTGATGAATATCTTTGGCCCGTAGTGCAAAGATGAACAGGTGTTGAGATGAACTGACCAACTGGTGATACAAATGAATATCTTTGGCCTATAGTGCAAAGATGAATATTTGATTAAAGATGTATATTGATTGTTGTTACAGGGATAAAATATTGATGATGGACTTTTAAATCTTAGAAGATAGTAGAACTCATTCTCTACTTGACTCTTCTAATGGATTGATGTTTCCGCTGCAGTTGTTGGTCTAAAACTTGTTGTCTATTATATTTTATCAGATTTTTCCCTGTTGAAAACTAATGATAATTTGTTGTATATTATCTTAGTTATAATATTCTTTACTGGGCTAGTTGAGCTCACCCTTTTCTTTTTTGTTCCATTTTTCTTCTCAGGAGGTGAGAACATAGCAGGATCTAGTCGGGGTATGGAGTGATAGTTCTAGAAAGATGTTTTAGCAGTCCTCACTATTTCTGTAAAATAGTGTTTGAATAATTGTAATGAGGACTTATTTGAGTGTGGATATTGTCTAGAAGATAATATTTGTATTTAAACTCACAGTATGTGTTGTCGTATTTTGCACGACAATTGTATTATTGAAGTTGTAGTTTTCTTTTTGTACCATGTATTTGACGACTCAGAATGGGTGTTGTATACCTATTTTGGGGGCATCACAGTTGGTATCAAAGCTTAGGGATATGGTCTCTGGCGGAGATCGGGGAATAGAACTAGGAGGGGAGAGATGAGTAAATCCTTCGCTAGTGTGTCATATCTAAGCTTATTTGTTGGTCGGTCATAATATAGGGATATTATGTGATATGTTAATTTGTTTAATTAACCCTTGTTTTATGGCAGTATTTAAGAATGGCTGCTGAGAACGTTAACAATAGAGTGTATGAGACTGTGGAACAACCTTTAGTCACAAAGCAAGAGAATGTACAATAGGAAGGCAATATTCCTCCTGTAAACAACACTACCGAGCAAACGATGAATGATGGAATGTTTAGGAGCTTTTTGCAGTTCATGCAAAATCAGACGAGGGAGACTCGTATACAAAATACAGGTGGAAGTGATACCAATGCGCGGTCTGTCACAGCCAAGCAGTTCAAGGAGTTGGGACCACCAGAATTTATTGGAAAGCCGGATCCGATCAAGGCAAAAACGTGGGTCAAGCAAATTACCAAGATATTCGATGTCTTGGGATGCACGGAGGAACAGAAGGTTCCATTTTCCACCTTTATGTTCCGCGGTGAGGCAGACTACTGGTGGGAGTCTGTGAAATGTACCCAGCCTGCCGCACTAAACATGTCTTGGGAAACGTTTTAAAAACTATTCAATATATGAAAAGTACTTTCGTGAAAGTATTCGTCATATGAAGGAGGTAGAGTTTATCAGACTGGAATAAAACAACATGACGGTGTCCCAGTATGAGGCGAAGTTCGCTGAGTTATCCAGGTTTGCACCTCATTTGGTAGAGAATTAGAAACGAATGACTAGGATGTTTCTGAGAGGTCTAAAACCCGAGATTCGGCAATATCTTCTCTCATAAATTTTCTTTATATTCAGATGGTGTAAACAGGGCTCAATTATTAGAGCGAGATAATGAGTATGTTCAAGCGAGGAACACAACGAGGTCATCCTATTGGCGGTGGTCATCGGAGAAATGAAACCAAGTAGGGAGGAAAACATTCAGACAAAAGCGGTAACCACTCTGGTGGAAATCGTGGCCGTGATAATAGAAGGAGCGAGTTGGGAGGGGATTTCAAAAAGAGAAGGTACAACAATGATAACGTGAAGACGTCAGCACAAACATCAACTGTTTCTAGGGGAGGAGAACGAGCACCGGTCGTTTGTTACAAATGCGGGAAAGAGGGACACACCAGCCCAAACTACCCACAACAATCCAAGGTGTGTTATAACTGTGGAAAGGAAGGTCAATAGCTAGAGATTATCTAGTTGCAAAACCAAGTTCAACGGGGATGGTGACTCCAAAGGCTATCCCAGACAAGTCAAAGTCGGTGGTTCCAAGAAGGGCGTTTGTCGTGACTGCCCAAAATGCGAGGAACCCGAACGAGGTGATCACAGGTAAGCTTATCATAAACTCTTGCGAAGTTTATACCTTATTAGATACTGGTTCTACCCATTCTTTTATCTCTCCTGCTTGTGCTCAAAGTTTAAACTTGACTCCAGAGAAATTAGAGTTTGATTTATCAATGGAGACTCTGTTAGGAGAAACTTTCGTTACGTCCACTGTTTATAAATCTTGCTTAATCCAAGTTGGCACCATCACATTACCTGTGGATCTTATCTCTTTAAAGATACTTGTTTTTGATGTTATTTTAGGAATTGATTGGTTAACCACTCATCATGTCAAAATTGATTGTTTTCGTAAGGTTGTTATTTTTCATATTCCTAACCAACCTGTTATGCGAATTCAAACAACTAAACAACTAAAATCAGTCACTGTCATATCAAGCCACAAAGCTATTCGTTTATTGAAAAATGGATGTCAATCTTTTTTAGCCCATGTTATGGATTTGAACAAGGACAAGTCAGATTTTAATAATATTTCTGTTATTAGAGAATTTCCTGATGTATTTCCTGAAGAACTTCCCGGTCTACCCCCAGAACGTGATGTTAAATTCTTTATTGACCTTGAACCGGGTACAAAACCCATTTCTAAAACCCTATATCGAATGGCTCCTATTCAACTTCAGGAGTTAAAAGTCCAACTGCATGAGTTGTTGGACATCGGTTTTATTCGTCCTAGTACATCTCCTTGGGGTGCTCATGTGTTATTCGTAAAGAAGAAAGACAGGAGTATGCGACTTTGTATTAACTACCGAGAATTGAACCATGTCACTATCAAGAATAGGTATCCGCTACCTCGCATAGATGACTTGTTCGACCAGTTGCAAGGAGCACAATTCTTTTCAAAGATCGATCTTCGTTCTGGATATCATCAGCTGAAGATTAAATGTGATAACCCGAGATTTCGAATAATCAAAATTTTACGAATAATTTTTTTTATTTATTAATATTAATATTAATTATCAATTTTGTGATAAGTATCTGTGATACGAGTCCCGAGAAGGTCCATTTGTGTATTGACTAATAAATTTAGAGTAGAGTTGTGCTTATTAAAGAATAGAAACTCTAACCCTAAGTCCGGATAGGGATTCGATAGAAAATATAATTAAAATAACTATATTAATATGTATGTGTTTTATACGGTATAGAATTTTTGATCAATGATTGATCGAATAAGGTTTAAAAAGTATAAACCCTAAAAGGAGATTAGAATCTCTAATCTCAGATTTAGAAAACCAATTGTACAGTTAAAAACCCTAATTGTACGCTAGGAAACCCTAATTTCATATTCGGGAATCCTAAACCCTAAATTAGGAAACCCTAATCCTAATTGGCAAGCCTAAGGTGTTTATTAAACTTTAATATGATTAGAAAACCATAATTATATTTTAGTTATCTTAATTTCTATTTTACAAACCCTAATTGTAAGTTAGAAATTTTAATTTTTCTAAATAGAACCCTAATTTCATATTCGGGATTTCTAAAACCTAATTAGGAAACCCTAATCCTAATTAGTAAGTATAATGAGATTAGTAAATGTTAATATAATTAGTAAACCCTAATTATACTTTAGAAATATTAATTTCTATTTAAAACCCTAATTTTTATTTTAGAAATTTTTATTTTATTTTTTAAAACCCTAATTAGAAAATTCTCGAATTTGGAGTTTGTAAACCTAAGGGTTAGAACCTTAGGGTTAAACCCTAAGGGTTTGAGCAATTGTCCATAATGCCATTAAATTTATTTTGCAAATAACAAAAATGCCCTTTTCCATTTTTTTTAATGGTAACTTGTAAAATTACCAAGACCTTTATTAAGTGAGCAACTACTTTGACTTTGTGGCAAGAAATCTCCAGCAAAATTCGTCCATTGTATCAGCCATAGCAACACATCATCATATATATAGATTTGGGAGAGAGAAAGTTACTAAACTTAACTTATTTTTCAACCTAGCTCCCACCAACTCATTTTCTCTCTAAACCTCCGAAAATTGCAAGTGTTTCAGTCACAAAACACCTCTCTTAAACACATAGATCAGATTGGAGAGTATAGATCAAGGATTGGAAAGCTAGAAGGTATAACCCTAAACTCAACCTAGATCTTGTATGCTACGGTAAAAAAATTGTGTTTTGTTTTTATATAAGTGTTATAAGGTATTTTAGGATGATCTATGATGATCTATCATAGATCCATAGCATAAAAGTTGGTAAAAATCGAATTTTTTTCAAAACTGTCCAAGAACAAATTTTGTGGTCTGACAAGCAAATGTCAGGCGCCACAGATTCTTGTTCGTTTATGATTTTTGTTGTTTTATGTTTTGGATCTGTACTCTGACATGAGGTCTGGGATCTGGAAGTGGAATCCAAGCTATTCGATTTTCAGATTTCAAGATATAGCTGGTCAAAAGTCACCGACCGACCATGACTCAAAGTACATTTCGGGTAACCAAAAAAATACGTTATCAGCGTCTGACAAGGTTTTGTCCAGCCTTGATTTGTCCTGTCTTATGTTGTTTGTTATTGTTGTTGTATTGAAAGTGTAGAATGTTGTCTGGACTATAACTAAATGCCTTTAAATGCCTTAAAACGTCGACCAATCAAACGTAACAGGTGGTCAAAGTAGTCCACCCAAACTGATTTTAACTTTCTGGAAAAACCCAGAAAAGTTCATGAGCCAAATTCCTAACAGAGTTTGACCGTACGGATTCTGGCGATTTAGATGTTTTTAAACTGTGATGTTACTTTAAACATGTTCCTTGACATGTGGACTATAGATATGAACCATGAAATCACATTAATCATGACCAAAGAACCGAATTATGTTGGCTGGAAAATGAGACCATGAAACTGCCTGGGTTTCTGGGTTACCCAGAAAACCCAGCAGCACTCTGATAGTAATTTTGAAGGAGCAGATCTTGCTAGCCTGTTAAGTTATGACTCTGTTAATTGTTGATAATGGTAGTACTACATGAATACTACACAATTGAAGCCTAAGGTAAACAGAAGCATACGGATCGACAATCATAATGGCCAACGTGACTGAATTTAAACGAACGAAGGCTGTCGTTGTTCTTGAGCTCAAGAACACCAACAGCGACGGTTTTGAATTATTTTATTTTAAGAATATTCGATAATTAATAAAAAATAGAAAATAAATTATAAAAATTATTAAAAATAGTTTTAAAAATTATTTTAAATTATGAAATATAATTTTTAACCAATTGGAATATTTTTCTTTAATATTTATAATTATTTAAATATTAAAAGTATTTAATTTATTTACTTAGTGTATTAAATAAATTAGAGGAAAATAATTTAATATTATGAAAAATCATTTTAAATAAGAATAAAGTATTTAAAAATATTTTGAGTTATAAAATGTGACTTTTAATATTTTTAGAGAATTTTCATTAATAATTTAATATTAATGATATTAGATTTATTTGATTATTAAATTAAATAAATAAGTTATAAATGATTTTAAAGATTTAAAATTATTTTAAATAAGAATAAAGTATTAGAAAATATTTTGAATTATAAAATATAATTTTCAATATTTTTGGAGAATTCTCATTAATAAATTAATATTAATGATATAAGATTTATTTAATTATTATATTAAATAAATGAATTAAAATGGTTTTATTGATTTAAAAATCAATTAAAAATGAGTAAAATGAATTAAAAATATTTTAAGTGATAATTAATTACTTTTAATATTTTGATGATAATTTCTTTAATATTTAAATATTAATGGTGATGATTTAAAATGATTTTAATTATTTTAAAAATCATTTAAGTAGAATATTAATGATTTAAAATATTGTAAAGTTATTAATAATAACTTTAATATTTTGACAAGTATGTTATTAATATTTTTATATTATTAAATATTAATAATGATAAGATTATTTGATAATTAAATCATTTAAAAATGATTTAAGAGTTTGAAAAATTATTATAAATTATAATAATTGTTTATAAATTATTAAAAGCTTCCGAAAAATATTATAAACGATATTTGACTTATCTAAAATAATATTGAAGCTTAGAGACCAAATTTAATTGATAATCAATGTGTTAATTATCGGATAAGGTGACCAAAACACCGAGAATGGCCCGAAGTCCAACCAGACTGAACTAGTTAGATTTGTTAAGTGTTTATATATGTTATAAACACTAATGTGGCTATGTGGTAATGTGCCTAAGAGAAGTTTGACTGTAGAATACCGTGTTACGTGTTATGAATAATTGTGCTAATTGTAAGACCGATATTATTGGTTATAGGTCTTACGAATGCAGATAAGTTTATTGTGTAGCAGTAGTCAACGCGGAAGGCAAGTTCCCTAACTCAACCTTGAGTTATATTCATTCAATTATTATAGTGGTTAATTATTGCTAATTATACCATGTCCGAGGATTTATTGTTGATTAAATCATGCAGTTAGTGCATGTTTAATAATTCAAATTGAATTCCGATTAGGAAAGTATATATTAATAGAATTATTGTTGTTGGATATTCATATTCAGAGAAAATAGAATCGACAAAGACAGAGATAATTCCTATTTATTGTCAAATTATGTTGAGAAATGTCTTAGCTAATTATTTCGTTAGATATTTAACATTGGTTAGAACTTGATAAATTGGAAAGAGAATTCAATTGTTATTGCTAGATCGATGCCAATTATTTCGGCTAGATCGATAAGTAAATAGAAATTGAAATCATTAAATTTCGTTGTTAAATCAAATCTTGATTCTGAGACTGAGAAGAACAACCTTTTATATAAAAGGAACATTTTAGGTCGTATATTCGGCCATTACGTATTGTTAAGTATTATGCATAATATCGGGTATAATAAAGCTGATCACTTGTTATACTTGCAGAGGGGTATGATTTAATCTTTATGGTTATCTGATACGTCTGCGTATGTATCAAAGTAAATCTTTGATAGATACCCGAGAAAATAAGTTGAAAGATCTAGTGAGATCACTCAATATAAATCTGGAAAATATTCCACTTTGTTATTGCGTAGAATTGATTCTTGTTTATTCAATTGAATATCGTAGAAACTTTGAAAGCGTTATACTCTTTCATTATCAGATTATTGCGTTGCCTAGAATTCGAGAAGACTTGTTATTGATTAACGATTTGTTCAGCTATTTCAAAGTTCCCCAAACTTTGGTTTCATTCTATCAAAATAGATAGTCTGTTCTTATTGATTCGTATACATTTAGTATATGTTTTAACTTGCGGGGCAAACTAGTTGCTCACCCTTGCTATAAATAAAACATTTCAGCTAGGAACGAAGAGGCCAGCGGGTCAAAGAAGAACAAAGGCAAAGGCAAGATGCTGGAGTAGTTATAAAGAACTTATTATTATATTGTATTTGTAAACCCTTTTTGCTTATCTAAGGGGTATGTTTGTAATTTTAAGGTTAGCAAACCTGGGACTAATGTATTAAAAACATATGTTAATGTGATATGTATTACTATTTCTATATGAATGGGTAGATAGTTAGTATTATATTGTGGATCGTGAACACCAAACTCAGGGGTCAGGTAACCCGGATTTGGGGTGTCATGAGTTGGTATCAAAGTCAGTAGTGACCAAGGTGTTACAAGTGGTAGAAGAGTCATGAGGCTATAAACCTTAAGTGGGGTGGGGAAAACCCTAGGATTATAACCATAAGCGAAATCTAGAAAACTCATTTAGAGTACTAAGTGATGGATTGCCGAAGTGCGTCAATAGTGAGATATTTGGACACATAGTGTAAGAAGTTGGTACTGGAGATGTATTAATCAAGTCATTTAGACTGATTGTAGGATGTCTGGAGAAGATGAAATGAGTGCGGAGATGCTAGCGGTAATTTGTTGCACCAGTGTGAGAGTCGAGGTGTGTCATTAAAGTTTAGTCGGGATTGAAATGGTGGGAGAAGATGAACCTATGGTCAATCTGGGGAGCGATCATGACGATTATCCTGAGATGTATCTAAGTGGTGATGAGGAGGCAAAGTCCGAAGGAGCTAAGGTGGAGAAAGAGAATAAGATCAACTATCTGCAGAAGTTCAAGAACTCCAGAGTAAAGTTTTTTTCTTGGAGGTATTGTGGAAGACGGAGCGAGTATTACGCGAAATGACTGAAGAACGGAACGAGCATAAGGCGTAGGTGGAGATGATGAAGACTGAAGGTGATGGATCGTCTGAAGGAACAATCAAGCAGTAAGAAGGGAAAGAATAAGAGAAAGAGGGACAACGACAGCGATAACTCTGAAAAATTCAAACCTGAAGAAGAAGCAAGTCTGCAGCAAGTGTGAAAAGACTCTCGTGGGAGAATGCATGATGTGGAATAACATGTGCTTCAATTTTAAGTAAGAAGGACATATTTTCCTATATTATCCTAAGCCAAAGGCAACAAGTGTCCCAGTAAGAAAAAGACTGGTGAAGGGAGTGGACGGTAGATAGCGTAAGTTTAAGCGATAGTATATTTTGATAGTGTGTGATATTAACGGTTGTAATATCAAGAACGATGTGTGAACATATGTATAAATATGTATGTTTGTATGAGTGAAATCTTTATTTTCTATATGAATATAAGATTAAGATTAATTTTTGAGTTCTTAAAACTCATACTTATGGTAAGTTCATGACTCATAATTATATGAAATGTATTGAACCCCTC
The DNA here is from genome assembly GCA_020205605.1 of Panax ginseng. NCBI lineage: Eukaryota > Viridiplantae > Streptophyta > Magnoliopsida > Apiales > Araliaceae > Panax > Panax ginseng. Next base: position 51,927,703 of record CM035145.1, read on the forward strand.
AGCGAATGGACGCCAAAGGTCTGACTAGGATAAGTTCATACACTCATATAATTGTGGCAAGTTCCTGAACTCCTAGGTGTGGTAAGTTTGATGAACGGGGAATAGTTATGTGTGAATGGAGAATTATGACTTTTGTAAAGTTGTGCTATAAATCCTGACATTATTTAAAAAGGGATAGTGCTATGTGTTAAGAGCTAAATGTAATGTGTGCTATGTGAATAAATATGTGATTATATGAGAAATTTTTAATTCTTATTATATTAATAAGAATCTGTGTGAAGAAGGAGAATTAATGTAAGATTTTTATCAGATAATGCCACCAAGGAAGGGAAGTCTAAAGATAAATATGGAAGAACAATTTGTGAATCTGAAGCAGGAAGATATGACGGTGACAGAATATTTTGTCAAGTTCAACGAGTTAGCAAAATTTGCTCCACATCGAGTGGACACTGAGGAGCTTAAAGCACGATGTTTTAGGAACGGATTGAAATCGTTGGTACTCGAGAAGTTGAATGTGCTACAAATTAGTTCATTTTCAACGTTATTAGAAAAAGCCATTATCGCTGAAGGAGAAATTGAAGCTGTATTGAAGAATGGTCAAGAACAAAGAAAGGAGGCTGAAGGAAATATTATGATAGGTGGTAGTGGAGGTAGTAATCTTAATAAACGTAAGAGGGATTGTGATATTAATTCAAGAAATAATCCAGTAGAGATTAGGAAGAAAGGCGCGCCGTGCGTAGTTTGCGGGAAGCATCATCAAGGAGTTTGTTTGAAAAACAAAGGAGTTTGTTACAACTGTGGTCAAGAGGGACACATGTCACCTCAGTGTCCAATTCCAAAGAAGGCACAAAGTTGTTTTGCGTGTGGATCGACCGATCATCTGGTCTGAAATTGTCCGAAGAGAAATGTAGAGAGGAGAAGTGCCAACAAGGGACCCGATAGTGGAACCTTTGCGATTCGAGGACCTGCACATCCAAGAAGACCAACAACATTCACTTTTAGCATGATAGTTCCAAATGCAGCAGCTGCCTCTGAAGAGGCGACATGTAACGAGTTCGGTTAGAAATTTTACTACGCGAGTAATCTTGATTAGATATTTTTGTGATTTGTTTTCTTTTATACGATCCAAGTCACAGGTTAGAATTTGAGACAGAAATTAATATTGTGTTGTTAAGAATGAATTGATGATACAACTTTAAAAGATTGTAAAGAACAAGAAAGCGGTGATTCCGAGGACGGAATCCTTTTAAGGAGGGGTGAATGTGATAACCCGAGATTTCGAATAATCAAATTTTACGAATAATTTTTATTTATTTATTAATATTAATATTAATTATCAATTTTGTGACAAGTATCTGTGATACGAGTCTAGAGAAGGTCCATTTGTGTGTTGACTAATAAATTTAGAGTAGAGTTGTGCTTAATAAATAATAGAAACCCTAACCCTAAGTCCGGATAGGGATTCGATAGAAAATATAATTAAAATAACTATATTAATATGTATGTGTTTTGTACAGTATAGAATATTTGATCAATGATTGATCGGATAAGGTTTAAAAATTATAACCCCAAATAAGAGATTAGAAACCCTAATCTCAGATTTAAAAAACCAATTGTACAGTTAAAAATCCTAATTGTACGCCAGAAAACCCTAATTTCATATTCGGGAATCCTAAACCCTAAATTAGGAAACCCTAATCCTAATTGGCAAGCCTAAGGTGTTTATTAAACTTTAATATGATTAGAAAACCATAATTATATTTTAGTCATCTTAATTTCTATTTTACAAACCCTAATTGTAATTTAGAAATTTTAATTTTTCTAAATAGAACCCTAATTTCATATTCGGGATTTCTAAAACCTAATTAGGAAACCCTAATCCTAATTAGTTAGTATAATGTGATTAGTAAATGTTAATATAATTAGTAAACCCTAATTATACTTTAGAAATATTAATTTCTATTTAAAACCCTAATTTTTATTTTAGAAATTTTTATTTTATTTTTTTTAAACCCTAATTAGAAAATTCTAGAATTTAGGGTTCGTAAAACCTAAGGGTTAGAACCTTAGGGTTAAACCCTAAGGATTTGAGTAATTGTCCATAATGCCATTAAATTTATTTTGCAAATGACAAAAATGCCTTTTTCCATGTTTTTTTAAAGGTAACTTGTAAAATTACCAAGACCTTTATTAGGTGAGCAACTACTTTGACTTTGTGGCAAGAAATCTCCAGCAAAATTCGTCCATTGTATCAGCCATAGAAACACATCATCATATATATAGATTTGGGAGAGAGAAAGTTACTAAACTTAACTTATTTTTCAACCTAGCTCCCACAAACTCATTTTCTCTCTCAACCTCCGAAAATTGCAAGTGTTTCAGTCACAAAACACCTCTCTCAAACACATAGATCAGATTGGAGAGTATAGATCAAGGATTGGAAAGCTAGAAGGTATAACCCTAAACTCAACCTAGATCTTGTATGCTACGGTAAAAAAATTGTGTTTTGTGTTTATATAAGTGTTATAAGGTGTTTTAGGATGATCTATGATGATCTATCATAGATCCATAGCATCAAAGTTGGTAAAAATCGAATTTTTTCAAAACTGTCTAAGAACAAATTTTGTGGTCTGACAAGCAAATGTCAGGCGCCACAGATTCTTGTTCGTTTATGATTTTTGTTGTTTTATGTTTTGGATCTGTACTTTGACATGAGGTTTGGGATCTGGAAGTGGAATCCAAGCTATTCAATTTTCAGATTTCAAGATATAGCTGGTCAAAGTCGGTTGACCGACCATATGTAGTGTACATTCGGGTAACCTGTATATCGTTATCGGCGTTGACAAGGTTTTGTCCAGCCTTGATTTGTTCGGTCTTATGTTGTTTGTTATTGTTGTTGTATTAAAAGTGTAGCCTGTTGTCTGGACTATAACTAAATGCCTTTAAATGCCTTAAAACGTCAACCAATCAAACGTAACAGGTGGTCAAAGTAGTCCACCCAAACTGATTTTAACTTTCTGAAAAAACCCAGAAAAGTTCATGAGCCAAATTCCTGACAGAGTTTGACCGTACGGATTCTGGCGATCTAGATGTTTTTAAACTGTGATGTTACTTTAAACATGTTCCTTGACATGTGGACTATAGATATGAACCATGAAATCACATTAATCATGACCAGAGAACCGAATTATGTTGGCTGGAAAATGAGACCATGAAACTGCCTGGGTTTCTGGGTTACCCAGAAAACCCAGCAGCACTCTGACAGTAACTTTGAAGGAGCAGATCTTGCTAGCCTGTTAAGTTATGATTCTGTTAATTGTTGATAATGGTAGTACTACATGCATACTACACGATTAAAGCCTAAGGTAGCCCAGAGCATACCAGATCTGACAATCATAGCCGGTCAAACGTGACCCCTTAAACACGAAGCCGTCAGTGTTCTTGAGCTCAAGAACACCAACATCGACGGTTACTGTCGCTAAAGACCTACAGCGATGGTTTTGAATTATTTTATTTTCAGAATTTCCGGTAATTAATTAAAAATAGAAAATAAATTATAAAAATTATTAAAAATGGTTTTAAAAATTATTTTAAATTATGAAAAATAATTTTTGACCAATTGGAATATTTTTCTTTAATATTTATAATTATTTAAATATTAAAAGTATTTAATTTATTTACTTAGTGTATTAAATAAATTAGAGGAAAATAATTTAATATTATGAAAAATCATTTTAAATAAGAATAAAGTATTTAAAAATATTTTGAGTTATAAAATATGACTTTTAATATTTTTAGAGAATTTTCATTAATAATTTAATATTAATGATATTAGATTTATTTGATTATTAAATTAAATAAATAAGATAAAAATAATAATACAAGATTAGAAAATATTTTGAATTATAAAATATAATTTTCAATATATTTGGAGAATTCTCATTAATAAATTAATATTAATGATATAAGACTTATTTAATTATTATATTAAATAAAAGAATTAAAAATTGTTTTATTGATTTAAAAATCAATTAAAAATGAGTAAAATGAATTAAAAATATTTTAAGTGATAATTCATTACTTTTAATATTTTGATGATAATTTTATTAATATTTAAATATTAATGGCGATGATTAAAAATGATTTTAATTATTTTAAAAATTATTTAAGTAGAATATTAATGATTTAAAAATATTGTAAATTTATTAATAATAACTTTAATATTTTGACAAGTATGTTATTAATATTTTTATATTATTAAATATTAATAATGATAAGATTATTTGATAATTAAATCATTTAAAAATGATTTGAATGTTTGAAAAATTATTATAAATTATAATAATTGTTTATAAATTATTAAAAGCTTCCGAAAAATATTATAAACGATATTTGACTTATCTAAAATAATATTGAAGCTTAGAGACCAAGTTTAATTGACAATCAATGTGTTAATTGTCGTATAAGGTGACCAGAACACCGAGAATGGACCGAAGTCCAACCAGACTGAACTAGTTAGATTTGTTAAGTGTTTATATAGGTTATAAACACTAATGTGGCTATGTGGTAATGTGCCTAGGAGAAGTTTGACTGTAGAATATCGTGTTACGTGTTATGAATAATTGTGCTACTTGTAAGACCGATATTATTGGTTATAGGTCTTACGAACGCAGATAAGTTTATTGTGTAGCAGTAGTCAACGCGGAAGGCAAGTTCCCTAACTCAACATTGAGTTATATTCATTCAATTATTATAGTGGTTAATTATTGCTAATTATACCATGTCCAGGGATTTATTGTTGATTAAATCGCAGTTAGTGCATGTTTAATAATTCAAATTGAATTACTGATTCGAAAAGTATATATTCATAGAATTATTGTTGTTGGATATTCATATTCGTAGAAAATAGAATTGACAGTACATATAATTCCTGTTTATTATCAAATTATGTTGAGAAATGTCTTAGCTAATTATTCTGGCTAGACGAACATTGGTTAGAGCTTGATAAATTCGAAAAGAGAATTCAATTGTTATTGCTAGATCGATGCCAATTATTTCGGCTAGATCGATAAGTAAATAGAAATTGAAATCATTAAATTTCATTGTTAAATCAAATCTTGATTCTGAGACTGAGAAGAACAACCTTTTATATAAAAGGAACATTTTAGGTCGTATATTCGGCCATTACGTATTGTTAAGTATTATGCATAATATCGGGTATAATAAAGTCGATCACTTGTTATACTTGCGGAGGGTATGATTTAATCTTTATGGTTATCTCGACACGTCTGCGTATGTATCAAAGTAAATCTTTGATAGATGCGAGAAAATAAGTTGAAAGATCTAGTGAGATCACTCAATATAAATCTGGAAAATATTCCACTTTGTTATTGCGTAGAATTGATTCTTGTTTATTCAATTGAATATCGTAGAAACTTTGAAAGCGTTATACTCTTTCATTATCAGATTATTGCGTTGCCTAGAATTCGAGAAGACTTGTTATTGATTAACGATTTGTTCAGCTATTTCAAAGTTCCCCAAACTTTGGTTTCATTCTATCAAAATAGATAGTCTGTTCTTATTGATTCGTATACATTTAGTATATGTTTTAACTTGCGGGGCAAACTAGTTTTGCTCACCCTTGCTATAAATAAAACATTTCAAATTTAGGAACGAAAGAGGCCGGTGGTCAAAGAAGAACAAAGGCAAAGGCAAGATGCTGGAGTAGTTATAAAGAACTTATTATTATGTTGTATTTGTAAACCCTTTTTGTTTATCTAAGGGGTATGTTAGTAATTTGAAGGTTAGCAAACCTGGGACTAATGTATTAACAACATATGTTAATGTGATATGTATTACTATTTCTATATGAATGGGTAGATAGTTAGTATTATATTTTGGATCGTGAACACCAAACTCCGGGGTCAGGTAACCCAGATTTGGGTGTGTCACATTAAATTGGAGGATATTCCAAAGACTGCCTTCAGAACTCGGTACGAGCATTATGAATTCTTAGTCATATCTTTTGGATTGACTAATGCTCCATTTAAAGCATTGTATGGACGAAAGTGTCGCTCTCCAGTATGTTGGGATGAGGTGGGAGAAGCAACGTTTCTAGGACCAGAATTGGTATGAATGACTACAGAGAAGATCCAAATGATCCGAGAACGTATACATACGGCACAGGATCGACAAAAGAGTTATGCGGATCTTCATCAGAAGGACGTGGAATTTAATTTTGGGGATCATGTATTGTTACGTGTTGCACCATGGAAGGGAGTTACAAGATTTGGGAAGAGAGAAAAGCTCAATCCACGATTTGTTGGTCCATTTGAGATTTTTGACCGAAGAGGAAATGTGGCCTATAGACTCGAATTACCTCCAAGCATGTCTCGTGTTCCTAATGTTTTTCACATATCTATGCTTCATAAATATGTGAAAGACCCGAACCACATTATGGAGTTAGAACCAGATGAGATATTAGAAGATTTAACGTCACGAAGAGAGGTACTGTTAAGATCTTGGATAGAAAGAGCATGTCCCTACTTACGAAGGTTATACCACAAGTTAAGGTTTTGTGGAGGAACCATGCTTATTGAAGAAATGACACGGGAGTTGGAATCGAAATGAAAGCGAGGTATCCTCACCTTTTGAAAACACAGTGCGTACGTCAATTCGAGAGGACGAAATTTCATAAGGAGGGGAGGTTGTAAGACCCCAACTTATTATAAATAAAATCGATTTTCCTCTATTTATTATTGTGATAAAATCGATTTTCCTCTATTTATTATTGTGAATAATAAGGTGATAATTTGATATAATACTTTGGTTATGGGTGAAATGTGAAAATTTTGCAAAATAAGCAAGTGGTTATAAAATATTCATTGTGTCGGGGAATATTTGTTTGGTCGTGGAATATTCTTTTTCCGCTTGGAAATATTCGTATAACTGGTAGCGACCATGTGTGGGCCCATAACGGATAACTGTCAGATGAAGAAAATGACAATGTTTGAGTTTTATAAATAACAGCGTAATTATTACTAATTAAGATTAACAATCGTTGGAATACGGTGGTTAAAATACAAGATGTCGCGTGGTTGCACAAGAAGACACTACGGTTTTGCTGATGATTGTTGAATTATTGATTCTTACGTAAGAAGGCACTACTCAATAATTGTTACAGAATTATCGCTCAATATTTTATTTTATTGGTTCAATAATTTTGCGTTGATATTTTATATTATTGTTATTTCAATAATTGTCCGCATGAGATTTCCCATTATCGGATCAATAATTCATATTATTTGAATAATATTATTAGATAGCATTATTGGTAATGTCTAGAAAGTTACATCAAGGAGAGGTTTCAATCACCTAATTCTGCTGCTTAGTAAGTGAGAAATCCTTATTGGAAAGCCCCTCTTTCACGGGAATATTCGTTGTCATAATTGTGATTCTGTAATATTATTTGTGAATAATTAATTACTAATTTTTATGATAAGGAAATATTTATTTGATGCGGATTTAAATGATGGATTTATTTATGTGGTTATAAATGAAGGAATTAATATTGAGGTGTTTTATCAGTATTTTGTCGGAATGGAGGTCTTAAAATTCAAACCAATGTTCTTTAGATATATTACGTGAGTTATAATTTTTAATCCGACCGTTTTGTGATTTTTGGATATGTAATACATATATAAGTTGAGTATATATCCACAAATTTTGAACCGTTAAAAATCAACGTATAATTTGTTATGAATTTTAAGAGGTGACTGATTCAGAAATTAGGTTTATAAATGATTTTGGTGGAAAATTCTAGAATTGAGTGGGCCCCACTTGTTGTTGGTGAAGAAATGTGCTGAATTTTATTTCAAATGTGGTGAGTGGCAATAGTAGTAGGTAAAGCCAATAGGTAGCAGGTCAAGTCTGCTTCGGCGTGCTAATATTTTCTTATAAATAGAGGGCTAAATTAGAATTGAAAATCACACCAGAAACAAGTTTTCTCTCTTTCTCTCTCTATATTATTGAGCGTATTTTGTGAGTATTGCGATACTTTGAGAGTTGCTATTCAACACAAGTTTCATTCAGCCTCATATCCGATATTCCGATCAGAAGTACTGTTCGTTTGAGGTAAGGCATGTTACTTCTTCTTAAATGATATTGTTTTCTTCAATATCATTATGCCGAAATATTGGTTTGAACTTTTTATCAAATTTGGAACTTTTTGTGTCGGGGTTACTATTCACATATATGGTACTATTCACGTATACGGCACTATTCACGAATACGGCAATATTCACCGAAATATGAAATTTTCTTCTTTTTGTCAAAGATGTCTATTATGGTTACTATCTTTGATTGTATCCATGTTTTGATATTTATTTTGAAATCTGATTCACAATTGGTTATTATGAAGTATTATTGATCTTAGATAAACCGTTATCTGAATCCCTAATATTTGTCCTTACGTCTCACTTTGGATTCTTTTCTTTAAAATATTTTTCATCATCCTCGGTCCTAAATGATGATATTCTTTGAATATCTTTGGCTCAGAGTAGTGCAAAGATGAATGATAATCGATGAATATCTTTGGCCGTGTAGTGCATAGATGAGCAGTGTTGAGATGAACATGACCATTTGGTGATATAAATGAATATCTTTGGCTGTGGTGCAAAGATGAATATTTGATTAAAGATGTATATTGATTGTTGTTCTGAGGATAAAATATTGATGATGAACTTTTAAATCTTAGAAGATAGTAGAACTCATTCTCTACTTGACTCTTCTAATGGATTCTTTATTTCACCTGCAGATTGTTGATCTAAAACTTGTTGTCTATTATATTTTATCAGATTTTTCCTTGTTGAAAACTAATGATAATTTGTTGTATATTATCTTAGTCATAATATTCTTTACTGGGCTAGTTGAGCTCACCCTTTTCCTTTTGTTCCATTTTTCTTCTCGGGAGGTGAGAACATAATGAGGATCTAGTCGGGTATGGAGTGATGGTTCTAGAAAGATGTTTTAGCAGTCCTCATTATTTCTGTAAAATAGTGTTTGAATAATTATAATGAGGACTTATTTGAGTGTGGATATTATCTAGAAGACAATATTTGTATTTAAACTCATTGTATGTGTTGTCATATTTTGCACGATAATTTTATTATTGAAGTTGTAGTTTTCTTTTTGTACCATGTATTTGGTGACTCAGAATGGGTGTTGTATACCTATTTTGGGGGCGTCACAAAAACAACTTAAGGCAGAGACGTGGATAAAGCAGATCACCAAGATATTTGATGTCTTGGGATGGTCCGAGGAGAAAAAGGTTCCCTTTGCCACCTTTATGTTGCGAGGAGAGGCAGATTACTGGTGGGAATTAGTAATGCGTACTCAACCTGCCGCACTGAAGATGTCTTGGGAGAAGTTCCGAGAACTAGTCAACGATAAGTACTTTCCCGAAAGTATTCTTCACATGAAAGAGGTAGAGTTTATAAAGTTAGAGCAGAACAATATGACCGTGTCGCAGTACGAAGCTAAGTTTACCGAGTTGTCCCGGTTTGCGTCTCACTTGGTTGACAATGAAGAGAGAATGACGCGGATGTTTCTAAGAGATTTGAAACCCGAGATACGTCAATACCTAATTTCTCATAAACTGTGTTTGTATTCAGATGTTGTAAATAGGGATCAGTTATTGGAGCATGATAACGAGTCAACGCAACCAAGGGAAAGCAGCCGGCAAAATGATAATACCAGTGAGAGCAGTCATCGAAGCGGTGACAACAAGCGTGAAGGGAATCAACAGGCCAAAAATGGTAACCACTTCGGTGGTAATCAGGGCCAAAATAATAAGAATGAATGTTTTAAGAAAAGGAGATTCAACAATGATGAAAAGACGTCAGCACTAGCACCCGTTGTTAAGGAAGGAGAACGACCACCTATCATATGCTTTATGCGGAGGGGAGGGACACATCAGTCCAAACTGCGTGATGCCGTCCAAAGCATGTTATAATTGTGGAAGAGAAGGTCACCTAGCCCGATTTTGTCGCTCACCGAAGACAAGTTCAGCTAGGATGGGGGCACCAAAGGCCGTCCCAGAAAAGTCAAAACCGGTAGTGCAAGGAGAGCGTTTGTAGTGACCTCCCAGAAAGCAAGGAACCCGAACAAGGTCATCACGGGTAAGCTTATCATAAACTCTAGTGAAGTCTATACCTTATTTGATACCGATTCTACCCATTCTTTTATTTCTCCTACTTGTGCTCAACGATTAAATTTGACTTCAGAGAAATTAGACTTTGACTTATCTGTGGAAACTCCGTTGGGAGAAACCTTCATTACATCCACTGTTTATAAGTCTTGTTTGGTTTAAATCGGTACCCTCACATTACCTATCGATCTTATTTCATTAAAAATACTTACATTTGATGTGATTCTAGGGATTGATTGGTTAACTACTCATCATGCAAAAATTGTTTATTTTCGTAAGGTTGTTAGCTTTCATATTCCTAACCAACCTATTATGCGAATTCAAGCAACCAAACCATTAAAATCAATCACTGTCATCTCAAGCCATAAAGCTATTCGTTTATTAAAAAATGGATGCCAAGCTTTCTTAGCTCATGTCACGGATCTAAACAAAAATACGTCAGTTTTGAATGATATTTCTATTGTTAATAAATTTCCTGACGTATTCCCTAAAGAACTTCCTGGACTATCCCCAGAGCGTGAAATTAAATTTTGTACTGACCTTGAACCCGGTACAAAACCCATTTCCAAAGCCCCATATCGAATGGCTCCTATTGAACTTCAGGAGTTAAAGACCCAACTACAGGAATTGTTAGACATTGGCTTTATTCATCCTAGTATTTCTCCTTGGGGTGCTCCTGTTCTATCCGTGAAGAAGAAAGATGGGAGTATGCGACTTTGTATTGATTATCGGGAGTTGAATCATGTCACCATCAAAAATAGGTACCCATTGCCACGTATTGATGACCTGTTTGACCAGTTGCAAGGAGCTAAATTCTTTTCAAAGATTGATCTTCGTTTCGGATATCACCAATTGAAGATTAGAATCGATGACATTTCAAAGACGACTTTCAGAACTCGGTACAGGCATTATGAATTCCTAGTCATGTCCTTTGGATTGACTAATGCTCCTGCTGCCTTCATGGATATAATGAACCGAGTATTCAAGGAATATTTGGATCACTTTGTGGTCGTCTTTATTGATGACATCCTTATTTATTCCAAAAGCCATGAAGATCATGAGCAACACTTGAGGCTGATACTTCAAAAGCTTTGTGAATACAAGCTTTATGCCAAGTTGAAGAAATGCGAGTTCTGGCTTGAGGAAGTAGCATTCCTTGGGCACGTAGTATCAAGTCATGGAATATCTGTTGACCCGGCAAAGATTAAAGCTATTCAAAGTTGGGAGCAACCCAAATCAATGGATCAAGAAATCGTAGCTTTCTCAAACATTTGGTTATTATCGGAGATTCGTGGAAGGATTTTCTCGAATCGCTATTCCATTAACTCAGCTGACTCAGAAAGATACAAAATTTGGTTGGAGCGAGGAATGTGAGAAGAGTTTCAAGAACTCAAGAGGAGACTCATTTCAGCACCTGTTCTGATAATACCATCTGGCTCGGAGGGATTTGTCATCTACAGTGATGCTTTGGGCAAAGGGTTAGGATGTTTTCTCATGCAACATGGGAATGTCATAGCCTATGCCTCAAGAAAACTCAAAGAATATGAGAGGAATTATCCTACTCATGATCTAGAGTTGGCAGTTGTTGTCTTCGTACTTAAAATTTGGAGGCATTACTTGTATGGAGAGAAAGTGGAGATCTTTACGGGTCATAAAAGCCTCAAATATTTCTTCACTCAAAAGGAACTCAACATGCGACAACGACGTTGGCTTGAAATGTTGAAAGATTATGATCATACCATCCAATACCATCTTGGAAAAGCGAACGTGGTAGCTGACGCATTGAGTAGAAGATCATATGCGGGTATGAGTGCGATATTGTCAACGCAAAGGCTCATTTTGTGTGACTTGCAAAGGATGGAGATAGAGTTAAAGATTCTGGGGACCGATGTGATGATGGCGAATATACGAGTAGAACCGACTTTAATCAATAAAGTTAAATCTGCTCAAGCTATAGACCTGGAACTGATGCGTATGAGGAAGAAAGTGCAAGAAGGTGCTATGCCGGAAGCAAGAATCGATGAAGAAAGAATACTTCGAGTCAAATTCAGACTTTGTGTTCCTAACGACCCTAATTTAAAGTATAAAATCATGATGGAGGCGCACAACACACCGTTTGCAATCCATCCTGGGAGTACCAAAATGTATCATGATCTTCGTCATACATTTTGGTAGAGCATTACTGTGGAATTCGATATTGGAGATCATGGGTTGTTACGTGTTTCTCCATGGAAAGGAGTTACGAGATTTGAAAAAAGAGGAAAGCTCAATCCTCGATTCATCGGTCCATTTTTAATCCTCTATCGAGTAGGAACTGTGGCCTATAGACTCGCTTTACCGCCAAGTATGTCTCGTGTTCATAACGTTTTTCACATATCCATGTTACGTAAATATGTGGAAGACCCGAACCACATTATTGAGTTAGAACCAGACGAAATAGCGGAAGATTTGACGTATGAAGAGGTTCCTGTTCAAATCTTGGATAAGAAGGAACATATTCTACGCCCCAAGGTTATACCTCAAGTCAAAGTTTTATGGAGAAACCACGATGTTGAGGAAATGACTTGGGAGTTAGAATCTGAAATGAAATCAAGGTATCCTTACCTCTTCGACATACTAGGTACGTACCCTAATTTTGATGGCGAAATTTCATAAGAATGGGAGGTTGTAAGACCCCAACTTTTATAAATAAAGATTAATTTTCTATAAATATCATTTTTGAATATTATGGAGTAAATTTGATATAATGTTATAGTTGTGGGTAATATTTATAAATTTTGCAAAGTACGCAAGTTGTTATATAATATTCGATTGGTCGGGGAATATTCGTTTTAATAGGAAATATTCGTACAACGACATAATCATTGGTGGACCCCACAACGGAATTATTGTCGGATTGAGAAAACGACAAAAATACTTTATGAAAATAACAGCGGAAGTCTTACCGTTAACTATTGAAACACCCGGTGTTAAAAGTACAGTAATACGCGTGGTTGCATAGTAGCACACGGTATTGATTATTGATGTTTACGTGAGAAGACACTTAGTTTTGTTCAATTATTGCTATAGTAATTGCTGCATAGTATCTCACGTTATTTGATTTAATTATTGTCAATATTTTATATATTATTAAATCAATAATTGAGACGATAAGGTTATTAATATTATTATCTGCAATATTAACGATGTCTAGAAGTTCTGTCAAGGAGAGGTTTGGTCACCTAATTGCGCGCCAATAGGGAGAAAGCCTTATTGGAAAGCCCCTTTCTTTCCTGGGAACGACCTGGTCGATTAATATTGTGAATTATAATAATGGTGATAAAGTTTATTTTATTAGTATTATTAATGTAATAAAACAGAAAAGCTTTTTATGTAAAACAGAATACTTTTATAAAGTTATTCGTTTTATTAGACTATAAATAGAATATATAATATTCTGTTATGCATAGTGTTTTGCATAGTAAAATCTTTTTATATAAAACAGAATACTTTTATAAAATTATTTGTTTTATTAGACAATAATTAGAATATATTATATTTTATTATGCATAGTGTTGCATAGTGCCTGCATATTGTTTTGCATAGTAAAATCTTTTTATATAAAACATAATACTTTTATAAAGTTATTTGTTTTATTAGATTTTAAATAAAATATAAATATAAATATATATATATATATATTTAGAATATATTATATTTTATTGCATAGTGCAGCATAGTATCCTTTCTATTTTCCTATAAATAGGATGCTTAGTTAGAATTGAAAATCACACCAGAAGCTCAGAGAATTCTCCTTCTATAATCTTGAGCGTATTTCTTTAGAGTTTAAGAAAGCTTTGAGCATAGAAATTAGTGCAAGTTTTCTTCAAAAATATCATCGTCCTACCAGTCGAAATACTCTTCTTTTACGGTAAAGGATATTATTTGTTGTACTCGTAATGGGTATTATTTCTTCTTATTCATGAAGAGAACTTCTGTTATTCCATTCTTTATTATTCTGTTGGAATAACCTGTATACGCGGTCTACCCAGTACTTGGTGAAATTCTTCTGTTATTCCATTATTTATTATTATGTTGGAATAACTTGTCTATACGAAGTACCGCATACATGGTGAAATCTTCTATTATTCCATTCTTTATTATTCTCTTGGAACATCCTGTCGGTGCGTTTACGCATGACCTGGTTCCGTTATTTATTATTCTGTTGGAATATGTTGTCGGTGCATTTACACATGACCTGGTTCCATTCTTTATTATTTTGTTGGAACATCACATGCATGCTTGATTACGCATGACACGGTTCCATTCTTTATTATTCTCGTTGGAATAACTCGTCATGCATAATGGATCTATCGCATGCATGGTGTTTTCTTCTGTTATTCCATTATTTATTATTCTGTTGGAATAACCTGTCTATGTGGATTATCACATGCATGGTGAATGATCCTTTGTATTCATTCCTTATTAAATTGTGAAAATGATCTGTCTAAGTGGATTACCGCATAGCGGATGAAATTCCATTTGCAGTTTCATATATTCTCTTATACTCAGTTGGTTAAAGCTTTGACTTCTATAATCCACGAAATTAGTGGAATATCCTTGATATTTGCGCTTCATCCAGTATCTTTTCATGGAAATATTCTTCTGAGCATTCTTGAATTTTACTCCACAAAGAAGTATCATGTTGACAATTTGGACGTTATTGGTTCCTGGATAAATTAATTCTTGAACTTGTTTTATTGAATTCTTATATCATTGTCATCATTCTCATGTTTATATTATGTTGAAAGTCATCTATGGCCTGTAGGGCATAGATGGACTTGGTATGATTATGACCAGGGATTATTCGGTATAATCATGACCGTAATATTACAAATGATGTGAAAAAAAGTCCTCATTAGCCCGTAGTGCATTGATGGACAGTTTTTGGTATGATTATGGCTATGGATTCTCTTCGGCCAATGGTGTAAAGATGAATTGTTTTATGGCATGATCATGACCATTAATGAATATACGAATATCCTTGGCCCGTAGTGCATGGATAATTTGTGGTCGTGATACTAAAGAATATCCTTGGTCGTAGTGCAAGGGTGATTCAATGATGTGGATTATTTATTAAGCTGAGTCTCAGCGATAAAAGTGATGAAAAACCTTTTAAATCATAGAAGATAGTAGATTTTATTCTCTACTTGACTCTTCTAATGGATTGCTTGTTCATTGCAGATTAAACTTGATGTTTATTATATTTTATCAGTTTTAACATCTTTTGTTGAAGGCTAATGATAATTTATTCGCATTATCTTAGTCATAATATTTCATGGGCTAGTTGAGCTCACCCTTTTGCTTTCATTGTTCTCTTGTGAAATGAGAACGTAGCGAGGGACTAGTCGAGGAATGGAGTAGCGGTCCGGATGATAGCATTAGTAGTCCTCACTATTCTATGAAATAGTGTGATAATAAATGTAATGAGGACCCCATTGAGTTTGTATATTGTCTAGAAGACAATATTTGTATTTAAACTCACAGCTCATGTTGTATAATTAAGTTTTATTTGTATTGTGTACCATGTATTTGGCGACTCAAGATGGGTGATGTATACCTATTTTGGGGGCGTCACATAATTTACATTAAGAAAAAATTAGAGAAGAAGAGGTACGCAAACCCCATTTAATAAAAATCATACATTCAATCATCCAACTAAAATAAAATTCAAATCACGTTGGTCAATAATCCATAATCAATCTCATTTATTATCATACACGTCTACATATGCATCAATAAATAACATTCATCTCATGAATAATAAATATTCATATATATATATATATATATATATATATATATATATATATATATATCATTTAATGGGCAAAACTAGTTAGCATAAAATATAATTTTGAATCAAAATAAAGTCTTTTATTTTAATCCAAATTTAAATCAAAATAAACCTCTTTTATTTTAATTTATCCAATTTTGAATAAAATAAACTATTTTATTTTAATCAAAATCTTTAATAAAAAATAAACTCATTTATTTTAATTAATTATGGAATTCAATTCCAAGTAAAAAAAACTCATTTATTAAAGGAAACACGGATTCTCTTTCCTATTCACAAAAAAACTCCTTTATTTTGAATAATATGAAATCTTATTTCATATCTAAATAAACTCATTTATTTAAGGAAATACAGATTCCCTTTCCTATTCACAAATAAACTCCTTTATTTGGAATAATATGAAATCTTATTTCATATCTAAATAAACTCATTTATTTAAGGAAATATGGAATCCTATTTGAAATCCAATTAGTTATCATGGAATCCAATTCCAACTCTAATTAGTTAGCATGAAATTCAATTTTAAAATTAAAATAAACTTTTTATTTTAAGATTAAAATAATTAATATATATATATATATATGGGATTCCATCCACAGCAATCGGTTGTTGGGGAGCAACCCATTTTGGCTCAGCCGCTACAACCTGTAGCGGCTTGTTACAATTTTATTTTTTTTATAAGTCGCACAAAGTTGTAGTAATTTGAAATAAAATGGGTTGCTCCCAACAACCTATTGATGTGGATGGATATCCTATATATATATATATATATATATATATATATATATATATATATATATATAGGAAAATATTATATAGTATATCATATCGCATGGCTCAAGCAATCATTACCATACATATGTTTACGTTATATATATAATATATATATGCAGAAGGATGATTACCAAATTAAAGGAATCATGATTCAGGAAACATATATACATGATTCAGGATCAATCTTTTGAAAAGAAACGTGATTCTGAAATTCAGAATTTATAACGGGTTTTCCTATTTTATTTTTTTTAAAAATAAATTTTATACAATAAATTATGCCCAAAATATTTGTTCTAAACACATCAAATTAAAACAATTAATATTTCGCATAAATTTTTGGCTCTGATGTCACTGTTAGGTTTGTAATATTCATGAACGCAATCAAATTGCACAAAATAAGCGGAAGCATAGAAAATCAGAGTTTTAAAAATTTTACAAACCATATACTCGGATCATCCTTTATGCACAATTATTAATTAAACGAAAAGATAAAGAACAAGAATTATACCCTTGAAGATTCGAGCTTCCTCAGGTACAAGTTCACCTCCAAATCCTTTCGCGTTCAACTTGAATCTACCGGGTTTAGTTCCTTCTTTTGATCAACGTTAGCCACCCAAGTGTTTGGCCTATAGAGGTCATCCACCAAGGAAGAAGAAAGATTCAAGAAGATGGGTGTATGGCAAAACCCTAGTTTTTCTATCTCTCATAGAAATGGTGTACTCTCCCAACTATTGGAATTATGTATTCATGTGTTTTGTGAAAGTGTCAACCTCTATCACCCATAATAAGACTCCTCTAATTTATAGACGTGGGCAACCCTCCTTAACAAGTAAGGAATTGAGTTTTATTTTAATTAATTAAACTCCTTTAATTAATTAGGATCCCAATCTTACTAGGAATAATTAATTAAACTCTTTTAATTAATTAGCCTCTTAATCTTATTAGGATATATGAGAGTACTTTTATTAATTAATTCTCAAACTCCTTTAGGAAATAAATAATAATAATAGTAATAATAATAATAAGACTCCTCTTATTAATTTATATTTAATATTTCCAAAATATTAAATAATAAATATTAAGCTATTTAATTTATTCTATCACCATAGATTAAATTAAATATACTTAACTTATTATTATGATTATGCCATTAACTTCTTAAATAATTATTCTTCCTTTTATGGTGTGACCCTTTAGGTTCTCCATATTAAACCGGTTGTGAATAAATCAATTAGAACAATTCTAATCTTATTTAAATAAATAAATTAAACTATTAATTTATTTAAATAAATAATATATATTCTACAATAGGGATAAGCCTCCCTAGCGATTAACGACTTTCCAAATAATATAGATTTCAACATTAATCATAAAAGAACCTTTGAGTAAATAGTTAGCATACAATTCAATCCTTTTATCATACAATATCCTAATTAAATATAAGACATGAAATTACTGTCAAGTCTTATTTTATTTAATTATATGTATTTCGATCCTTAAATGCACAACTCCAAATAATGCAAATTAGAAACTCCTTTATAATTTCATTCTGCCTTGGCCAAGGACTACTAGGTTGTCATTTATCGTATCATATAGGACATTTCTCTTCATTTACTAGAAGCGGTAGATTGTACAACTTATTATACCCAAACATACCCTTTGATATATCTTAAGGGTCCTAAGGAATAAGTTAAAGTATAACTCATCATACACAAGATACTATGATGATCTCAAGTCCAAGAATCACTTGTACTACTATCACTACAGGAATTCCTATTGACAGGCAAGTAAAACTACATTAGGTATTCCTTAGCGAGCCAGGTTCAGTGAACTTATTCTCTAATAAGCACCTACATACTTACTTTAGTGTCTCCACACAAATGATCATGAGATCAATCATCCTCATCCAATGAGCAAGCAACGTATGTACCAATTTATCCGGATTCACTAATCCCTAATTTAGTAATCCAACGATTGGGAATTATTTTAGTTTCAAGCTTTCTAAGAATTTAGATTTTATTAGAATGATCATCATCATTATTCTAAAAGCATTACTTAAAACTATGGGTTTATCACATATTATAAAGCATCATCATGTAGATAATTAAAAGCCTTTAATAAATTAATACTTTTTATTAATAAATGAATAAGATTGTTACAAAGTATATGATTTATCATCAAACATGATTGGCTTGTGTACATACTACTTTCAATTACTACCATTTCCACAACCACTACCACCATTCTTACCTTCACCCACGTTCTTCTTCTTTCTTTGTTCTTGATTGTACTTTGTTACAGCCTCGCATCCACCCTCAACGAGAATTTCCTTCTCAAGCACCGCTGCAAATGTTTTCAACTGGAACAGGGAGACTCTGCTATACAACTAGTACTTCAGTCACTGTTCAAACCTCCTCGCCTTGCGCTCATCCGTATTGACTTGATATGGCACAAACCTCGCCAACTCGTTAAATTATGCGGCATACTTTGATACCGTCATTGATCCTTGCTTCAGTTCTAGAAACTGCTCTTCCATCTGATTCTTCGAACTCTCGAGGAAATAAGTCTCGAAAAATATCTCTTTAAACCTATCCCAAGTCATTACCCCTTGACCTCCTCGAGTTGTTTTGGCTTTCCACCAATAACTGGCCTCTGCTTTCAACATGAATGTTGCAAAAGCAATCTTCTGGTTCTCACCAACTCTAGAAACATCAAATACCTTCTCTATTTCCATGATCTAGGTCTGTGCGTCAACCAAATTCTTGGTTCCACGGAATTCTGGTGGTCCAACCGCCTTGAAATCCTTAAAAGTTACAACTTGATTCTGTGGTTGATTCTGCAGTGCTCCTGTCAGAAGCGTCACCAACTGCTGAACTAGGTTAGCTTCAGCGTTGTTATTGTTGGTAAATCCCTCAGGGGTTTGTTGTCGTGGTTGTCGTCTTCTTGGAGGCATTTTCTGGTTAAAATACACTTATTAGACTATTACTTAATTTCTTTTAAGTATTTTCAACTTAACTTGCACACCATAAAAGATCATCACATAACACAGAACACCTTGAATAAAATAATAACTTTTATTCATTCATAATCTTTTAGAAAACATAAGAACAATAGCATCACTGCCATTTACATTACTTTCCTGTACTACTAGAGTTCTCGGATAACATCATCATCATATCCCATTGATTACATAACACTTGGGATTTACATCTTATTTATCATATTATTAATTGCATATCAGGTACATTCCCTATGATGTTCTACTAAGATGTTGTGTAGCCTTATGACGCTCTTCTTCCATAATACAAAACATTGTTCTGTGATGTAACATATACGGTGGTAGCTTCTCAAACTAAATCAGATAATACATAACTCGATCTTGAGCTCGATTAATCACAGTGTTGAATACGTTATTCATCTCCTCCATCTTGATCTTCTTTACTTGTACATCTCTCTCTGCTACCCCGACTCGTTTAGAAGCTTCCTCGTACGCGTCTTCGGCTCTTGCCCTCTTAGTAGACTCTTCTTTTAGCTTGTTCTTTAGTTCCACGATCTCCTCTGTCATTTGCTCATTCTCTCCTTCAGTGTGAATCAACTTCCATTCGACATTACTCAGACGTCCATCTAGATCTCGAATCTCGTCGTCTTTTTGTGCCATCGAGGTGTGTTGTTCAACTACTATCTCTTCCAACTCCTCGACTCTATCTTGAAATTCCACATTGCGGTCGTATACCACGTCGTACATACGGGCTGAAATCGAGTTTGGTGGAAACTCTTCTTCCTCATCATCCTCATCCCCATCCGACTGTGGCAGCTCAACGGGATCCTCCTCATCCGTTTCTACCTCATCATCCTCATCAGTTAAACCCTCCTGCTCAACCACTGTAACCAATGGAGATGACTCCCGTGGAAGTAGTTGTTCCCAAACCACTTGAATGTCTCGAGGCTCCTCCTCTATAGGAATTTGGGGTCCTTCATCAATAGCCTGACTAGATTATCCTACATTAGCCATCTTGACAACAAAATTTTAAATTTTAATTACTAATCATTACTACTCGACACTCACGAGCACATATGTTGGAATCACATAAGCACATAAGTGTTTTATTACTTTTTCCTTAAAACTCGATAAGAGTTTATCACCACTATCTTTTCAAAGGTTACTTCCTAAGGCTATTCCCACATCTACGGTTCATAACCTAATGCTTTAATACCAACTTGTGACACCCCCAAATCTGGGTACTTCATACCTACAAGACTTGGTGTTCACTTTCCATACATTCATACTAACTACCCAAATATAATAGAATATAAACCATAAATCCTCCAATTAAAAGGGTTATATAATTAAGTTCAATAAAAATCTCCCATGTTATCTAACCTTTAACATAAATCAAGTGCGAAAATAAAATAATTACATCACATCATTTAAATAAAGTCTATCAACATAAAAGCCAATAAATTACAAGTTTTCATCACTTGTACATTTTTCCTTTTCCTTTGTTTGTGGTAGTTTCATCGACCTTCTCAACCTTAGCTGTAATAATTATATTTATACAAGAGTGAACAACGATAGAATAATAAATGTCAATGAATAAGCTCATCAGAACTGAATAACACTCTGCCAATGATAACCAAAAACTGGAATTAAAATATGAAATATATTTGAGGGTCATAAGACCATGAACTATGTCCAAAGTTACAAGTATTCTTTCAACTTAAACCTAAATAGTCATAAGACTGTAAGGACTTCTCGTACTTAGGGGGATCAGCCCTTCGTAGATTATATTTTGCATAAATATCTAAATGTTATGCGTAAATTATCCCCTGTAATAGGGTTGTTCATCTCAGTATTTAGAATACAAGTTCGCACCAAAGTAAGTTTGGTTTAGATAAGTTTCAAGGTAATTTAGAGTTCAACAAACATCAACTAAGGATTAGTTGATTCAATATAGTTTGATAACACTTCAAGTGCTCGATATCAATATGATATGAAATAGTCATAGATTATAAGTGAATCAACATTATACATCGAAATCATGATTTAGAAATGAACCAAAAAGAATAGGCATTGAATATTATAATAAACCTTGCTTGAACAATAATAAGCTAAGGCTATTAATTTTACTCAACAAAAGAAGTTAGTTAATGAATGTGCATGATTAATAACAAGTTGAGGAATAAAACTTGCTTAACATAAGAATAACAGAATTTAGGAACTTGCGTAATAAGAAACAAAATTAAAGATAGGAACCCTTCTCAAAGTAATGGTTAGGTTGAAGAGTTTGCATAACATAATCAAGTTAAAATAGATATATATATACGTAGGTTTAGGAACTTGTTCAATGCATCAATAAGGTTTAATTATTTGCACCATCGTAAAAGTAGAGTTAGAGAACTTGCCCAATATCAAGAGGTAAGGTTTAGAAACTTGCCTTGCGTGTAGACTAAATCGTAATAACTTGATTCACAATATCCTATACACATGTCATTATGACATAATTAGTTACTATATATACTCTGTATACAATTAAGTATCTACTTCATATATGTCTTGGTTTTTAATCACATAGTCGAGTCACACTAGTAATGTAATAACAAAACTCATTAATTGCTGATAAAATTTTCATTCTTAGTACCATAATACCACAATTAACACAATCACATTTTAATAGTCATAATATTGCACCTTACCAACGTGATTTTAATAGTCATAATATTGCACCTTATCAACACTTACAGACTTGGTGTAATAAAATAATTTTTTTGGCCATTCTCGCTAAAGCTGCTGGCGCCCGTTTATTTACCAGGAGCGGCAACTCAACAAGCGGAGACTTAGTCTTCATGGTCTTGAAGGTTAGGCATGCTTTAATTGAATTCTGATTCGAGCGAGGGCATGAGTAAAGCCCAATTTGATCAACTAGCAATCAATTTAACCCGAATAACTTACATATATTTCACACAAACATAACTTAAAGTCTCTAACATGTTTTTACCCATATAAATAACATAAAAATCAAATTTAAAACCTTTCAATTCCATGTTTTATACAAAAACTCTATTTTTGACATCCTTAACAAAATTAACATTGTGGTCATCATTGATCACTATATTAACTTATTCAAAGTACGTTCTCTTCGTTACTTAATGAATTAACACATTAAAAACTCAATTTACAATTTAGTTTACAAACCAAGTATCAATTTTGAACTCCAACAAGCCATATTCATACACACAGGTACTGTAATCAATTTTTCTTATTTTTGAATGTAATTAGTATACTAAATACTTGTCTAACTGCTAGTTATAGCGTCACAACTACATGTACACACAATTTATACTTTATATAACAACAATTCATCAAATTGGAATTCACAAAGACTTTGAAATTCATGAACACAGAACATACATATATAACATATTAAGGTTATGGGAGTATACCTTTAATTGCTTGGATAGTCCTTGCTAACCACATGGAATTTCTTTGGAAATCTCAGGAATCCTCTCTCAAGCTCTCTCAATTTCTGTGTAATCTTCTTCTTTTTCTCTTAAGCCAATACCAGACCCATTTACGTAACACAAACTAAGACCAACGCGCAAATAAACTAAACGTCTAAAACCGACGTTTTAATAAGTATAGTAATAAATTATCAGTTATAAAATATATTTTATTTATTATTTTTGATTTATTTTATTTATATTATTTATTATAAATTAAATTCAAAATTTAAAAGCCATAAGGCTATGTTTGGCAAAACACTTTTAAAAATAAAGACTTATATCTTTAAGTCTTGTTTGGCAAAACTAAACTAAAAGTAAAAAAAAAATAGAAAAAAAATCAGATTTTTATTTCCATTGTGCTAACCAAATTTGTAGCACACCGTCAAATCATCAAATTCTAACCAAGATTTCATACCATTTCATCAAACATCAATTACGAAGCGAGCTACAATTTACAAACCGAGGCATACAAGAGAGTACGGGGACAATCGTAAATGGATTGATTTTGTTGTATTCTGATAGTCACACCATCTATATTTTTGTTCATGATAAGTAATTTTGAATTGATTAGTAAAACCAAGAATTTTGCTAAGGGAATTGAATAAGAACCTATTAGAAAGAATATTTGAGGTAAAAGGCTTAGTGGTGAGATTAATCGAGGGTAAAAACCAATTTATTGAGAGTATACAAGAGTGAACCATTGATTCGAGCGAAACACGTAAGGGAGTGGTGAGGAAATTGTTTTCTACTAACTCTTATTGTGCAGGAAATATGTCTAACTCAAAGGATAAAGGAACTTATGAGGAACAACCCTCGACAACTGAATTAAAATTCCAGATGGAAGCCATGCATAAAGAATGGGATCGAAGATTGAGAAATACAATGGAGCAAATGCAGAAATAATTAGAAGAGACGAGGGTGTCTATGGCTGAGTTATCCCAAAATACTCATGGGATATATAACAAGACTCTTAACAGTCCATCGTCGACATTATACACGTCGAACCTTTTTCACTTGTTTTTTCAAACAAAACCTAAAACGAGAACACCAAAGAACAAGTAACGGAAAGGGACAATTAAAAATCCCGACGTCGACAGTCTTGTGAATGGGAAAATATGTTGTGTAGTCATAGATGGAGGCAACTGTACAAATGTGGCAAGCACTACGATGGTGGAGAAATTGGGGTTACCTGCTACCAAACATCTGCAGCCATATCGTTTGCAGTGGCTAAATGATAACGTAGCCATTAAAGTAACCAAACAGGTGTTAGTTCCATTTGATATTGGTCGGTATGTTGATGAGGTATTGTGTGATGTGGTGCCTATGCAGGTAGGGCATATGTTATTGGGTAGACCATGGCAGTTCGATAGGAGGGTTCAACATGATGGGTTTACTAATGTATATTCCTTTGTTCACAATAAGAAGAAGATATATTTGCGTCCTTTGTCACCACAACAAATACATGAGGCTCAAATTCATTTGTAAAAAGATCATGTACAAAGGAAAGAGAGTGAAGAAAAGAAAAATCAAGAAGAAAAAAAATAGAGAAAAATAAAGAGAGATGAAGAAAGATGAGAGAAAAACAAATATACTAGCAAAAAAGAGTGATGTGAGAAGAGCTTTAATTTCTAAACAACCTATGATTTTACTTTGGTATTAAGAGGCGCTTTTGAATACTAATGCTAATGAATTTTTGTCTAGTGTTGTGTCATCTCTCTTACAGGAATTCAAAGATGTATTTCCCGAGGAGCTTCCTCATGGACTACCACCTATTCGGGGAATTGAGCATCAAATTGATTTTGTTCCTGGTGCGACCATTCCAAACCGTCTGGCTTATCGAAGTAATCTTGAGGAGACGAAGGACTTACAAAGGCAAGTTGACGAGCTGATGGGGAAAGGATTCGTGAGAGAAAGTATGAGTCCGTGTACAGTTTCGATGATCCTAGTGCCGAAAAAGGATGGAAAATGGAGGATGTGCATTGATTGTCGAGCGATAAATAACATTATAGTAAAATATTGAAATCCCATTCGTCGTTTAGATGACATATTAGATGAATTACATGGGTCTTGCATATTTTCAAAAATTGATTTCAAAAATAGTTATCATCATATTAGAATGCAAGAGGGTGATGAATGGAAAACATCATTTAAAACTAAATATGGTCTTTTTGAGTGGTTGGTATTACCTTTCGGTTTAACTAATGCACCCATCACTTTTATAAGATTAATGAACCATGATTTGCGTCCATTCATTGGAAAATTTATCGTAGTTTATTTTGATGATATCTTGATTTATAGCAAAAACTTGGAAGATCATGCATTGCATTTAAAATCTATTTTAGATGTACTTAAGAAAGAAAAGTTATTTGCTAACATGGAAAAATGCACGTTTTGTTCGGATAAAATTATTTTTCTTAGCTTTTTTTGTGAGTTCACAGGGGAGTCCAAGTTGATGAGGAGAAAATACGTGTGATCCGGGATTGGTCGAGTCCAACCAATGTGAGTCAAGTTCGAAGCTTTCATGGACTCGCAAGTTTCTACCGACGATTTGTTTGGAATTTTAATGAGATTACAGCAGCATTGACCGAGGTCATCAAGAAAAGTGTGGTCTTTAAGTGGGGTGATGAACAGGAAAAAGCATTTAACTTGATAAAGGATAAATTAACAAATGCTCATTTACTTATTTTATCTAACTTTGCTAAAACTTTTGAGATTGAGTGTGATGCTTCAGGTTTAGGGATTGGAGCTGTGTTGATGCAAGAAGGGAAACCAGTGGTGTATTTCAGTGAAAAGTTGAGTGGGGCAGCTTTGAAATATCCTACATATGATAAAGAGATGTACGCTTTGGTTAAAGCTTTGGAGATATGGCAACATTACTTGTGGCCTAAGGAGTTTGTGATCCACACCGATCATGAATCATTGAAATATTTGAAGGGTCAGCAAAAGCTGAACAAAAGGCATGCACGATGGATGAAATTTATCGAGACATTTCCATATGTTATTCGATATAAGCAAGGTAAGGAGAACGTCGTTGCAGATGTTTTATCTCGCAAATATGTTTTGTTAAATACTCTTGATACGAAATTGCTTTGGTTTGAACGAATTAAAGAGTTATATAATAATGACCTTGATTTCAGTGAAGAGTTTAAAACTCGTGAAAAGAATGTTGTGGGTAAATACTTTAGAATTGATGGATTCTTATTTCGTGAAAATAAACTATGTATTCCTGCATGTTCTTTGTATGAGTTATTGGTTAGGGAATCACATGGGGGTGGTTTTATGGGACATTTTGGCGTTGATAAAATACTTACTATTTTGAAAGAACATTTTTATTGGCCTCATATGAAATGAGATGCGGAAAGAATATGTGATAGATGTATTACTTTTCGCCAAGCTAAATCTCATTTTCAACCCCATGTATTGTATACACCATTGCCTATTCCTAATGAACCTTGGATTGATCTTTCTATGGACCTTGTGTTGGGTTTACCTATGTCTAAGCATGGTCATGATTCGATATTTGTGGTCATGGATAGATTTTCAAAAATGGCACATTTTATTCCATGTTATAAAACTAATGATGCATCTAATGTTGTTGATTTGTTCTTTAGAGAGATTGTGCGTTTACATGGTATGCCTAAAACTATGTTTCTGATAGAGATACAAAGTTCTTAAGTTACTTTTGGAAGACATTGTGGTGTAAATTGGGTACTAAACTATTATTTTCTACTACTTGTCATCCACAAACTGACGGTCAAACTGAAGTAGTAAATAGGACTTTGTCAGCATTGTTACGGGCTATCATTAAAAAGAGTATCAATCAATGGGAAGAATATTTACCACATGTTGAGTTTGCATATAACCGTTCTGTTCATTCTGCTACTATATTTTCTCCATTTGAAATTGTATATGGGTTTAATCCTTTGACGCCATTAGATTTATCACCATTACCTGTTTTTGAATATATTAACATGGATGGAAAGAAAAAGGCTAATCTTGTTAAACAAATTCATGAAAAAGCCAGACTAAACATTGAACGGAGGACAGAACAGTACATTAAGCACGCGAACAAGGGATGACATCAAGTGATCTTTGAGCCCGGAGATTGGGTGTGGTTAGGGGTGCTCAAAATTTTTGGTTTTTTCGGTTTTTTTAAGATGCAAGCCAGTATAGATTTTTTAGTCTTGGTTTTTGGTATTTTAACACTTTTTGATCTTAAGTAGCGGTAATGAATTTTTTGAATTCGGTAAAAACCAAAATACCGAAAATACCAAAATTTAATAATTTAATAATTAATAGTTAATGTTTTGTAATTTTATATATTAAATAATATTTTTTACCGATTCTAGATTTTGTCTTAGAACACCGTAATTGATCTCTAGGTTTGATTCTTGTTTTTCTGGTAATTTTGGATCGGTACAGGTTCGGTAATTTTGGTACTGGTTCAGTTTTTTATCGATGAGCATCCCTAGGTGTGGATACATATGCAAACATACTATGATTCTCGATGCTCTACGATTCTGCCTTGGATTCTGCAGTCTTTTGATCAGCTCGATAGACTACTGTTAGTTCCAAGTAGGCACAATAGATCTAGAAGCGGGGTTGAATAGATCCTTTTATTTCAAATGCTTTTCTCTATTATTTTGTATAGCTATTATATTAGCATATGACAAACTTAAGAATCTTTTCAAGCAAAGCGGAATAAGTAAAAGATCCCCTTTATTGATATATTCATAATCATACATACATTGTTTGTAGAGTTAGTTTGGTTGTAAGCAGTTAAAACATACACAACAGTTATAGCAGTTATAGTACATAAGGTAAATGACATAATGGAAAAGACACGAGGGGTTTTAAGTGGTTCAGAGACTCAAGCTCCTAATCCACTCTTCTGCTTTCAACTAGCAGGATTTCCACTAAGGAAGGACAACACCCTGAATCACTAAGATTCCTTCAAGGCCGTGACCTTGGAACTTGATTCACTAAGAAGTCTTGAGGCCGTGACCTTGGGACTCCTCTAGTTCCTAGAACTCTTCAAGCCCAATGAGGCTTGGAACTTCGTTTAGTCCCTCCGAACAAGGACCCTCGAATCACAGCCCGTTTAGTCCCTTCGGACAAGGACCCCTCAGGCCCTAGCTTTGTTGAGTTGTTTGTTTGTTGTTGTTGGAGTCGGTGCTGAGCTGCTAAGATTTCTTCATGCTCTGAACATCTTCTATACTTAGCAGCTTGGCCTGATCATCCTTGAAGTGTAGCTGAGTGTTGTATGATGCTCAGCTTCTTTGGTTACTCAACCACTTTGGATGACCCCTTTATGAACTGCCTTGAAGATCCTTCTCCTTGGTACTTGATGGTTGTACATGATAGGCTTCTAAGATGACTATAAGCTCTTCTATTAGATACTTAGAAGCTTTCTCATGCTTGACACCAAGATGGCTTTTATGATCTCCTTTCTTGCTACTTGATGCCTTCTCATGATGGACTTGCTAAGATGACTGTAGGCTCTTCTCTATTGTACTTAGAGTCTTCCCATGATGGACATCAAGATGACATGATGCTCTTCTTTCTCTCGGCAGTTCAGAACATTCCTCATGTAGTAGAACTCTCCCTTCAACATAGTAGAACTCACACTTCTACTTCTTTCTTTGTCTGTCTTCTGAGTGCTCTTGGTGGATCGTAGAGTGAGCCTTTGGACTCACTATCTCACATGGTTTAGATCAGTCCACCTTCTCTCCAAACTCGGCAACTCCAACAACCTTTGATCTTTGAAGCTCTTCTAGATTTATACTCCTTTCCAATCTTTCCGTTGGAAAGTAGCCGTTGAAGGCTATTCAAATATCTTCACAGATCTCGAGTTACTTGAGGTAGACTGCTTGATGTGACATGTCATACTTTTTTTGATGCTGCAGTCTACTGTTTCACCTACCTTGTCAGATATATCACTTTAATGTCTTGGGCAGGTTGAAGACTTTATTTCCTCTTTCTGATTTCTCGATCAGAGGTTGTCTATTGCATCGATGCTCTCAATAAGCACTTGTCAAGAATATTACCCTTGATTGAACCTTTGCCAATGCTTGGTCTTGACTATTCGAACTCTACGATTACGATGCACGTCCTCAAGGACACGATCGTGAGTGTCTTGTTGAATGTTGCTCATTGGTAGTAGAGTTAACACTACGATCTTGAAGAGTGTTGATTGGATCTTCAATGTAGAACACCTCTTCCTCGATTGTTATGCGATTTCTTGATTGCGCTTTTTTTGCCTATTCTCATAGACTGATGGCTTAATTCCTTGCTCTAGTCCGCTTCTGAATAACAAGACAGTTCAGATTTGTGGCGCGTCCAGCTTGCTTTCTCCTTGTGATCTCCCGTTCACTTATCATTAATGAACTGACCCTTCAATTAATCACTTTAGCCTTTCTCTTCAGAGGCTGACCGGTATCTCGGTTCACCTTCCATCAGTTCTTTCTTTGTTTGGCAAACACTACGATCTTGGTTGCTTCCAAGATTTTTGTCTTCTGTTCACTTGATAGCTACTGCATTTGCCGACTTTCCTTAGTCAGCTTTTGAAGTCTTCTTTGGATCTCCTCATGGAAGACTTTATCAAGAATGGCCTTACAGCTCAATCTTGATGTTGATTGGGTTGTTGCTTAGATCTTCTGCTAGCCTGTATGCCATTCATTGAGTGCTCTCTGGTTCCCTTAAGGTTAAATGCATCTTTGCAGTGCCAACCAGAGGCTTCATTCCTTTGGATATTCTCGGAGTGCTCATTTGTTGAGAACCGTATATGCTCTACTATTCTGCCTTAGCATTGTGAGAACTTCTGTTGAGGTCGTAGTTCTGCACTCTACGATTCAGCTTCGGCTGGTGCAGACACTACGATCCCGAGATCAGATCTTGACACTCTACAATTTTTGCCTTGTGCTTGTTGTCTTCATCTTATCTTGCTTGACTACGATCTCTGCATGTAATCAATAGACTCTACGAACTCAGAGTGTGATCTATGATTCTTGACTTGGCTTCGGCATCAGTAGACTCTACGACTCTGAGTGTAGTCTACGTTTCTATCTTGGCTTCAGCAGATGATCAGTCTACTCGTAGGTAGGCTGTCTCTACGATTCTGAACATGACTTCCTCAGCACACTGCGATCCCGAGGAAGCTCTACTCGACACAGTACGGTCCTTCTTCGTTTCCCTTGGCAGTCTACGAAGTTCGAGATCTACTATCTTGCATACTCCTATTCTGCCTCGATAGCTCTCGAGTTAACCTTGACTCTCCTGGCAGACTACAACTTCTGGTGTAGTGCTCGACGATCAGACAAGCCTATCTATTACATCATAAATCAAACTAACAAGCTTGATCTTTCTATATTTATAGTCCTTGTACATCATTTCTTTTTAAGGACTTTACAAAGCTATTTTGTTTATGTAGGATCAACCGAACATATTTGATCAATTCATTCTAAGTCCTTGTACATATATTTCTATTATCTATCAAAAGACTTTACAGATTTTCTTAATGCAAGCTTACTTGCATATTCATTCACATATATATCATAATCAAATCATATATTAAATAGGAATATCATTCACATGTTTATTCCTAACAATCTCCCCCTATTTGATTATGACAAAAATATTAAGTGCATATGCATGTTATGAATGAATCTTATATACAGTGAGCAGCTGTATTTCTAAAATAGATAATCATGAATGTCATTTATATTGATATGACAATTTATATATTCAGACATTCTACATCCTGGATCCAGAACATACCTAACAGGTTAGAGATGTACCTCCTTGGCTCCATGTATGTTTTCAGGATGTTTGCTGATCAGCTACTCATCTGATTGTTCTTCTTGCTCTTGCTCCCCTTGAGATGATGACCTTATGTCTTTTCTTGGCTCCCTTTCAGCTTCTTTCTGATCATGCTCCCCTTCAGACTCTGCGATTATGGGATCATCATCTTTTGGCTCCCCCTCAGATGATGATACTATTTCTACAGCTGATGTCTTCTTCTTTGATCTCTTTTCTTCTATCCCTCTGCTCTTCTTTGAGTGCCTCTTGCTCTTCTTGCTCTTCCTCTTTCTATGCCTCTTTTTCCCCCTTTTTGTCACTAATCATTTGAGAGAGCTGCTCAATGTTGGACATAAGCTGCTCCAGCAGGTAGGAGGAGTTGGCAACTTCAAATTTGAGTTCCTGCTGACCTAGCTCAAGTTGCACTGAGAAAGACTGCTTTAGGTCGTCAATCTTGTCAGATAGGGTTTGAATCTGCTCTTCATTTGCCTTCTGAAGTCGTAGAGCTTCAGCCTTTTGATCTTGTATGGCCTTCTGATAGATGTTATCTCTCTCTTGGAGTTTGAGAGATACATCAGCCATAGTAGTAACGAAGCTTGTGTTAGAAGGAATTATCTCACCTTTCTTTGTCGACACGTGATTCTTCAGTGAGCATAGATATTTTCTCGCTTAGATCATCAGAACTCTTTTGTAGTTCCTACTCCAAAGTAGTTTGATCCTTTTATTGGGTAGCAGCTGGTTGAGCATCAGTTTGGACTCTACGATTTTCATCCATAGACAGATTTTCGAAAGTCTGGAGAATCTGAATAATCGTTGAGTTCCAATCACTGGTTGAGAATGAGGGAATGTATGATAATAGTGCCGGAGCATAAGGAGGCTTCTGGTTTTGGGTTTGAGCATCATCAGCAGTAGAGTGGCTAGACTCTACGATCAGCTCCTTGTTCATGACTCTTTATCCTTCAGAATCCACTCTATGATCGTAGGGGATATAGTAATTGCCAGACTGTCGATAGACTTTGAAGTGGGGCTGGTCTTCGATTATTTTGGTTGCAAACTTCTTTACCCTTGGGAAGGTCTGAGCCACCAGCTCCATGCTTGGGAAGTGAGAGAAGCACCAGCTGAGATAGCTTCCATCTCCTTCAGTGTGGGCCTTTATCCATGGCATCTACTAGAAGAACCATCTCATCAGCAAGTCGTCAGGATTGTAGAGAATGGTTGAGCAGTCTAGCTCCATATTGTTCCAGTTTTTGGCTATGTCAAAGGTAGTCATTCTTACTACCTTGAGCTGCTCATTTCTATAGTTCACCCATCTCTCTGATGGAGCATCTAGTAGATCATTTGAAACTTCCACTACGATCCTTCTACTAAATCTTGTAGGAGAGAGAACTGGATAATCTACTTGTTCGTCTTCTTCCTGAGGTGCAGAACCAGAATCTTCTTCAATCTCTTCTCTCTCGAAGCCTGAACCATCTTGATTGTTTTTAGCAGAAAATTCTTCTTGCTGCATTTCATTTTCAGAACTTTCTTTAGCAAGAAAGTTCTGAAAATGGGGGCATTTGATTGATTACTTCTCCTATTGGAGGAAAATTTTGCTTGCAGTCTGTAGCTCTTCCTTCTTCTTGGAGGTTCAATTTGGGGAGAGTCAGACTTTTCTTGCTCTTCAGACTCTGACTCCTCTGTTTCAACAGACAGACTTCTTTGTGGTTCAGCACTCGCAGGGGCATATCCTTCTTCTTTGGACTTATCACCTTCTGAGTCATCATGGGGGCTTTCTGGATTTGAGGGGGCATTTTCTTCTTCTCTTGAATAGTCATTATCTGACCCATTATCTGGGCTTGTTGGGACAGTTGCAGTTGGGAATACAATTGGGTCATTTCGAATTTCTTCTTCATCATCAGAGTGACTGCTCTAAGAATTAGCCACGGGGCTTGAGCAATCCTCTTCATCAGCAGATGCTGCAATCACATTAGCTTCACCTTCATTGTTGGACTCTGCTTTAACATCTATCTATTTTCCTTCTGTTGACTCTACGTCCCTTTCTTTAGCAGATGTACTATTTTGGGAAGCTAAGGCTAGTTTGTCTTCCACCTTAGCTTTCTTGCTGACTAGCCCTTGAAGCAACCTGCTGCTTCTCCTCTTTGTTGTTCCAATAGTTAGGAATTTTTCTTCTTTATCCTTGTCCTTTGAGGAGAAACTTCTTGATGTGGCTTTTATTTTCTTCATACCTCTGGATTTCTTCTTGGCTGGTGTGATTGATACTGGTACCGAGTCATCAGACTCAGAACTCTCTACTTCTTCTGTTTTCCTCTTCCTTGCAGAGGCTTTACTCGCTGCTCCGGTTGTCGCCTATACTTCTCCTTTGGGTTCTTCTTCCAGTTCACAAATAATTGTGGAGACATCACTTTGTGCACATTCAAAGTTTCTCCCTCATCATTCTTGATTTTCCCTCCTAGCTTCTTCTTCAGTACAATACTCAGCAGCCTACCATGAAACACCTTGGTCAGGGGTTTTTCAGTGGACTTCTTCTTCTCAGCCTTTTCTATCCACTTGGAGATTTGATCGAACAAGATAGCTCCAAAATCGATTTATTTCTTCAGAACTATTGCTGACATTATTTTTAACTATTGGTCAATCACTATGTCATGTGCAGTGTTCTTGCACAGTATGCATTTTCCAACTATTTCAGTAAGGAAATCATACTCTTCAGGAAAGTCCTTCTTCTTCATGTCTTTAAGATTAGGGTTTCTTTGGTACCCCATAACCTTCTTCGCTTGATCAGTATTGACATCATCAAGGTTCTTCAGCCCTTGGTTAGGAAAACCTAGGCATTGATTGAGGTCAAAAGATTTTAACTTTAGAGACTGACCTTTAACCTTGGCAATAAGGGTTTCAGAGTTGATGGAGGCGTTTTAGTAGAACTCTTTAACCAGGTCGATGTAGACTCGCGTATTTGCCTCAAGACATTCTGAGAATCCAGCTTTCTTCACAAGCTTGAGAATGTCCCTGAACTTCTTTTCGAATTTCTCAATCGATTTGGTTCCGAGCTGAATGGCAGTGATTACTTGCCAGTTTTCCATTTGAGTAGTTCGAAGAATGTGGGTTTCTGATTTAGAGATGTTTATAAGAGATGGCTGAATGTGATTTGGTAAGGCTTTGGAGGGTTAACTGATTTTGGCTCTTGAGTGGATTCTAGGGTTTGAAAATGGGAGGGAGAAATGTTCAATAGCTTTTGGTAACTGTCTGTAGATTTGAAATTGTCTTTAAGGCAGTTCCTTCTAACTCTACATACTCAGTGATGTGTCAACTGTCCATTGGTTGCACGTTGCCCAGTAATGAGCTGTAACTCCTCATAACTTTTCAGTTACATATTTCCTTTTAGAAGAGTAGACGTTTAATTGACGTGGCTTTGACCGTTGACCTTTTTATTCTTAGAGTAGTATGATAAGGCAGCTATAAACTCTATGATTTCCTTTGTTGACTCACCGATCAACTTCTGAGAGATGCTGCAGTGGATGGCTTTGTCTTTTATCCTTACTTTGATGCAGCATAGCTCAAACACTAATGTATTCAAACTTATCTCCTCAACTTGAATGGTTTAGCAAATGTCTCATTTTCCAAGTTCCTTGTGAACTGGAGTACCCTTTGGTAGGACTATGATCGTCTAGTTGTATTCTACAATCACTGAGGTTGTACTATGATCGTTGAGGTAGCACTATGATCGTTGAGGTTGCACTGCGATCATTTAGTTCTCTTCAAACTCGACTCTACTATCGTTGACTGACTTGGTCCTTGAGATGAACTAGATCAAACATTCCTTCTGGGTCAACGTAGCTCAGGAAGGGCCAACCTCTTAGAGTGAGCTAAGGGTCAGGTTTATCCCTGAGGCGCTCTCTAGATGCAATGTTATAGAAGTGATTTGTACTAACATCTCATTCGACCTTTTCTGGTGGGGAGATCTTTTACCAGCTTTAGACAATTGCTTTTCTAAAATTATGGTGTCCTCCTGCTCTTACACTACGATCATATGTTTGATCGTAGGCACTTCACGATTATGGGTTGGGTGGCTGAAAGGTTATTAGTAGTACGTTTTGAGACGTTCCTACTGACTATGGATCTTCATTTGGTTCATCAGCCACAAAGTTTTGGGACTCTGTAGCTGGTACAACTTTTTATAGTATATCTCGGTGTTGTTGTTCCTTAACAGATCACTGCTCCCCCATTGTTGACGCTGTCTTCTCAGATAGATGTGATTCCCTCTTCTTCAGGTTCATTTAAAGGCATCCTTGCATATCTCCTTATATATATATATATATATATAAAATAGAGAATTATCCATAGCATATGTGCTACCGAACATTACAGAGTATATACCATCTCAACCATTCATTTTAAACATTAATGGACGAGGTTAAATAAGTCAAACTCGTCGTTCGCTACTAATAGTAGCAAATACTTAAAAAAGCACAATTCATCCCACCACTAATAGTAACAGACGGTGATTAGAACCTTAAATTCTGATTAATAAACTCTAAGCCTTAATTAACGAACCCTACACTCTCGTTAATAAACCGTAGTTACACAAAGTCATGAAAGTAGTATGCACACAAGCCAATTATGTTTGATGATAAAGCATATACTTTGTAACAATCTTATTAATTTATTAATAAAAATTATTAATTTATTAAAGGCTTTTAATTATCTATATGATGTTGTTTTATAATATGTGATAAACCCATGGTTTTAAGCACTGTTTTTAGAATGATGATGATGATCATTCTAATGAGATCTAAATTTTTAGAAAGCTTAAAACTAAAATAGTTCCCAATCATTGGATTACTAAATTGGGGATTAGTGAATCTGAATAGATTGGTACATACGTTGTTTGCTCATTGGATGAGGATGATTGATCTCATGATCATTTGTGTGGAGACACTAAAGCAAGTATGTAGGTGCTTATTAGAGAATAAGTTCACTAAACGTGGCTCGCTAAGGAATACCTAATGGAGTTTTACTTGCTTGTCAATAGTAATTCATATAGTGATAGTAGTACAAGTGATCCTTGGACTTGAGATCATCATAGTATCTTGTGTATGATGAGTTATACTTTGACTTATTCCTTAAAACCCTTAGGGTATATCAAAGGGTATGCTTGGGTATAATAAGTTCTAACTGGAATCTCCATCATCACTTAGATCTCCTTATATAAATCTGAGATGAGTATTTTCGGGATTGATTACTCTCACGATTATTTTGACAAAGACTCTGACGTAGTCTTCCTTGTCAGTTGTGTTTGTGAAGTTCTGCTCTCACAATAAGTACCTCTTGAATGATGTTTGATAATCTTCTGTTGTGAGCTTCCTTGAGGATTCTTCTCATATAGCATTCTTAACTGGCTTTTGAGCACATAAGACCCTTTCCTTCTTTGGCTGAATGGCTTGCTTCCATATATAGATTAGCAGCCATGAGCTCCATTCTGATGAGCTCAGAGGGTCTTCAAAGACAGGCTTGGACACATAGGAACTCTATCAGAATCATCTCTGTATTATCCTTAGCCTTCTGCTGGTTGAGTCTTCTTGACTGAAGTCTTCTCTTCATTAATCCTTAGTGTGGTCAGACTGACCAAGTACCTGCAGGTTTAAATATATTTCTATTTTTGGTACCCATAATTAAATGGGTCCTGCTAGGTTAGTTTTCTAAACCCATGTTCCTCTTATTTGGATAACCATCATATTTGTCACCAACAGACATATTCATGCATGCAACTATTTTAAGATAATACATTTTGAGATGCATGATAGTGAGTGTGTGTAGGATTTGGCATTTAATAACATAGTCTTTATTTATGATGGTTTCATCATTTACTGGATTATGTTCACAATGTTTAACTGTTCACAGAGTAGGAATCAACTCTACGATTTTTGAGTACCTAGTTGATTCATGGAGGTGATCAGTTTCTACAAATCAGCAGGATCCTCTTGTAAAACTGATCATACTCGGTGGGTTGTCAAACACTTAGAGAGTATAGGCTTGTACACACATACTAACCCACCAGCAAAGATTACTTCACATAAAGTTCATTAGGCCTGTGATACTCTTATGACCCATTTCAAATTTCCTTCAAGATGTCATCTTCAACCTAAAACTTGGATGGAGAGAAAGTTTATAGTTATTTGAGTTTCTATCTTCAGGTTACATTCTCTCTTCACCTTTTTAGGTAGATTATGACTCCCTGACAGAATACTGTTATAGTTCATAAGAGGGTGCAATTATGATGTATGCATTTAATTGTGAGGAACCGTACCTTTTTACTGTCAGTTACTAAATAGTCATTTATCATGGATATACTGAGTTTAGGTATTGATGTGTGTAGCTTTACTTTTGCTTCTGACAGCTTATTGCTCTTGTTGGCCTTTATTTAATCAGTCGAGGTCTTGAAGATCCAGCCTGAGAATCTCAGCATCTTTAGTTCTTTTGACATCTTTCAGTTCATGAAGTTTGCATCCAATGATAGTTGACGGATATATATATCTCGAGGAGAGCTTCTTTCTTCTCTGGATGAGCATTTCTTTGCATGTATGGTCTTTTCATTTTCGAGGGTTGGTGGATGCTTGACTCTTTGTCATTGATGTCTCTTGAGCTCTCTCGTCTGGTCTCCAGACTACAAGATTGATTGTAGGCTAGGATTGGTCTTGTTGATGTAACCATCGAGACCATAGACTAATCTGAGCAGCTTCAGGTGTATATACACATTTAACCTATACACAATATTTCCAACATGTGAGCTCATCTGCATATAACAAGTTACTTACTACTAAACTAAGTTTAGAACAATGTTAGTGCCTGGGATCAGACTCAAAGAGATTAGCTTTTGAATATAGCATGAGAACCTGCTTTGATACCAATTGTTAGTTCCCAGTAGGCACAATTGATATAGAAGGGGGGGGGGGGTTGAATAGATCCTTTTATTTCAAATGCTTTTCTCTATTATTTTGTATAGCTATTAAATTAGAATATGACAAACATAAGAATCTTTTCAAGCACAGCGAAATAAGTAAAAGATCCCCTTCATTGATATATTCATAATCATACATACATTGTTTGTAGAGTTAGTTTGGTTGTAAGCAGTTAAAACATATACAACAGTTATACCAGTTATAGTACATAAGGTAAATGACATAATGTTAAAGACACGCGGGGTTTTAAGTGGTTCAGAGACTCAAGCTCCTAATCCACTCTTCTGCTTTCAACTAGCAGGATTTCCACTAAGGAAGGACAACACCCTGAATCACTAAGATTCCTTCAAGGCCGTGACCTTGGAACTTGATTCACTAAGAAGTCTTCAAGGCCGGCTGACCTTGGGACTCCTCTAGTTCCCTAGGAACTCTTCAAGCCCAATGAGAGCTTGGAACCCGTTTAGTCCCTCCGAACAAGGACCCTCGAGCCCAGCTTCGTTTAGTCCCTTTGCACAAGGACCCCTCGAGCCCCGGCTTTGTTGAGTTGTTTCTTTGTTGTTGTTGGAGTCGGTGCTTAGCTGCTAAGATTTCTTCATGCTCTGAACATCTTCTATACTTAGCAGCTTGGCCTGATCATCCTTGAAGTGTAGCTGAGTGTTGTATGATGCTCAGCTTCTTTGGTTACTCAACCACTTTGGATGACCCCTTTATGAACTGCCTTGAAGATCCTTCTCCTTGGTACTTGATGGTTGTACATGATAGGCTTCTAAGATGACTATAAGCTCTTCTATTAGATACTTAGAAGCTTTCTCATGCTTGACACCAAGATGGTTTTTGTGATCTCCTTTCTTGCTACTTGATGCCTTCTCATGATGGACTTGAAAAGATGACTGTAGGCTCTTCTCTATTGTACTTAGAGTCTTCCCATGATGGACATCAAGATGACATGATGCTCTTCTTTCTCTCGAAAGTTCAGAACACTCCTCATGTAGTAGAACTCTCACTTCTACATAGTAGAACTCACACTTTGACTTCATCCTTTGTCTGTCTTTTGAGTGTTCTTGGTGGATCGTAGAGTGAGCCTTTGGACTCACTATCTCACATGGTTTAGATCAGTCCACCTTCTCTCCAAACTCGGCAACTCCAGCAACCTTCGATCTTTGAAGCTCTTCTAGATTTATACTCCTTTCCAATCTTTCTGTTGGAAAGTAGTCGTTGAAGGCTATTCAAATATCTTCATAGATCTCGAGTTGCTTGAGGTAGACTGCTTGATGTGACATGTCATACTTTTTTTGATGCTGCAGTCTACTGTTTCACCTACCTTGTCAGATATATCACTTTAATGTCTTGGGCAAGTTGAAGACTTTATTTCCTATTTCTGATTTCTCGATCAGAGGTTGTCCTATTGCATCAATGCTCTCAATAAGAACTTGTCCGAATATTACCCTTTAGATTGAACCTTTGCCAATGCTTCAGTCTTTAGCTATTTGAACTCTATGATTCTGATGCACATCTTCAAGGACCTGATCGTAGTGTCGTGTTGAGTGTTGCTCATTGACTGGTAGAGTTAACACTACGATCTTGAAGAGTGTTGATTGGATCTTTAATGTAGAACACCTCTTCCTTGTATTGTGCAGTGCTTCATTACTTACATTTTGCTTTATTTGTTCTCGGAGATCGATGGCTTAATTCCTTGCTCTGGTCCCCTTACGAATATCAAAGACACTTGATTTATGGCGCGTCGACTTGCTTTCTCCTTGTGATCTCCGTTCACTTATCATCAATAGGCTGACCTCGCACTTAATCACTTTAGCCTTGCTCTTCAGAGGCTAACCAGTATCTCGGTTCACCTTCCATCAGTTCTTTCTTTGTTTGGCAAACACTATGATCTTGGTTGCTTCCAAGATCATTGTCTTCTGTTCACTTGATAGCTACTGCATTTGCCGACTTTCCTTAGTCAGCTTCTGAAGTCTTCTTTGGATCTCCTCATGGAAGACTTTATCACGAATGGCCTTACAGCTCAATCTTGATGTTGATTGGGTTGGTGCTTAGATCTTCTACTATCCTGAATGTCATTCGTTGAGTGCTCTCTAGTTCCCTTAAGGTGGAATGCATCTTTGCAGTGCCAACCAGAGGCTTCATTCCTTTGGATATTCTCGGAGTGCTCATTTGTTGAGAACCGTATATGCTCTACGATTCTGACTTGGAGTTGTGAGCACTTCTATTGAGGTCGTAGTTCTGCACTCTACGATTTAGCTTCGGCTGGTGCAGACACTACGATCCCGAGATCAAATCTTGACACTCTACGATTTCTGCCTTGTGCTTGTTGTCTTCATCTGATCTTGCTTGACTACGATCTCTGCATGTAATCAATAGACTCTACGAACTCAGAGTGTGATCTACGATCCTTGACTTGGCTTCGGCAGATGATCGGTCCGTTCGTAGGTAGGTTGTCTCTACGATTCTGAACATGACTTCCTCAGCACACTACGATCCCGAGGAAGCTCTACTCGACACACTACGGTCCTTCTTCGTTTCCCCTGGCAGTCTACGAACTCTAAGATCTACTATCTTGAATACTCCTATTTTGCCTCGATAGCTCTCGAGTTAACCTTGACTCTCCTAGCAGACTACGACTTCTGGTGCAGTGCTCGACGATCAGACAAGCCTATCTATTACATCATAAGATCAACCTAACAAGCTTGATCTTTCTATATTTATAGTCCTTGTACATCATTTCTTTTTAAGGACTTTACAAAGCTATTTTGCTTATGTAGGATCAACCTAACATATTTGATTAATTCATTCTAAGTCCTTGTACATAAATTTCTATTATCTATCAAAGGACTTTACAGCGTTTCTTAATGCAAGAATAATTGCATATTCATTCACATATATATCATAATCAAATCATATATTAAATAGGAATATCATTCACATATTTATTCTTGACAACTACGATTCTATTGAAGCCTATCTTTTACAACTCAAGACATAGATCAACCTAACAGCTTTGATCTTTTCTTCTATACATTCATTTACAAAATGATAAACATTAAAGTTTAGATCAACCTAACAAGTTTGATCTACCACTAAGTCCTTGTACATGTATTCCTTAAAAGACTTTACATAAAATCATGAATATTTACTTTTAACATCAAATTTAAATATTCAATCTCCCAACAATCTCCCCTTATCTGATGTTGACATAACCAAGGAGATTTGTGTGATGATTATCAATTTCTAGATGCAGTTGCTAGAAAGTAAATATGACTTAGTGTTTCAGTGAGCAACTGAAATCTCTATAGAATAAGCATGAATTTATTAATGTTTTTAAAGACAAATATTACAATTAAGCTTAGTTACATCAATAAGAAATGAGTTCCAACTTATCTCTATTTCTTCTGCCTTTTGTTCCTTGGATGATTGGCATACTCTGCATCTCTTTTACTCTTGTTGACTTCGTCTCTCCATGCAATGTATTCCATCTCATTTTGACTTAGCCTTTCTCCAGATTGTGTCTATTCATGACTGTAGGATCTCCAGCTGGCATGTTTAGGCCAATAGTGGTTACTCCTTGTGAGCTAGGAGATGGCCCTTGACTCCTTAGCGGTTGCGCCATTAGAATTTGTTAGCGATTTTGCAGTTCGGATCATGGAGTCTGATTGCGAGGCTATCTTGAGGGAAGGCTCCTTGAAGATTGAGCAATGAGTTTTCCTCTACCCTTGCCTTTCTCTCCTTACCTTTTATTCTCCCCCATTATGTCAGCATCAAGGGTTCAAATGTCTTCAGACAGTCGATTCATGCCTTGGACAAGCTCGTGGAGCTGATTCCTGGATTAAGCAATGTCTTCTTGATTTTCTTATACCAGAGAATTAGTTCGAGAATCCTTTCTTTTGAAGAATGGCCAAGACAGTTTTTGTTTGTTGCATTTGACCCATGGAAAAATCTTGGAATTCTTTAATTGAGGTTCGTAGACTTGTGGTACTTTCCATCATAAGAGTTTTGGGATTCCTGAGTCTTCTGTAGAAGGAGAACTACTTCTTTGTGCTTCTTGGTAGCCTTAAAATGAATTTGATCCCTTTCATTGATACTCTGGATCATTTCATTGATGATCTCCCTAAGCTTCTTTGTAAGCTCAATACTCAGATTGATGGGGAGGGTGTTGGCAACATAGATCAAATGAGTCAGCCTCATATGAACAAGGTCTGAGTGAACTTCAAGATCTTCTTGAATATTCTTGGTCACCTTCTGGGAAGCATTAGACAGCTCCGTTTTGGTAGGAAGATCTGAGATAAGCTGAAGGAGTTGCTGAGTATTTGGAAGAGATGCTCTAGTATATTGATCTTGCATATTGTAGAGAGCAAGATCAAGATCAAAATAGTTATTGGTTGACAAGGAAGGGATATCTCAAGGAGGGGCAGGTGTGTGAGGTTGAGCTTCACGAAAAGGTTACTCTACGAGAGGAGTAGGATCAATATTCGTAGAGTGAGAGATGGTAAGAGACTAAATTAGTAAAAAATTAGGCATATTTTGTTCATCAGTTACAGAATATTGGGATTCTGTAACTGGAAATTGATTTAGTGGATGAAGTATTACTTCCAACCATCTTGATAATTCGTAGAATTGGTTGAAGGTTGATGGTGGACAGTGACTAACCCTGAAAGAAATGGGAATAGATTGTACCTCACGCCCATTTTCTGAAGAGGAACCGTTAGTGATCAGCTTTTGGGCAAAAGTGAGATTGCATGGGAATCCATGAGCTAGCACAGAGATTGCTGGATAAGCTTTGAAGGTCCAGAACATGTGATCCCAGGAGTTAAGGATTTTTTCTCTGTGAAAGGGCATCATAGGTAAATAGGAGAACAATTGATTGTAGTTAGCTCTCCTATATCCATCCCAGCCCACTGCAATAATTTCAACTTCATCATCCTCTTCTTCTTCCTGGTCTTCATTTGATATTTCCACCACATCAATCATCTCTACTTCTCTTCTTTGTTCTTCTACTTTCTCCACCTCCATAGCTTTAACCCTCTCCATTTCTTCAGCTTCAGAAGCTAAGACCTCTTGAGCAACTGACGGAGGTTCATGATAATCTTTTTGCAGTTCCTCTTCAGCTATAGTCTTCTCTCTCATAGTGACTTCGTGAGGCTCCCCCTCAAATTGATCATCTATTTGAACTTCAAGCAGCTCCCCCTCAACTTGAGCATTCTCTAGTGCAGAAACTTCAAAAAGCTCCCCCTCAATCCGAGTTGTATTCTCTTTAATAGCTTCGGGTAGCTCTTTCTCAGCAGTCGTTCTTCTATCTACCTCCTTTAATACTCCTTCATTGACAAGAATGTATTTCTTGACAAGTTTTCTCTTTGTCTTCCTAGGCTGAGCCACAACCTCAACATTATCTTCACCGGCTCGGCGGTTTGATCGGTGAGAGAAGCTATTACAACATCCACTTCTGGAGTGATGTCAAGTCTGGACTCTACGATCTGTAGTGATTCTACGATCGAAGAGAATTAATACTTCTTTGACTTATGGCTACGTTTTCCCTTCTTAAGCAGCTGAGAGATGGTAACTCTATCTTCTTCTTCCTCAGACTGCTATTCTTTTCCATTCATTTTCTTTAGAATTTCAGTGCCTGAACTCTCTTGAGGTGCATCAGTGGTTAAACCTTTAGGCTCCTCTGTCATCTGAGCCTTCACTTTCCTCTTACCCTTGCTTTTTCTGACCAAAGAGATGGGTTCCTCTTTATTAATTTCTTCTTCTTCACCAGTTTCCTTCACAACTGACATATTTCCTGGTAGCCCAGACTCCTTTGCTTCACCAGTCCTTCCACTGGATTCAAACATCATTCTGACATTTTCTGCTGGATTTCTTTTCCAGTTTTGAAATAGCTGTTGGGTCATCTTTCTGTTGGGATTGATAGATTATCCTTCATTATCCCCAATTTTGTCACCCAGTACTGATTTCAGGATTATGCTTATAAACCGCCT
Organism: Panax ginseng; assembly: GCA_020205605.1. Classification (NCBI taxonomy): domain Eukaryota; kingdom Viridiplantae; phylum Streptophyta; class Magnoliopsida; order Apiales; family Araliaceae; genus Panax; species Panax ginseng. The sequence goes on from CM035145.1 coordinate 51,971,758, forward strand.
ATAAAGCATCTTTCCAGAGCTCTTTGATTTCTTTGAACTGAGTATCCACTTCCCAATCTAATCGATGAGTAGGGCCCCATAGTTGAGTTAAATCCCAAAGCAGATTGATGTCATGAGCTTCAGTTGAACTTCATTCACAGAGTCATGGCCAGAGCTTTTAAATCATATGCACTTCCCAATAATATCAGCTAAAAACTCATAATTTTGGGGAAACTCTTTCTTCTTGTATCCCTTGACGGTCTGAAACTTTTTATGATGCATCTTATTCAGACCTTCATGAAAGTCTATGACCTCCATAGATAGAAGTCCATTTGATTTGAAACCTAGGGCTAGGTTTACATCTTAAGCTTTAAGTTTAATTTGTTCCCCCTTTGACCCTTGTGGTGATAATGTCGTTCTCAAAAGCTCCATTGTTGTAGAATTCTTTCACCAGCATCAGGTAGATCTATGTGTTGGTGCTCAGAGCTTTTTCAAGACCAACTTTCTTCAGAATAGACACAATTTTCTAAAATTAAGGGTCAGCTATCTTGAACTCGTCAAAGTAGAGTTGGTAACTAGAGATAACATTTGAAGCCGCCATTGATTTCCTTAAACTAAGGTTGGTTAAACGTTTTTGAAAGCTAGGGTTTCTGCTGGTATAGAGAGAGAGAAATGAACTTTTTGAACTTCTGAGGTGAGTGTTCAAAAACACATTTTCAAACTGTACTTGTAACTTCCCTCCTCTTGATCTGCATAATGGGGCATGTGTCAAGTCCTGCTTGGCTCCATGATTATAAAAGATGTGGAAAATACTGATCTGCCCTTAGCTCCCACTGAGCTATTGTATCCTTTGGGAGGACTACGATCGTCGAGGTTGCACTATGATCGTTGAGTTTACTGCTGAATCTACTCTACGAAAGTTATTTGTCCTGGTCCTTGTGATGAACTTTGACTTAACATTCCCTTTGGGTTAAAGTAGCTCAGGAAAGGGCCAACCTCTTAGAATGAACTAAGGATCAGGTTTTTCCCTGAGGCGCTTATCAGAGGGATTGCTTGGATTTGTTAGGAATATTGTCATCACAATATACTTCTTTGTCATGTCGAGGTAGCTCTACGATAATGGTTCTTCTTTAGTCATCTCTACGATTTTAACCATAGCCTTTATATCTGCATGGTTAGCGTAAACTAGAGCATAGAGTTTATGGTTGTAGATTTAGCATGCCCAACTCACTTATCAATTTATTAAATCTAGATTCATCTAGAGGCTTTGTAAAGATCAGCAAGTTTATTTTCAGTAGGGATGTATTGTAAAGATATAGTTTCATTTTGAACATGATCCTGAATAAAATGATATCTTATTTCTATATGCTTAGTCCTAGAATGCATGAGAGGATTGTGTGTTATTTCTATGGCACTAATGTTATCACAATGAACAGGTATAGATTTGAAATAAAACCCATAGTCTGCTAGCTGATTTTTCATCCATAAGATTTGAGCACAACAGCTGCCAGCATCAATGTATTCAGCTTCTATTGTTGAGGTAGATACTAAGTTTTTCTTCTTACTAAACCATGACACAAGTCTGTTTCCTAGCAACTGACAGGTGCCACTAGTACTTTTTCTATCGATTTTGCAGCCTACAAAATCAGCATCTGTATATCCTGTTAGTTCAAAGGAGGATTCCTTGGGATACCAAAGTCCCAAGTGAGGTGTTCCTTTGAGATACCTAAAAATCCTTTTTACAACAGATAAGTGTGATTCCTTAGGATTAGCTTGGAATCTAACATATGCATGTTGCAAACATTATGTTTGGTCTACTGGTAGTTAGATATAGAATGGAGCCTATCATACATCTGTATTGAGTTATATCAATACTTTTACCTTTCTCATCTTTGTCAAGCTTGGTTACTAGAGCAATTGGTGTTTTCATGGGAGAGGCTGATTCCATGCCATACTTTTTAAGTAAGTCTTTAATGTACTTGGCTTGGTTTATGAAGATACATTCATCAGTCTGCTTTACTTATAATCCAAGAAAGAAATTCAGCTCACCCATTATGCTCATTTCGAACTTGATCTGCATAAGCTTGCAAATCTCTTACACAATTTTTCATCAGTAGAGCCAAAGATAATGTCATCAACATATATTTGAACTAATAGGATTTTGTCTTTGTGCTTTCTAAGAAATAATGTGGTATCTACTCTACCTCTAGTGAAACCATTTTCAATAAGAAAGTTAGTTAGTGTTTTATACCATACTCTAGGTGCTTATTTAAGATCATATAAGGCTTTTTCTAATCTATAGACATAATTAGAGAGAGTTGGATTGATGAAACTTGGAGGTTGCTCCACATATACTTCTTCTTGAAGTTCACCATTCAAAAATGCACTTTTGACATCCATTTGAAAGACTTTGAATTTCATGTGGGCAGCAAAGGCAAGGAATATCCTGATGGTTTTTAATCTCGCAACAGGTGAAAAGGTCTCGTCGTAGTCGATGCCTTCTTCTTGAGAGTAACCTTTGGTCACTAGTCTTGCCTTATTCCTTGTTATTACTCCATCTTCATCCATCTTATTTCTGAAGACCCACTTGGTGCCAATGACTAGGTGGCTTCTTGGTCTTGGGACTAATCTCCATACTTTGCTTTTTGTCAAACTAATTTAGTTCTTCTTGCATGGCTTTTATCCAACTTGAGTCTTCCATAGCATCTTCTATCTTCTTGGGTTCCATTTGTGAGATAAATCTTAGATAGAAACATTCATTCTGGGTGGCAGCTCTTGTCTTGACTCTTGCATTTAGATCTCCAATGATTAGGTCTTAAGTGTGATCTTTTGCCAATCTGTTTCCTGTTAGAACATCTGACCTGATGCCTTCTTGTCTAAATTCTTCAAGATTAACCTCTTCTTCTTAATGTGGAGGTTCGTTGTCTGGCGTAGTTCTCTCTACGATCTCCTCTCCTAGCTCGACTATTTCATTTTCTAGGACTACGATCGTGGTGTTGAGCTCGACTGTCTCATTCGTAGTGTCTGAATTATCGTTCATAGTGTCTTGAGACACAATTTTGTCCAAGTCTGTTTCATCGAAGATGATGTGAATCGAGACTTCAACACTTAGCGTCTTCTTGTTGAACACTCTATTAGCCTTACTGTCTGTGGCATATCCGAGAAAGATTCCTTCATCTGACTTAGGTTGGAACTTTATCAGATATTGTTTTCCATTGTTGAGAATATAGCATGCACAACCAAATACATGAAAGTAGCTGACACTTGGCTTTCTTCCTCTCCACAGTTTGTAGGGTGTCTTCTTTAACGTAGAGTGCACAAGAGATCTGTTCTGAGTGTAGCATGCAGTGTGGATAACTTCTACCCAGAAGTATTCAGGCAGATGGGCTGCTGCTAGAAGAGTTCTTCCAGCCTCTATCAACGTTCTGTTTTTTCTCTTAGAGAAGTTTTGACTGATGTCATTGTCTGTGCAGAACTGGTCCATCTTAGAGAAGTTGAATTCTCTACCATGATCACTCCTTATAGCCTTGATTTTCTCCCCTTTCTCATTCATCACCAGCCTGAACATCTTGATTAGTTGGGAGCTTGTTTCATCTTTTGAGTTTAGAAAGAACACCCATGTAAATCTGGTATAGTCATATACTACGACCAATGAGTATCTCTTTCCTCCAAGGCTTTTTGTTGGAATTGGCCCAAATAGATCCATGTGAAGAAACTGTAGAGGCTTATCAATTGAGTTGACAATTTTGCTCTTGAATGAGCTTCTAGTCTATTTTCCAAGCTGACAGGCATTGCATGGCCTTTCTTTGACAAAGCTGAGCTTGAGTAAGCCTGCTACTAGATCATTAGAGGCTAGTTTTGACATGCCTTTGAAGTTGAGATGAGACAGATTTTTATTCCATTACCAGCTCATTTCTTCAGAAGCTTTAGCTAGAAAGCATATTGTCTCGTCAAAACTCAGTTGACCAAGATTAACAATGTAGACATTCCCTTCTCTTGTTCTGGTCAGCTTTATAGAGGAGGTCTTCAGATCTCTGACTTGACATTGATTGTTGAGGAAGGTAACTTGATGACCCTTGTCGCAGAGTTGGCTTATGCTTAGAAGATTATGTTTTAATCCTTCCACATAGGCTACTTTACTGAAGGACACTGCACCTTTTCTAGAAGAGCCATATCCTCTTGTCTTGCCAGAGCCATTGTCTCTGAAGATGACTGTTGGACCCTCCTTCTATATGAAGTTAGATAGGAGGACTTTGTTCCCGGTCATGTGCCTTAAGCATCCACTGTCCAGATACCTAGTTGTGATCGTGGAGCTCTGTTCCTATGGTAAGATTAAACTCTCATTTTGGTACCCATACTTGCATGGGTCCTACTTTGTTAGTACCCTTGGGAACCCAAATTTGCTTGACTTTGGGTCTCATATGCATAGGATTATTGTAGCATATTGCAGCCTTATGACTAATCTTATTACATACAAAATATCTAATATGATGCATGCTTGTGTGTGTATGTGGATTCTTCCTCCATTTGGACTTATGTGGGTTCTTAGCAATCCTTTCTTTATACTGGTTCTTCTTTTTTCATGTATCCTTGTGATTCATGATTTGTGAAGAGTGAAGCTCAACTATACTGTTCCTAGCTAGTTGGTTCGTGGAGTTACTTTTACTCGACTCTACGACCCTTCGAGGTTGGAGAGTAGTGACTAAGTTACTCTTCTCTTTTCTGAATACTAGGCAAACATGGGATCCGTTATGCTTTAGAACATGGATTGGATCAGAAGAGCAGGGATAGACTGGTTCTTCCTCTGTGAGGATTTTACACATGTGAGGATTTTACACATGTATTGCTTCTATTAAAATTTAAAACATTACTAGAACTAGTTTCCTTTATCTTTTACACATATGGTTCTGAGGTGGATTCCCCAAAACCTAAACATGTTCTATCAGATGCACTTCTTTGACTGGAGATTAGGGAGTCCATGGAAGAAGAGGATTTATTCTATGTAGAGATTTTCTTTTCTAATTCCTCAATCTTAGAGGTTAGATTTGACTCTCTTTGTGCATTAAGTTCATTGGTATGTTTTAAGAGTTTATTCTCAGCTTCAAATTTAAAAAGAGAGTTAGTACTTAGAAGAGTTGTTTCCAGTTCTTCCTGAACTTTCTCTTTTTTTTGAAGAAGAGAATAATCTTTAGACATAACTCTAAACCATTTCATGTATTGATGCAAATCATATGTTATGCCATGTAGTGCAGTTCTTAAATCATCAATATCTACATCATGAGAGTTAAAGTCAAATACCTCATTTATACTTACTTCATGATTGTCAGGGCTCTTCTTATCCTTTGCATGTTTGGCCATTAGACATATATTTTCTATTTGAGGATCTTCATCGTCTCCTGATTCGGGAGTTGAGTTGTTGTCTGAGTCACTCCTCGATCCACCGGCCACAAGACCTTTGTATTTCTTTTGGAACCTCTTGTTGCCTTTGAATTCGATTTCTTCTTTAGTTCTTCTCTAAGAGGTTTGTTGCAGTTTGTAATGAAATGGCCACGCTTCTTGCAGTTGTAGCATACGCCATTTATCTGCTCCTAGGTTGTTGTAGTTGTTGAATCTCTTAGGTTTGTTGCTTTTGCCTTTACGCATAAACTATTTGAGTCTTCTTACCAGCATTACAATGTCCTCATCATCATTTTCATCATAGTCCGAGTCATTTTCAGTGTTGGCTTTGGAGATGTTATCTGTTGCTTTGAGAGAAACCCCTTTGTCCTTCTTTCTTCCTTCAGATAGAGTCTCTGCTCGCTGAGTCCGCTCCAGTTCATAGGTGAGAAGGTTGCCATATAATTGTTGAATAGCCATTTCATGGAGATTCTCTGATGCCAGTGGTTTTGGCATCCCACTTTCTAGGAAAAGCTCTCATGAATTTTATGATCAGATCTTTATTTGGATATAACTTTTCAAGAGCTTGAAGAGAGTTGAGCAGAACATTGAATCTTTCATAAGTGGAAGTGACATTTTCACCTGGAACATGGGCAAACGTTTCGTATTGTTGAGTCAGAAGGGATTGTTTGTTTTCTCTGACTTCTTCAGTTCCTTCGTGAATAGTGAGCAATGCTTCACATACTTCCTTTGTTGTTTTGTTGTTGACCACATTTTCAAACAGGTCATCTTCTAATGATTGGAACAAAATGTTCTTGGCCTTTTTGTCGAGTTGGACAACTTTCTTTTCGTTGTAAGTCCATTCTGCTTTGACCTTGATCTGAATTCTATTTGGGTTGTCTGAAGTTGGTGCAAGATTTGTAGGAACGTAGGGCCCATTCTGAACAGTTTCAAATAGATCTTCATCTATTGAATCCATGTATGCTTACATACGAACTTTCCAGTTGGCGAATTTATCTTTGTTGCACATAGGTGGATTGCTGCCTCCTCTAGTCTTTGATTCGCTTATCAGATGTGCCATTAGATCTACTTAAGCTTTGTAGGCTATTTGATAGAACCTTCTTTGATACCAATTGTTAGTTCCCAAAGGCACAATAGTTATCTAGAAGGGGGGTTGATAGATATTTTAAAATTTCTTCTAAAAATACTTATCAATTTTGATAATGATTTAATCATAGCAAAATTTGAGATTTGTTTGTTTTCCCTTTAAGATAAAACGAGTTAATAGGAGATAAGCAGTTATGGCAGATATAACAGTTATGAAAAGAATATAGGAGACACATTATTTTTAAGTGGTTCAGAGCACTCAAGGCTCCTAGTCCACTCTTCTACTCCTTGAGTAGAAAATCCAGTAAGGATATCTTTACAATCTTTGAATCTCACAGATTCCTTCAAGACCACCACTCTTGGAACTTCTTAGTTCACTTTAGAACTCTTCAAGTCCAGCAGACTTGATACTTCTCAGTTCACTTAGAACGCTTCAAGTCCTTCTGACTTGGAACTTCTTACTTCACTTAAAGATAGTTGAGTTCTTGAATGATGCTACTCAGTTGCCGTTAAGCTTATGTTCGAAAGAACTGAGTAGCTGAGCAAGCTTTCTTTTCAGATCGTAGAGTTGAGCGTTGAGTGTTCTTAGCGTTTCGTTGTATTCTTGCTTGGTCCTTGCATTAGCTTCTATTTTTCATATAAGGTGCCTTTGAAATGTATTCATTTGAAGGCATCCATTGAATCATTAATTGTATTTGACATTTATGAGCACTGATGATGACTTTCTACAAATCTTGTGATTAGTCGTCTGACCCTGTTGATCGATTTCGCAATCAATGAATACGTGCAAGTATACACGGTTAACAAGTAATAAAGTGAAAGTAGAGTATCGTTCCCACGAGGAATTATTTAATAAAAATTACCAAATACTAACTCTTAACCAAATCAATTTTATCTAAACAATTACAAATTGTGAATTTTCTAATTAAGAAAACTAAATTAAACAATTAAAAGAGATTAGTCTAAAAGAAAGCAAATAAACAAAACTAAGATTTGATTGAATTCAGGTAAATAAGGATTAAGACTCCAATATCCCCAATTATGAATTATAAATCAATTATCCAATTATCCCAATTATTATGCCTACTGAATTGTTAACAGGAATTCTCAAATGCCAAAAGTCCTTTTCCAAGTGATCAATTGCCTTCTATTTAATCCAGACTTGCTATATTCCTATGCAAAACAATTGAATTAAACTCTTTCCAATCCCAATTCCTTACTTGTTACATGCGGCAAACAGATATTTCCATTCAATTCACAAACCTAATTTTTCACCATGCAAATAACTAAGTCACATGATATCATGCCCAGTTCTAACCCTAGAATTCCTCTTCCAATTCCTTCTAGAGTAACAAAGTAATTACTGATCAAATAATTAAGCAATAAGCACAAGACAAGATAAACAACTCACTTTAACATAAATAATTAGAATATAATGAATAACTAATTCATAGCCATAAAAAGTTCAATTGAAATCTCAAAAATAGTTAGTCCATAATTAATGAATTAAAACCAAGAATCCACAACTGAATAGACATCAAAAGATAAAAGTAAGATGAGAGAAGAGAATAGAATCATTTGTCGACCAAATCGATGCTCCCCTCTTGCTCTTGCTCTTGATCTTCAATGGTCTCCAAGTTGCTTCAATATCCAAAACTAATAAGAACTAGGGTTATTTTCTAATCTAAAGGAGTGTTTAATCTAGGCTAAGCTATGTAATCTCCCTTTATTTTATGCCTTACATCATGTATTTATAGGTTACAAGTCCAATTTTTAGTTTAGGAACAAACCCAATCAATTTGGAGTCAAAAGGTGTTAAAATTACTTAAAACGCGTCCAGGCCATCACCAAGCCCTTCCCGGCCTTGACCCCAAAGACTGGCACGCAGACCGAGAGTTCGCTTTATAGCGCCCTTTGCTGAGCATAAACCAAAAATGGGCGCCCCTGACGGCCCAAAATCGACATTTTCTGCTCCAAGCGTCCTTTGGGAAAATGGCCATAACTTCTTCGTCCGAACTCCGATTTTGATGATTCAAGATGTTCCGGAAAGAGGAGAAGTAGATCTACAACTTTCAATCTTTGAGTGTTTCGAAATAATGTCAGGACCTATAGTCAAATTGGCTCTGAAGTGACTGTTGTGTAAATGGCAAGCCGAAAACGCGAATCTAGCCACCCCAAACATCGATCCATGTAACTTTTGTCCCAATTCCTATAAAATAACATAAAACATGCATGAATAGACACAAACACATAAAAACATCCTAAAAGACTTAAGAACAACAATAAATTAAGCCCGAATGTATCCAATTCATGGGTATAAAACTCACTCATCAGACCCCACTGACACAGCAGACTGCTATCTCACCTAACACTTAAAAAGTTGTTTTCTGTTGACCCATAGTACTTTCATTAGCTTCTTCAATACGTCTCTTTGTTATATACTAAGGATGAGTGTAGTGTCATTGGGATTCCCGATAGTCTCAACGTCTATAATGCATTCCTTATTTGTTGACTTTTATTCTTAAACAAATGGACAAGGTTTGATGCTTCTAATGTAGACTGATGATACACTACGATCACGATTGTGATGTATTTCTACATTTGTGCTTGATTCGGAAGTAGTAGATGAGAACACTATGATTTCTCTTAAGTACTAGTACACTACGATCTTAACTTGCTTGACTTGCAGACTCTACGCTTTCGAGAGCACTCTACGATTCTTGAGTTTTACTCGGCAGGCGTTTGGACCATTCTACGATTTCAGGAAAGGCCCTCCAAAGCAGACAGACTATGAATCTCGATGTTATACGATTCTACCTTGGCTTCTGCAATCTTTTGATCAGCTCGATAGACTACGATTCTGTTGAAGTCTATCTTTTACAACTCAAGAAATAGATCAACCTAACAGTTTTGATCTTTTCTTCTATACATTCATTTACAGAATGATAAACATTAAAGTTCAGATCAACGTAACAAGTTTGATCTACCACTAAGTCCTTGTACATGTATTCCTTGAAGGACTTTACATATAATCATGAATATTTACTTTTAACATCAAATTTAAATATGCAATCTCCAAACACAATGTTTTCCTAATATATAATTGAATTGGTATATATATATATATAAAGTTTGGTAGGATCTAAAATTAATTTTAATTGTTTTTGTGAATGCTTGGTTTACATCATATCAAACCCTTGAGAAGGTTGTTTGGCGATGGATAATGAGTTAGTTGTTGGTGCCTTTTGTAATTACTAAAAAGAAAAAAAGTAAAAAAAACATATCTATCTATAATAAGATTTTTATTTTGTTACTAATTTTGATCTTGGTGTGCTTCTTCTTAGTTACAAGCAGACACGGTTCTTGCTTGATGTTGACAATATCAATGGCGTGGGTAATTGGGTGGTTTAGTATCTTGATATTCTAAAACCTGAGTTGGAAAACTGAAGTTGGTTGCAAATTGATTCGGTGTTATTATAGGACTGACTCCCATCAAAAGAATAAAAATAAAATTAGTAGGTGATTTTTTTTAAAATTATTATTAGCTCTCTTTATTAACTTATAGTGTTGAATCAAGTCTAACTTCTTTCTTTTTTTATTAGCAAGTCAAAGGTGAAAGAGATTAGGAATGAACCGTGTTGGGTTATAAATCTATCAGAAACAAAAAAAAAGGCCTACAGAAGGCAAAGCTTTCTTCCACCAGCATGAAGAGCAACATGTTGCATTTGCTAGAACATGAGATAGTCGCAAAGCTTATTCAATTCAAACTTCCCCCATTTTGATTTAGATTATGAGAATATATGAGTGTTTATATTTCCTTTTACCTTTAGTATGTGGGCCAAGTTAAGTTGATTTGTTTTTCTATAGAAACAGAAAAACCATCTTTTTCATCTCCTCCTTAATTAATTTCAATTTCTTTTCCTGTCATCCTCATGGATTAATAACTCATTCCGAAATCATCTCCATCTAGCGCATCAACTGAAGAATGTCAATAAATTGTAGCCTTCACCGTGGAACCACTGTGAAACCCTAGACAACATCAAAATGCATCTCTCCGCCATTGAATATGGTCCTTGGAGGATGTTACACCCAATTTGCTATTTCAATTTCTTTTCCTGTCATCCTCACGGAGTAATCACTCATGCTAAAATCATCTCCATCTAGCGCATAACTGAAGAAGGTCAATAAACTACAGCCTTTACCGCGTAACCACTGAGAAACCCTAGATGACTTGAAAATGCATCTCTCTGCCACTGAATATGGTCCTTGGAGGATGTTGCACTCAATTTGCTAATGTTGGCTAGTCACATCCACAGTGCCTAAAAGAGGATGTTGCACTTAATTTACTAATGCTCCAGCAAATTTGCTAATGATGTCCAATTACTTACTTTCTCTGACTTGATCCATTTTAAGTGTTTGAAATAATGCCACATAGAGTTTGTTTTGATTGGATGAATGTCACATAATTGTGAATTTACATGTATGTATTCTTTGCTGAATTTTTATTGCTAATTTTATACTGTAATAAAAGAAAGAATAAGAACAAAGTACATAGGTCAAAACCCCAAGCGGTATACCATAACCATTATAGGACAGGGCCTATGATGGCAAACGTAAACCAAAGCTAGCCACTAGCAGAAAAAAACCAACAGAGAACGAAAGCAACAACAATAAACCAACCAACCAATATATTGGCTTAAAACAGTCATTACAAAAAGCATCATCCAAAACCTGTAACAGTACCACATACCATAGACCATAGCATAAGCAACCCAGCACGGTAAAGAATAGTTGGAGACAACAACATCATCAGTTGAAGACCAGCAGCATCAGTAGCCAAGACAGTAGCCACGCAACAACAGTTGAAGACCAACAACATTAGCAACCAAGACAGTAGCCAAGCAGGTGCAGTACGACCAAGCAACAACAGGTGCAGCATGAACCATCCAAGCATCCCAATCCACATATAAGCATACCAGATCTGCATAGCTGAGATAGCAGCCCTCCCCAGGAAAACACAAATGTAGAGGCCCAATAGAGAGAAGCAGATCATTGGTTAGAAATCGGTCAGACCAGCAGCATAACCCTAATAGTAATACCAAATATCCTCTGCAGAAACAAGAAACCCTCAACAAGACACCCGAAATACGTAATAATTTCTTGAGCTCAGCTGCAACCGACACACACCCAGCCACAAACCGAAGCCAAAGCCATCCAAGTCGAAACTGAAGCCCACTTTACAAACCACCAAACCACCTAAGAGAAGCCGAAGCCGAAGCCGAAACCCCAAACCACCTGGCTGAAGCCGAAGCCCCATCCATCCAAAGCCCCACCTGGCCAAAGCCCCACACAACCGAAACCCAGCTGGCCGAAGCCGAAGCCCCACATGGCGAAGCCCCATTCCACCGAGAAAACATACCAACAAACAACTTATAAAATAAGATGGTGAAAACATGATCTGGATTTAAATTTCTGAAATCTAGCATTTATGTGAAGGCCACACTTAAGCAAATTGTTGGGTCATAATATTTCTCCTCTCTTGGGCCGGATAAATTGGGCCCATTTATCAGTATAATCTGTTGGGCTTTTATTATTAAACCATGGGACTCTTTGAGCCCATTTATTGTGTCAACTTTATTTAATCTGTTGACCGCAGGTCAGTCCAATGGATCGACCCATTAGATATTTTAATATCATTACTTTGACTTGTGATGATGAAAAAGCATGACGGTTGACCAATCCTCTGCCATGCATTAATGTGGATGGGATCATAGCCGTGGCGTGAGGAGAAAGCAGTGGCCAAAAGCGATGAGATAAACTGATATAGTGGCGAGGTCCATCGGATCGGAGGGGTGTCGAGGTAGTAGTGGGTGGCACAATAATCCAAGCAAAAGTAATATAACTTAGCAAGGAAGCCATCGTATGGAGGTATGTTCTCTCATATATTGATTACTCATATTCTCCCATACACACGGTGAGATTTTAATTCTCTCAATACACTAGACCATATATTCCTCCATTGTTAACCTTATGAACACGTTACTAATTCTCACTTTGAGCTATCCCAAGCGGAACCGCCCGTCAAGCTTTCGGTGTTATTTGTGTTTCTTTGTCTGGAGGATCGGGGCGTCTTACGTGATTGGGGCGTGGAGAAAGATCTTGGCGTTAACATTGGCGCTAGAAGGAGGGGCTTTGAGTTCTAGTGTCATAAAAATTTTCAATCACAATCGTTTAACCTACTTCAGAAGATGAGGAGGAGTAGGGATGGTACACGGAGAAGGCGGCGATGGTACATTGGCTAAATCTTTGCCTCGTGTTTGATGAAGGATCGTCAGGTCCTTCAAGAGTGCTCACGAAACACGGCTTCTAAGCATAATTCGGGGATCTCCGTCCAGAAGATTAGGGCGGGGCGGGCGAAGATTGGTTTCGATGCGAATGAGGAGCGAGGTCATAGTCGAGAAGACGGTGGAAGGCTCGCCAACCAAGATTCATCATAGAAGTAGCCAAGGAGATAGAGGCGCCAAGTTGGCGAAGATGGCGAGCAAGCGAGAGCGAGCCATGGCGGTCCTATTAAAGCAGAAGAAGATATAGCCGAGCAGATGCTTGGTGTGCGGAATTACAAGGCGAAGCATCCGGCCATGATCAATCTGAAAACGTAGCGATGGGCATAAGGAGGAGACTCGGCGAAGGGGTAAGGAGGCGAGAAGAGGTCCCCATGGGTTTCTAGGATCATTCTCGAAAGTAGGAGAAGATCGAAGCGAGAACTCCCATGGCCTCGAAGAAGGCGATAATGCGTGCGTTACTTCTCGACATCGAGATGATCATCATCAACAAAGGTAGGTCGAAGGAGGTCATACCGAAGTCGGGTAATGGACTATCAGCGTGATCATTCTCACCACAAGGAAAGAGTTGTGTGTCTCAAAGCGGATCAAGAAGTCCCTCTAGAGGCGGTAGGATCGGCGGGGAGGGGGTCGATCCTCTCGGAGACATAATATTGTTCATGAGAAAGAGGCTTCTCGCATGACTGAAGGCGTTGATTTTCTAGTAAAGGAGCTTAAAGAGCTTAGAAAACAAGCTGGTGAGGTCCGGTCCAAAGTGAAGGGCGCTCCGGAAAGAAAGCATCCCTTTTTCCTCGGCTATTCTCAAGGAAAAGGCGGATATCACTAAAAAATGCCTCGCGTGGAAAGTTACGATGGGGCAGGAGATCCTTATGACCATAGCGAGCGTTCGAATCGACTAATGGACTATTACGACTTCACGATCTTTGCCAAGTGCCACACCTTTGTTACTGGCCTTTCGGAAAAGATGCGAGGCGGTGGTTGGGAACTTTGCCTTGATTCCATATCCTCGTGGACCGAACTTTGTGATAAGTTCCATGCTCTCGTTCGGGACCATAGAAGAAGAGAAAGCCCACGGGTTCTTTAGCGCAGATTCGGCGATTTGCGGTGAATCTTTGGGCGATATGTAAAGAGGTTCGAGAGAAGCGATCGGTCGGTGTCCGATCTTAATGACCTCAGGTGTAGGTTTGTTCGAGAATGGATTGGATCTGGTCAAGTCAGAAAAGTTGGTGAAGAAGTTGATGTTCAATCATCAGAAGAGCTTGGCGAAGCCTTTGACAAAGCGAAGGCTACATCGTTGTGGAAGAAGCTATGAAGCGACTGAAAAATCCTCTTTTGGTCGGGGAAAGAGTTGGTGGCTCTAAGCCCGAATTTGAAGCGAGAGGAGAAGCAGGGGGGTATAATGATCGGACGGAGGCGGTTCAAAAAAAGTACAACAATTCTGGCGGCGAGGAAGCGGTCATCCCTCAGATTCGGCCGAAGGTGAATAAGATCTACACCAAACTAAACAACGATAGATCGATAATTTTGGATCGGATCGAAACCAACCTTTCTTTGAGCCACCCATGATAATTACCGAGGCAGGCGGGGTAACTCTCGTAAGTATTGTGGCTATCATCAAGCCGCTGGCCACGACACTAACGAGTGTTGCAATTTGAAAGACTTTGTGGAGAGGAAGATTAAAGATGGCTTGTTGGTGCAGTATGTGGCCGTAAATAATCAGCAGAACGTTAACCGTGCTGTTCAGACGGTTCAAGGGGCTCCAGTACTGCCGCCAAGGCATGTTATCGATGTGATAACCGGTGGGTCCGCGGGGAAATTGATAGGGAAGAAGAGAAGGGCTTACCTGAATTCGGTCATGACTATGACAGATGCTCACCTGAAAGCAGATAGACCATTCCGGGAGATCATCATATCATTCACCTGTGGCGACTCTCCTTACGAGCCCATCGAGCCGCATGAGGGGGCCTTGGTGATCACAGCGTGTAGTGGGCACGGTGGACATAAGCGCATGATGATAGACAATGGATCTTGATAGATATCCTGTATGCCCATGCCTATCGGAGGATGCACCTCGGCAGGCGAGAAAATGGAGGTCAGGCGGGAAGCTCCTTTATACGGCTTCAATGATGATCCGTAAAAGTAGCGAGCACTATTGAACTCCGGTTGTCTTGACTGGCGCTTGGCCGAGTCGAAATAGTGTATAAATTCTATGTTGTGCACGTTGATTGACTTACAACGCTATCTTTGGGAAGACCTACTTTAAGCGCTCTCAAGTTGTGACCTCCATCCCTCATTTCAAAATCAAGTTCCCCACGGCTCATGGAGTAGGAGAGGTGGCGGGGGACTTGGATGCGCCCGACGATGCTATCGGAATCTTTGTTATTTCCTCCCGGGGGAAATTGACAAGCAAAAAAAGCGGCGATGGCAATTGAGATTGAGCCCTTCTTGAAAGTAGTTTCGAGCCGATGGTGATTCTTAGGAGGAGGCGGAGGAGGTCGAGTTGATCATTGGAAAGCCCGACAAGGCCGTGAAGATCGGTTCGGGTTTTTACGAACCTCTTGGACAAACCTTATAGATTTATTCTTGTTGCTATGCGGATATTTTGCATGGGAACCGAAGGACATGCACAGAGTTATAGGAAGATGGTGAAACCTGACTGAATGTAGATCCTCGAAGAAGCCGGTTCGGAGAAAAGGCGGATCTTTGCGCCGGCGACGAAAATCATTGATGAGGAAAATAGCAAAATTTGTTTGGTGCCGACTTCATCTATGAAATTGATTATCCGAGTGGATGGCGAATGTGGTGTTGGTGCGAAGCGAGAATGGAAAATGGCGGGTTTGCATCGACTACAAACCTCAATAAAGCTTGTCAGAAGGACTTTTATCCTCGCCCCATATTGATCGACTTATCGATGCCACTTTGGGGTATGCATTACTAAGCTTTATGGATGCTTTTGAGTTATCACCAAATATCCATGCGTAAAGAGGACATCCCAAAGACCGCGTTTATTACACACCGATTCGGGTGTCGCCTACAAGAAGATGACTTTTGGCCTTATAAATCTGGAGCCACTTACGAGAGAATGATGAACTTCATCTTGATGATGGGCATTTGGGAAGGAACATGGAGGTATCGTTGATGACATGATTGTGAAAAGCATGCACGTTCGAGAGTCATTTGGACGATCTAGAGGAATGCTTTTTCGGTATCAAAGTCATCGTCAACTAAAAGGCTTAATCCGGCCAAATGCACTTTCGGCCTCGGTGCGAGGAAGTTTACGGGTTATCTTGTTAGTCAAAGGGTATCGAGGCCAACCCGAGAGAAGATTGAGGCCATTCTTGATATGAAGACTCCTCGGTCATTCAAAAGGCGTCCAACGTCATTGGCGAGATGCGACATTAAGGAGGTTCGTCGCCAAATCTGCGAGAGAGGTGCCTTCCTTTCTTTGATACTTTAAAAGGGCGAAGAATGCGAAGGCGTTCGGTGGACTTGAGTGTGTGAAGCGCATTCAGAGCATAAAGGGGTATCTTTCCTCGGCTCCTTTATTGGTGAAACCCATTCCAAGCAGAGAGACCTTATATCTGTATGTCGGCGGCAAGTTCGTTAGCGGTTGGGAAGTCTTTGGTTCGGGAGATCGGTGGAAGACGACATCCGATCTATTATGTTAGTCACGTCTGCGAGATTTGAAACCGGTATCCAAATATTGAAAAATTTGCTTTTCGCTTTGATAATTGCTAGTAGGAAGCTTGGCGATATTTTCAAGGTCGGCTCTGGTTGTCTACCTGCGATCAACCATTGAAGAAGGTGATGGGCAAGCCGAAGTTTCGGGAAGATTAGCGGCGTGGACAATGGGTTATCACGTTTTTCATCGAATATCATCCACGAACGCTATCAAAGGCCAAGCTTTGGCGATTTCATAATAGAATGTTCGTTCACGAAGCGAAATGCCGAAATTCTGGAAAAGTGAATCCTCCGTCAGCGATTGCGATTCTTAATGAGGATCGAGAATGTTTGGACCCTATATGCGAGATGGTTCTTCTACCCTAGCATTAGTGGGGCGAGAATTATCTTAGCGCAGTGGGGACGGGTTCAAAGTTCAACGAGCCATCGATTTGGATTTAAAGCGACAAACAACGAAGCGAGTATGAAGCGGTGCTAGCGGGTGTTCGATTGGCAAAAAAAGTCTAGAGGTCCGGAACCTTATCATCTCTGATGACTCTCGGTTGGTTGTCAGCGACTATCGGGGACTATGAAGCTCGTGGGAATCGAATGATCAAGTATTTGGCGGAGTTAAAGGACCGACTTGATATTTCGCCGTCATGCAATTTGGGGCATAAGCGTAATGACAATTCTATATCCGATGCATTGTCGAAATTGGCTACTACGGATGCGAGATGTTTTTAACGGATCGATTTACTTGGAAGTTACTGCAGCGGTAGAGTGTTGACATGAAAGTTGTGATGTGTATCGAACGATTTAAGCTTCTTTGGATGACCCCTACATCGAATATTTGGCGGATGGCGTCCTTCCTTGGATCGAGATGTTAGCAAAGAAGATCAAATACAAAGGCGCCAACTTTACTCTTATTGATGGCGATCTTTACCGATTGGCCTTTTCTTCACCATTCTTTGAAGTGCTGGTCCCATCTCGAGGCGGAATATGCTCTTGGGGAAGTTCACGAGGGCATTTGCGGTGATCATATGGGGTTGCTAAATCTTTGGCTTACAAAGTACCCGACAAGGATACTATTGGCCTACAATTTTCAAGGAAGCTACAGAGTATGTCAAGAAATGTGAAAAGTGCCAACTCAGCGATCCGATCCCATCGACACCATAGGAAGAGCTATACTCGATTTTATCTCTTATACCCTTCATTTGTCTGGGGGTAGATATATTGGGTCCATTGCCTAAAGCTAAAGGTCAAGTTAGCTTTGTCATAGTTCTATTGATTACATGACTAAGTGGGTAGAGGCGAAGCCGCTTGAGTTAATCTGAGCAAGAATGTTTGAAGTTCATAAAAAGAATCAAGTAGTGTTTAAGCCGGGATCCCTAGAGTATTAATATCGGACAACGGACGTCGGTTTGTGGGATCAAAATTTGAAGCATTTTTAAAGGTTGGGGATTCAACATAAGAGGACTTGGTGGCTCATCCACGGTCAAATGGCCAAGTTGAGGTGACCAACGGAATGACTCTGCGAAGCAGGATCAGCCTTGAGACTAGATGAAGCTAAAGGAAGATGGCGGAGGAGCTGCTTTCGGCGTGTTGTGGGCTTCTAGGACTACACCAAGGACTACTGCTGAGGATTCACCCTTTCGGTGGCCTATAATGCGATGCCTTAGTCCCTGTCAGAAATCGGATCTCAAGTCTTGGTCGGTCAATACAAAAAATATCAATGTGAAGGATGAAGGCCAATTTAGATCTACTAGAAGAAGTTAGAGGTTGCTCTACTTAAATTGGTACGCTTATCAGCGAAAGAGTAGCGAAGCATTACAACAAAGGAGTCAAACTTGTGATTGAAGTAGGAGACTTCGATCCTCGGAGAAAAGCCAGAAGCTTACTACACCTCAAAATCTGGGAAAGTTAATGCCAAACTGGGAAGGACCATATGAGGTGATCGAAGTATCCAAACAAGGCACTTCTAGGTTAAGGGCATTAGATGGTTCGAAATCAAAAAACACTTGGCGCATTTGGCGGGGCTTGGAAATACTTTCAATAAAGATCAAGTTAATTCATCTGAATGCAGTATATTATTGTTCATTATCAATAAAAGACACTTTTTCACTATTGGTCTGGTCCTATTTTGTCCTATGGTCACTATGGTGTAAGGAGGTATGGTAGGACTCATTTGGCCATTCGATGGCGACCCATTTGTCGTTCGTTCTACCGAGTGGTAGGCGAAGGATCCTATATTGATTTTACCAGGTGGTAAATCAATGGTCACTATTAGTCTGGTCCTATTTTGTCCTATGGTCACTATGGTGTAAGGAGGTATGGTAGGACTCATTTGGCCATTCGATGGCGACCCATTTGTCATTCTACCCCGAGTGGTGAGCGAAGGATCCTATATTGATTTTACCGGGGTGGTAAGTCGATGGTCCAATTGATTGGTCTCCTATATCTAGATCCTTATATCTTGGTCCTATATCTCGATCCTTATATCTTGGTCCTTAAGTCTAGATCCTTATATCTTGGTCCTTAAGTCTCGATCCTTATATCTTGGTCCTTATGTCTTGATCCTTATATCTTATCTATGTCTTGATCCTTATATCTTGGTTATAATTATAATTGTTTCATCCCGAGTGGTAAACAAATGACCGATCTCACACTTGAGCCGATGAGTATTTGGTACTTTATTTTATTTAAGTATTGAGTTGGAATGCCTCGTCCCTTAACATCACTTATCTCATTACATGACATGCTTATACATTATATGACATGCTTAATCATTTGAAGTTAAATTCTCGAAAAGGTTTTTGTATACTTGTCCATATAAATTCATATTGAAGTATTGACATAAAATAAAAAGTACTTTGAAGTCATAAGGAAGAAAATCATTTCTCATTAATATTTAAGTTCATTTACAAATAAGGAAGTAACATAAAATTTCTACAAATATTCATAATAAGACCTAAGACAACCCATAAAAATTTGGTGCTTGGTAGCTCCATCATCATCAGAAGAGTCCGGTGGTAAGGATCTAAGTTAGCCTTGATCAACCTTTCCTTGCCAAGACTTCGGCAGAGCTCGTAGCTTTCTTTGTGAATTCTCATGATTTCTTCATTTATTTCGTCCGAGTTCCTATACTCTTCACAAATTTCTTTGCGAAGAGCATCAGTTAGAGGAGGCCCAAGGTCCTGAAGAGCCTTGAGTTCTCGGATCTCTTGCTCATTTCTTGCTGTAGTATATTGATTTTGAAGCTTTTCATCTGCTCCAACTTATGGATCGTCCTGGTCAAGATTTTGGCGTCGGACTTCAACTCCTTTATCTTATTCATCCTCAGTTCACTCCTCTGAACTAAGTCGACGTTCATGTTGACAATTTCAGCATGCTGAGCCTTAGTCGACTTTAGTTCTTCCTTGGAGGCCTTCACTTCTCCCTTAGCTTGGGCCAACTCTTTCTGAAGACCTTCATTAGTATGAAGAAGGCCTTCACGATGAGTCCTTTTCGAGCAGTAAGATTTCGGGAGAATTTTCCTTCTTGGCGCTTCCTCCTCGGATTGACTTGGAGAGATCTGGGGGGCCTTGACGTCCAGAAGCTGACATTACTGTTCATGTTCGGTGTTATTCAATCCGCGGATGTATGAATATGAAAGTAAGTAAGCAAAGGAAGAGAAGAGTCATTTACCTTAGCCAAGTAGCTCATGCCTCATTTGAGCAAATCCGTTAAGCTGTTCCCGAACCGATGGTCATCGGTCTCACGAACAAAGGCCTCAAGCAGTTGAAAGGGAAATTGGCATTGAGCAAGAGGCCACATAGTCGGTGAACCCATGGCATCATCTTTGAAATTCGGATGTCATTGGTCCTTGAGGAGGAGGCATAGGGTATTTATGAACCGGTGAAGGATCCGCATGCATTGCCTCTCTGGAGAAGGTGGTCGGTGGCATTGGCTCGGGGAGTTGAAGAAGGTTGAAGTCGAGCCGAAATTTGGCCGTCAGAAGAAAATTGTTTTTCTTTTCGGGATGACGGAGAAGGGTTGGCCCGACACCTTTCGGTAGCTAGGTGTTGGGGTTTCATTTAATAAATTTGGATGTTGAAGGAGGAGAACGCGGAGTTAAATCGGCGAGAAGAGGAATTATTTTGCTTCTCAATTTTTTAGCACGAAGGACTTTTCGCCCGATCGTGTGGAGGAATGTCAAAGAGACTCCTCTTTCTTAGATTTGGTTCGAGAGGTTGGTGGAGTTGGTTGAGAGGTTGTTGTGGGTTCGATTGAAGGAATTGTTTGTGGGTTTACCTCGGGAAGTACCTCCTCGTCGCTTTCGAGGATTTATCTCATGAGAGTCTGGCCCTTTTGGCGGCCTTCTTCCTTGGCGAGGTCGGAGGACGCTTGAGGATGATAGGATTATCGACGAGGTCATCATCCCAGAAGAAGAGTTAGTGTTGGCTCGAGGCGGGGGGTTCGATTAGGAAGGCTCCTCATTAGGGAGTTCTTCATTTGCATCGACAATCCTCCCCGCCAAGAAATCTTCCAAGTCTTTTACCTCGAGGAAGTTGGTTTGATCAAAGACAACGCAAATAATCACAAGTTAAAATCCGTACCACATAAACATTTCAAAAATTATATCACAGAATGGTCCAAGACTTACGTTTATGGTCATACAACCATGCTTGCTTGGTCGATAGAGTGAAGCTCCACTCTTGAGAAGGATTTTATTCATGAAGTCGCCCATCTCCCTCACGCGCCCTCGGGGATGTCACAGAAGTCGGCAGAGATCGCTCAAAGTGGTCCAATCGGGAAGGAAGAGATTCGAGAACCGATGACGAAGAACCATTTCTCGTGCCATCCTTTGTTGCTCGAGGGGTGCTCATCGAGGGCCTCTTCTCGAATTTCGAGTTTGGGCGTGGGGACGGTTTGCTCGACATTTTGAAACCTCGTTCTCGGGATCCACGCGGTAGAGAAGAGGGTAAAGAAAGATCAGCAGAGGGGTAACCCCTAGTTCATGACGAAGGCGATGAAGCGCCGGTATATGGATATAGGAGTTGGGCACCGGTTCATGAAGCCTACTCCAATAAACCCTAGGAGGTAACTATGAAGGCGTGGAGGGTGGCGAACCCCTTTTCCAGTGAGTAGTCGGCATGGCGACCCATCCAAATCAGTCATTTGGTACATTCGCTCCTCGGCAGATGGAGCCCTCATAGCAAAGTTATCCGGAACATGATCTCGAATCCAGGAGAGTTCGCGATTGATTCGAGAAGCGGTGGAGGTGATGTTGGCATGAGGAAATTGTTCCCCATCCTTGAAGAAATCGGTGGGAGATGGTGGATTGGTACTTGAACCCCCTTGGTTAGGGTTTGAGCAGAGAAGAACTTGAAGGGTTTTGGCTTGGATTCACCATTGTTAAGTTTGTGAAAGCTAAAGAGAGGTTTTACGAGAGAAGGAAGAAAGCTCAAAGGTTCGAATTTCAAATCGGTAGGTAAAGCCGTCAATTTTGGTGAGGTTTACCTTTTATCTTGTGATTTGGTTTACCGCGAAGGCGGTAAGGCGCATTTAATGTCGATAATAATGGGAATTAAAGTGGAATACGTTTGGATGACCTTTGAATATCTTATCGATTAGGCTTTTTGTTGTTGGATCTCTATCTTATTGGCCCATGCAGATTTGATTCAGATCCTTTATCAAATTGGGCTTATTACTACGGGTATCCACTATCCAGGTCCTCCTTATTCCGCCATTATGATAAAAGTGGGTATGATCCACTTATTTCCTATTTTTGAGCCTTTATTAAATTCTAAATATCATGAATCTTATATAGTTTTCCATTAAACATTTTGTTTAACTAAAAAACTAGGGGTAATGTTGGGTCATAATATTTCTCTCTCTTGGTAGGATAAATTGGGCCCATTTATCGATATAATCTTTTGGGCTTTTATTATTAAACCATGGGACTCTTTGAGCCCATTTATTGTGTCAACTTTATTTAATCACATTGGATGAATTAGGTCCAATGGATCGACCCATTAGATATTTTAATATCATTACTTTGACTTGTGATGATGAAAAAGCATGATTGTTGACCAATCCTCCTGCCATGCATTAATGTGGATGGGATCATAACCGGCTGGCGGGAGAAAACAGTGGCCAAAAGCAGTAGATAAACCTGATATAGTCGGCAGGGTCCATCAGATCAGAGGGGTGTCAGGTAGTAGTGGGTGGCACAATAATCCAAGCAAAAGTAATATAACTTAGCAAGGAAGCCATCGTATGGAGGTATGTTCTCTCATATATTGATTACTCATATTCTCCCATACACACGACTGAGATTTTAATTCTCTCAATACACTAGACCATATATTCCTCCATTGTTAACCTTGTGAACACGTACTAATTCTCACGCCTGAGCTATCCCCCGACGGAACCGCCGTCAAGCTTTCGGTGTTGACTGTGTTTACTGTGCAGGATCAGGACGTCTTACGTGATTGGGATGTGGAGAAAGATCTTGGCGTTAACACAAATGAATAATATCTTGAATAATAGTCCTAGCAGGGGTGAATTTTTTTTCCTTTTCTGAATTCTTTTTTGTTATACTTTATGTATTTCAATTATGTCCAAATATAAATCCTAACTTTGTATAGTTGACAATTGTGTCATTAGCATTTTGAAGCATGTTTAATTTTAGCTTGATGGTTATAAATTTACCTATAGTGATGGGTTTACTAATATTTTTTAAGCATTGCTTTTCTTCTCCTTTTCTAACTGCAATACCTTTTTGGGTTTCCATTTTTACAAGGGAAATTGACTTGTTTTGGCCGATAAGAAATTCTCCATGGGAATCTACTTGGAAAAATCTTCCAAATGCGCTCATGCTTCTACTAACCAATTATTTGGTATTTCACTCCTCTTTTTACGATTTCTTATTAAATCTTCCTTATTTGAACGCTATATTGAGATGATTTTTAGTGGTCAGGTCATGAAGATTGGAGAACTTAATAATTCGGATGATATTAGGGAATATTGGGTACTTGGAGAAGAACATGACTGGAAATGTTAACTAGGTTGGTACAATTACAATTTTTAACTGAATTCATTTAGAATTTTAAAGGCCTAAAACTAGATGAATTTGATGTATTCCCAAAAATTTTGGGGTTCTTATTTGGAAATTAATCTTCTGTTGGTGGAAACAATAAAAGGATTTATTTATAGTACCACTGTGCTCTACTTATATGAAAATGATGAAGTGGAAACATGAAGCCGCTCTTAAATATAAATATTTGGTAGGTCTGATGCCCCCAAATGCAAGTACTTGAAACGCGAACTCGGTGCTTCACGATACCATTTCTTTGAGCAGAATAATAATAATAATATAAATATTAAACTTAATTTACATATATCAAAGTCTAATCCCAGGTATGTGACCTTTACTACATTTCATTACATGATAGATAATAAATATCATTGTCTTAATAATGTCTAACTATTACAAAAGATACCATTAAACTTATTACAAAAGATGTCATTTATTATTACTTAACATATTTTTAAATCATTTATATCCTTTTAAATAATTTTTAAATCAATAAAACCATTTTAAAACTATTTATTTAATATAATTATTAAATAAATTTAATATTATTAATATTAAATTATTAATGAAATTTACCTTTAAATATTAAAAGTTATATTTTATAACTTCAAATATTTTTAAATTGTTTATTCTCATTTAAAATGATTTTTATAATATTAAAATCATTTTTAACTAATTTATTTAATATAATTATTAAATAAATCTTATATCATTAATATTAAATAATTAATGAAATTTACCTTTAAATATTAAAAATTATGTTTTATAACTTAAAATATTTTAAAATACTTTATTATCATTTAAAATGTTTTTTAATATAATAAAATCATTTTTAATCAATTTATTTAATACATTTATTAAATAAATTAAATATCAATAATATTCAAATAAATATTAATTTTAATGAAAAATATGTCACATTATTAAAAGTTAATTTTATAACTTAAAATAATTTTTAAAACTAATTTTGTAATTTTTAATAACTAATTTCTATTTTTAAATGTTTTTTGGAAAATAAAAATATTAAAATTAAAATTTCTGTCGTTATAGCCTTTAGCGATAGAAAGCGTCGCCTTGGGTGTTCTTGAGTACCAAGAACATTCATAAACAGTGATAAAGGTACTTACTTTGACTTATAATAATTCCTTGTCTAAGTTGTTTCTGGGCATGGTAAGACATTGATCATGTAATATTGTTGTAATACTAAATGTATCAATCATAAACAGGATTAAAACATAACATAGTTGCAAGATCTAGATGTTTAAACGTTCTGTCAAATGTGTTCATCATGTTTCTGGGGTACCGAGAATCTTAAGTCATGGCCGGTTAACGCTATTGATGGCCTTCTATCTTTCCATCTATTCATGTTATAGGTGATCTAGACGTCGGGCTTTGTAGAGAAACTAACAGAGTACATGGTTTAAGCATTTAGAATGTTTAAATATCATCAAGCTGCAAGATCTAAGGCCTTGAACAAGTTGTCAGGGTTGTTCTTCATTTTCTAGGTTACCCAGAAATGAAGAACAATTCGTAGGGTCATATCTTGGCTTCCACAACTTGCAATATATACAATGGTTTGGTGATCTTATAGTTTCAGTTTGTAGCCAACATGACAAGGAAGAGATCTATCACACAAAACTAGTCTAACCACAATACAATAACTAGATCCGAACCAGTCAAACCATGTCAGAATACATGATCATACTACCCAGAAAACGTATTTCGTGTTCATCCTGCTTGGTTTGACAGTCCATTAAATCGATCATCCTTGATGTTTAGGTGTTCTAAAACCTTGAATCAACAGTCCATATACCAAACTACAACATAGATACAACAGAAAACACAAATCAACCAACAACTAAAAGATCTTGATGCATAAACAAACTGTCAGATGGTTCTGGATTACCCAGAAAACAAAAAGTCATGGTCAATCAACGCGTTTTGACCACCCATAACTTTCAATATGCACATGATCTGGGTTTGATTCAAGTTCTAGATCAAAGCCCTTACAACATACTACAAGTAAAAACATTTAAACAACCAAAACCATAACCAGAGAAAGATCTATGAGGTCTGACATTCGGTTGTCAGACATCATTTTAAAAATTTTCCATATTTTGAAAAACTTAAAATTCGTGCATTTAAATGTTATGGATCTACTAAATACCAACCCAGATCACTTAGTTACACATCATACAACTGGTTTTAACAAAAAAAATCTAATATCTAACACATCAAGCAAGATCAAATTATAGATTTAGGTTTATACCTCTTTTGAACAATTTCTTGGATCTAGGCTTTCTGATTTGGTATGAGTGAACTAAGGATTTGATTTAGGACTGAAATACTTATAATTTTTGTAGGGTTGGAGAGAGAGAGATGGACTTGGTAGTATATTGGTGATCAAATAGGCTAATTTATGAACATTTCTCTCTCTTTAATCTATATATATTATGTATATAATGTGTATGGCTGAAGTATTTGGCTGATGGCTGGAGATTTGAGCATGTGAGGATATCTAGTAAGCCACCAACTCCATATCTTGGAAAGATATACAAGTTAGCTAACAATAATGCAATAGGGTTATTTTTGTCATTTGGCTTGTGATTTTAATGGCTAAATTGTAACTTGGCAAACCCTTAGGGTTTAACCCTAAGGTTAATAAAAAATTATTAGTTTCTAGTATTTCTAATTTGGCTAAAAATGTAAAATTTTAGTTTCTAAAAATAAAAATTAGGGTTTCTTAATCATGTTTAGTTTCCTAATTACTTGGAACTTAAAAATTAAATTTAAGATTTACCAATTAGCACTTAGCTTTACAATTTAGCGATTAGGGTTAATAAGTTAGCAATTAGGGTTTATAGTCATTAGGGTTTCTAATTACTAATTAGGGTTTCTAAATAATTAGGTTTCCTAAATAATTATTAGGGTTTTCCTAATTAACTTTAAATTCTATAATACGCGACATGAATCATATAACACAATCACTGCACGGTCTTGAACTCATATTTAACTTTTGAACTAGGGTTATCAAATTAATACTAGGGTTTTCTACCGTTACACCATAATTGACGAACCATTATCTGAATACACATATAGTACATAGTTATAGCACTGAAATATAATAAATATTATATATAATATTCTCATTCCTTATTCAAAATCTAGAATTAGGGTTTTGAATCCATATCCGACTTATTGATTAAGTTAAAATAATTAACATAACTAATATGAATAAATTTATATAATAAAATATTTATTATAATAATTCTAATAATCATTTCATATATTATTTAAATAATACAATAATCATATTTTCATGGAAAATAAATAATAAAAATATTTTTACTACTAAATTAATTTATTATAAATATAATTTATAACGATCAATAATTCCTAAAAAAATTATTTATAAATATTCTTGTAATAAATAAATATTTATTTATCACATATATACATACACTTTATCTTGCACATATTCCCACCTTTATTTCAAAAAAAATTAGACGCAAAATTACTTATTTAATTATATAAAAAATATTAGGCTATTACATTCACCCTCCCTTATAAGGATTTCGTCCCTGGAATCACTGTTTCAAAACTTATACATATTAGGGTAAATAACATACGCATTCATTTCAAGTAGATCTTGATCAGATTCGATTGAACTGATCTTTAACTATTCAGCCTAAAGTTTGTCTATCTGATTAAACGGAAATTTGATTTCTAATAGAACTCAAATTTCTCCTTCAAAATTTCTTTATAAAATAATTTATTATATATAGAAAAATTATATATAAGAAAAATAAAATTTAATCGAGTAATACCTGGAGTTCCATCCCCGGCTGCCACAGTATCCTGAACGGTCATGTTGAAGACTTATGCGGTTGATTTTGTTGGTTTGCTTGTTGAAGTTGGTCCAGTTATCACCAATGTCCTGCTGTTTTTTCCCGTATTCGCACTCCCTGCCTCCTTTCTCCCTTTTGGACAGTCTTTCACCTTATGCTCCGTTGATCTACAAATAAAACACCCACTATACATTCTTCGATTGGGGCAGTTAGGAGAGATATGTCCATCATGCCCACACTTGTAGCACACAAACTTTCCTTTGAGACACTCACCTGAATGATTATTTCCACAATTTCTACAATGCACCACCTGTTTCTTTCCACCTCCTGGCCTATTTCCGGTATTCCCGAAATTATCTTCTTTCTTTTTTTCCAGTCCTACCACCACTACTTCCTTCTCCGGCTCTAGCTTGATTTGCCTCCCACCAAAAGTCTGCATCCCTTTTCATCATATAGGTGGCAAAAGTTGTCTGTTGCCCCTCCGTTACCCTATCTATCACAAATGCTTTCTCTATTTCCTTAACCCAAGTTTGGGCTTCTATAGGGTCAGTTGTCCCTCTAAATTCTGGCAGTCCGACTGCCTTGAAGTCTTTAAAGTTCGCTAAACGATTGTCTGACTGATTTCCCGCGGCTGGCATTCCATTCGGCATGGCTTGAGCTACCATGTTTGCAAAATTTTGCATCGGGTCTGGTTGTCCTCCAGCATTGTTGACATATTCTTATGCCCTTTGGTTTCATGTTTGACGTCTTGGCTGCATTATATGATTAAATAAAACCATAAATTATACTTTATTAACTTACATTCTAAACCTTGCTTAATTTCAACTCAAATAATCATGTACTCAAAATATTAGATTTTGAAAACTTGGTTTACTGTATTTACCAGTGATCAGATAAATAATTACTATCTTTATACAAAACTTATTTCATTAATCCATCATAGATTCATATTCATAGCACATACTGCTTTAAACATTCGATATCCCTTTGTGACACAAAAGTCAGGAATCGCTGCTTTAACTTATACAAAAGTTGAGAATATTACATTACACCCACATACTTATCATATACACATCATAGAACACACATAATCAAGTAATACTAATACTACTTATTTCCTACACCTTAGTAAGGATAAATTGCTTAGTATTCTATATATTCTTATTATCCTCAATAATCCATTCACACACATAACTATACCCAGTTCGTCAAACTTACCACACATTATGAGTTTAGGAACTTACCACAATCATATGAGTTTAAGAATTTATCATAGTCAGACCTTTGGCGTCCATTCGCTAAGGGGTTCAAAAATTTCATATAATTATGAGTCATGAACTTACCATAATTATGAGTTTTAAGAACTCAAATTTAACCTTATATTCTCTAACTATACTCTACCTATCAGTTATACTACTGTTTCTGGGTCCGGTACTACATTTTCCAGTATAATCACCTCATTAGGGTTGCTTTCAAGGTGAGCCTCTATTTAAGCTATTGGCTTTGATATTGGCTCGGTTATGGAGATTGGCTCCTTCTTTACAATCTGAGAGTATCATAATCCTTTTCCATCTGACATCTACTCATAAATTATCTTGACTAGCAAATAATATATATACACATCAAATAATAGTTTTATATAAGTTATCTTTTATTTTGTTTTATGATGAATTTATTCAATTCATTTCCTTTTAAACTCTATTTGAGTTATTTATATTTTCAACGTTTCCCTTTGTCCTAAAGGTTATAGCCTAAGGTCTGTCCCACCTAAGGTTTCTAACCTAAAGCTCTGATACCAACCTATGACGCCCCCAAATCCAGGTACTTGAAACCAAAACTCGGTGTTTCACGATACCATTTCTTTGAGCGGAATAATAACAATAATATAAATATCAAACTTAATTTACATATATCAGAGTCTAATCCCAGGTACGCGACCTTTACTACATTTCATTACATGATAGATAATAAATATCATTGTCTTAATAATGTCTAACTATTACAAAAGATACCATTAAACTTATTCTGTTTGCTTTCCTTTTCCCTTGTTCCTGCCTGACCCTTCAGGTTGATCACGCTTAGCTGAAAACATTTAAATTTAAAGCAAGAATGAGCATTTGATTGCCCATCAAGTAATAACAACAATAAATATTAGCTGAAAGGATTAAATGTTTTATTTGAATCACACTTCTGTCAGGAATAAGCATGTGAATGATATTCCTGTTTATATATGATTTGATTATGATATATATGAATTAATATGCAAGTATGCTTGCATTAAGAAAAACTATAAAGTCCTTTGATAGATAATAGGAACATATATACAAGGACTTAGAATGAATTGATCAAATGTGTTAGGTTGATCCTATATAAGCAAAACAACTTTGTAAAGTCCTTAAAAAGAAATGATGTACAAGGACTATAAATATAGAAAGATCAAGCTTGTTAGGTTGATCTTATAATGTAATAGATAGGCTTTTAAATCGGTAGTAGAACCTTTTTGAAATTGTAGTCTACCAGGAGAGTCAAGGAAAACTCGAGATCTATCAAGGAAGAACCGTAGTCTGCAAGATAGTATATCTCGGAGTTCGTAGACTACCAGGAGAGACGAGCAAGGATCGTAGTGTGTCGAGAAGAACTTCCTCGGAGCCGTAGTCTGCCGAGGAAGTCATGTTCAGAATCATAAAGACTGAGATGTTCACGAGTAAATAGAAGCATCCCGCCGAAGCGAGTTAAGAATCGTAGACTACACACAGAGTCGTATAGTCTACTGATCATATCAAAGGAAAAAATCATAGTCGAGCAAGATCAGATGAAGAGAACAAGCATAACGACAGAAATTGTAGAGTGTCAAGATCTGATCTCGGAGTCATAGTGTCTGCACAGCTAAAGCTGAATCGTAGAGTGCAGAACTAAGGCCTCAACATATATGCTCACAATGCCAAGGCAGAATTGTAGAGCAAACATGATTCTCAACAAATGAGTACTCCCAGAATATCCAAAGTAAGAAGCCTCTGGTCTAAGATATAAAGTTACATCCAACCTGAAGGAAACCAAAGAACACTCAACGAATGACATGCATGCTAACAGAAGATCTAAGCACCAACTCATTCAGTATTCAGATTGAGTTGTGAAGCCATTCAAGTTGAAGTCTTCCACAAGTTGATCAGAAGAAGACTTCAATCAAAGTAACTAACTAAGGAAATTCAGCAAGTGTAGTTGCTGTCAAGAGAACAGAAGACAACGATCTTGGGATTAACCAGGATCCTAGTGTTTTCCACACAAAGAGGGAACTGATGGAGTGTACACAAAGATGCTGATCAGCCTATGAAGAACAAGACTAAAGTGATTAAGAATTGGGCCAGTCCATTGATGATAAGTGAATGGGAGATCACAAGGAGAAAGCGAGCTGGACACGCCACAAATCTGAAGTGTCTTGCTCTTCAAAAGGGGCCAGAACAAATAGTCAAGACATCAACATCTGAGAGCATTTGAAGCAAACAAAAGTGTCGAAGCACTGCACAAAAGAAGGAAAAGGTGTTCTACATTGAAGATCCAATCAACACTCTTCAGGTTTGTAGTGTTGTCTCTACCTGTCAATGAGCAAACATTCAACAAGACACTACGATCAGGTCCAAGAAGATATGCATCAGAATCATAGAGTTCGGTCGTCTGAAGATTGAAGCATTGGCAACGGTTCAATCTGAAGATTGATATTCGAACTGAGCTTATTGAGAGCGTCGATGCAAAAGGACAACCTCTGATCGAGAAATTATAGGAGGAAATAAAGTCGACTACCTTCCCAAGACATCAAGGTGACATCTGTAACAGGGTAGGTGAAATAGTAGACTGCAGTGTCAGAAAGTTATGTCATGTCACATCTGCAGTCTACACCAAATAACTCGAGATCTGCGAAGCAATTCAAATAGATTTCAATGGCTACATACGAACGAGAAGATTGGGAAGGAGTATAAATAAACCAGAGCTTCAACGATCAAGAGTTGCTGATGATTGCTACATTACAGAATCGTTGAGTTGTTGGAATGCTATATTGTTGACTCTATGAGTTCCACCAGAGCTTTACATGAACAAGTCTCAGTGACAGTGAGACTACCAAGGTGGAAGTGAAGCAGCCTGAGAAGAAGGACTTGAACAGACTAAAGCTTCACTCAACAAAGAT
The DNA here is from genome assembly GCA_020205605.1 of Panax ginseng. Classification (NCBI taxonomy): domain Eukaryota; kingdom Viridiplantae; phylum Streptophyta; class Magnoliopsida; order Apiales; family Araliaceae; genus Panax; species Panax ginseng. Next base: position 52,003,327 of record CM035145.1, read on the forward strand.
AAGAATGCCACTGAAGATGGCAGCAAAGATGAGAGCCAAAGAGGACAAGATGATAGCATTCAGAAGAGTGGCTAAGCACAAAGAAGATCCAGAGAGCCACTCTAGGAATCACCATGAACCTAAAGCTGAACAAGAATAAGGGAAGAACCATGTCTACCAACCAGTCTAGAAAGGTTCAGGGAATAATGATGGTGCATAGCTGACATCGTAGGAAGATGAGCAGAACATGATGAAGATCAACTGCACAAAAGAAGTAGTCCAGACTCAAAGCAGAATGCCAAGTGGACTACGCCAAGCTGCTAAGTACAAAAGATGCTCAAGCTTAAAGACATCTTAGCAGCTCTGCACCAACAACATCAGCATCAACAACAACAAGAAGCTAGGGCCTGAGGGGTCCTTGTCCGGTGGGACTAAATAAAGTTCCAAGCTTGCTGGGCTTGAAGAGTTCCTAGGGAACTACATAAGTTCCAAGGCTGCTGGCCTTGAAGAGTTCTTAGTGAACTGAAGTTCCAAGGCTGATGGCCTTGAAGGAATCTTAGTGATTCAGGGTCCTGCCATTCCTTAATGGAAATCATGTTAGTTGAATGTAGAAGAGTGGATTAGGAGCTTGAGTCTTTGAACCACTTAAAATCCTTTATGTCTTTTACTTTATGTCATTTACATTATGTACTTAACTGCTATAACTGTTATTCATGTATTAACTGCTTACAACTTAACTAACTCTAAGAACAATGTATGTATGATTATGAATATATCAATGAAGGGGATCTTTTACTTATTCCGTTGTGCTTGAAAAGATTCTTATGTTTTTCATATGCTAAATCATTAGCAATACAAAATAAACGAGAAAAGAATTTGAAATTAAAAGGATCTATTCAACCCCCCCCCCCCCCCTCAAGATCTATTATGTGCCTACTAGGAACTAACAATTGGTATCAAAGCAGGTTCTCATGCTATATTCAAAATCTAATCGCTTTGAGTCTGATCCTAGGCACAAACATTGTTTTAAACTTAGTTTAGTAGTAAGCCACTTATAAATGCAGATGAGCTCACATGTTGGAAATATTGTGTACAGGTAAATGTGTATATACACTTAAAGCTGCTCAGATTGGTCCTTGTTCTTAAATGTCATTACAACGAGACCAATCCTTGGCCGTAGTCAATCTTGTGGTCTGAAGGCCAGGCGAGGAAGCACAAGAGACATCAACAGAAAAGAGTGAAACATCCACCAGCCTGAAAGATAAAAAGGCCATACATACTAAGAAATGTTTATTCAGAGAAGAAGGAAGAACTTCTCAAACATATATTTGGCCAACCAGCAGCTGGATGTGAACCATGTGGACTCAAGGATGTCAAAGAACTAAAGATGTCAAGATTATCTCAGCTTACATCTTCAAGACCACGACTGATTGATTGAAAGACAAATGGAGCAATAAACTGTTAGTAGAAAATGAAAAACTATGCACATCAATGCCTAACCTCAGTATATCTAAGTTAAATGACTGTTAAGAAACTGACAGTAGAAAGGTATGGCTCCTCATCCATATAAATGTGTACATCATGTTGCCTCACCTTATGCTCTATAAAAGTATTCTATCAAGAGACCATACTCTACCTAAAAAGGGGAAGAGAGAAAGTACACTGAGGTTGGTAACTCAAATGCTTACAAACTTTCTCTCCATCCAAGTTTTAGGTTAAATATTACATCTTGAAAGAAGTTTGAAAGAGGTCATAATCATATCGTGTTTTAATTAATATTAAGTGGAGTAATCTTTTGCTATTGGGTTAGTATGTATATACAAACCTATGTTCTAGGTTTTTGATAACACATAGAGTATGATCAGTTCTACAAGAGTATCTTGAAGATTCGTAGAAACTAATCACCTCCATGAATCAACCAGATACAAATAAGTGATAATGTTGATTCTCACTCTGTGAACATTTAAACTCTATAAACATAACCAAGAAAATGATGAAACCATCAAAGAAAAAGAGTGTTTTATTTAAATGACTAATCTTACACACACTCATCATCATGCATCTTAAAACATAGTATATATTGGATGTATTCATGAATATGATAGTTAGTGATCAATATGATGAAAATCCAAACATATGAGGAACATGGATTTTGAAGGCTAACCTAGTAGGACCCATTTAACTATGGGTACCAAAAATAGAAATATATCTAACTTGCAGGTACATGGTCTATCTGACCACACTAAGGAATACTGAAGCAGAAGACTTCAGTCAAGAAAATTCAACCAGCAGAAGGCTTAAGACTGTTCAGAAATGATTCTGATAAAATTCCTATATGCCAAAGCATGTCCTTGAAGACCTGCTGAGCTAATCTAAATGAAGCTCACATGGCTACTGATCTTTATATGGAAACATGCCATTCAACCAAAGATGAAAAGGATCTTATATGCTCAATCATGCAAAGCATGTCATAAGAGAAAAATCCTTAAGGAAGTTCACATCAGAGGAACATCATGCATCAATCATGAGAAACTCATTACAGGAGAAGAACTCCACAAGTACACACTGACAAGGAAGACTACGTTCATAATGCTATCAAAGGATCGTAGAATGATCAACCCTGAAGATACCCATTTCTTCGATACAAGAAGATTTAATATCTTCTGCCAGAATGAGATATGCAAGGCTGCCTTCTAATACACATGAAGAAGAAGAAGAACTCACACCTCTCTGAGAAGACAATATCAACAATGGGGGAGCAGTGAACTGCTCACAAAACAACAGCACTAAAATATCAGAAATACACTCGAAGCAATATACCATCTACAGAGTCCCAAAACTTTGTTGCTGATGAACCAAATGAAGATCCATAGTCAGGAGGAACATCTCAAAACGTACTACTGATAACCTTGTCAAACACCTAACTTAAAATCGTGGAGTGCCTACGATTTAACATCTGATTGTAGTGTAAGAGCAAGAGGACACCACGATTAAAGCCAATGCAAATGTCTAAAGTTGGTAGAGGAACTCTCCAGCAGAAAAGGTCGAATGAGAGGTCAGTATAAATCACTTCTAAAGTTTTTCATCTAGAAAGCGCCTCAGGGACAAACCTGACCCTTAGTTCACTCTAAGAGGTTGGCCCTTCTTGAGCTACCTTAACCCATAAGGAATGCTTAGCAAAGTTCATCTCAAGGACCAAGACAGTCCACGATCGTAGAGTAGAGTTTGAAGAGAACTCAACGATCGTAGTGCAATCTTAACGATCGAAGAAGCAAACTCGACGATCACAGACTTCCCAGAGGGTACATTAGTTCATGAGGAGATCTGAAGAACTAAACAAATGCTCAACTATTCAGATCATGAGAAGACAAGTTCGAATACTTGTTGGAATGATGACCTGCAGACTCATCTCAGAAGTAGAGTGCCCAAATCTTCATAAAGTACATCAGTGGCTAAGACATGCGGTTTCAAAATGAGGATTAGTATCAAACCATCCACTGCAGCATCTCTCAGAAGAAGATCATTGAGTCAACAAAGAAATTCGTAGAGTCCACAGCTACCTCACCAAGTTACTCTACGTACTGAAAAGGTCAACGGTCAATCCACATCATTGACGCCTATTTTCTTAAAAGAAATATCAAACTGAAAAGTTTATGGGGAGTTACAGTTTATTATTGGGTATCGTGCAACCAATGGCTGGTTGACACGTTAGATCTTATGCAGAGTCAGAAGGAAATGCCATAAAGATAAATTCAAAATCTGTAAACAATTATCAAAGGTTGTCGAACCTCTCTCCCTCTCTTTTTCAAACCCTAGAATCCTCTTCACAGCCCAAATCAATTAACCCTCTAGAGTCTTTCCCAAATAAAATTCAACTCTCTCATAAAACTTCCTAAATCAAATACCCATATTCTTTGAACTCTTCAAATGGCAGATTGGCGAGTAATCACTGGCATCCAGCTCGGAACCAAGACGTTTGAGAAATCTAAAAAAAAGTTCAGAGATATTCTTGAATTATTGAAGAAGGCTGGATTCTCAGAATGTCTTGAGGCAAACACTCGAATATATGCTCAACTGGTCAAAGAGTTTTACTCAAACGCATCCATGAATTCTGAAACTCTTTCTACCAAGGTCAGAGGTAAGATTCTAAAGCTGAAATCGTCTGATATCAATCAATGCTTAGGCCTTCCTGACCTAGGACTAAAAAGCCTTGATGAGATCGACACTAAACAAGCAAAGAAGATTATGATATACAAAAGAAACCCTAGTCTGAAGGACATGAAGAAAAAGGAGTTTCCTGAAGAATTCGAGTTCCTTGATAAGGCAGTGGGCAAATGTATACTATGCAAGGATATTGTATATGACACTGTGATTGATAAACAACTAAAGATTATGTCTGCAATAGTTCTAAAGAAGCGGATAAACTTTGGAGTTATCTTGCTCGATCAAATCTCCAAATGGCTGGAAAAGGCTAAAATGAAGAAGTCTACAGATAAACCCCTTACAAAGTTTTTCATGGAAGACTCTTGAGCATTGTGCTGAAGAAGAAATTGGGAAGTAGGATAAAGGATGATGAGGGAGAACCACTGAACGTCCATAAAGTCATGTCTCCTCATTTGTTTGTAAACTGGAAGAAAAATCCTAAGGAAAATAAGAGGCTAATAATAACTAGGAACAACAACAAGGTCTCTAAAAAGAAGAGGAAGGCACACGAGGTGGAAAGCTCTAAATCTGATGACTCTGCACCAGTAGCAGCCACACCAGTAAGGTAGAAGGTCAAGGGTGTGAAGAAATAAGAGGCTCCACCAAGAAGTCTCTCCATTGACAACAAAAAAGAAAGAGAAAAAGGGGTCTCAACTGCAAAAACCCCAAAGAGAAAAAGTAACAGATTGCTCAAAGGGCCATCTAAAAAGAAAGCAAAAGTGATTAAGAAGTCAGTCCCAGCTCCCCAAGAAAGTCTATCTTCCAAGGATGAGAGTGTAGAGTCAGAAGATGAGAAAGGAACTGAAAGTCTGAAGATTGAGCCCTCAAAGAGCAAAACTAGTAATGAGGAAGAAGTTATTTCTATAAAAGAAGGAGCTAAGTCTGGAAATGAAGAAGAATGTACAAGCCCTACGACTAACTCTCAGAGCATCCACTCTAATGATGAAGAAAGGCTATAAGATGACACAACTGCACCTTCTACTGCAAATGCTCCAACAAGCTCAAAAGATGTTGAGTTCGAAGAAGAATGACATGCCCCTACTGTTGCAGAACATCAAGGAAGTCTGTCTAATGATACAGAAGCTTTAGATTCAAAAGAAGAAGAAAAGTATGACTCTCTTGTAACGCCCGAGAAAATTGGATTTTTATGACAATTAAATTTTTATTTGATTATGTGAATTAAATGAATTTAATTGATTTCTTTGTGAGTAAGCTATGTAAAGGTCGTTATATGACCTAGAATGTGCTAACGTGGTTAGATGATCGCTACATGTTAGAAATAATTGTTTGGAATTTCCAAGGCGAAAATAATTGTTTTCGAGAAATTTCTTCAAAAAAAACACTATTCATCTATTTACATTAGGAAATTATTTTGAAATTCTGAGAAACGTGTAATGATAGAATATCGTGATAAGATGGAATATCTGATAATATTTCATTTATGGCAAACGCAGTTTTCGCCTGTGGACTTAAAACCTAAGGGTTGAGTATATTGATTTCCGAGAAGGAAATAATATGCATAGAAGGAATGGCGTTAGGGTTAATGCGAGTGTTGTACATTAGGTGATACTATTTAGTATCCATGAATAATACGTTGAGTAAATACGAAGTACAATACAATTATTGTGACGCCCCCAAAATTAGGTATACATCACCCATCTTGAGTCGCCAGATACATGGTACAGAATTCAAATACAACTTAATAATACAACTGTCGTGTACAATATGACAAAACATAAACTGTGATTTTGAATACAACTATTTCTACTAGAGAGTATACAAACTGAAAAGGAGTCCTCATTACAATTATTATCACACTATTTCACATAATAGTGAGGACTACTAATGCAAACATCTAGGATCATCACTCTGTTCCCCGACTAGTCCCAGCTACGTTCTCATTTCTTGAAGAGAACAGTGAAAGAAAGGGTGAGCTCAACTAGCCCAATAAGAAATATTATGACTAAGATAATGCAGAATAATTTATCGTTAGCCTTCAACAGTGTTAAACTGATAAAATATAATAACTATCAAGTTTAAGCTGCAATGAACAAGCAATCCATTAAAAGAGTCAAGTAGAGAATAAAATCTACTATCTTTTATGATTTAAAAGATTTTTCATCACTTTTATCATTTGGGACTCGATTTTAATAAATAATCCACATCATCGAATCATCCCCTCGTACTACGGCCAAGGATATTCTTTAGTATCACTACCACGAATTATCTATGCACTACTGACTTAAGATATTCATGTTTTCATCAACTAGTCTGATCATGCCATAAAATAATTCATCTTTACACTACGACCAAAGAGAATCCATATCCATAATCATACCAAAAACTGTCCATCAATGCACTACGGGCCAATTAGGACTTTTCCACATCATTTGTAACATTACTACCATGATTACAAGAATAATCCCGTGTCATAATCATACCAACTCCATCTATGCACTACTGAGCCACAGATGACTTTTTCAAAAATATAAACATGACGATGATGACAATGATATAAGAATTCAATAAAACAAGTTCAAGAATTAATTTATTCAGGGAACTAATAATGTCCAAATTGTCAACATGATAACGCTTTGTAGAGTAAAATTCAAGAATGCTCGGAAGAATATTTCCATGAAAAGATCTTTGGATGAAGCGCAAATATCAAGGATATTCCACTAATTTCATGGAGTATAGAAGTCAAAACTTTAACCAAATTGAGTATAATAAAGAATGGAATAACAAAAGAAATCACCATGCATGCGGTGCTTGCATGCATAAAAGTTATTCAACAGAATACTAAATAACAGAACCAAGTCAAAGTAAATTCGTGACCGACAGGGATGTTCTAATGAGAATAATAAAGAATGGAATAACAACGAAATCACCATGCATGCGGTACTTGCAGATAGGCGAGTTATTCCAATGAGAATACTAATAAGGGCGGAATCAGTCCGGTAGAAGCGCATGCATGTGATATTCCAGAATAATAATAAAAAAGATTTTAACCGGTCCCGGCGTAAAAGCGTCTGCACAGAATATTCCAATGAGAATAATAAAGAAGGAATCGAAGTCCCAGTAAAAGCGCATGCAGACGAGGATATTCCAACAGAATAATAAAAGATGAATAATAGAAGAATGTCACCAAGTATAGGGTAGCACAGATATCTGAGTTATTCAAAGAATAATAAAGAATGGAATAACATAAGTTAAAAAGAATAACACCCTTATTTAAGTACAACAAATAATATTCCTACCTTAGAAAGAAGAGTACTGGATATAGAAGTAGTGAAGTAGCAGAACACTTTTCTTTTTTTCTCTATAGTTTCTCTCTCTAGAATTTCAATGAATTCGTAAGAAATAATGAATGAATGAGCTTCTATTTATAGAAAAATGGAATGCATAGTAACTAACTCAAGAACGGTCGAGATTGATTTACTTTAATCTGACGGTCCATATTTAAAGCAAAATCTTTTAAATAAAATATAATATATTCTATTTATAATCTAATAAAACGAATAACTTTATAAAAGATTTTACTATGCTAATACTATGCAGGCACTATGCAAACACTATGCATAATAAAATATAATATATTCTAATTATTGTCTAATAAAATAGATAACTTTATAAAAGTATTACATTTTTATATAAAAAGATTTTACTATACAAAACAATTATATGCAGCACTATGCAAAACACTATGCATAATAAAATATAATATATTCTAATTATTTTCTAATAAAGCAGATAACTTTATAAAAGTATTTTATTTTATATAAAAAGATTTTACTATGCAAAACACTATATCTGATACACTATGTAATACTATGCATAATAGAATATAATATATTCTATTTATAGAATAACTTTATAAAAGTATTACATTTTTATATAAAAGATTTTTGTATTATTACATTAATAATACCAACAAAACCTGAGTGACTTATCAAGTAAACATCAATAATTAATACCGTATTGCTCTTACTGCGCAACCACGTGTATTATTTGTATTTTTACTAAAGAGTAGTTCAACAAGATAGCAGTAAAACTTCCACCGTTATTTTTATAAAATATTTTTGTCGTTTTTCACAATCAAACAATAATTCCGTTCTTGAGGTCCACCAATGATTGTGCCATTACTTGCGAATATTCCCCTGATAAAACAAATATTCCCCGACCAATCGAATATAATATGACAACTTGCATACTTTGCAAAATTTATAAATACTACCCACAATTATAACATTATATCATAATGTTAAAAAATTATTTCGAGAAAATTAAATATTTATTCATAAAATTTGGGGTCTCACAATTATTGTACGAGTAGTATACGGAGATAATACGTGAATTGTATGTATGTGGCACGATTAGTATTATAGAATTAAGTTAAGACTTAATGACTAATTCATTTGAGTTGGATTATTAATTAATCCAATCATTTGAATGATCAAGGCCCAATGTTAATTTAGTTAAGCCCAATTCATTAAAAAGCGAACAAGTAGATTGAACAGAATTGGGTCACCAAAATGGGTAAAACCCATTGGGGCAACCCATGGATGTCACATGGGGTGGTGGTTTACCACCTCAGTGTGGAAGCCAAGCATAAGGCTTGGTCACCAAGTGTTTTACTTGGTGACCACACATGAATAGTAAGGAGGTGTTGGTTCTTTGTCAATTATGCCCTCCATTCTAGTTTTCTATAAATAGAAAGCTAGGTTGATTCATTTGGGAGTTTTCAACTTGCCAACCTTAGATTATTGAGAGAGAAAGAGAGCTGTACTTGCAAAACATACACTTTGGAAGCTTGATCTTAGAGTTTTCCAAGAAAGAAAACCAAGAGTTCTTAAGGTATAATCCTTACCTTTCATCTCCATCTCTTTTAGATTTTCTTTCATCTTAGAGAATCATAGAATGGGTGGAATATGTCTTGTGTGAGGATTTAAAGATGACTTACCATAGATTAAATCTCTATAAGTCATGAGATTATAAGAATGGTAAGGTTTAATATAGTTTTGAACCATGAAAACATTGATAGTTGAGATCAATGGATGATAAATAATTGAGCTCCATCAATGCGTTAGTATATGCATCTTGTTTGGTTAGGATGTAGATATGAAATTCATGGAGTATTCCATGTGATTTGGTTTAGAGAACCTTAGTAACGAAGTTATGGCGAATTTTACGGAAATAGACGTTAAACGTCGAAAACGTAGAAATTCCAGAATGGTAGTTGAAAGTTGTCGTGAGACTTGAAAACGTTGGTTTTCAATGTCAACACGTGAGATAGGGTGATTAAGAGTTGTGGGTTTGAGAATCGTCGGATTCCACCTTAAAATGAAGAAAACGAGCATTGAACGCTCATTAACGTTTACGAACGTCTATAAAATGAACTCAATAGTGAATTCTGAGTTAACGGATTCGAAAGTGTTGAATTCTTATATGAACACGTAAAGGATGTAATTCCTAACTTGTAGGATTTCGAATGGGTCAATTCGGATGTAAAACGAACAAATTAGGAAGTCAGGAGTTTCGTTAGGAAACCAAAACTGGTTTGGCCAATTGGTGACAGACTTCGGCCCATGACCAAAACCGATACAAAGTGGTGGCGCCGCCAGCTTGATGCGGACTTCGTGAAAGTACCACCGCTAACTTCATGCGCCATGAAGGCACTACTAAAATACAAAGGATGCATGGCCGCTTGGCCTGTGTGATGATGGAAAAAAGTTGACCAAGTAGGTTTTAAACTTCAGTTGTTTCGAGACCTACCTGAGTTGAGTTTATATACTCAATGAATGTACTAAGACTAATCCTATATTACCTATACTAAGGTATATGGTATGAAACTTAGGAATGTAATGCGTGTTAACAAGATATGTACAATGAACAACGTTGATACCTTATCAATGATGTTTGAGTCCGGTTAATAAACGTCAGTTGAGTGATAAACCGGGACGAAGGGTAATAAGTCATGTTGACTTTAATAAAGATATTAAGTTAACAAAGACATAGAAGAGAAAGAAGCTTGTAGGAACAATGTGAATGGTTGTTTGATAGCTAATTACAGTGTACTATGTGAATATATCATGTAGATTCTGTAAAGGTTGTGGTCAGTCGAGTAAGTTATTTGAAGGCGCTGAAAGGCAAGTTTTCTTAACGCTTGTCTAACTTCCATGTTAGCCAAGTTTTATGTGATTCGTTGAACTAAATTGCCAGACTTGTTTTAAAGAAAAAAGGTCTATGCCAGATTTTAACTCGACTAGACTATTCATAATATATAGATTGATTATTATACTTATCATTCTATATAGAAATGTTAATATTATCCTATGCCAAGTAATTGGTTGAGGATGGCGTGTTTGCAAAAAATATTAAGCGTAAATCGTTTAATGAATGAGTGTTGATCAACATAGAGTACTATAAGTCGATAACCTAGAAGTGCTCGTAAGTTATCTGGATGAACGGCCTTAGTCTTTGTGGACTCCTTTTCAAGTATAAAACTGAAATTCTTTGTTCATGGTCTATTAATGGGTTGTAATTCCTAATCTATTCTATACTTTGGGGAATTGATGTTATGAACTGTTAGAGTATTATTGATTCATAATACTTCATAACTATTGTTCAGTTATGTTGGAATTGTTATATAATTTATGAATGTGGTATTCCTGTTATCCTTGATTAAACTTGCTAAGCTGTCATGCTCACTTCTTACGTGAATTATATAACTGCAGTTAAAGATGAACGTACTGTGAATGCCAAGAGATATAAAGGCAAAGCTAAGATGGATGCTTAGGCATTGTGTAATAGTTTAGTAAGTTTGTATGTATTATACATTATGAACAATGAACGATGTAACCGGTTTATAAACCTAGGAAGGATTATACTTTGATTGTAATAAGAATATAGTAATTACCTTCATTTTGTTGTACTTTCAATAGAATGATTGTATGGATGTTAGTACAGTGGAGCACCATGTGTCATGTTGGAAGATACCCAAATTTGGGGGCGTCATAGGTTGGTATCAGAGCCTTAGGTTATAAAACTTAAGGGGGGAAAACCTTAGGCTAATAACCTTGTAAGGAAGGTAAAGTCTGAGGAATGAAATTCAAGTCCATGGAATTAAAAAGATATTGAGATAACTCAGTATTGAAAGAATTAAAAGATGAAAATTAATCTTAAAGATATTAAATGTGATTTGTGCTTATACTATTGTGTATTATGTACTAATCAACGTGTTATGTGTTTGTAGATGTCAACCGATAGCTTGATAACGTGGAAATGATAAGTGAGGACTCAGTTAACCAAGTTGAGGTTGTACCAATGTCAGTGGCGGAGGTACCGATAGTTGTACTAGACGACTCAGACATTGAGGAGTACATCTCTGAGGAGGAATACTCTGAGGAGACCATGGGATTATCATCATACCTTAACGAGATGCTAGATGTGGAGGAGGAGATGGAGGTGACATTGATTAACACGGTGTTACTTACTCAGGAGCCAACATCTCCGGATGCAACTAGTGCATTGTATCTGGCAGTGTTAGATAGGAATGTGCATTTGCATACTATGGTAGAGGCACAGATTGAGGAAATAACTTCCTTATATGAGGCGAAAGAATCTGCAGAGGCAGACTTTGGGTCAGAGCACGATGAGAAAGTGCTTATGACTGATAAGGCTCGTAATTATAAGGAAGAGGTCCTTGAGCTACAAAAGAAACTGGTTGAGAAAGACCAAAAAATAACTAGGATGACATACATCCATGAATGCGCTTCATGAGGATTTCAAGTTTGAAAATTGCTTGTTATTCTATTGAGTCAAAGGCGGACTCGACATACCATAAGTCGAGATATAGTGTCGATTCGCAAATCGAAATATGAGAATGTCGTTCGACAGTGTTAGTAGATAATTAGATCTTTTTGTATATAAGTAGTGACGTAAAACCCTCTTTTGTATAACTAAGGGTAGTCTTTTTGTAAATCCCAATTTTTGTAGAAGGCAATCGCGGGATAGTATGTAATAGCTTTTAGCTAAGGGAACATGATGTAAATAGTTTTGACTATGAAAGCATATTTATATAATGAAGTTTTTATTTAACATGCTTGTTGTGGTATGAATTGTTGTTGTTGATTTAAAATGATAACCGAGTAGTTAAATAGATAATAATGAAGCTTTATTTATTTAATGAGAATTATGTCGCCGAGAAGGAGACAACGGAACCAAGAGGCCGAGTCTCATAGTGAAAATCAGGGTGGTCCTAACAACCCTATGCAAGAGTTCATTAATTTATTAACGACTGCATTTAACCAAGTGGGGGGTGGGATTCCTGTAGCTCCTGGGGTAGCAAGAACAACTACCTTTAAGGACTTTAAAAGTGTGGGTCCTCCCGAGTTTCAAGGAATGACGGATCCACTAGAAGCCCAGACATGTGTTAGAGAGATTGAAAAGGCGTTTATGATAACAAACGTAGGTGAGGCACAAAAGACTTCTCTTGCGACTTACATGATGAAGGGGGAAGCCAACTACTGGTGGGAAGCTCACCAGGGTGGGGCTAGGACCGAGGCTGTTACGTGGGAACAGTTTAAGAAAGTTCTCTTCGAGAACTATTTCCCTACTAGCATGCAGGGTAGGATGGAAATTAAGTTCCTAGAACTTAAGCAGAGGGATATGACCGTTCCCTCAAAGATCATGCCAAGTTTAACGAATTGGAGAGATTTGCTCCACATCGGTGGATCTGAGAGGAGAGAAAGGTGCGCAGATTTGAGTAGGGCTTAAAACCCTGGCTCTATAGTAGGATATCGGTTTTCCAGAGTGCTTCCTACGGGACCATTCTGGAGAAGGCAATAATAGCTGAAGGTGGTGGTGAGGCTTTGTCTCAGTACCACAAAGAGTGGAAGATTAAGAGTAAGTTAGAAGGAGGTAATAAGGCTGAAGTTTCCCGCGGAAGTGGCAACTTGCCAAAGAGGAAGAGTTTTAACCCTGGGAATACCAGGGTAAAATAGGGAGTTCCCAAACGGAGGACCGAAGCATGTAAGACATGCAGAAAATCTAACATGGAGTCATTTTAAAGGGAAAGCGGTATCTACAAGCTGTGTAGGCGGGAGAGGCATTTATCACTTGTTGCCCTAACCCTAAGAAGAATCGGGGTGTTTTGTCGTGGGTTCGATGGACCACATGGCAAGAAATTGCCCGAAGAAGGGTTTAGAGGGGAATAAGAGTTCTGGTAGTGGTAAATTAGCCATTACTGGACCAACACCATTAGTGGGTAGACCCTCAGCTCGTACATTTAATATAACTGTTCAAGATGCAGTTGCATCAATAGATGTGGTAGCAGGTATCATTCCGGTCAACGAGATAAATGCTTATGTGCTATTTGACTCGGGTGCTACTTGTTCTTTTATAGCATGTGAATTTGCTAAGCGATTAGGTTTAATCCCTGAAAAGTTACCTATACCTTTAGACGTTAAGGTAGCAAACGAGGAGAAAATCCCCATTGAACATATTCAAAAGGATTGTTGCGTGGAAATTAGAGGGAATAAGTTATCGGTAGATTTGGTACCGATAAGGCTAAAAGAATTCGACGTAATTCTTGGTATGGATTGGTTGGTTAACCATAAGGCGATTATAGATTGCCATAGGAAAAGTGTAAACCTTGACTTTCTAAGAAAACCAAGGTAGTGTTCTTGATAGTAATTCAAGAGACGCTCTTGTTGTGCATACATGACACAAGCTAGGAAGATGTTGAGAAAAGGGGTGTAGGTTATACATGCCATGTTGTGGATACCCAAAGAGTGGGAACATCCTTGGATCAAATACATTGTGCAAGAGTTCGCGGATGTATTTAGGAGGAGTTACTGGGCATTCCAAGGACGAGGGAGGTGGAGTTTATAATTGATCATTATTGCAAGGAGCGACACGGTTTCAAGGGCACCATATCGAATGGTGCCAGTCAAAATGAAGGAGTTAATGGTTCAATTACAATAAATATTAGATAGGAAGTACATTCAACCAAGTGTGTCTCCTTGGGGAGCACCAGTGTTGTTTGTAAAAAAGAAGGATGGGTCGTTAAGGCTTTGTATCGACTATCGAGAGTTGAACAAGTTAACGATTAAGAATAAATACCCTTTGCCCAGGATTGATGATCTATTTGATCAGTTGAAAGGGGCAAAGTATTTTTCTAAAATAGACTTGCGCACGGGGTATCATCAGTTAAAGGTGAGGAAGGAAGATGTACCTAAGACGGCGTTCAGAACTCGTTATGGTTATTACGAGTTTTTGGTAATGTCGTTTGGACTGACTAATGCGCCAGCCGCATTTATGGATATGATGAACAGAGTGTTCAAACAATATTTGGACAAGTTTGTCGTAGTGTTCATTGATGATATTCTAGTCTATTCAAAGACGCCAGAAGATCATGCAGAACATTTAAGAATAGTGTTGGAAAAACTAAGAAAGGAGAAGTTATATGCGAAATTCACAAAATGTGAATTTTGGCTTGATAGAGTGCAGTTTCTAGGGCATGTTATTGATAAAGATGGCATTTTCGTAGATCCGGCAAAAGTAGAAGCAGTTAACGAATGGGAGCAACCAAAAAATGCCAACCGAGGTTCAGAGTTTTCTAGGGCTAGCGGGATACTATAGGAGGTTCATTCCGGACTTTTCTAAAATAGCTACTCCATTGACAAATCTGACAAGAAAGTCGGTGAAGTATGTATGGAATGAAAAATGTGAGAAAAGTTTTCAGGAGTTGAAGAAGAGGTTAAGTGAGGCACCTGAATTGTCCTTACCAAACGATACAGGAAATTTTGTAGTGTATAGCGATGCTTCGCATAAAGGACTGGGTTGCGTGCTCATGCAGCATAGCAAGGTCATTGCGTATGTGTCACATCAATTGAAGGATTATGAGAAGGTCTATCCTACTCATGACCTGGAATTGGCAGATGTAGTCTTTGCCCTAAAGATATGGAGGCATTATCTTTATGGTGAGAAGTGTGAGATATATACGGACCACAAAAGTCTGAAATATATCTTCACACAAAAGGAGTTGAACATGAGACAGAGAAGGTGGTTAGAGTTAATAAAAGATTATGATTGTGATATTTTATATCATCCGGGGAAAGCAAATGTAGTAGCCGATGCGCTAAGTAGGAAGGGTAGAGAGAAATTATCAATGTTAACGACTCAGAATGAGTTGGTAACAGAGATGGAAAGAATGGAGCTAGAAGTTAAGTTACCGGAGGAAGCAGTAGAGATGTTATTTTCCATGAAAACCCAACCTACCATAGTGGAGCGGGTTAGGGGAGTACAACTGAACAATGAGGAGTGCAAGCAGATGCAGAAGAGGATATAAGATGAAGAAAAGACTGAGTACAACCTCGATAAGGAGGGATTACTTCGTTTTGGGGGAAAATTTTGGGTTCCTAATGATCCCGAATTAAAAGAAGAAATTATGATGGAGGCCCATAGTTCGAGATACTCGATACATCACGGTAGTACGAAGATGTATCAAGATCTTCATCAGAACTTTTGGTGGCCGAATATGAAGAGGGAAATAGCAGAATATGTTAGTAGGTGCTTAACTTGTCAAAAGTTAAAATTTGAACATCAACAATCGAAGCGGGTTGTTACAACCGTTAGAAATTCCAGAGTGGAAATGGGAGCACATCACGATGGACTTTGTGGTGGGACTTCCAGCAACAAGAAAAGGATGCGATGCTATTTGGGTGATAGTGGATCGATTAACGAAATCGGCTCATTTTCTACCAATAGGAGTTAGGTATAACCTAGATTAGTTAGCTAAGCTGTATATCAAGGAAATTATTTCCAGACATGGAGTGCCTGTTTCAATTGTGTCAGATCGTGATCCACGATTCACATCGAACTTTTGGAGAAGTTTACAAGAGCAAATGGGAACGCAGTTAAGATTGAGTACGGCGTATCATCCTCAGACGGATGGTCAGAGTGAGCGGACAATTCAAACGCTTGAAGATATGTTAAGATCTTGCGTTATAGATTTCAAAGGGAGTTGGGACGAATATCTATCATTGGTGGAATTTTTGTACAAGAATAGTTTTCACGCTAGTATAGGCATGCCGCCTTACGAAGCATTGTATAGGAGGAAGTGCCGAACTCCATTGTGTTGGGATGAGGTGGGTGAGCGTCGGATGTTGGAACTGATATGGTTCGTGAGGCCGGACGGACATGGTAAAGTTATCACGTATTTCGATTAGTTCATGCTCAAGGCCAAGAAGAAAGTATCTGAGATCCTCACAGAGAATAGAGAATTCAATGTAGGATCTTTTGTTTTTCTGAAAGTATCGCCTTGGAAGGGGAAGATACGTTTTGGGAAGAAAGGGAAGTTAAGTCCAAGGTTTGTAGGACCTTTTGAAATTTTAATAAGGATAGGGGAGGTAGCTTATAAAGTAGCCTTACCTCCAGAGATGGAACGCATTCATAATGTGTTTCATGTGTCAGTGTTGCGTCCCTATAAACCGGACTATAAACACGTGATAGAATATGAATCTATTCAGATAAAGAAGGACGTGTCCTATGAGGAACTTCCAATTCAAATTATTGATAGGAAGGAACAAGTTTTAAGAAATAAGGTAATACCTTCAGTGAAGGTGTTATGGAGAAACCACAATCTTTGAAGAAAGCGGCGTGGGAGCTCGAAAGTAAAATGAAGGAAAATTTTCCTCATTTGTTTATGTAATTATAAGCTAAGATTCTGGGGATAGAATCCTTATAAGGGGGACTCTCCTGTAACGCCCGAGAAAATTGGATTTTTATGACAATTAAATTTTTATTTGATTATGTGAATTAAATGAATTTAATTGATTTCTTTGTGAGTAAGCTATGTGAAGGTCGTTATATGACCTAGAATGTGCTAACGTGGTTAGTATTCTGGCTACGTGTTAGAAATAATTATTTGGAATTTCTAAGATGAAAATAATTGTTTTCCGAGAAATTTCCGTAAAAACACTATTCATCCATTTCTGTTCGGGAAATTATTTTGAAATTTCGAGAAACGCGTAATGATAGAATATCGTGATAAGATGGTATATCTGATAATATTTCATTTATGGCAAATGCAGTTTTCACCTGCGGACTTAAAACCTAAGGGTTGAGTATATTGATTTTCGAGAAGGAAATAATATGCGTAGGTGTTGTACATTAGGTGATACTATTTAGTATCCATGAATAATACGTTGAGTAAATACGAAGTACAATACGATTATTATACGAGTAGTATACGGAAATAATACGTGAATTGTACGTATGTGGCACGATTAGTATTATAGAATTAAGTTAAGACTTAATGACTAATTCATTTGAGTTGGATTATTAATTAATCCAATCATTTGAATGATCAAGTCCCAATGTTAATTTAGTTAAGCCCAATTCATTAAAACCGAACCGTGGGTCGAACCGGTGGGTCACCGAATGGGTAAAACCCATGGGGCAACCCATGGGATGTCACATGGGGTGGTGGGCCGGCCACCTTGGTGTGGAAGCCAAGCATAAGGCTTGGTCATCAAGTGTTTTACTTGGTGACCACACATGAATAGTAAGGAGGTGTTGGTTCTTTGTCAATTATGCCCTCCATTCTAGTTTTCTATAAATAGAAAGCTAGGTTGATTCATTTGGGAGTTTTCAACTTGCCAACCTTAGATTATTGAGAGAGAAAGAGAGCTATACTTGCAAAACATACACTTTGGAAGCTTGATCTTAGAGTTTTCCAAGAAAGAAAACCAAGAGTTCTTAAGGTATAATCCTTACCTTTCATCTCCATCTCTTTTAGATTTTCTTTCATCTTAGAGAATCATAGAATGGGTGGAATATGTCTTATGTGAGGATTTAAAGATGACTTACCATAGATTCAATCTCTATAAGTCATGAGATTATAAGAATCATAAGGTTTAATATAGTTTTGAACCATGAAAACATTGATAGTTGAGATCGATGGTTGATAAAAAAATTGAGTTCCATCAATACGTTAGTATATGCATCTTGTTTGGTTAGGATGTAGATATGAAATTCATGGAGTATTCCATGTGATTTGGTTTAGAGAACCTTAGTAACGAAGTTATGGCGAATTTTACGAAAATAGACGTTAAACGTCGAAAACGTAGAAATTCCGGAATGGTAGTCGAAAGTTGCCGTGAGACTTGAAAACATTGGTTTTCAATGTCAACACGTGAGATAGGGTGATTAAGAGTTATGGGTTCGAGATTCGTCGGATTTCGCCTTAAAACGAAGAAAACGAGCATTGAACGCTCATTAACGTTTACGAACGTCTATAAAATGAACTCAATAGTGAATTCTGAGTTAACGGATTCGAAAGTGTTGAATTCTTATATGAACACGTAAAGGATATAATTCCTGACTTGTAGGAATTCGAATGGGTCAATTCGGTTGTAAAACGAAAAAATTAAGAAGCCGGGAGTTTCGTTAGGAAACCAAAACTGGTTTGGTCAACTGGTGCACACTGAACTGAAATGCAGCCGCCAAAACCAGTACAAAGTGGTGGCGCCATGATCCCGCATTTCTACCGAGTACCGCTAACTTCGCCTGCGGCACCACTAAAATACAAAAAGGATGCATGGCCAATTGCGGCGATGGAAAAAAGTTGACCAAGTAGGTTTTAAACTTCAGTTATTTCGAGACCTACCTGAGTTGAGTTTATATACTCAATGAATGTACTAAGACTAATCCTATATTACCTATACTAAGGTATATGGTATGAAACTTAGGAATGTAATGCATGTTAACAAGATATGTACAATGAACAATGTTGATACCTTATCAACGATGTTTGAGTCCGGTTAATAAACGTCAGTTGAGTGATAAACCGGGACGAAGGGTAATAAGGCATGTTGACTTTAATAAAGATATTAAGTTAACAAAGACATAGAAGAGAAAGAAGCTTGTAGGAATAATGTGAATGGTTGTTTGATAGCTAATTACAGTGTACTATGTGAATATATCATGTAGATTTTGTAAAGGCTGTGGTCAGTCGAGTAAGTTATTTGAAGACGCTGAAAGGCAAGTTTTCTTAACGCTTGTCTAACTTCCATGTTAGCCAAGTTTTATGTGATTCGTTGAACTGAATTGCCAGACTTGTCTTAAAGAAAGTGTCGATGCCAGATTTTAACTCGGTTAGACTATTCGTAATATATAGATTGATTATTATACATATCATTCTATATAGAAATGTTAACGTTATCCTATGCCAAGTAATTAGTACGGACGTGAAGGTAAGGTTTGTCTATGAACAAACAAAAGTATTTTTCATCGATTATTCGATGGGCACGCGAGTTTGCCAAAAATATTAAACGTAAATACGTTTAATGAATGAGTGTTGATCAACATAGAGTACTATAGGATGATCACCTAGAAGTGCTCGTAAGTTATACGAATGAATGGCCTTAGTGATGTGGACTCCTTTTCAAGTATGAAAACTGAAATTTACTGTTCATGGTCTATTGACCGGTTCAGAATTCCTAATCTATTCTATACTTTGGGGAATTGATGTTATGAACTGTTAGAGTATTATTGATTCATAATACTTCAAAACTATTGTTCAGTTATGTTAGAATTGTTATATAATTCATGAATGTGGTATTCCTGTTATCCTTGATTAAACTTGATGAGTTGTCATGCTCACTTCTTGCGTGAATTATATAACTGCAGTTAAAGATGAACGTACTGTGAATGCCAAGAGAGAGAAAGGCAAAGCTAAGATGGATGCTTAGGCATTGTGTAATAGTTTAGTAAGTTTGTATGTATTATACATTATGAACAATGAACGATGTAACCGGTTTATGAACCTGGGAAGGATTATACTTTGATTGTAATAAGAATATAGTAATTACCTTCATTTTGTTGTACTTTCAATAGAATGATTGTATGGATGTTAGTACAGTGGAGCACCATCTGTCGGGTTGGAAGATACCCGAATTTGGGGGCGTCACATCTCCTCTAGCTGAACCTCCAAGGAGAAGAAAGAGCTACAGACTACTTGCTAAATTTTTCCCAAAGAAGCAAGGTGAACACTCTACTGCAATCATTGAAATAAGGGATGATGAATCTGAATCAAATGCGAAAAATGTTGAATATGGGACTAGTGATGAAAATCAGCAAGAAGAATTCATTGATGAATCTGATGAAAGAAGTCAGCATGATTAAAGCTTAGAAAGTGAAGAAATGGAGAAAGATTCTAGTCGGCAAATCAAGAATCAGAGGAACCAGTTGACTATCGTGTTCTCTCTCCAACAAGAATCAGCAGAAGAATAGCGGTGGAAGTTTTTGATGAACCAACAGAACTATCAGTAAAAAGATGGGTAAGATATGGAAATAAATAACTTAAGGTTGTAAGGATGACTGCATATGATGTGTTTAAAAATTGGAACAACTTGGAGTTAGACTGCACCACTATCCTCTACAATCCTGATGATCCTTTGATGAGATGGTTCTTCCCATGGATGCCCTGGTTAAAAGCATATACTGAAAAGGATGGAAGTTACTTCAGCTGGTGTTACTCTCAGTTTCCAAGCTTGGAGCTGGTGTCACAAAACTTCCCAAGGGTGAAGAGATTTGCAACCATGATGATCAAAGACCAGCCTCACTACAAAGTCTATCGACATGCTTGCAACCACTACATTCCCTATGACAGTAGAGTGGGTTCTGATGGCAGAAGGATTATGCCCAAGCGGATGATCGTAGAGTCCCTTCACTCTACCACTGAAGATGATCAAGTTCATTTTGAGAAGGTTCCCTCTGCTCAAGCACAGTTGTCTAACATGCATTCATCCTCCAACAACGATTGGCACTCAACGATTTTTCAGATTCTCACTGCTTTTGAAAATCTATCTAAGAATGAAAATTGTAGAGTTCAATCTGGTGCTCAACTAGAGGCTACCCAACAACATGACCAAACTCATACGGAGCAGGAGTTACTAAAGAATTCTAATGATTTGGTCAAGAAGATGTTTGTCATCACTGAAGAGGACAAGATGTTGACCGAAGTAGGAGGAAATGCAGTTCAAAACAGACTTCAAGCCACTATTTCTCATATATCTCTCAAAATCAAAGAGAGAGATCAAATCTATCTGAAGGCTATGAATGATCAGAAGGCAGAAGCTCTACGAGCACAGAAGACTAATGAAGAGCAAGTCCAAGCCCTCTCCGATAAGATTGACAATCTGTATCAGTCTTTCTCCCTACAACTTGAGCTGAGCCAACAAGAACTCAAGATTGAGGTTGGTAACTCATCTTACTTGATGGAGAAACTAATGTCCAACATGGAGCAGCTTGCACAAGTGATTAATGACAAAAGGGGGGGGGGAAGAGACATAGGAAGAAGCAATCAAGGAGGAGCAAGGAGAAAAGAAGCAAAAAAGATAAGAAGGCTAAGAAGAAAACAAAGAAGAAGATAACAGAAGTAGAAACTGAGTCATCATCTGAGGGGAAGCCAAAGGATGATGATCTTATGTATGCAGAGTTTGAGGGGGAGCCAGAAAAAGAAGAAGAGCAAGAATCTGAGGGGGAGCGGAGAAAAGAAATGAAGTCACCATCCCAGGGGGAGCAGGAGCAAAGAGATCAAACAAATGAATAGCTGATCAACAGACGTCCTGGAAACACACATGCAGCCAAAGAGGTACATCTCTAACTAATTAGGTATGAAATGACATTCATGATTATCTGTTTTAGAAACAAAGGTGCTCACTGTATATAAGATTCATTCATAACATGCATATGCACTTATTATTTTTGTCATAATCAAATAAGGGGAGATTGTCAGGAATAAGCATGTGAATGATATTCCTGTTTATATATGATTTGATTATGATATATATGAATGAATATGCAAGTATGCTTGCATTAAGAAAAGTTGTAAAGTCCTTTGATAGATAATTGGAACATATGTACATGGACTTAGAATGAATTGATCAAATGTGTTAGGTTGATCCTACATAAGCAAAACAGCTGTGTAAAGTTCTTAAAAAGAAATGATGTACAAGGACTATAAATATAGAAAGATCAAGCTTGTTAGGTTGATCTTATAATGTAATAGATAGGCTTGTCTGATCGTCGAGCACTACACCAGAAAATGTAGTCTTTCAGGAAAGTCAAGGAAAACTCGAGAGCTATCAAGGCAAAAACGTAGTCTACAAGATAGTAGATCTCGGAGTTCGTAGACTACCAGGAGAGACAAGGAAAGATCGTAGTGTGTCGAGAAGAACTTACTCGGAGCCATAGTCTGCTGAGAAAGTTATGTTCAAAATCGTAGAGACAGTCTGTCTACGAGCCAACCGAGCATCTGCCGAAGCCAAGTCAAGAATCGTAGACTACACTCGAGTCGTGAGAGTCTCTCGATCATATCGAGGAAGAGAGATAGTCGTAGTCGAGCAAGATCAGATGAAGACAACAAGAATAACAACAGAAATCGTAGAGTGTTAAGATGTAATCTCGGAGTCGTAGTGTCAGCACAGCCAAAACTGAATCGTAGAGTACAGAACTAAGGCCTCAACAGATATGCTCACAACGCCATGGCAGAATCATAGAGCAAACACGATTCTTAATAAATGAGCACTCCCAGAATATCCAAAGAAAGAAGCCTCTGGTTTAAGATGCAAAGTTGCATCAAACCTGAAGGAAACCAGAGAGCACTCAACAAATGGCATGCAAGCTAACAGAAGATCTAAGCACCAACTCATTTAACATTTAGATTGAGTTGTGAAGTCATTCAAGTTGAAGTCTTCCACAAGTTGATCAGAAGAAGACTTCAATCAAAGTAACTGACTAAGGAAAGTCAGCAAGTGCAAATGCTGTCAAGAGAACAGAAGACAACGATCTTGGGATTAACCAGGATCGTAGTGTTTGCCAAATAAAGAAGGAACTGATGGAGTGTACACAAAGATACTAGTCAGCCTATGAAGAACAAGGCTAAAGTGATTAAGCATTGGGTCAGTCCATTGATGATAAGTGAATGAGAGATCACAAGGAGAAAGTGAGCTGGACATGCCACAAATATGAAGTGTCTTGCTCTTCATAAGGGGCCAGAACAAGGATTCAAGCCATCAGTATCTGAGAGCAGTCGAAGCAAATAGAAGTGTTGAAGCACTGCACAAAAGAAGGAAGAGGTGTTCTACATTAAAGATCCAATTAACACTCTTCAGGATCGTAGTGTTGTCTCTACCTATCAAGGAGAAAACATTCAACAAGACACTACGATCAGGTCCAAGAAGATATGCATCAGAATCATAAAGTTCGGTGGTCTGAAGATTAAAGCATTGGCAATGGTTCAATCTAAAGATTGATATTCGAACAGAGCTTATTGAGAGCATCGATGCAAAAGGACAACCTCTGATCGAGAAATCAGAAGGAGGAAATAAATTTAAATACCTACCCGAGGTATCAAAGTGACATCTCTGATAGGGTAGGTGAAACAGTAGACTGCAGTGTCAGAAAGTCATGTCATGTCACATCTGCAGTCTACACCAAATAACTCGAGATCTGCGAAGAAATTCAAATAGCTTTCAATGGCTATATACCAACGGGAAGATTGGGTAGGAGTATTAATATACCAAAGCTTCAACGATCAAGAGTTGCTGATGATTGCTACATTGCAGAATCGTTGAGTTGTTGGAATGATATATTGTTGACTCTACGAGTTCCACCAGAGCTTTACATGAACAAGTCTTAGTGACAGTGAGACTACGATGGTGGAAGTGAAGCAGCCTGAGAAGAAGGACATGAACAGACTAAAACTTCACTCAACAAAGATAAGAATGCCACTGAAGATGGCAGCTAAGCTGAGAGCCGAAGAGGACAAGAAGATAAGATTCAGAAGAATGGCTAAGCAAAAAGAAGATTTAGAGAGCGACTCTACGAATCATCATGAACCTAAAGCTAAACAAGAACAAGTGTAGAACCATGTCTGCCAACCAGTCTAGAAGGGTTCAGGGAATAATGATGGTGCATAGTTTACATCGTAGGAAGATGATCAGAACAGAATGAAGATCAGCTGCACCAAAGAAGAAGTAGTCTAGACTCAAAGTAGAATGCCAAGAGGACTACGCCAAGCTACTAAGTACAAAATATGCTCAAGATTAAAGACATCTTAGCAGCTCAGCACCAATAACAACTACAAGAAGCCAGGGCCTGAGGGGTCCTTGTCCGGAGGGACTAAATAAAGTTCCAAGCCTGCTGGGCTTGAATAGTTCCTAGGGATCTATATAAGTTCCAAGGTTGCTGGCCTTGAAGAGTTCTTAGTGAACTGAAGTTCCAAGGCTGCTGACCTTGAAAGAATCTTAGTGATTCAGGGTGCTGCCCTTCTTTAGTGAAAATCCTGCTAGTTGAAAGTGGAAGAGTGGATTAGGAGCTTGAGTCTCTAAACCACTTAAAATCCTTTGTGTCTTTTACTTTATGTCATTTACATTATGTACTTAACTGCTATAACTACTATGCATGTATTAACTGCTTACAACTTAAATAACTCTAAGAACAATGTATGTATGATTATTAATATATCAATGAAGGGATCTTTTACTTATTCCGATGTGCTTGAAAAGATTCTTATGTTTGTCATATACTAAATCATTAGCAATACAAAATAAACGAGAAAAGTATTTGAAATTAAACGGATCTATTCTGTAACAACCCGATATTTTCTATATAAATAAATAAAAAAATTGCGTATAATATATTTTTTTTAATTTTAAAGATGAGGATTTGTACAAGATAATGTGTATATGTATTTATGTGGTAAATAAAATATATTTATTACATAAATATTTACAAATAAATTTATTTTAAAATTATTGATTATTATAAAGTATATTCTTATAAAAATTAATTTTAAGATAGAAATGTTTTTATTAATTATTTTTATAAAAATATAATCATATATTATTTAAGTAATATATGAAGTGATTTTAGAATAATTATAATAATTATTTTTATATGAATTTTAGTACTGATTATTAAGTTAATTATTTTTCTTAATTATTAAGGTGAAATATGAAGAATAATTCAGGATATGGAATGCAAAACCCTAATTTTGGATTATTATCAAGATATGAGAATAATAATATAATATTAATTATATTTTGATTTTTCAGTGCTATGAATATGTACTGTATGTCCGTATTAATAATGGTTGATCAATTACGGTGTATTATGACCAAACCCTAGTAATAATGTTAAACCCTAATTTGAGATCCAATTTAGAGTACAAGATTGTTATATAATTGTGTTATATAATTTATGTTGTGGATTAATTAGGTAAACCCTAATTAAAAATCTAGAAACCCTAATCTTTAGAAAACCCTGATTATAAAATTCTAAATTAGAAACCCTAATTAATATTTCAAAAACCCTAATTTTTGAAATGAGAAAACCCTAACTTGAAAACTCAATCATGAGTTAGAGATTATTATATAATTGTGTTATGTGATTTCATGATTAATTAGGTTAACCCTAATTAACATTTAGAGATATTAATTTCTAAAAACCCTAATTTCTAAAATTAGAAACCCTAATTAGAAATTATAAAAAACAAATTACTAATTTTAAACTCTAATTGCTAAAGTAGCAAAGTTAATTATAATTAGTGATTTTAAACCCTAATGTTCCTGTATAAAGTAATTAGAAAATTAATCATAATTAAGAAAACCTTAATTACAAATTTTAGAAACTAAAATTTATTTAATTTTTGTGCAAACCCTAAATTAGAAATCCTATAATTGATTTGTGCTAAACCTTAAGGTTAAACCCTAAGGGTCAAACCCTAAGCGTTTGCCAAATGACAAGAATGCCATTAAATGGAAAATATAAATGACCATTTTGCCCCTTTACATTATTAAAGCTATAAACTAGGTTTTGAAAATAGGAAGAGTGGGTGACCTAATATAACTACTCCCTTGACTTAAAACTCCAGCAAATCAGTCTCTATATCAGCATTACATGTATCTAGCCCTTGTATTTATAGCATTTGAGAGAGAGAAAATCAATTGCAAGCTCATTTCTCTCCAAACACTCAAACCTTTTCTCTCAACTCAAACCAACGAAATATATTAGTATTACAGTTCCACAATCAAGCCCCACGAAATCCAACAACAAATCAGTAGCCTAAGATCAAGATTGATCAAAGTAAAGGTATAAACCCTAGCTTGAATTCTGACCTTTGATGATGTGTTAGATGTTGTTTTTGATGTGTTAAATATGTTGTATAAGGTGTCTAAGGATGATCTGGGTTGCTAGATGTTAGATCCATAACATCTAGATGCTCGGATTTGAAGATCTACAAAATTTGGAAAATTTTTGTTTTGGTGTCTGACAACGAATGTCAGGTCGTGTAGATCTCTGCACGTGTTTGATTTTTGTGTTTTAAGTGTTGAATATTGTAGTCTGTTATGTATTCTTTGATCTGGAACAAGAATAAGACTTAGATCTGGTCTAGATTGAAAGTTATTGTTAGTTAAAAGTCGTTGACCGACCATGACTGAACAAAATCTGGGTAACCCAGATCTTGCCCATAAATGGTCTGACAAGACTTTTGTCGCCTCTGATCTTGCAAGTTGTGGTTGATTTGTGTTTCTTATTATATTCAGGTTATTGTATAGTAGTTATACTACATCTTGATGCTTTTATATAGCTTATATCACAAACATACTGGAATTGGGGGATGGTCAAACTAGGCAGAAAGTCCACGGATGAACTTTCTGGGTAACCCAGAAAGTTCATGAGCGTGGTTTCTGACATCGTTTGACCGGACAAGATCTCGTTATGTTATTGATGTTTTGTTGATGTTGTGTAATATATTTGTAGCCTTACATGTTGGCTACACACTGCAACCTTTAAATCACTAAAACATTGCTAGGATTACAAGTTCTGGAAGCCCAAAGTAGGCCAGTCGTACTGTTCTTCATTTCTGGGCAACCCAGAAATGACGAACAGCTCTGATAGTCACTTTAAGGGCTCAGATCTCGTTGTTTATGCAAGTTATGATGATATTTATTGTTGAATCGTGTAGTCTTGTATTTGTACTACATGATCTGACAAACAATAGACCCAGAAACACAACACACACTAAATTAATCTTGGTCAAACAAAGAACCTCGAAACTGTCTATGGAGTTCTGGGTTTGGCCAAGAACAGCTCAAGAACACCTATAGCGACAGTTTCGTCGCTATAGGGCCCTTTAGCGACAGATATTTTTGGAAATTAATTATTTTTATTACATAATTAAAGAAAATTAGTTTTTAATTGTTAAAAATACAAAATAAATTATTAAAAATCATTTTAAATTCTAAAAATAAGTTTTTAATTATTTTAAATATATTTCATAAATATTTAATATTTTTGGAATATTAAAGGTATTTAATTTATTTAATTATAATATTAAATAAATTATTTAAAAATGATTTTAATATTTGAAAAATCATTTAAAATTATATTATGATATAAGAAAATATTTTTAAGTTATTTTTAAGGACTTTTAATATTTTGTGATAAATTTCATTAATAAATTAATATTAATGAATATTAAGTTATTTACTAAATGAATTAAATAAATTAATTAAAAATCATTTTATTATATTAAAAATTATTTTAAATAATAATAAGGTATTTAAAAATATTTTAAGTTATAAAATATAAATTTTAATATTTAAAGATAAATTTCATTAATTAATTATTATTAATGATATTAAAGTTATTTAATAATTATATTAAATAATTTAGTTTAAAAATGATTTTAATATTATAATAATCATTTTAAATGAAAATAAAGTGTTTAAAGATGTTTTAAGTTATAAAATATAACTTTTAATATTTAAAGGATAAGTTCATTAATAATTATTAATTTATTAGTAATGATATTAAATTTATTTAATAATAAGTAGTTTAAAATGGTTTTATTAATTTAAAAATCATTTAAAAAGGATATAAATGAATTAAAAATAGTTTAAGTAATGATTAATGACTTTTAATATTTTGATAAATAGTACATTAATATTTAAATATTAATGGTAATTATTTAAAATGATTTTAAATGTTTTAAAAATTATTTAAGGGTAATATTAATACTTTAAAAGTATTTCAAGTTATTATAAATAACTTTAACATTTTGGAAATGATTTCATTAATAATTTAATATTAATTAAATATTAATGATAATTGAATTGTGTAATATTTAAATCATTTAATAATGATTCCGGTGTTTGAAAATTCAGAATAAATTATAATAAATGATTAAAAATTATTATAAGTCATTTAAAAATAATATGACTGATACTAAATTATCGGATAGTCTTAGACTCGATAATTACCCGATAAAGCTGTCGGTACACCGACATGTTTCAGAAATTGATCTGGACTTAGATAATTTAATTAGATATGTGATTATTTGTGATTCAATGGTTGTTAAACATGGGTAATAATGTGATTAGGTTATGTGTTTAATTGCGAAATGCGATCTTATGTGTTATAGTATATTGTTCTAATCGAAGCTAATGATATGATTAATGATAGGTCGTGATATAAACGATAAAACTAAGTTGTGAATAAGCGTAGCGTGATCAAAAAGCAATATCTTACCTTTGCATTTTCTTTATGCAATGGGCATGAGTAAGAATGTTTCTAAACTATATTATTACTGTACAGATTATTAACCTTATATTATATACGCCCATTGATTATCAACATGTTAGTATATGATAATTCAGATATATATTCTGTTCGTTAATTTCTATAAATGGTTATACAAGTGTCCCCACTTGGATAATCATTATATTTAATCACATGTTGATATACCTTTGTCAATTACCCGTATACATATATGTTGAATTATAGATTATTGTTGAACAAGATAAAACCTTTGATTTGGAACCCAGACAAGTATGAACATCAAAACTTTTATGCGCCCAAGGCGGACAGAGTGAACGATACCCTTGTTCTTGCATGTAGTATTGATCAATGCAGGGCATAACGGGCTGATCACCCCCCGTGCCCGTAATTTATGACGGTTTGTAGATGAATTTCTGTTTAACCTATTCAAAAAAAATTAAAAACAATGTTCATAGCATGTCACCTAAACCCTATTTATAGTCAGTACGTAGTTTTAAAGATTTGGTATATAATTGATATATTATTATCATTGGTACAGATTACTTCACAACTGTTGAATCATTGTAGAAGTGTAGTATAAAGAAAATATTTAAATTCTTTCAGCTTATATATATAATTGCTATTACTTGCTGGGCACTCAAATGTTCATCCTTGCTTAATTTAAATATTTTCAGCTAAGTGTGAAGAACCAGAAAGCTCATGCAGAAACAAAGGAAAAGGAAAGCTAACCAAATAAGATTTGTGGTAGTCTATGTAATAGTTTGAGACTATTAAGACAATGATATATATATATATATATATATATATATATATATATATATATATATATATTATCTATCATGATATGTAATGAATGTAATAAAGGTTACGTACTTGGGAGCTAGACTCTGATAATTATGTCAATTAAGTTTGAACTTTATATTATTATTATTATTATTATTAGTATTATTCTGCTCATAGAAATAGTATCGTAAAGCACCGAGTTCGGGTTTTAAGTACCCAGATTTGGGGGCTCTACAGGTTGGTATCAGAGCTTAGGGTTAAAAACCTTGGGTGGGATAGACCTTAGGCTATAACCTTAGAACAGAGGGAATCGTTGGAAATATAAATAACTCATATAGAGTTTAAAAAGAGATGAATTGAATAAATTCATCGTCAAACAAAATAAAAGATAACTTATAAAAAAAACTATTGATTGATGTGTGTATATACTATATGCTAATCAGAATAATTTATGTGGGTAGATGTCTGGTGGAAAAGGCTTGTTATATGCATATAGCATGAAGAAGGGTCAAACCCATACACCCGAGCTGATATCGAAGCCAATAGCTAAAATAGAGGCTCACGATGCAAACAACTCAAATGATGTGGTTATTGTAGAAAATGTAATACCAGATCCGGAGATGGTGGAGCTGACAGATAGTGATTCAGACACTAAAGTTGAAGTTGATCAAGCGTCAACGGAGGTGCAGGATCTGAGGAACAAGGTTTCTTCTCTGGAAAAGGCTGTGGGAGAAAGAAAAGTTGTTAAATAGTCAATTGCGTCAAGCTTTAATAGAAACAATGGAAGAACAAGATAAGCTTAAAATCCAAATTGATCAGATGGGAGCCACAAGCAACAAAGCCTATGCAGCTCCGTGCAAGAAGGGGAAAAGAAAGATAGGAGTCCATGACTTAGGAAAATCCGATAAGAAGAAAGGGAAAAGAATATGTTAACTGTGCGGTTATGAGGGACATACCACTCTGTATTGTCCTGACTACAAACCAGGAGCATGTTTTATCTGTAGGATAGAAGGTCATCAGGCGAAAAGTTGTCCAAGGAAGAGGTGTAATAAATAAGTAGTATAGGTTCTGATTTAGGTGTGTTTAATGTAATATATAGGATAGTATGTCTGTTTAATGTAATGTTCCCAACTTTTGTAATGATCAAGTTTGTAAATCCCGACTTTTGTAGTCACTAAGGGATAACTGATGTTTAAAGAATTATGTACTATGTTATGTAAAATATTCGTTAAATGAATATGAATCTATGTTTGAGAAATGAAACAAGTTTAATATATTAAACTTATGAGATAAGGTTTAGAATATAAGTTAAATTTATGATTTCATTTAATCAGATAATGCCGCCAAGACGATGAACTCGCAATCAAAGGGCAGAAGAATCTGTCAACAACGTTGAGGGACAACAACAAGCAGACCCGATGCAACACTTTGCAAACATGGTAGCACAGGCTATGCAACAAGGGATACCAGTCGCTGGGAATAAGCCGGATAATCGTTTGGCGAATTTTAAAGATTTCAAAGTTGTAGGACCACCAGAATTCAAAGGTACAACTGACCCTGTTGAAGCCCAAACTTGGGTCAAAGAAATTGAAAAAGCATTCGTGGTAGCTAGGGTAACTAAAGGGCAGAA
Organism: Panax ginseng; assembly: GCA_020205605.1. NCBI lineage: Eukaryota > Viridiplantae > Streptophyta > Magnoliopsida > Apiales > Araliaceae > Panax > Panax ginseng. The sequence continues at coordinate 52,034,555 of CM035145.1, forward strand.
GACTGATTTTGCCACTTACATGATGAAGGGTGAGGCAAACTTTTGGTGGGAAGCAAATCAGGCAAGGGCAGGAGAAGGTATAGTTACATGGGATAGGTTTAAAACACTGTTTTTCGAAAATTATTTTTCACCTAGTATGCAGGCTAGGATGGAGGTAAAATTTTTAGAGTTGAAGCAGGAGAATATGACGGTGTCAGAATACGCCGCCAAATTTAATGAGTTAGCTAGGTTTGCTCCGCATCAAGTTGATACGGAGGCTAGGAAAGCTAGAAGGTTTGAGCTAGGATTAAAGCCCTGGCTCTACAATAAGGTGGCGGTGTTGCAGATTCCTACATTTGCAGCACTCATGGAGAAGGTGATTATTGCTGAGGAGGGGAGTGAGGCTATGAGCCTCTACAACAAGGAGAGGAAGAAAAATTAATAGTGGGAATAGGGTAGTAGTAGCAAGAAGAAGGGGAGCAGTTTTGGAAGTGTGCAGGTGAAGCACGAAGGTGTGAACAAACAGACTGTGACATGTAAGAATTGTGGAAAGAACCACTCAGGGGAGTGTCTGAAAGGAAAATTCGTTTGCTATAGGTGCGGGCAGGAGGGCCATATCTCTCCCAACTGCCCCAATCCTAGGATGAACAGTTGATGTTTTCTGTGCGGATCGACTGAACACAAGGTGAAAGATTGTTTGAAGAGGAGGGTGGAGGCAGGTAGTGTGAATACTGGCACTGGAAGTGGAACTTTAGCAATCACGGGACCTACATCATCGAGCAAGCCAACGAAATCTACTGCAAGGGTCTACAACATGATAGTCCAGGATATGGCAGCAGCTGGCACTAGAACTCCAGGTATTATTCGTATAACTTTTATTTTATTATACATGATTTTCCTATATATAATAAACTATTTTATAAAGAAATTTTAAGGGAGGAATTTGAGTTCTTTTAGAAATTAAATTTCTGTTTAATCAGAAAGACAAACTTTAAGTGAATAGTTAAAGATCAGTTCGATCAAAGTTGATCAAGATCTAATTGCAATGATTATGTATGCTATGTACCCTGGTATGTATAGGTTTTTTAAACGGTGATTCCGAGGACGGAATCTTTATAAGGGACGGTGAATGTAACAACCCGATATTTTCTATATAAATAAATAAGAAATTTTGGGTATAATTTTTTTTTAAAATTTTAAAGATGAGGATTTGTACAAGATAATGTGTATATGTATTTATGTGGTAAATAAAAATATATTTATTACATAAATATTTACAAATAAATTTATTTTAGAATTATTGATTATTATAAAGTATATTCTTATAATAATTAATTTTAAGATAGAAATGGTTTTATTAATTATTTTTCATAAAAATATAATCATATATTATTTAAATAATATATGAAGTGATTTTTAGAATAATTATAATAATTATTTTATTATATGAATTTTAGTACAGATTATTAAGTTAATTATTTACCTTAATTATTAAGGTTAAATATGAAGAATAAATCAGATATGGAATCCAAACCCTAATTTTGGATTATTGTCAAGGTATGAGAATAATAATATAATATTAATTATATTTTGATTTTTCAGTGCTATGAATATGCACTGTATGTCCGTATTAATAATGGTTGGTCAATTACGGTGTATTATAACCAAACCCTAGTAATAATGTTAAACCCTAATTTGAGATCCAATTTAGAGTACAAGATTGTTATATAACTGTGTTATATAATTTATACTGTGGATTAATTAGGTAAACCCTAACTAAAAATCTAGAAACCCTAATCTTTAGAAAACCCTAATTATAAAATTCAAAATTAGAAACCCTAATTAATATTTTGAAAACCCTAATTTTTGAAATGAGAAAACCCTAACTTGAAAACTCAATCATGAGTTAGAGATTATTATATAACTGTGTTATGTGATTTCATGATTAATTAGGTTAACCCTAATTAACATTTAGAGATATTAATTTCTAGAAACCCTAATTTCTAAAATTAGTAACCCTAATTAGAAATTATAAAAAACTAATTACTAATTTTAAACTTTAATTGCTAAAGTAGCAAAGTTAATTATAATTAGTGATTTTAAACCCTAATGTTCCTGTATAAAGTAATTAGAAAATTAATCATAATTAAGAAAATCCTAATTACAAATTTTAGAAACTAAAATTTATTTAATTTTTGTGCAAACCCTAAATTAGAAATCCTATAATTGATTTGTGCTAAACCCTAAGGGTTTGCCAAATGACAAGAATGTCATTAAATGGAAAATACAAATAACCATTTTGCCCCTATGCATTATTAAAGCTACAAACTAGGTTTTCAAAATAGGAAAAGTGGGTGACCTAATATAACTACTCCCTTGACTTAAAACTCCAGCAAATCAGTCTCTATATCAACATTACATGTATCTAGCCCTTGTATTTATAGCATTTGAGAGAGAGAAAATCAATTGCAAGCTCATTTCTCTCCAAACACTCAAACCTTTTCTCTCAACTCAAACCAACGAAATATATTAGTATTATAGTTCCACAATCAAGCCCCACGAAATCCAACAACAAATCAGTAGCCTAAGATCAAGATTGATCAAAGTAAAGGTATAAATCCTAGCTTGAATTCTGACCTTTGATGATGTGTTAGATGTTGTTTTTGATGTGTTAAATATGTTGTATAAGGTGTCTAAGGATGATCTGGGTTGCTAGATGTTAGATCCATAACATCTAGATGCTCGGATTTGAAGATCTATAAAATCCGGAAAAATTTTGTCACTACTAAAAAAATGGTCATTTCTGATGGCCAAAATTCATCACAAAAACCAGAAAAACCATCACGAAAGGTTTACGTGATGACTTTAAGCATCACAATGGACATCTTGTATACGCCCATCATGAAAGGTTTTACGTAATGGTTTTGGCAATCATGCAAACTCTTAGTGCTTTTGTGATGATTAATACAATCACATTAACACGTAATCTATTGTGATTGTTAAAGTCATCACAAAAAAAACAAAATTTTAGGTATCAAAGATAAGAACGTGAATCTCTATTTAAGGATAATTTATTTTATTATATTAATTATATCAAATGATACTTGTAGGATTCGAACCCTCCCCCCATTTGCGAACTAAATAACGAGTATTACCACTACACCAAAGCCCATATCATGATTATAATTTTAAAATAAAATATAATATAAAATATATGTGAGTTGACTTACTAAACAAAATTACTTTCCACCTAAGATTTTGTAATTGCACTGGCAGTCACAAATACTCTATAATGATGGTAAAATTAGTCATCACTGAGAGCCATCATATATTATATTGTTTTGTGATGACTTAAAAATTCCATCACAAAACACCTTTTTTGTAATTGCAAATAAAAGTCGTCATAAAAATTTATCTTTTTTTAATGATTGTCATGACCGTCATAAAATATTGTTTTGATTATTTCTTACATTAAAATATTAGTGATAGCTTAAATGCAATCACGAAAAGGATATATCTATAAGTGATGACTTAGTCCATCACAAAAAGAAAGTTTGGTGATTGACACGACCATCACAATTATAATGCATTGATGACAAAATTAGTCATCACTAAGAGCCATCATATATACTAATATTTTGTGATTGCTTAAAAAGTCCATCACAAATTACTATCTTCTATGATTGTTTTTAAAAACTGTCACAAAGTCCATCACATATTCTTATTTTTCTAGTAGTGTGTTTTGGTATCTGACAACGAATGTCAGGTCGTGTAGATCTCTGTACGTGTTTGATTTTTGTGTTTTAAGTGTTGAATATTGTAGTCTATTATGTATTCTTTGATCTGGAACAAGAATAAGACTTAGATCTGGTCTAGATTGAAAGTTATTGTTAGTCAAAAGTCGTTGACCGACCATGACTGGACAAAATCTGGGTAACCCAGATCTTGCCCAGAAATGGTCTGACAAAACTTTTATCACCTCTGATCTTGCAAGTTGGGGTTGATTTGTGTTTCTTATTGTATTCAGGTTATTGTATAGTAGTTATACTACATCTTGATGCTTTTATATAGCTTATATCACAAACATACTGGAATTGGGGGATGGTCAAACTAGGCAGAAAGTCCACGGATGAACTTTCTAGGTATCCCAGAAAGTTCATGAGCGTGGTTTCTGACATCGTTTGACCGGACAAGATCTCGTTATGTTGTTGATGTTTTGTTGAGGTTGTGTAATATATTTGTAGCCTTACATGTTGGCTACACACTGCAACCTTTAAATCACTAAAACATTCCAAGGATTACAAGTTGTGGAAGCCCAAAAGTAGGTTAGATTGTTCTTCATTTCGGGCAACCCAAAATGAAGAAACGATTCTCACAACGATCACTTTAAGGGCTCAGATCTCGTTGTTTATGCAAGTTATGGTGATGTTTATTGTTGGATCGTGTAGTCTTGTATTTGTACTACATGATCTGACAAACAACAGACCCAGAAACACAACACACACTAAATTAATCTTGGTTTGGATAAAAATGTTTCAAGAACACCTCTGATGACAGTTTAAATATTTATAGGGACCTTTAATGATCGATATTTTCGAAAATTAATTATTTATATGAAATAATTATAGAAAATTAGTTTTTAATTGTTAAAAATTCAAAATAAATTATTAAAAATCATTTTAAACTCCAAAAATTAGTTTTTAATTATTTTAAATATATTTCATAAATATTTAATATTTTGGAATATTAAAGGTATTTAATTTATTTAATTATAATATTAAATAAATTATTTAAAAAATGATTTTAATATTTGAAAAATCATTTAAAATTATATTATGATATAAGAAAATATTTTAAGTTATTTTTAATGACTTTTAATATTTTGTGATAAATTTCATCAATAAATTAATATTAATGAATATTAAGTTATTTACTAAATGAATTAAATAAATTAATTAAAAATGATTTTATTATAATAAAAATCATTTTAAATAATAATAAGGTATTTAAAAATATTTTAAGTTATAAAATATAACTTTTAATATTTAAAGGTAAATTTCATTAATTAATTATTATTAATGATATTAAAGTTATTTAATATTTATATTAAATAATTTAGTTTAAAATGATTTTAATATTATAATAATCATTTTAAATGAAAATAAAGTGTTTAAAGATATTTTAAGTTATAAAATATAACTTTTAATATTTAAAGGATAAGTTCATTAATAATTTAATATTAATAATTATTAATTTATTAGTAATGATATTAAATTTATTTAATAATAAATAGTTTAAAATGGTTTTATTAATTTAAAATATCATTTAAAAAGGATATAAATGAATTAAAAATATTTTAAGTAATGATTAATGACTTTTAATATTTTGATAAATAGTACATTAATATTTAAATATTAATGGTAATTATTTAAAAATGATTTTAAATGTTTAAAAATCATTTAAGGGTAATATTAATACTTTAAAAGTATTTCAAGTTATTATAAATAACTAACATTTTGGAAATGATTTCATTAATAGTTTAATATTAATTAAATATTAATGATAATTGAATTGTGTAATATTCAAATCATTTAATAATGATTCCGGTGTTTGAAAATTCATGATAAATTATAATAAGTGATTAAAAATTATTATAAGTCATTTAAAAATAATATGATACTAAATTATCGGATAGAGTCTTAGACTCGATAATTACCCGATAAAGCTGTCGGTACACCGACATGTTTCAGAAATTGATCTGGACTTAGATAATTTAATTAGATATGTGATTATTTGTGATTCAATAGTTGTTAAACATGTGTAATAATGTGATTATGTTATGTCTTCAATCGCAAAATGCGATCTTATGTGTTATAGTATATTGTTCTAATCGAAGCGAATGATCTGATTAATGATAGGTCGTGATATAAATGATAAAACTAAGTTGTGAACTGTAAGCAGCGCATCAGGCAAGTATCTTACCTTTGCATTTTCTTTATGCAATGGACATGAGTAAGAATGTTTCTAAACTATATTATTACTGTACAAATTATTAACCTTATATATATATCGCCCATTGATTATCAACATGTTAGTATATGATAATTGATATATATATTACATTCATTAATTTCTATAAATGGTTATACAAGTGTCCCCACTTGGATAATCATTGTATTTAATCACATGTTGATATACCTTTGTCAATTACCCGTATACATATATGTTGAATTATAGATTATTGTTGAACAAGATAAAACCCTTGATTTGGAACCCGGACAAGTATGAACATTCCTACACGGGAAAACTTTTATGCGTCCAAGGCGGACAGAGTGAACGATACCCTCGTTCTTACATGTAGTATTGATCAATGTAGGGCATAACGGGCTGATCACCCCCCGTGCCCGTAAGTTATGACGGTTTGCTGATGAATTTCTATTTAACCTATTCGAAAAAAATTTAAAACAATGTTCATAGCATGTCACCTAAACCCTATTTATAGTCAGTACGTAGTTTCAAAGATTTGCTATATAATTGATATATTATTATCATTGGTACAGATTACTTCACACCTGTTGAATCGTTGTAGAAGTGTAGTATAAAGAAAATATTTAAATTCTTTCAGCTTATATATATAATTGCTATTACTTGTTGGGCACTCAAATGCTCATCCTTGCTTAATTTAAATGTTTTCAGCTAAGTGTGAAGAACTAGAAAGCTCATGCAGAAACAAAGGAAAAGGAAAGCTAACCAAATAAGATTTGTGGTAGTCTATGTAATAGTTTGAGACTATTAAGAATGATATATATATTATCTATCATGATATTTAATGAATGTAATAAAGGTTACGTACTTGGGAGCTAGACTCTGATAATTATGTAAATTAAGTTTGAACTTTATATTATTGTTATTATTATTAGTATTATTCCGCTCATAAAAATGGTATCGTAAAGCTCCGAGTTCGGGTTTCAAGTACCCAGATTTGGGGGCTCTACATATTCAACCCCCCTTCTAGATCTATTATATTTCCACTAGGAACTAACAACTTCTACAAAGAATCAACAATTGTGAAGTAAGTTGAACCAATAATAACAACATATCAATTCTATATCAAATTTTTGAAACTACGTACTGACTATAAATGGAGAGCAGTCGACAGACTATGAACTTTGTTTTTAATTTTCGATAAGGTTTAGCAGAACTTCATCTGCAAACCGTAATAACTTATAGGCGCGAGGGTGATTATCCCAATGTGCCATGTATTGATCAATACTATATACAAGAACGATATTTTTGTTCATCTTATCCGCCTTAGGCGCACAAAATTTTTTTCATGTTCGGGATGTTCATACTTAGTCGGGAATCCGAACCAAAATAATTTGATTGGATACAATAAAGTTCTATCATGTTCAACAATATTTTTAAATCTATTCTAGCCGAATCAAATAGCTTAGACAACTTTTAATCAATGTATACATACAAGAATTTAATATGTATGTATCAATAAGTACATTAGTTATCCAAGTGAGGACACTTGTATAACCAAATTTAGAAATTAACGAACAGAATATATATCTTGATCTATAATAACAAAATTAAAGAACTTGTACAAAATATTATAATTTAATAACTTACTTATACAGAATCATTGCATAAGTATATACAAGGTTAAGATATTTGAACAATGAAAAAGAATAGTTCAGATATTAAATTACAGCGTCCATCCATTGCATAAAGTAAATGCAAAGATAGGATACTTGCCTGATCTACTACTTACACAACTTAGTTTTATCTTTTATATAGAGACCTATTATTATAAGATCATTTTGTCGATTAGAATAATATATCGTAACACATAGTACTGCTATTTGCAGTCAACACATAACATAATCCCATTGTCACATATGTTCAGCAGTCAATAGGACATAAACAAACACTTATCAAGTCAAATTATCTAAGTCCAGATCAATTTTTGAAGCATTTCAGTATACCGACGGCTTTATCGTGTAATTATCGAGTCTAAAACTCTATTCTGTAATTAAATATTATTCTAGATATTTTAAATATCAATCATATTATTTTTCTGTGGCTTATAATTATTTTTAAATAATTATTATAATTTATCATGATTTTTCAAACACTAGAATCATTTATTAAATGATTCAAATATTACATAATTCTATTATCATTAATATTTAAATAATATTAAAGTATTAATGAAACCATTGCCAAAATATTAAAGTTATTTATAATAACTCAAAATATTTTTAAAAACATTTTATTACTAGTAAATAATTTTTAAACATTTAAAATCATTTTAAATAATTACCATTAATATTTAAATATTAATGTATTATTTATCAAAATATTAAAAGTCATTTATTATTACTTAAAATATTTTTAAATCATTTATATCCTTTTAAATGATTTTAAATCAATAAAATCATTTTAAACTATTTATTTAATATAATTATTAAATAAATTTAATATTATTAATATTAAATTATTAATGAAACTTAACTTTAAATATTAAAAGTTATATTTTATAACTTAAAATATTTTTAAATTATTTATTCTCATTTAAAATGATTTTATAATATTAAAATCATTTTTGACTAATTTATTTAATATAATTATTAAATAAATCTAATATCATTAATATTAAATAATTAATGAAATTTGCCTTTAAATATTAAAAATTATGTTTTATAACTTAAAATATTTTAAAATACTTTATTATCATTTAAAATGTTTTTTAATATAATAAAATCATTTTAATAAATTTATTTAAAACATTTATTAAATAAATTAAATATCAATAATATTCAAATAAATATTAATTTTAATGAAAAATATGTCAAATTATTAAAAGTTAATTTTTATAACTTAAATTAATTTATAAAACTAATTTTGTAATTTTTAATAATTAATTTCTATTTTTAAATGATTTTTGGAAAATAAAATAATTAAAATTAAAAATTCTGTTGCTATAGCCTTTAGCGACATTTAGCGTCGCCTTAGGTGTTCTTGAGCACCAAGAACATTCATAAGAAGTGATAAAGGTACCTACTTTGACTCATAATAATTCCTTGTCTAAGTTGTTTCTAGGCATGGTAAGACATTGATCATGTAGTATTGTTGTAATACTACATGTATCAATCATAAACAGGATCAAAACATAACATAGTTGCAAGATCTAGATGCTTAAAATTTTTGTCAGACGTGTTCATTATGTTTCTGGGCTACCCAGAATCTTAAGTCATGGTCGGTCAACGTTATTGATGGCCTTCTATCTTTCAATCTATTCATGCTATAGCTAATCTAGACGTCGGGCTTTGTTGAGAAACTAACAGAGTACATGTTTCAAGCATTTAGAATATCTAAATAGCATCAAGCTGCAAGATCTAAGGCCTTGAACAAGTTGTCAGAGTTCTTCTTCATTTTCTGGGTTACCTAGAAATGAAGAACAGTTCGTAGGGTCATATTTGGACTTCCACAACTAGCAATATATGCAATGGTTTGGTGATCTTATGGTTTCAATTTGTAGTGAACATGACAAGGAAGAGATCTATCGCACAAAACAAGTCTAACAGCAACACAATAACTAGATCTGGACCGGTCAAACCATGTCAGAATACATGATCATACGTTTTCTAGGTTACCTAGAAAACGTATTTCGTGTTCATCCTGCTTGGTTTGACCGTCCATTAAATCGATCATGGTTGATGTTTAGGTGTTCTAAAACCTTGAATCAACAATCCATATACCAAACTACAACATAGATACCACAGAAAACAAAAATGAACCAACAACTAAAAGATCTTGATGCATAAACAAACTGTCAGACGATTCTGGGTTACCCAGAAATCCAAAAGTCATGGTCGCTCAACGCGTTTTGACCACCCATAACTTTCAATAAGCACATGATCTGGGCTTGATTCAAGTTCCAGATCAAAGCCCTTACAACATACTACAAGTAAAAACATTTAAACAACCAAAACTATAACCAGAGAAAGATCTATGAGGTCTGACATTCGGTTGTCAGACATCATTTTAAAAAATTTCCAAATTTTGAAAAACATCAAATTCGTGCATTTAAATGTTATGGATCTAATAAATACAAACCCAAATCACTTAGTTACACATCATACAACATGTTTTAACAAAAAAATCTAACATCTAACACATCAAGCAAGATCAAATTATAGATTTAGGTTTATATATACCTCTTTTAAACAATTTATTGGATCTAGGCTTTCTGATTTGGTATGAGTGAACTAAGGATATTATTTAGGACTGAAATACTTATAATTTTCGTAGGGTTGGAGAGAGAGGGGGACTTGGTAGTATATTGGTGATCAAATGGGCTAATGTATGAACATTTCTCTCTCTTTAATCTATATATATTATGTATGTAATGTATATGGCTAAAGTATTTGGCTGATGGCTGGAGATTTGAGCATTTGAGGATATCTAGTAAGCCACCAACTCCATATCTTGGCAAGATATACAAGTTAGCTAACAATAATGCAAGAGGGTTATTTTTGTCATTTGGCTTGTCATTTTAATGGCTAAATTGTAACTTGGCAAACCCTTAGGGTTTAACCTTAAGGTTAATAAAAAATTATTAGTTTCTAGGATTTCTAATTTGGCTAAAAATGTAAAATTTTAGTTTCTAAAAATAAAAATTAGGGTTTCTTAATCATGTTTAGTTTCCTAATTACTTGGAACTTAAAAATTAAATTTAAGATTCACCAATTAGCAATTAGCTTTCTAATTTAGCGATTAGGGTTAATACTTTAGCAATTAGGGTTTATAGTCATTAGGGTTTCTGTGACACCCCCAAATCTGGGTACTTCATTTCCACCGAATTTGGTGTTCACTATCAAAATAATTACATCTAACTATCCATGATAAAGGATAAAACATTAAATAACTTAAAAAATAATCTTTCCCATTAAAGGGTTACATCATCTCATACACAATCCCAAGTAATCTAACCTTAAATTATTACATCAGTTTGCGGAATACATTATAAAATATAACATGTCTTATAACATCATGCATTTAAATAAACTTTAAATAATTCTTCAACACTTGGACATCTTGTCCTTTCCCTTATTAGTAGATGGCTCATCACCTTTTTCGATTTTAACTGCATTGTTAATTGCAAGAGTGAGCAAACAATTGCTCACTGACATAAAGAGTAGTAATAATAACCATATGAGAATGAACAACGAATGTTGTACAATAATGAACTCGTTCCATCAATAGAAATAGAAACAAGTTCAAACTTTAATATTTGAGGGTCTTATGACCACGAACTATGTCTTCGATATTTAGGTATTATTACCTCAACCTTAACAGTCATTTAGACTATACAGACTCTTCTTAACGTACTTAGGGGGATCAACCCTTTGTACCATGTATTGTGCACAAATATCTAAACGTTACACGTACAAAATCCCCTATGTTAGGGTTGTTCGTCTCAGTTTGAATTTAGAATTTTCGCACTAAAGAAAGTTTAGTTTGGAACTAGCTTATCAGTGTTTCTAGAATTTTAGAACACAATTCAATTTCCATCAATAAAGGTTTAATACAATAATGTATAACTGAACAAGGCTATCAAAGTCAAAGATCGGATATCAACAATATATAATTGAATAACATGATATACATGAAAAGTACTAAAAAGAATTAGAACAATCTCACTTGAGTCAATGTATTAGAACAATATATGCTTTGAATAATAATTAGGAAAATGAAACTGGTCGATGTAACGAATTAGTTTACAAAGGCTTGCACAAACATACGCAAGATAGATTAGGCTTGCTCAACTCTACAAAGAATTTTGGGAACTTGTACAATAATAATATAGGAATGGGAACTTGCATTCAATATGAAAAGAATGAAGTTAGAAAGCTTGCTAAATGTAAAGAGTTAAGGTTTAGAAACTTGCTCAATCAAAAGAATGAAGTTACAAAATGTAATAATAGAACTAACTCAACAAAAGTATATAATTAGAAAAACTTGCTCAATGTAAAAGAGAAGTTTAGAAACTTGCCTCGAGCATAAGCTATAATATTAAACTCACGTTCACCTACACATAGGTTTATAACCACAATACCTATTAGATATGCTAACATACCACAACATATACATTTCTAGCTAAACTTATCATTTTAGCAAAAGTCTTATGCTACCATTTACATTTCAGAATTCCCAAGTATTAACATCACAATACTTAACTAACCTTCATTGTATAAGCTAAGTTATAACATAACACGTTCATGACTTATAAATCATTTTTTTACAACTTTAAATTTACAGTTCACATAACACAACTTTGTTTAAACTTGTTGTTACATGGTTCTTACATTAACCTAACATTAAGCTAAGTTACGTTGAACGACCAAAGTCTGCAGAATTAGCAGACTTCACTTTATCTGAGCCGAGGCATTGGCGTGGTAGGCGCCTTGATTTTATCTTGGTTTTCTTTTGGCAACACATGCGGCCGCTTGCGCCTAAGGGTGTGGCTGTATACTACATGATTCGATTTTTGCGAACATGGTTATGGCACTTTTTATAAGCCAACTAACACAAATTTCACCCACAAAATAGTGATAATAACATCTACAATTGGTACAAACTATTACAAATATGTTTGCTAACATTTAAAACCAATTAGAACAATTTAACATCAACTAAAACTAGTTTAATTTCTCAAAATTCCATATTTTCATCTAGAACTCTATTTTTGAACTTCTTCACAAAAATCATCACTGACATCTCCACTTTTCACCAAATCACTTCGTTCAAACTACGTTATCTTCGTTTCTTAATGGACTAGCATAAATAAGCTTCAATTTGCAGTTTAACATATGAATTGATCATCAAAATTGATACTTACACAAGCCATATGACAAAATATACATTGTCATACTTTTCTTCCTTTATAAACTGTAATTAGCATACGAATTCTTGTTTAAACATAGCTCTAATCATTATAAACACATATACTCACAATTAGCAATTATATACATCAACAATTCAATAATTTGAATTCATAGAACATGAGGTTTGTATGCCGTAAAACCATATATGTATATATATATATATACATATATATATATATATATAATATCAAGATGTTAAGAAATACCTTCAAATAGCTTATAATCCTTGCTAACCCACTGAATTTGCTTTGAAAAGAATTTCTTCTCAATTCTCTCAAGCTCTATCAAGTTTCTCTCTGTATTTCTCTTAGGCTTAGTAACTAGAAGGCGTAAACCAAACTAATAACCAAGCCAAACTAATAAACCAATAATAATACGTGCATAATTATAATATAAGTTACATAATGAAAAGACGTCAGTTGAATAAGCCATAGGTCACAAGACCCTGTTTGGCTAACCACACAATTCCCATACCAAATTATTTTTATATTATTATATTATATAGTTTCATGTCACACCACTAAATTAATTTAATTAACTCATACTTATAATTATAATAATTATAATTCCCATTGTAATATACTTAATAAATCTTTACATATCTAATTTATTTAATAAATTAGATTAAAATAGTATTTTATTTAATTTAATTATTTTCTTAAATATTAAATAATTCATTTAATTTAATTATTTCCTTAAATTAAATCCTTCAATAAAATTATCATTATTCAATTTAATTAGCATTAATCAATTTAGTTACTAAATTAATTCACCACAATTATCAATTATTTATTTTCCTCAATAAATAAATTTTTTAAAATATTTATTTAATTCAATAAATATTTAAATTAAATTAAAAATTTCTCGATCGTTACATCCTTCCCTCCTTAAAAGGATTCTGTCCCCAGAATCACAACTCGACAAATTCATTCGTCACATTTTTCCCTCTTTAACAAGATTCTGTCCCCAGAATCGCTATACAAGATCAAGCAAACAACTGAGGATAATTCTTCATCATAACGCTTTCAAGTTCCCACGTAGCTTCCTCAGCATTGTGGTTCCTCCAGATAACCTTAACAGAAGGTATCACCTTATTCCTCAGTACTTGCTCTTTTCTCTGAACAATTTGAACATGGACTTCTTCATATGTTAAGTCTTTCTCAAACTGTAAGGGCTCATATTCTATAACATGTTTATAGTCAGGATTATATGGTCTCAACACCAAGACATGAAAAATATTATGGATATACACCAATTCTGGAGGTAAAGCTACCTCATATGCCACTTCACCCACACGTCGAAGCACTTCAAAAGGACCTATAAACCTAGGGCTTAATTTCCCTTTTTTTCCAAATCGAATTTTCCCCTTCCAGGGAGACACTTTCAAGAATACATAACTACCAACATCGAATTCCCAATTTTGTCGGTGTTGATCGGTATATTTCTTCTGTCTATCCTGTACAGCTATCAAACTTGCTAGAATCACCTTGATGATTTCGACTGTTTGTTATACCAACTCTGGACCCAATAGTTGACGTTCACCTACCTCATCCCAGGATAAAGGAGTTCTGCATTTCCTGCCGTACAACGCTTCATAAGGCGGCATGCCAATACTCGCGTGATAACTATTATTATAGGAAAATTCAACCAATGGTAAATGATCGTCCCAATTTCCCTTGAAATCCATAATACATGATCTGAGCATGTCCTCTAGTGTCTGGATGGTTCTCTCACTCTGTCCGTCTGTTTGAGGATGGTATGATATGCTTATTCTTAGCTGTGTTCCCAAACATTCTTGTAATCGTTTCCAGAAATTTGATGTGAAACGTGGATCTCTGTCTGATACAATGGACACAAGTACACCGTGCCTTGAGATAATTTCCTTAACGTATAGTTTTGCCAATCGATCCAGGTTAAATCTAATCTTGATTGGTAAGAAGTGTGCCGACTTCGTCAATCGATCAACAATCACCCAAACGGCGCCATAACCATGTTGAGTTGTTGGAAGACCTACCACAAAATCCATTGTGATATGCTCCCATTTCCATTCCGGTATCTCCAACGGTTGCAATAATCAGCTTGGCCTTTGGTGTTCAGCTTTAACTTTCTGACACGTTAAGCATTTCGCCACACACTCAGCCACATCCTTCTTCATATTCGGCCACAAAAAATGATGTCTAAGATCCTGGTACATTTTCGTACTTCTAGGGTGAATCGAATATCTTAAGTTGTGAGTTTCACTCAGAATTTCCTCTTTAACTTCCGGTACTGGCGGAATCCAAATTCTCCCTTCGAATCGAAGTACTTCCGAATCGATTTTGAATTTGCTTTCCCCCACGTCAAATACTTTCTGTTTTATCTTTTCGCAGTCTTCATCCTGAAATTGTGCATTCTTCACTTTATCTACCAACGATGAATCGTTTCCTATCTGGAATAACTTCTCGTCGGATTTTGTCGGATATTTAATTTCCAATTCCATCTTAGCCATTTCCGACACTAACTTCTCCTGAGCTGTCAACATCATTAATGTTTCCCATCCCTTCCTACTTAAAGCATCGGCAACAACATTCGTCTTTCCGGGATGATAGAAAATCTCGCAATCATAGTCTTTGATCAGCTCCAACCATCTTCTTTGCCTCATATTCAAGTCTTTTTGTGTAAAGATATATTTTAGACTTGTATGGTCAGTATATATCTCACACCTCTCTCCATAAAGATAATGTCTCCAAATCTTCAGGGCAAACACCACCGCAGCCAACTCCAAGTCATGAGTTGGATACCCTTTCTCGTAATCTTTTAATTGACGTGATGCATACGCAATAACTCTACCGTTCTGCATAAGCATACAGCCTAGTCCTTTATGTGATGTGTCACTATACACCACAAAATTCCCTGTATAATTAGGCAATGACAACACAGGTGATGTACTTAACCTCTTTTTCAATTGTGAAAACTTTCCTCACACTTCTCCATCCAAACAAACTTAACCGCCTTCCTGGTTAAATTCGTCAACGGGGTCGCAATTTTGGAAAATCTTGAATAAAACGCCTATAGTAACCTGTCAACCCTAAGAAACTCCTTATCTCTGACGGTGTCTTTGGCTGATCCCAGTTTACTACAGCTTCAACTTTTGATGGATCTACCGAAATTCCGTCTTTATCAATAACATGCCCGAGAAACTGTACACGTTTGAACCAAAACTCAAATTTTGAAAATTTTGCGTACAACTTCTCTTTTCTCAATATCTGCAACGTCACTCTTAAGTGTTCAACATGTTCTTCCTTGGTCTTAGAATACACCAGGATATCATCAATAAACACCACCATAAATTTATCTAAAAATGGTTTAAACACCATGTCATCAAATCCATAAACGTTGCACGTGAATTGGTTAAACCAAATGACATAACTAGAAACTCGTAATGACCATACCGAGTTCTGAATGTCGTCTTTGGTACATCTTCTGGCCTCACCTTTAGCTGATGATAACCACTCCTCAAGTCTATCTTTGAAAAATACCTCGCACCCTTCAGTTAATCAAATAGGTCGTCGATTCTTGGTAGCATATACTTATTTTTAATCGTGACCTTATTCAATTCTCTGTAATCAATGCAGAGCCGCATCGATCCATCCTCCTTCTTAACAAATATCACTGGCGCTCCCCATGGCGATACGCTCGACTGGATATACTTCTTGTCGAGCAATTCTTGTAATTGCACCATCAACACCTTCATCTCTATCGGGGCCATTCTGTATGGTGCCTTAGATATCGGACCCGTTCCTGGTACCAAATCAATCACGAATTTGATTTGTCGATCTGGTGGAAGACCCGACAAATCTTCTGAAAATACGTCTACAAAATCTCTTATGATCGGTATCTCTTCTAACTTCGCACTTTTCTTCTGTGTATCCACTATGTAGGCTAAGTATCCTACACATCATTGTCTTAACAACTTCTTGGCTTGCATCATCGTCAGACAACTTGCTTGTCGAGGTGACTTGCTGCCATAGAACACAACCTTTGACGGAGTCATAAGGTTAACACACTTTCTTTGGCAATCAATTACTGCTCCGTGCTTGAATAACCAATCCATTCCCAGGATAACATCAAACTCACCCAGTCTAATTGGTATCAAGTCTACCCTCATCTCTTGACCCTTTATAACCACTCTAAAATTCATATATATGAACCTAACATGAATCACTTCCCTATTTGCAATCTCTATGCTCAAAGGTTAATCTAATTCTTCCTGAGGAAAATCTAAGTTCTGAGCAAATTCATCGGATAGAAATGAACAAGTATCACCCGAATTAAACAGTACATAAGCATTAATACCATTAATCAGAATGATACCTGACACCACATCCTTAGACTGAACCGCATCCTGCACGGTCATATTGAAAGTTCTCGCATGATGGGTCGATTATTCGAAATTTGGTCCGATGATAGTCAATGAACCACCACTGTTGTTGTTTCCCTTTCCTCCATTTGCACTCCCCGTTGGCTTTTTAGGACAATCACGAGCCATGTGATCCTTCGAACCGCAGGTAAAACATGCTCCTTTCTTTGGACTAAAATAGTTTGGTGCAATGTGTCCCTCCTGACCACAGTTGAAACACACTCGCTTTCCCTTCAAACACACCTCAGTATGGTTCTTTACATAAGTAGCGCAAGCTCCAAACTTTTTCTTCTGCTGATTTCCTTGCTGTCTTCCCGTAGTCAAATTCTCGTTCCACTTCCTTTTCTGATTGTTACCTCAAACATTACTTCCACCAGCCTTATTTTCACTATCATTCTTCCTCTTCTTCTGTTCTTGATTGTACTTGGTCAAGGCATCGCTTCCACTTTCTGCGATAATTGCCTTTTCCAGTACAGCCGCAAATGTATTTAACTGGAACATTGAAACCTTGCTATACAGCCACGGTTTCAATCCTTGTTCGAACCATCTCGCCTTACGCTCATCCGTATTGACTTGATAAGTGGCAAACATTGCCAACTCGTTAAACTTCGCAGCATATTCTGGCACCGTCATGGTTCCTTGCTTCAACTCCAAAAATTTCACCTCCAACTGATTCCAAACTCTCTGGAAAGTACATTTCGAAAAACATCCCCTTAAATCTATCCCACATTATCACTCCTTGTCCCCCACGAACCTTATTTGCTTGCCACCAGTAGCTAGCTTCAGACTTCAGCATGAACGTTGCGAACGCAGTCTTCTGATCTTCGTTAACTCTAGCAACGTCAAACACCTTTTCCATTTCCATGATCCAGGTTTGGGCTTCCACTGGATTCATAGACCCTTGAAACTCTGGCGGTCCAACCGCTTTGAATTCCTTGAAAGTCTAAACTTGAGCTTGCGGTTGATTCGCAAGTGCTCCCATCAACAAAGTCACTAATTGTTGAACCAGATTAGCGTTGGCCTCATTGTTATTGTTAGTAGACCCCTCAAGAGGTGGTTGTTGACGTGGTTGTCTTCTTCTAGGAGGCATTTTCTGTTAGAATATACGCTTATTAGTTCTTCACTCAACTTCTTGAGTATATGAAGTTTTAACTTAAACATTCTAAGATTAAAGCTATAACACATATATTTCAAATAAACTTGATATTTTATTCATTCATAATGATTTAAAACATATAAAAGATAGCATATCTCCTATTAACATCCATTTTCTTGGACTAAACAAGTTTCAGGATTACATACTCATACTACCCCTTTATTCATCTCAAAATAAGGGATTTAAAACTTCATTTATCCACATAAATAACCACATATTATTCTTACTCTTATTTCCTATCTATGCATATTAAGACGTCGAGAGGCTTCTCTGCGCTCCTCTTCCATGATGTGATATGCCGTCCTACAATCCATCACGAACCACGGCGAGTCTTCAAATTGAGGTGGGTAATAAAAGACTCGATCCTGGGCCTTATCAATCGCAGAATTAAAGGCATGATCCATTTCGTTCATTTTGGCCTTCTTTACTTGGACTTTAGCCTCAGCACGGTCTGCACGTTGAGTTGCCTTCATCCAAGCGTCCTCTGCTCTTGCACGCTTGGCTGATTCCTCTTTGAAGTCATCTTTCAACTTCTCCATGTCAGTCTTCATCTTCTCGTTCACTGCCAACAGATCTTCATGCTGACCCCTGGTATGAACTAAATCCCATTCTGTGTTTCTGAATTTTGAGTCAAGTACCTGAATCTCTACATTCTTGTGCTCCAATGTAGCGTGATGCATATCAACCATCTCCTTCAGTTCTTCTACATTATCCTGTAACTCTATGTTACGGTCGTACAAAGCATCATACATCTCAGTCGATACAGAGTTTGGTAGAAACTCCACAGGATCCTCCCCCTCATCATCCTCCTCTATCTCCTCATAATTATCCTCCTCGAGATCGATCACAGGCTCATCCTCCTGAATCAACTGTTCCCGCACAACGTGAATATCTCAAGGTTCATCATCTCTAGGTATCTGAGGTATCACTTCCAGAGCTAGACTGGATCCTCTTTCGTCAGACATCCTGACAACAAAATATTTTAAGTTTTACTAAACATTATCGATACTCGCGATCACATAAGTTATTAAGACATAACACATAATGTCTTTTATTGTTTACCTTCAATGGATGCCTTAATCCATTCCTTAAAACCCGATAAGAGTTAAACACCTCTATGTTTTCTGTTTCCTTAAAGATTACTTCCTAAGGTTTTGATACCAACCTGTGACACCCCCAAATCTGGGTACTTCATTTCCACCGAATTTGGTGTTCACTATCAAAATAATTACATCTAACTACCCATGATAAAGGATAAAACATTAAATAACTTAAACAATAATCTTTCCCATTAAAGGGTTACATCATCTAATAAACAATCCCAAGTAATCTAACCTTAAATTATTACATCAGTTTACGGAATACATTATAAAATAAACATGTCTTATAACATCATGCATTTAAATAAACTTTAAATAATTCTTCAACACTTGGACATCTTGCCCTTTCCCTTGCTAATAGATGGCTCATCACCTTTTTCGACTTTAGCTGCATTGTTAATTGCAAGAGTGAGCAAACAATGGCTCACTGACATAAAGAGTAGTAATAATAACCATATGAGAATGAACAACGAATGTTGTACAATAATGAACTCGTTCCAAGAATAGAAACAGAAACAAGTTCGAACATTAATATCTGAGGGTCTTATGACCACGAACTGTGTCTTTTGTATTTAGGTATTATTACCTCAACCTTAACAGACATTTAGACTATACAGACTCTTCTTAACGTACTTAGGGGGATCAGCCCTTTGTACCATGTATTGTGCACAAACATCTAAACGTTACACGTACAAAATCCCCTATGTTAGGGTTGTTCGTCTCAGTTTGAATTTAGAATTTCCGCAATAAAGAAAATTTAGTTTGGAACTAGCTTATCAGTGTTTCTAGAATTTTAGAACACTATTCAATTTCCATCAATAAAGGTTTAATACAATAATGTATAACTGAACAAGACTATCAAAGTCAATGATCAGATATCAACAATATATATTTGAATAACATGATATAAAAGCAAAGTACTAAAAAGAATTAGAACAATCTCACTTGAGTCAATATATTAGAACAATATATGCTTTGAATAATAATTAGGAAAATTGAAACTGCTAGATGTAACAAATTAGGTTACAAGAGCTTGCACAAACATACGCAAGATAGATTAGGCTTGCTCAACTCTACAAAGAATTTTAGGAACTTGTACAATAATAATATAGGAAAGGGAACTTGCATTCAATATGAAAAGAATGAAGTTAGAAAGCTTTCTAAATGTAAAGAGTTAAGGTTTAGAAACTTGTTCAATCCAAAGAATGAAGTTACACAATGTAATAATAGAACTAACTCAACGAAAGTGTAGAATTAGAAAAACTTGCTCAATGTAAAAGAGAAGTTTAGAAACTTGCCTCGAGCGTAAGCTATAATATTAAACTCACATTCACCTACACATAGGTTTAAAACCACAATACCTATTAGATATGCTAACATACCACAACATGTACATTTCTAGCTAAACTTATCATTTTAGCAAAAGTCTTATGCTACCATTTACATTTCAGAATTCCCGAGTGTTAACATCACAATACTTAACTAACCTTCATTGTATAAGCTAAGTTATAACATAACACGTTCATGACTTATAAATCATTTTTTTACAACTTTGAATTTACAATTCACATAACACAACTTTCTTTAACCTTGTTGTTACATGGTTCTTACATTAAGCTAAGTTATGTTGAATGACCAAAGTCTCTGCAGTAATTAGCGAGACTTCTTTGTCGAGATCGGGTAATTTGGCGTGGGCGCGCGCCGATTTTATCTTCGGTTTATCATGGCATACGCTTAGGCTATAAGGGTCAAGCAATAGCGCTACTACGCAATTCGATTTTGCGAGAACATGGTTATGGCACTTTTCTTAAGCCAACTAACACGAATTTCACCCACCAAACAGTGATAATAACATCTACAATTTGTACAGACTATTACAAACATGTTTGCTAACATTTACAACAAATTAGAACAATTTAACATCAACTAAAACTATTTTAATTTCTCAAAATTCCATATTTTCATATAGAACTCTACTTTTGAACTTCTTCACAGGAATCATCACTGACATCTCAATTTTTCACCAAATCACTTCGTTCAAACTACGTTATCTTCGTTTCTTAATGGACTAGTGTTGCTTGATTTCATAATCAAAGAAAACGTGCAAGTATACACGGTCAACAAGTAATAAAGTGAAAGTAGAGTATCGTTCCCACGAGGAATTATTTAATAAAAATTACCAAGTACTAACTCTTAACCAAATCAATTTTATCTAAACAATTACAAAGTGTGATTTTTCTAATTAAGAAAACTAAATTAACTAATTAAACCGAATTTCTTTATAAATGAATTCAAATAAATAAAGATTAAGACTTCAATATCCCCAATTATGAACTATAAATCAATTATCCAATTATCCTAATTATTATGCCTACTGAATTGTTAACAGGAATTCTCAAATGCCAAAAGTCCTTTTCCAAATGATCAATTGCCTTCTATTTAATCCAGATTAATCTTGCTATATTCCTATGCAAAATAATTGAATTAAACTCCTTTAAGTCCCAATTCCTTATGTGTTACATGCGGTTAACAGATATTTCCATTCAATTCACAAACCTAATTATTCACTGTGCAAATAACTAAGTCACATGATATCATGCCCAGTTCTAACCCTAGAATTCCTCTTTCAATTCCTTCTAGAGTAACAAGGTAATTCTCGATCGATAATTAATCAATAAGCTCAAGACAAGATAAACAATTCACTTTGACATAAATAATTGGAATAAATCAAATAACTAATTTATAGACATAAAATGTTCAATTGAAATATTAGTAAAAGAGTTAGTTCATAATTAAGGACTTAAAACCAAGAATCCACAATTGAATAGACATTAAAAGATAAAATATGATAAGAGAAGAGAATAGAATCTGTTGTCAGCAAATCTGATGCTCCCCTCTTGCTCTTGATCTTCAGTGTTCTCCAAGTTGCTTCAATCTCCAATGGCTAATTAAGAACTAGGGTTTATACTCTAATATAATGGAGTGTTTTATCTAAGCTAAGCTATGTAATCCCCCTTTATTTTATGCCTTACATCATGTATTTATAGGTTACAAGTCCAATTTTTAGCTTAGGAACAAACCCAATCCAATTTGGAGTCAAAAAGGTGTCAAAATTCGCCCCAAAACGCGTCCAAGCTCGATTAATGACTTTCCCGGTGCTGAGATGGCACGCACAATGACACTCGCCTTCAGTCGCCTTTTGCTGGACATAAGTTTGGTTGGGCGCCCATTACCGGGGCTTTTTTTCAAAAATTTTGTCCTCCGACGTCCTTTGGGAAAATGGACATAACTTCTTCGTACGAACTCCGATTTCGATGATTCAAGATGTTCCGAAAAGAGGAGACGTAGATCTAAAACTTTCATTCTTTAAGGGTTTCGAAATAAGATCCCGAGAAATACTCAAAGTGGCTCTGAAGTGACTGATGTGTAAATGGCAAGCCGAAAATGCGCATCTAGCCACCCCAAACGTCGATCCAAGTAACTTTTGTCCCAATTCCTACAAAACAACATAAAACATGCATGAATAGACATAAACACTTAAAAACATCCAAAAGATTAAGCTCAAATATACTCAATTATAAGTATAAAACTCACTCATCAAATACCCCCAAACTTAAACCTTTGCTTGTCGTCAAGCAAAAACACGAAAGAACTAAAAATAAACAAACTAACTCAACTACATGAATGCATATACATGATCTACTTCCTAATATACCTACGAATCCAGTAATAAATCAGTATGATATATAGCAACAGGCCTCAAAGATACCAAGGATACTCAAACAATATATCCAATCAAGTCAAAGTCCATAACTCTAACCAATTAGTCAATCCAAACCTGTCATCACCCATGTTGTGTGTGTGTGCTTGTTAACCATTCTAACTCACCGCAGTTCAAGATAATCACATAACAAACTTTTTAGAAGGAAAATTTCAGTTCCAATTCAATTACTGTTGTGAACATGACAACTCCAGTTAAAACTAAGCAATTACCAAGTCTAAGGGTAAATACAAGATTTATTTATACTTTTATTTAACCACGAGGGCATTTTTGCTCTGTATCGTATTTGTTTTTCAATTTTTTTTTATTTTTCTCATGGATGTGCAATGTCTTATTCCCTTAGGCTTTTCAGTGTTACCTTAACGAGCTTTCGACCAACGAATCCCAAGCCATTAAGACCTTAGGACGCTAGGTGTAAAGACAATCCCCTCGGGTTTACTTACTCAAGTAACAAAGGCCACAAAACTAGACAAGCATGCCACGGTTTTTATTCACTTTTTTTTTCTTTTTCTGGATTCTCTATTTTTTTTTCTTTTCATCATTTCTTTTTTTCATTTTCATTTTCATTTTTTTTTCATTTTCATTTTGTATATATATATATATATATCCCATAGATTCCCCCAAACTCAAGTTTTTACGTCATTCCAACCTTTACCGCCAGTTCACTAATTTCCTTAAATTTTAACCAAGATTTTCTCTCAGAAACAAGTTATGAAACCCTTGAACCAAGTGGATTAAAACAGTTAAACTTTAAGTGCTAACCGGTTACATAAGTTTCAGACAGGCTCAGATTTTTTTCATGTTTAAAATTAGAACTCATCATCAATTATCAACACTGTTCAAGTTAACAATTAATACCAATCTTATCGTAGGCCGAGCTAAGACCACACCAACTAATCGCACAGATTCATGCAAAAAATAAAAATAAAAATAAAAAATAAAAAATAAATGCAATTATACTACATGAACACATACTAATATAACCTATGTATGCATATGTAATTAACTACCATGTATTATATACAACCTTAAAAAACACAATGCTAACACATAAAAAAACGAACTACCATGCAGATAACTAACTATATGCACTACGACACTAAAATGCCCCCAAACTTAAACTAGACATTGTCCTCAATGGTTGAAATAGAAAAAATTAAAGCAGAGGACTTCCCTGAAAATATAGCAATCTTCCTCCTTGTCCGCTAAGTTTGGAGAATAGGCTAAGCACATGGAACAAATTGGGCACCACACTTGAATTTGACTTGAATAACCTGTAAACCATGATAAAAACAATTTTATTAAACTCTAAATAAATGCAAATTCAAAACTACTAATATAAAACCTAATAAAAACTAAAAATAAAAATTAAACTTGGGTTGCCTCTCAATAAGCGCTTGTTTTATAGCCTCAGCCTGACTTCTTCAATTCTCTATCCAATTCCCCTACGAAAATTGAGGAACCCTCCATCCATCAGTAATAATGTCTCTTTTGGGAGGTTCCCATTAGCAAAAACCCATGAATTGAAGTCACCTAGCATGCTCTTTGTAGATAGGTTCCCTATTAAGAACGTCCAACAACTAGGTGTTTTCTCCATTATGTCTATGATCAGATTGGGGCATTGAAACTTAATAAACACAATGGGATCTTCCTCTATCTTTTCCTTTTCAACCCACCATGACTCCATAGTTGTACTAGCTCTTATGTCACAAAGAGCTTTGCCGACGATATGACTGCCAATTGAGCATGGTTTTGCAAAACTGCCCGGATTATTGAACTTTGGTGGAAGGTACATGGGACACTATCAAAATTGGATCATCTTCGTTGGTACTCAAAGTTAGATCTTCGCCGATCTCCTTTTCATTGTCCCCAAGTCTTTCTTCTCTTTTAACATCTATATCATTTGGCACATCCGGTTGCAGATTTGTTTCGGGCTCACCATCAGTCTCGGAATTCATGTCATAGAGCCAAGTGCATTGAGGAAAAATGTTCGAGGCATTGGTTAGTTGTTCCGTTTGGTTCGTAAAATTTTGACTCAATGTCTCTTGATTAATCCTCCTCTCCTCACATGAAGCTATGTACTTGGACAAAACTTCCTCCAAATTTGAATGTTCTTCCTGTTGTAGTGGAGGTGGACACGAGAAATTCGGTGGGTTTGTTGGACTTGGAGCATAAAATTGATCTTGATGAGTATGGCTCCATGAAAAATCCAGGTGATACCCCCAATCCTGATAATAGTTGTTGGGATAGACATAATTGTTGGGGTAATCACCACCATACGGTACCGGCTCAAAACTGGTGGTGCATTGATGACTCATACGATTTCCAGCACAATAATCACAAGTACCCGCCACACTTTGACGACGTTTAGCTTCAGAAGCGTCGACCCTCTTCGAAAGTATCTCAATTTGTTCTGATAATGCAGAAAGTGCTGTCGCGAGTCCATCATTCTCCGTTTCCATTGGTTTAATCATGTTTGCCATCCTTCGCCTCCATTGGGCAGCGATAACCTCCAACGTCTTCGAAGTTGCCTCAATTTTTATTGGCTCTATAGAAGATGTATTAAGTCCATCAATCCATGTTTCCCTTGGTTGAGTCATGAAAGTGTATGGCCATTGATACGCAAAGTCATCCATGGTATCTGAAAAGAAAGAAATATAGGAAGAGAATTAAAAATAAAAATAAAAATATTTAAATTAAGACTAATTTGATTGAAATTAATATTGGTAAAAATTTATTAAATTAATTCCCCGGCAACGGCGCCAAAAACTTATTGGTTGATTTCACAATCAAAGCAAACGTGCAAGTATACATGGTCAACAAGTAATAAAGAGAAAGTAGAGTATCGTTCCCACGAGGAATTATTTAATAAAAATTACCAAGTACTAACTCTTAACCAAATCAATTTTATCTAAACAATTGCAAAGTGTGATTTTTCTAATTAAGAAAACTAAATTAACTAATTAAACCGAATTGATTTATAAATGAATTCAAATAAATAAAGATTAAGACTTCAATATCCCCAATTATTAACTATAAATCAATTATCCAATTATCCCAATTATTATGCCTACTGAATTGTTAACAGGAATTCTCAAATGCCAAAAGTCCTTTTTCAAGTGATCAATTGCCTTTTATTTAATCCAGATTAATCTTGCTATATTCCTATGCAAAATAATTGAATTAATATCCTTTCAATCCCAATTCCTTATGTGTTACATGCGGTGAACAGATATTTCCATTCAATTCACAAACCTAATTATTCACTGTGCAAATAACTAAGTCACATGATATCATGCCCAGTTCTAACCCTAGAATTCCTCTTTCAATTCCTTCTAGAGTAACAAGGTAATTACTGATCAAATAATTAATCAATAAGCTCAAGACAAGATAAACAATTCACTTTGACATAAATAATTGGAATAAATCAAATAACTAATTTATAGACATAAAATGTTCAATTGAAATCTTAGTAAAAGAGTTATTCATAATTAATGAATTAAAACCAAGAATCCACAATTGAATAGACATTAAAAGATAAAAGTATGATAAGAGAAGAGAATAGAATCTGTTGTCAGTAAATCTGATGCTCCCATCTTGCTCTTGCTCTTGATCTTCAGTGTTTTCCAAGTTGCTTCAATCTCCAATGGCTAATTAAGAACTAGGGTTTATATTCTAATTTAATGGAGTGTTTTATCTAAGCTAAGCTATGTAATCCCCCTTTATTTTATGCCTTACATCATGTATTTGTAGGTTACAAGTCCAATTTTTAGCTTAGGAACAAACCCAATCCAATTTGGAGTCAAAAAGGTGTCAAAATTCGCCCCAAAATGCGTCCAAGCCTGATCACTAACTTCCCCAGCCCTAACTGCGGGCACGCAGTATTCTTGACACTACCTTCCACCAATTTTGCCAATGGACATAAGCCTTGGTTGGGCGCCCCGACGTTGGGGCTTTTTTTGGAAATTTTCGACTCCGACGTCATTTGGGAAAATAGTCATAACTTCTTCGTACGAACTCCAATTTCAATGATTAAAGATGTTCCGGAAAGAGGAGACGCAGATCAACAACTTTTATGCTTTAAGGTTTTCGAAATAATGTCCCGAGAAATACTCAAAGTGGCTCTGAAGTGACTGCTGTGTAAATGGCAAGCCGAAAAAGCGTATCTAGCCACCCCAAACGTCGATCCAAGTAAATTTTGTCCCAATTCGTACAAAACAACATAAAACATGCATGAATAGACATAAACACTTAAAAACATCCAAAAGATTAAGCTCAAATGTACTCAATTATAAGTATAAAACTCACTCATCAACTAGCATAAACAAGTTTCAATTTGCAGTTTAACATATGGATTGATCACCAAAATTGATACTTACACAAGCCATATAACAAAATATACACTGTCATACTTTTCTTCCTTTTTAAACTGTAATTAGCATACGAATTCTTGTTTAAACATAGCTCTAATCATTATAAACACATATACTCACAATTACCAATTATATACATCAACAATTCAACAATTTGAATTCACAGAACATGAGGTTTGTATGCCGTAAAACCATATATATATATATATATATATATATATATATATATATATAATATCAAGATGTTAAGAAATACCTTCAAATAGCTTATAATCCTTGCTAACCCACTGAATTTGCTTTGGAAAAACTCAAGAATTTCTTCTCAATTCTCTCAAGCTCTATCAAGTTTCTCTCTGTATTTCTCTTAGGCTTAGCAACTAGAAGGCGTAAACCAAACTAATAACCAAGCCAAACTGATAAACCAATAATAATATGTGCATAATTATAATATCAGTTACATAATGAAAATACGTCAGTTGAATAAGCCTAAGGTCACAAGACTCTGTTTGGCTAACCACACAATTCCCATACCAAATTGTTTTTATATTATTATATTATATAGTTTCATGTCACACCACTAAATTAATTTAATTAACTCATACTTATAATTATAATAATTATAATTTCCATTGTAATATACTTAATAAATCTTTACATATCTAATTTAATTAATAACTTAGATTAAAACAACATTTTATTTAATTTATTTATTTTCTTAAATATTAAATAATTCATTTAATTTAATTATTTTCTTAAATTAAATCCTTCAATAAAATTATAATTATTCAATTTAATTAGCATTAATCAATTTAGTTACAAAATTAATTCACCACAATTATCAATTATTTATTTTCCTCAATAAATAAATTTTTTAAAATATTTACTTAATTCAATAAATATTTAAATTAAATTACAAATTTCTCGATCGTTACAGATTCTAATTACTAATTATGGTTTCTAATTAATTAGGTTTCCTAAATAATTATTTGGGTTTTCCTAATTAACTTTAAATTCTATAATACGCGACATAAATCATATAACACAATCACTACACGGTCTTGAACTCGTATTTAACTTTTGAACTAGGGTTATCAAATTAATACTAGGGTTTTCTACCGTTACACCATAATTGACCAACCATTATCTGAATACACATACAGTATGTAGTTATAGCACTGAAATATAATTAATATTATATTATTATTCTCATTCCTTATTCAAAATCCAGAATTAGGGTTTTGAATTCATATCCGACTTATTGATTAAGTTAAAATAATTAACATAACTAATATGAATAAATTCATATAAAAAAATATTTATTATAATAATTCTAATAATCATTTCATATATTATTTAAATAATACAATAATCATATTTTCATGGAAAATAAATAATAAAAATATTTTTACTACTAAAATAATTTATTATAAATATAATTTATAACAATCAATAATTCCCAAAAAAATTATTTGTAAATATTCATGTAATAAGTAAATATTTATTTATCACATATATACATACACTTTACCTTGCACATATTCCCACCTTTATTTTAAAAAAAAATAGACGAAAAATTTCTTATTTAATTATATCAAAAATATTGGGTTATTACAGTAGGTATTTAGTTCTATTATGTCTATGAACTTGAATGTGCGTATAAATTTCAGAAATTTTACTGAATTAAAGAAAATATAGGATAATAAGAATTTTTTCAAAGTTTCAGTGAGCTTTGAATGGCAAGTGAGGCAGAAATTAATGAAAATGGAGATACCAAAGGTAGCATGTGGGCTTTGGATCAGAAGGTTGATCAGCACATGGATGAGGAAGCTGGAAGACTTATAAATATGTATAGAGAAAAAGTAAGATGCAATTTCTCTTTCTCTTTCACTTTCTCATTCTCATTCAATCTCTCTTTTTGTCTTGCATATATTCTTACCTTTTGTGTTCTGGCAACTGCAATTAGTATATAGGTATTATTTGTGACACCCCCAAAATTAGGTATACATCACCCATTCTAAGTCGCCAGATACATGGTACAAAATTTAAATACAACTTCATTTATATAACTGTTGAGCTGTCGTATAGAATACGACCACAGTTAACTGTGAGTTTTAATACAAATGTATGTAAATCATATGGTGTCTCGACCACAACCTTACAATGGTACTTTACATAAAAGTATAGTCAAAGATTGTTTTAGAAACTAAAATCTTTGGGAAGTACTCAAGGAAACCTTCGTACATGGGAGGCCATGCGTCTAGGTTATAATAGATATCATATGGCCACAGAATTATCCTTGGTTGACCCAATAGACCCCAAAGAAAAACGAGAAGATTACTATCATCTTCTTTCCAATGGTGAGTTTTCTCTTGACATATAACTATCTCCACTGTCTCCAAATGAATATTATATTTTAAATCAACTCCAAGATCATATAGGTAGTGCCAGTAAATATACTCAAAGAAGTGGATGCAAGACAACCACATCTTATGATAACACGAGGTTGTATATCATTAGACATCTTGTATGATAGTGGCAAAACACCCTTCCAAAGTTGGGTTCACCTCACCCTATTTGATTCACCAAATATAACTACTAAATGTTGTATAGAATACAACACACTTTTCTATACTGTTTAAGGAGAACCTCCATGACTAGAGACCACTATTATATTCCCTATTATCCCCGCTCGACCCAAGACACTCTTACAAAGAACACTCTTATTACCTGAAAGGAATTGTGAAGCAGAAATGGTGAGCACAACTAGCCTAGTAAGGAATATCATGACTAAAGATAATTAAATTATCAATATCTTTCATCAATAATAAATCAGAAATTTAGAACATATGGTAGATGATAAAACTTTTCAACCATAGTTGCAGCGGAACGAGCAATCCATTAGAAGAGTCAAATAGACCATAAGGTCTATTATCTTCTCTATGTTAAAAGTCCACCAATAATATGTTATCCATATAAAATAAATCAACAGTTCCTGTCCACAATCATATGAATAACTCATAATCATAATTGTGGTTCTAAATTCCTCTTCGCAACTAGGATGAAGGTAATTCTCATCACCTATCTACACCTGAAACATCAAAAATCATGGTTATACCAAATCAGAATTCCTGCTCATAATCATACTAATAAATTCATCTTTGCACCACGGCCAAAGATATTCATTAACAATTCATCTTTGCACTACATGCCAAAGACATACAACTATATTTTAGAAGAGTCAAGTAGAACATGATATCTACTATCTTCTACGCATTTAAAAGTGTATAATAAATATTTTATTGCTGAGACTCAGCTTAATAAATAATCCACATCATCGAATCACCCCTGCACTACGGCCAAGGATATTCGTTAATATCACATCCATGAATTTATATTTCATCATTTGAGACTCGCTTTCGATAATCAATCCATATCTTTGAATTATCCATGCACTACTACCAAAGATATTCATTATTATCACATCCATGAATTAATATTTCATCATTTGAGACTCATTTCAATAATTAATCCACATCATCGAATCATCCACCGCACTACATGTGCCAAGGATATTCATTAGTATCACGACCACGAATTATCCATGCACTCACGGGCCAAAGATAATCGTGTTTTCATCAACTAGTCCCGATCATGCAATAAAACAATTCATCTTTGCACCCTTGGTCAAGAGAATCCATAGCCATAATCATACCAAAATTGTCCATCAATTCACTACGGCCAATGAGGACTTTTTCCACATCATTTGTAACATTACGGTCATGATTATACCGAATAATCTCTTGTCATAATCATACCAAGTCCATCTATGCACTACAGGCCACAGATGACTTTCAACACAATATAAGCATGAAGATGATGACAATGATATAAGAATCAATCAAATGAGATAAAGGATAAATATTAAACCTTTATAATACAATTTATCCATCGTTCAATAATTAAAAAATATTATCAATCACTTAATAATCTCTTAATCTAATATCATTAATATTATAACAATATTTTAATTATTTCTTAAACTTATAAACAATTTATTTCAATTGTTTACACTTTATCAAATAATACATTTAATCATTCAAAAATGCCACACTCATAAGATTTCATAATCAATGATCAAATCCCTCATCAAAATCTGCATATACCCTATATAGAATTCTCAAGCCACAAAATCCTATTTTCCAATTTTATTACTTCACATAACATATTTAATTCATTTACTCATAAGTAGTTCATTTTTATAAAAAATACCAAATCAGTCCCAAAAATATTTCTTTTCTGGGATTTAGCAGAATATAGTCCCATCTTGAACATATATTTTTCTCAGAATTTTTAAAATTCATTTACTATTTTTCCTATGGATAAAACTGCCGAATATTTAGACATTTATCATAAATTGTACTTTTATCCAAAAATTCCGAAATTTACAGGGTATACTCCTGTTATATACATGTACTCCCAAAAAATATTTCACCAATTTTGGAGTTAACTACAAGGAGTTATAACAGTTTACTTTTAAAATTGTTTTTTCCCATAAAATCCATAACTCTTAATGTATACATCAAAAAATCGCCATTTTTGGACACAATTTAGAAAACTCATTAAATTATCATTTCAAAATTTTCCAGAATTTTTGAGGGTCAGAAAAATTATGAAATGCCCCTGGCAGAAACCCCTTTTTAATGAAAATACTATTCGTATGAATACGAAGGATCATTCACCATGCATGTGGTAATCTACATAGACAGGTTATTCCAACAGAATAATAAAGAATGGAATAATGATCGATTCACCATGCGTATGCGATAGATGTCTGATGAGTTATTCCCAAACGAATAATAAATAATGGAACCAGTCCCGCCAGAAACGCATGCACGAGGATATTCCAATGTAATAATAAAGAATGGAATAACAACAAAATCACCATGCATGCGATCGATCGCATGCATACAAAGTTATTCCAATGTAATAATTAATGGAACCGGTCAAAGCGTAATACGCACAAACAGGATATTAAATGACGTAATAATAAAGAACGAAATAATAGAAGAATTTCACCATGTATGCGGTATTTCAGATAAAAGCAGTTTTTCCAACATAATAATAAAGAATGAAATAACAATGAGAATTTCACCAAGTATAGGGCATCCCGTATGAGTTATTCCAATAGAATAATAAAGAATGAAGTAAAGAAGTTCTCTTCATGAATAAGAAAGAAAGAATACCCCTTACGAGTACAACAAATAATATCCCCTACTAGTACAACAAATAATATTCCCTACGACATAATAAATAATATCCCCTACGAGTACAACAAATAATATCTCCTACGAGTACAACAAATAATATCCCCTACGAGTACAACAAATAATATCCCCTACCTTTGAAAGAAGAGTTTTCCGACTTGTAGGGCGAGGATATACTCGAAGAAAACTTGCACTACGCTCAAAGCTTTCTTAAACTCTAAAGAAATACGCTCAAGATTATAGAAGAAGAACTCTCTCTATCGTTTCTCTCTCTATAGTTTCAGTGAATTCGTAAGAAATAATGAAGGAATGAGTTTCTATTTATTGAAGAATGGACTGCATAGTAACTAATTCATGAACGGTCCAGATTGATTTACTTTAATCTGACGGTCCATATTTAAAGCAAAATCTTTTAAATAAAATATAATATATTCTATTTATAATCTAATAAAACGAATAACTTTATAAAAGATTTTACTATGCAGGCACTATGCAAACACTATGCATAATAAAATATAATATATTCTAATTATTGTCTAATAAAACAGATAACTTTATAAAAGTATTTTGTTTTATATAAAAGATTTTACTATGCAAAAACACTACGCGTGCACTATACAACACTATGCATAATAAAATATAATATATTCTATTTATAGAATAACTTTATAAAAGTATTTTGTTTTATATAAAAAGATTTTTTACTATGCAAAATACTATGAGACATTTATAACACTATGCATAATAGAATATAATATATTCTATTTATATAATAACTTTATAAAAGTATTCATTTTTATATAAAAGATTTTACGTATTATTACATTAATAATACCAATAAAACAAAAAGCGAGTGACTTATCACGTAAGCATTAATAATCAATACCGTGCTATTTACCAAAAATAAAAAATTGAATACTTTTATTTCATAAAATTTAGGTCTCACAATCACCCTCCTTATGAAATTTCTCGCCTCGAAATTTCGTACGACGCATTCGGTATTGAAGAGATGAGAATACCTTGCTTTTTTTCGGATTGTACCTTCCGGTTATATCCTTTGTATCATAATTTTTCTATTGCTCATCTCCTGTATTTCAGATATCATTCTAGAATATATCTTCAAAACAAAGGTTAATTGACATATCATAATTTGTCAACTTATCAAGTAAACAATTTCAGCTTAGGTAAGTCACACACTAGCAAAGTATATAACTCGTCTTTCCCCTCCTAGTTCTAGACTTTTATCTCCGCCAGCGACCATATCCCTAAGCTCTGATACCAACTGTGACACCCCCAAAATTAGGTATACATCACCCATTCTGAGTCGCCAGATACATGGTACAAAATTTAAATACAACTTCATTTATACAATTTGTTGAATGTCAGATGAATATAAATACCCACGATTAAGTGTGAGTTTTAATACAAATGTATGTAACTCTCATGGTGCCTCGACCACAACCTTACAATGGTACTTTACATAAAAGTATAGTCAAAGACTGTTTTAGAAACTAAAATCTTTGGGAAGTACTCAAGGAAACCTTCGCATATGGGAGGCCATGCCTCAGGTTATAATAGATATCATATGGCCACAGAATTATCCTTGGTTGACCCAATAGACCCCAAAGAAAAACGAGAAGATTACTATCATCTTCTTTCCAATGGTGAGTTTTCTCTTGACATATAACTATCTCCACTGTCTCCAAATGAATATTATATTTTAAATCAACTCCAAGATCATATAGGTAGTGCCCAGAATATACTCTAAAGAAGTGGATGCGCACAACCCTGTCTTATGATAACACGAGGTTGTATGTCATTAGACATCTTGTATGATAGTGGCAAAACACCCTTCCAAAGTTGGGTTCACCTCACCCTATTTGATTCACCAAATATAACTACTAAATGTTGTATAGAATATAACACACTTTTCTATACTGTTTAAGGAGAACCTCCACAGCTAGAGACCACTATTATATTCCCCTATTATCCCCGCTCGACCCGGCAACACTCTTACGGCAACACTCTTATTACCTGAAAGGAATTGTGAAGCAGAAATGGTGAGCACAACTAGCCTAGTAAGGAATATCATGACTAAAGATAATTAAATTATCAATATCTTTCATCAATAATAAATCAGAAATTTAGAACATATGGTAGATGATAAAACTTTTCAACCATAGTTGCAGCGGAACGAGCAATCCATTAGAAGAGTCAAATAGACCATAAGGTCTATTATCTTCTATGTTAAAAGTCCACCAATAATATGTTATCCATATAAAATAAATCAGCAGCCTCGCCCACAATCATATGAATAACTCATAATCATAATTGTGGTTCTAAATTCCTCTTCAAGAACTAGGATGAAGGTAATTCTCATCACCTATCTACACCGAAACATCAAAAATCATGGTTATACCAAATCGAAATTCTCGCTTTCATAATCATACTAATAAATTCATCTTTGCACCACTACCAAAGATATTCATTAACAATTCATCTTGCACTACATGCCAAAGACATACAACTATATTTTAGAAGAGTCAAGTAGAACATGATATCTACTATCTTCTACGCATTTAAAAGTGTATAATAAATATTTTATTCTTTGAGACTCGACAATAAATAATCCACATCATCGAATCACCCCTGCACTACGGCCAAGGATATTCGTTAATATCACATCCATGAATTTATATTTCATCGCTGAGACTCTGCTCGATAATCAATCCATATCACTGAATTATCCATGCACTACGGCCAAAGATATTCATTATTATCACATCCATGAATTAATATTTCATCGCTGAGACTCAGCTCAATAATTAATCCACATCATCGAATCATCCCTGCACTACAGGCCAAGGATATTCATTAGTATCACGACCACGAATTATCCATGCACTACGGGCCAAAGATAATCGTGTTTTCATCAACGGTCCTGATCATGCAATAAAACAATTCATCTTTGCACCCTTGGTCGAAGAGAATCCATAGCCATAATCATACCAAAAATTGTCCATCAATTCACTACGGGCCAATGAGGACTTTTTCCACATCATTTGTAACATTACGGTCATGATTATACCGAATAATCTCTTGTCATAATCATACCAAGTCCATCTATGCACTACAGGCCACAGATGACTTTCAACACAATATAAGCATGAAGATGATGACAATGATATAAGAATCAATCAAATGAGATAAAGGATAAATATTAAACCTTTATAATACAATTTATCCATCGTTCAATAATTAAAAAATATTATCAATCACTTAATAATCTCTTAATCTAATATCATTAATATTATAACAATATTTTAATTATTTCTTAAACTTATAAACAATTTATTTCAATTGTTTACACTTTATCAAATAATACATTTAATCATTCAAAAATGCCACACTCATAAGATTTCATAATCAATGATCAAATCCCTCATCAAAATCTGCATATACCCTATATAGAATTCTCAAGCCACAAAATCCTATTTTCCAATTTTATTACTTCACATAACATATTTAATTCATTTACTCATAAGTAGTTCATTTTTATAAAAATATCAAATCAGTCCAAAAATATTTCTTTTTCGGGATTTAGCGTAATATAGTCCCATCTTGAACATATATTTTCTCGTAATTTTTAAAATTCATTTACTATTTTTCCTATGGATAAAGCTGCCGAATATTTAGACATTTATCATAAATTGTACTTTTATCCAAAAATTCCGAAATTTACTGAGGTATACTCTGTTATATACATGTACTCCCAAAAATATTTCACCAATTTTGGAGTTAACTACAAGGAGTTATAACAGTTTACTTTTAAAATTGTTTTTCCCATAAAATCCATAACTCTTAATGTATACATCAAAAAAATCGCCATTTTTGGACACAATTTAGAAAACTCATTAAATTATCATTTCAAAATTTTCCAGAATTTTTGAGGGTCAGAAAAATTATGAAATGCCCCTGGCAGAAACCCCTTCTTAATGAAAATACTATTCGTATGAATACGAAGGATCATTCACCATGCATGTGGTAATCTACATAGACAAAGTTATTTCCAATGAATAATAAAGAATGGAATAATGGTGATCGATTCACCATGCGTGCGATAGATCTGTATGCAGAAAAGTTATTCCCAATGTAATAATAAATAATGGAACCAGTCCCGGCAGAACGCACGCAGACGTGATATTCCAAATGAATAATAAAGAATGGAATAACAACAAAAATCACCATGCATGCGATCGATCATATGCATGAGTTATTCCAATGAATAATTAATGGAACTGGTCAAAGTATAATGCACACCAACAGGATATTCCGACAGAATAATAAAGAACGAAATAATAGAAGAATTTCACCATGTATGCGGTACTTCGCATAAACAGGTTTTTCCAACATAATAATAAAGAATGAAATAACAACAGAATTTCACCAAGTATAGGGCATCCCGCGTATACAGGTTATTCCAATAGAATAATAAAGAATGAAGTAGCAGAAGTTCTCTTCATGAATAAGAAAGAAAGAATACCCCTTACGAGTACAACAAATAATATCCCCTACGAGTACAACAAATAATATTCCCTACGTACAATAAATAATATCCCCTACGAGTACAACAAATAATATCTCCTACGAGTACAACAAATAATATCCCCTACGAGTACAACAAATAATATCCCCTACCTTTGAAAGAAGAGTATTCCGACTTGTAGGGCGAGGATATACTCGAAGAAAACTTGCACTACGCTCAAAGCTTTCTTAAACTCTAAAGAAATACGCTCAAGATTATAGAAGAAGAACTCTCTCTATCGTTTCTCTCTCTATAGTTTCAGTGAATTCGTAAGAAATAATGAAGGAATGAGTTTCTATTTATTGAAGAATGGATCATAGATAGTAACTAATTCATGAACGGTCCAGATTGATTTACTTTAATCTGACGGTCCATATTTAAAGCAAAATCTTTTAAATAAAATATAATATATTCTATTTATAATCTAATAAAACGAATAACTTTATAAAAGATTTTACTATGCAGGCACTATGCAAACACTATGCATAATAAAATATAATATATTCTAATTATTGTCTAATAAAACAGATAACTTTATAAAAGTATTTTGTTTTATATAAAAAGATTTTACTATGCAAAACACTATGCAGGCACTATACAACACTATGCATAATAAAATATAATATATTCTATTTATAGAATAACTTTATAAAAGTATTTTGTTTTATATAAAAAGATTTTACTATGCAAAATACTATGCAGACACTATGCAACACTATGCATAATAGAATATAATATATTCTATTTATATAATAACTTTATAAAAGTATTCTGTTTTATATAAAAAGATTTTCTGTATTATTACATTAATAATACCAATAAAACAAAACTGAGTGACTTATCACGTAAGCATTAATAATCAATACCGTGCTATTTACCAAAATAAAAAAAATTGAATACTTTTATTTCATAAAATTCGGGGTCTCACATTATTTTCAATTTTACATCCTGGCGTTTGACTACCTAGAGCTGAATCTATGAAAAGCTTATTTTTTTAATATTAATTTTTAAAAATATATTTTTTCCAAAACTTACTTTAGAGGCTTCA
Source organism: Panax ginseng (assembly GCA_020205605.1). NCBI lineage: Eukaryota > Viridiplantae > Streptophyta > Magnoliopsida > Apiales > Araliaceae > Panax > Panax ginseng. Next base: position 52,073,196 of record CM035145.1, read on the forward strand.
TGTTCATAATGATTACCTGGCACCCAAATTATTTATGTATATGAGTGTGTATTTTAGGAATAATGTGTTCAAGAATAATTGAAGTGAAAGCATAACGAAGAAATCTTCGAATGCATCTGTCTGAATTATGTCTCTCTAAGGATTTAGAATTTGTTTATGATGCTTGATGTGATAGTATAATGTTAGAATTGCTTAACTCGAATTTTTGTTTGCAAATTGAATAGTAGCTTTAAGTTTCATTACTATCCCTTTAAAATTTGGCGATTATAATTAACTTAGTTTTGTTTTGTACAGAAATTCTCAGCTTTATTGCTTTTGCGTCTTGCGTTCCAGAGTCTTGGAGTGGTCTACGGAGACTTGGGATTCTCCTTTGTATGTATTTTACAATACCTTTCCTCATGGAATCAAGCATCCAGAGGGCCTTAAAATATTACTCCGTCCTTTATTATTTATCTTTTTAAAATGCATACATATTAAAAAAATAATTAATATTATATTTATTAATTACAAATTATTTTTAATATTAATATTGTCATTACATTGAAAAAAGTATTACTTAATGAATAGAAAGTAATGAGAAAACTAAAAGTATATTTAATACTTGATTTAATGTTATGTTTGGTGTTTGCTTCATCTTCCTTTTAGCTCATAATTTTTTTGTTTTTGGGTGGTAGGAATTTGGATGCCAGGATGACAAGACATTTTGTGGGATATTTGATGGCCATGGTCCATGGGGGCATTTTGTTGCCAAGACAGTTCGAGAATCATTGCCACTGTCTTTGTTGTGCAATTGGTAAGAGGCAGTTGTTGAAACCTCACTTAACCCCAATTTTGATTTCGAGTCGAATAAAAGGCTTTAGAGATTTAATTTATGGGCATTCTTACTTTTAAGACTGAGGATTTTAATTGAACATAGAATTCCATCTGTGTTTCCTCCAAATGATGGCCCTGGCAAATATGTGAATGCAAACTTTTACTTTATGTCAGCTTATTGCTTAATATAGTACTAATAATCTTAGATATATGGCTTGCAAGTTGTGTATGTGTGTGGAATCGCATTACTATTCATTATCCATCATGTTCAATTGTTGAACGATCTTTGAGTTAATGTTTATATATACTATATAACACTATATGCTAAAATTAACTGTTAAATTGCTTTGAGAACCATTTTAAAATTGTGGCATTAAGTCACGTGGATAATACATATTTGTTTTATTTAAAGACCAATTTTTTTCCCAGTTCTTCGAACTAGCCCGTGCATTGCACGAGCTATCAACCAGGGTTCCTAATTTCATAACATATATCACCCAAACATATTGAGGTATTGATTGAATTTAAAATCTCATTCCTTAAAATATTAAAGTGACATACATCATAAAATTAAGTTTATTATTCTCTCAGGATTAAGAATAATTGCACATTAATAGTAATTAAAAAATTATTTATAATAACAGTGTTAGTTCTCAGTAGTCACAATATAGATCTAGAAGGGGGGGTTGAATAGATCCTTTTAATTTCAAATACTTTTCTCGTTTATTTTGTATTGCTCATGAATTAGCATATGACAAACATAAGAATCTTTTCAAGCATAGTGGAATAAGTAAAAGATCTCCTTCATTGATATATTCATAATCAGATATACATTGCTCGTAGAGTTAATTCAGTAGTAAGTAGTTAAAACATACATATCAGTTATAGCAGTTAATGTACATAATGTAAATGACATAAAGTAAAAGACACAAGGGGTTTTAAGTGGTTCAGAGACTCAAGCTCCTAATTCACTCTTCTACTTTCAACTAGCAGGATTTCCACCAAGGAAAGGCAAGACCCTAAATCACTAAGATTCCATCAAGGCCCAGTGACCTTGGGACTTGATTCACTAAGAACTCTTCAAGGCCAGTGACCTTGGAACTTCTCTAGTTCCCTAGGAACTCTTCCACCCAATGAGCTTGGAACTTCATTTAGTCCTTCCAGACAAGGACCCCTCAGGCCCTGGCTTCTTGTTGTTGAGTTATTTGTTTGTTTATTGGAGTTGGTGCTGAGCTGCTAAGATGTCTTTAAGCTCTGAACATCTTCTATACTTAGCAGCTTGGTGTGACCATCCTTGAAGTGTAGTTGAGTGTTGCATAATGCTCAGCTTCTTCAGTTACTCAACCACTTCTGATGATCCCTAGATGAACTACCTTGAAGATCATTCTTCTTGATACTTGATGGCTGCACATGATGGGTTTCTAAGATGACAGTAAGCTCTTCTGCTAGGTACTTAGAAACTTTCTCATGCTTGACACCATGATGGCGTTGGTGATCTTCTTTCTTGATACTTGATGCCTTCTCATGATGGACTTGCTAAGATGATTGTAAGCTCTTCTATCTAGTACTTTACGTTGATTAGATCACTATTTTACGTTGATTAGATCAGTCCACCAGTTCTTCAAACTCATCAACTCCAACAACCTTTGATCTTTGAAGCTCTTATTGATTTATACTCCTTCCCAATACTCCCGTTGGAAAGTAGTCATTAAAGGCTTTTTGAATTGCTTCATATATCTCGAGTTGTTTGGTGCAAACTGTAGATGTGACATGACATGACTTTCTAAAACTGCAGTCTACTGTTTCACCTACCCCGTCAGAGATGTCACTTTAATGCCTTGGGCAGGTCGACTACTTTATTTCCTCCTTCTGATTTCTCTATCAGAGGTTGTCCTTTTGCATCGATGCTCTCAATAAGCTCTTGTCCAAATACCAACCTTCAGATTGAACCGTTTCCAATGCTTCAATCTTTGGATGACAGAACTCTACGATTCTGATGCTTACTTTCTTGGATCTGATCATAGTGTCTTGTTGACTGTTGCTCATTTGACATGTAGAGACAACACTACGATCTTTGAAGAGTGTTCATTTTATCTTTAGTGTAGAACACATCTTCCTTCTATTGTGCAGTGCTTCAACACTTCTATTTGCTTCGACTGCTTTTTGATACTGATGGCTTGACTCCTTTCTCTGGCCCCTTCTGAATAGCAAGACACTTTAGATTTGTAGAGTGTCCAGCTCACTTTCTCCTTGTGATCTCCCGTTCACTTATCATTAATGGACTGACCCAATGCTTAATCACTTTATCCTTGTTCTTCAGAAGATGACCAGTATCTCTGTGTACACTCCGTCAGTTCTTTCTTTGTTTGGAAAACACTACGATCCTGGTTGCTTCCAAGATCGTTGTCTTCTGATCACTTGATAGCTACTGCACTCGCTGACTTTCATTAGTCAGTTACTGAAGTCTTCTTATGATCAACTTATGGAAGAATTCATCTCGAATGGCTTCACAACTCAATCTGGATGCTGATTGATTTGATGCTTAGATCTTCTGTTAGCTTGCATGCCATTTGTTGAGTGCTCTCTAGTTTCCTTCAGGTGGGATGTATCTTTGTAGTACCAACCAGAGGCTTCATTCCTTTGGATATTCTGGGAGTGTTCATTTGTTGAGAATCCTATTTTCTCTATGATTCTGCCTTGGCATTGTGAGCACATCAGTTGAAGTCTCGATTTACACACACTACGATTCAAATTTTAGTCATCTGCATAACACGACTCCGGGATCAGATCTTGACATTCTACGATTTTTGTCGTTGTGCTTGTTGTCTTCATCTGATCTTGCTCGACTACGATCTCTGCCTCTGATACATTCAGTAGACTCTACGACTCTAAGTGTAGTCTACGATTCTTGACTTGGCTTCGACATCAGTAGACTCTATGACTCCGAGTGTAGTCTACGACTTGACTTAGCTTTAGCAGATGCTCGGTCGGCTCGTAGGTAGGCTGTCTCTACGATTCTGAACATGACTTCCTCAGCAAACTACGGTTCCAAGGAAGTGCTACTCGACACACTACGATCCTTTCTCGTCTCTCCTGGCAGTCTACGAACTCCGAGATCTACTATCTTGCCTACTACGATTCTGCCTTGATAACTCTCGAGTTTTCCTTGACTCTCCTAGCAGATTACGATTTCTGGTGCAGTGCTCGACGATCAGACAAGCCTATCTATAAGATCATAAGATCAACCTAACATGCTTGATCTGTAATAACCCAATATTTTTAATATAATTAAGTAATAAATTTTGCATTTAATTTTTTTTATAAAGGTGGGATTATGTGCAAAGAAAAGTATATGTATTTATGTAATAAATAAAACTTATTTATTATATGAATAATTATAAATAAATTCTTTTATGAATTATTGATCATTATAGATTATATTCTTTTTATAAATTAATTTTATAATAAAAATATTTATTATTTATTTTCCATGAAATATGATTATTGTATATAGGATATAATTGTTAGGATTGTTATGATAAGCAATGAATACACTCTTAGATTGACAATATCACTATTGTGGACATTAATTCATGTCGTATAAGCAAATTAGTGATGAAGATTGACACGGGCCAAAGCTAAACCATATGTCTTAGTCAAGAAGATAAAATCAAGTAGCAAATTGCCAAAGGGTCGGATTGGAGAAAATTATTATTTTACTTTAGAAATTAAATGAAACAATTAGGTGATATGTGCGACATTAATAAGCCATGGAATAAAGTGAGTTATGTTCGATGAAGGAATTATTAAGTAAACCATTAATTAATTGTGGTAGAATATTGATTACTTAGTAATTAATTAATAATATGTGATTACTATTATTTGCAATATATCTATAAATATAATATGAATTATTTAGATAATTAATGATTATGGAGATCCATAAATACAATAACCGTTGATGATTGGAGCAATTAATTTTGGTGTTAACTAATCAAGGAAGTGAATAATTTATTTAATTGACATAAAACGAATAAGTTATTAATATAATAAGATTTTATTGACTATTATGTGCATGTGAGCAATATTATATGACTATACTATATAGTGTAGTGTGACATTTATGTGATTACATAGTGAGTTTTATTGAAACTATATGGTATATGTATATCATGAAATGTGTAAGTAACCATATATTAAGGTTTATTAAAACTATAGGGTATAAACACATCATGAAGGTGTATGTGACAAAATGTATGTGGGTATATATTAAAATAATATACCATGAGCATATTGTAAGCTATTATTTTTAATAAAGTATACCGATGTGATAAAAATTATACATGTATTATATGTATGTTACATTGCCATATTACATCTACTACCTTGAAATATTAAATATGTAAATCATATTGTGACACTAAGTTATAATGTATGGTTGATATGTGTATACAATATAGCATAAGAATAAGAGTTGTGTATAAGTATATGGTCTAATATTGCAAGAGTACTGAGTTAAATTGCTTGTCCCAAAATGAGTGTCCCATTTGCTCAAATCTTAGTCACGTGTAGAACAAAAGGCTAAGGATTATGTTCTTCCTTTCCTTCCAAACATTCCTAGCTAATGATTATGGGGGGAGTGGTGATCATGATGCAAATCACCAACCAATTACCAACTCCTCCTTACCTTTCATGTAATCTTTTCATCCATGAGTTTGGTTTAGTGGGAAATCTCATTGTCTGTGTATTAGATTTCCTATAAGTATGAGCTCCCCTTCCATTTTTCTATTTGCTGAGAATTCCATTGAAGGTGAGGTAGAGAGCATACAAGTAGTCTAAGGGCTTGAGAGTTCATTAGGAGCAAGTTCATTGCACATTTCAAAGGTATAATTCCATTTTCCTTGCTTCCATTTCATTCTCTATAAAAAAAATGGAGTTTGAGTTCTTGAAATTCAAATTCTTAATTATGTGGAATTGGTCAAATGGAAGCCACAAGCAACATATCGTGTGCAGCTCCGAGTAAGAAGGGGAAAAGAAAGATAGAAGGCCACGACTTAGGAAAATTCGATAAGAAGAAATGGAAAAAGATATGTTATTTTTGCGGTTATGAAGGACATACCACTCTGTATTGTCCCAACTATAAACCAAGTGCATGTTTTATTTGTGGATTGGAAGGTCATCAGGCGAAGGGTTGTCCAAAATCAAGAAAGAGGTGTAGGAAATAGGTAGAATTAGTATTTAATTATGTATGTTTGGTAATGTACATGTGTATTATAATAATCCCAACTTTGATGTAAGTTGTAGTAGCGATTCTCGACTTTTGTGGTCACAAAGGGATATCGGATGTTTAAAACAGTATGTGCTATGTTATGTACAATGAAATAGTTGAATGAATATGAAGTTATGTTTGGTTAATGAAACCAGTTTAAAATATTTAACTTATACGATAAGGTTTAGAATGTAAGTTAATAAAATATAGATTATGTTTTATTTAACTTGTGACTCCCCCAAATTCAGGTACTTACAACCCGAACTCGGTGCTTCACGATACCATTTCTATGAGCGGAATAATACTAATAATAATAACAATAATATAAAAATCAAACTTAGTTTACATTTTTCAGAGTCTAATCCTAAGTACGCAACCTTTACTATAATTCCTTACATGATAGATAATATATGTATCATTGCCTTAATACTGTCTAACTATTACAAAAGATACCATTACACATATTCAGTTTGCTTTCCTTTTTCACTTGTTCTTGTCTGAACCTTCAGGTTGATCACGCTTAGCTGAAAACATTTAAATTAAGCAAGGGTGAGCATTTGAGTGCCCAGCACGTAATAACAATTAGAAATATAATTAGCTGAAAGATATAAATGTTGTCTTTGTACATCACTTCTACAACGAAAAAATAGTTGTGAAGTAAACTGAACCGATAATAACAACATAACAATTCTATCTAAAATTTTTGAAACTACGTATAGACTATATATATAGGGTAGTCGACATATTATGAACATTGTTTTAATTTTCGATAAGGTTTAGCAGAACTTCATCTGTAAACCGTCAAAATTTACAGGCACGAGGGTGATCTGCCCAATGTGCCCTGTATTGATCAATACTACATTGCTAGAACGATATTATTGTTCATCATTTGTCTGCCTGAGCGCATAAAAATTTTTCCGTGATCGGGATGTTCATACTTAGACTGAAATCCGAAGCAAAACAATTTGATTGGATTCAAAAAGGTTTTATCATATTCAACGAAATTTTGAAATATATGTCTAGCTGATCAAATAGCTTAGGCGACTTTTATATATATATATATATATATATATATATATATATATATATATATATATATATCAACATGTGATTAAATATAATGATTATCCAAGTGGGGACACTTGTATAACTATATATAGAAATTAACGAACAAAATATATATATCGAATTATCATATACTAACATGTTGATAAACCTGTAATAACCTAGAGATTTTCTATATAAAATAAATAAGAAATTTTGCATATAAATTTTTTATTTATTTATTTAATGACGAGAATAAGTGTATACAGTAATGTGAACGATAAATGCAAATATATTTATTACTTGAAAAAAATTAGAAATAATTTTGGAATAATTAATTACCACAAAACTATATTGTTATGATAATTAATTTACGTAGTTTAAATGTTTTTATTAATTATTTTCATGAAAACATTATTGGAAATAATATATGAAGTGATAATTAGAATTATATATTAAATATTTTATTATATGATTTGCTCGTAATATTTAAGTTAATTATTTTAACTTGATTATTGATGTTGTGTAAGAAAGAGAATTCAGATATGAGATTCAAACCCCGGATTGGGATTGTGATCAAGAGATGAGAATAATAATATTATATTATTGTTATAATAATTTTACTGATTACCATAAATATGTACATTGTGTATATGCTTGATGAGATAATATTGAGCAATGGCCATTGATTAGGTCATATACAAAGATCTTGTCTTTGTGAAACCCTAATTATTAAACTCAGTTATGAGAAATGACTGAGTGGTGACTGTGTATATGAAGTTATTGTGTATAAGATGTCGATAATTAGGACAAACCCTAATTATTACAACCCTAACCGGTTGAAGTTAGAGATCGTAATGACTGTGTTAGTAACATACACATATAATTAGATAACCCTAATGGTCAATTAGAAACCCTAATTGATGGCGTTAAGAAACCCTAATTATAGAACCCTAAATTTTAAATCGAAAACCCTAATTTTAAATTATTGGGTTTAATTACGATGTTAATGTATAAATGTTTTAATTTACCAAAGGATGAAAAGTAATTGGTAAATAATAAGAATTACCATCTAGTGATTAAATATTACATTTAATTGTCATGTACAAGAATGCCCATGAAATTATATAAGAAATTACCAAAATACCCTTTTTGGCTTATTAGTGTATTATTAGTTACATTATTTTAAAATCTAAAGTGATAAACCCTAATGGTTATGGGTAATGTCTATAATGCCCTTACTAGTGAAAGAGAGAAGTCCAAAATGCCCTTGTGCATTATTAAAGGAAGAAATTAATTATTGGAGGGGAAATTACCATTTTGCCCTTTTGTCCACTTTAGTGCATTATTGGTGAATTATTTGTGCATTATTGTGTTACCAATCACCACAAATCCGCCATTCAATCTAGAATTCACTTATGGATTTGTATTATTACCATCAATCAACCATTACATGATTGCCTACATGATTTATATAGATTGGAGATAGAGAAAGTCCTCATTATACACTAAAATTATGCACAACACTTAGCTTCATTCTCTCTAGACCAAACCTCCGAAATTCTCTTACCCATACACTCATAATCAAAGCCCAGCAACCACAAACAACAAATCAGAAGCATCAAAGTCAGAAATCAAGAAATCAAAGTAAGAAAAGGTATGAAATCCCAAAAATTAGAAATTCTTCGACTCAATGTTAATTGATGCAATTGATTGTTTAAAGTTGTTTAATAGGGAGTCTATTAATGTTCTAGGTTGTAAAAACACAGACCCATAACATCAAAGTACACGAATTTGAAGATTTGAGAAATCTAAAAATTTTCATTTCTGTGATTTTTTGTCAAATGTCAGAGCTTATATATCTTTTCTTGATCATGAGTTTTGTTGTTTAAAAGTTGTTATATGTAGCACGATATGTGGTCTTTAATATGAAAAACGAATCAAGTTCATAGATATTGTAGATCGAGGATTTATAAGCGGTCAAAATGGGTTGACCAAAGATTGACCTATCGTTTCTTCAAACCAGGAAAATATTCTAAGTGTCCGAGAAAATATTTTTTTGGCAAATGTCGAAGCCTTATATCTAGGTTATATTTAATGTGTTTTGTGTTCTAAAGGTTGTTATGTGTAGCGTGTTATGTGGTATTTAACCTCCAAAAAGAATCAGGTCCATATATATTATGGATTAAGAGTTATTTAAGGTCAAAGTGGGTTGATTTAAGATTCATCGAAAAATTTCGGGCAAATTTTAATTTTCTAAGTGTTGATTTTTCTGACAAGGTTTGACCATACTTTAGCTGCTTGATTTCTTGTTGTTATGATGATGTTAAGTGTTAAGGTTGTAGTCCTGTATGTTGTCTACACACTGGAGTTGATAGATCACATAAACGTTACACGATCGTCAAGTTATAGAGGCCCAAAGTAGGCATCACAAACTGTTATTCACGAAGAACAGCTCTGACAGCTATTTTGATGGCTAATTTCTTCCAGATCTGATGTTGTTTAGAAGTAATGATTGTTGGTTATTGTATTCTGGTATTTCCTCTACAAGATCCAAGTCATAGATGTCCCAGATTCGTTAAGAGCACAAAGTTATTCACGGTCAAAGTAGTCCCCTCACACGCTGCTCTGACAGTGTTCTTGAGATGAAGAACACCTATAGCGACGGTTCTGTCACTATAGGCCCCTTTGGCGACAGATTTGAATTATTTTAAATTTTTCAATTTCTGGAAATTCCGAAAATGATTTAAAAATTAGAAAAATTAGATTTTAATTATTAAAAATAATTAATAAATTCTAAAAAATTATTTTAAAGTCCGAAAAATAATATTTAATTATTTTGAGTATATTTCATAAATATTTAATATTTTTGGAATATAAAAGGTATTTATTTATTTAATTATAATATTAAATAAATGATTTAAAAATAGTTTTAATTCATGAAAAATCATGAAAAATTATTTTATGGTATAAGAAAATATTTTAAGTTATTTCTCATGACTTTTAATATTTTGTGATGAATTTCATTAATTAATTAATATTAATGATATTTAGTTATTTAATAATTATTATTAAATAAATAGTTTAAAATGATTTTATTTATTTAAAAATCATTTAAAGAGGATATTAAGGATTTAAAATATTTTAAGTTATAATTAATGACTTTTAATATTTGGATAAATAGTACATTAATATTTAAATATTAATGGTAATTATTTAAAATGATTTTAATTATTTTAAAAAATCATTTAAGGGTAATATAAATGTTTAAAAATAGTTTGAGTTATTATAAATAACTTTTTATATTTTGGCAATGGTTTCATTAATAGTTTAATATAAATTAATTATTAATGATAATAGAATTGTTTGATAAATCATTTAATTATGATTAGATGTTTGAAAATGCATGATAAAATATCATAAAAGCTTTAAAATTATTTTAAGTCATTTAAAAATAAAATGGTGATGTTGAGATCTGTAATAAGAGTCTTAGACTCATTAATTACTCCGATAAAGTTTGTCGATGCGATGACGCCGACAAATGTCGAACCTTATAAAAGAAAGAAAAGGCTCTTTGTAAGAACATGGATGAGATATTTGAAAATGTATAAAAATATTTCAAGTATAGAATATGAACTAAAAGTATGATCACCTGCGATTATGTGATGGCGTGATTAGACTATGTCTTCAATCGTAATAGAGCGATATTTATGTGTTATGATATATTGCTCTAATCAAACGAATGATCTGATTATTGATAGGTTGTGATAAAGAGATAAAACCTAAGTTGAGATTTGTAATCAGCAAATTAGGTAAGTATCTTACCTTTGCATTTCCTTTATGCAATGAACATGAGTAAGAGAGTTTCGTAATTCTTTTCTATTCGCATGCATTATGTACGCATTGATTATCAACATGTTAGCTCGGATATATATATTACATTCATTGATTTCTAAATGGTTATACAAGTGTCCCCACTTGGATAATCATAGCATTTATTCACATGTTGATACACTTTTTCAATTACCGTATATATATATATGTTGAATTACATATTATTGTTGAGCAAGATTAAAAACCTTCGGGTTTGGAACCAGGCATATATGAACATCCCTATATGGGAAAATTTTTTGCGCTGGTAGCGATGAATAAAACGATGAATTTCGTTCAGAGTTATGTAGTATTGATCAATACAGGGTACAACGGGGCTGATCACCCTCCGTACCCGTAATCTAGAACGGTTTGTGGATGGATTTCTGCCAAACCTTTTCGAAAATGAAAAAAACAATGTTCATAGTATGTTTCTTAAACCCTATTCATGGGTAGAGCCAGAGCCAAATTTAAATAATTTGGAAGAGAGTTGTTATGTGAATTTTTTATCAATCTGATTACTTCACAACTTTCGATTCGTTGTAGTAGAAGTGTTATGTAAAGAGAATACTTATATTCTTTCAAACTTATATATATAATTGCTATTACTTCTTTGGGCACTCAAATGCTCATCCTTGCTTAAATTAAATGTTTTCGATTATGTATGAGCAATCTGAAGGCTCGAGCACCAACAAGGGAAAGGAAAGTCGTTCGAATGAGTTTATATTATGAGTTAATGGTTATAGTTAGTAAAGACAATGGAATCTATTGTGGATATTGTAAGGAATGTATTTGAAGGTCACGTGCACTGGGAAGTAAACTTTGATATATGTAAATTAAGTTCGAATGTATTATTATTTAGTACTATTCAGCTTAAAGAAATGGTATCGTGGAGAACCGAGTTCGGGTTGCAAGTACCCAGATTTGGGGTCGCCACATAAACAATGATCGGATATAGAATATATCACAATAGGGTTAATAATATAGCATAATAATAATATAATTCTGAAACTTCTTACTCATGTCCATTGCATAAAGGAACTGCAAAGGTAAGATACTTGCACGATCGCTACCGCATACGATTCAGTAACTTAATTCTATCTTTATAATAAAACCTATCATTAATAAGATCATTTAATTGATTAGAATAACATACTATAACACATAAGACCGCTTATTTAAAAAGACATAACCTAATCACATTGTCACACATATTCAACAAATATGTAGAATCACAAACGAACATTAATACAAATTAAAATATCTAATGTTCGGATCAATTTACGAAACACGATTGTACCAAACGGCTTTTATCGGGTAATTATCGAAGTCTCAAGACTCTATATCGAAATTCAATATCTATTAAGACTATTTAAGTAATAAATCATATTATTTTTAAATGACTTATAATAATTTTTAAACATTTATTATCATTTATCATAAATTTTCAAATATCGGAATCATTATTAAATGATTTAAATATTAAACTATCCTATTATCATTAATATTTAATTAATATTAAACCATTAATGAAACTATTGCCAAAATATTAAAGTTATTTATAATAACTTAAAATACTTTTAAAGTATTAATATTACCATTAAATAATTTTTAAAACATTTGAAATCATTTTTAAATAATTATCATTAATATTAAAGTATTAATGTATTACTTATATAAATATTAACATTCCTTAATCATAACTTAAAATATTTTTAATTCATTAATAACCTTATTAAATGATTTTTAAATAAATAAAACCATTTTAAAACTATTTATTTAATATAATCATTAAATAAACTTAATATCATTTATTATTAAATTAATATCATTAATATTAAATTATTAATGAAATTATCCTTTAAATATTAAAAGTTATATTTTATAACTTAAAATATCTTTAAACACTTTATTTTATTTAAAATAATTTTCCTAATATTAAAATCATTTTAAACTAATTTATTTAATATAATTATTAAATAAATTTAATATCATTAATAATAATTAATTAATGAAATTTACCTTTAAATATTAAAAGTTATATTTTATAACTTAAAATATTTTTAAACTATTTATTTTCATTTAAAATGATTTTCTAATATTAAAATTATTTTTAAACTAATTTATTTAATATAATAATTAAATAAATTTAATATTATTTAATATTAAAATATTAATATTTTTCTTGACAAAATATCAAAAGTTATATTTATAACTTAAAATACTTTTATAACCTTTAAATCATTTTTATATGTTTTATAAATCATTAATTCTATTTTTCATAATTTATTTAATACATTTATTAAATAACTTTAATTACCATTAATATTAATTAATTAATGAAATTCATCACAAAATATTAAAAGTTATCAAAAATAACTTAAATTATTTTCTTATACCATAATATAATTTTAAATAATTTTTCATGTATTTAAATAATTTTTAAATAATTTATTTAATATTATAATTAAATAAAATAAATACTTTTAATATTCCAAAAATATTAAATATTTATGAAATATATTCAAAATAATTAAAAACTAATTTTTGAATTTTAAAATAATTTTTAATAATTTATTTTGTATTTTTAATAATTTAAAACTATTTTTTTCTATTTATTTTATTAAAATAATTAATTTTCAAAAATATGTGTCGCTAAAGGGCCCTATAGCGACGAAACTATCGCTATAGGTGTTCTTGAGCTTGTCAGAATCTTCAAAGTCTGTTAACCGAGTACCTGCTTTGACCAAGTCTAGATTACGGATCTACATGTTTCTAGGTTTGATAATGGTTTATAATTGTAGTATTAAAGTAATACTACAATTACCAACAAGTATTATGTCCATAGATCATCATAACAGTGAGTTCTGGCCCATCAAAAACCTTGTCAGGACTGTTCTTCAATTTCTGGGTTTCCCAGAAATGAAGAACAGTCAAGGTACCTTCTTGTTGATCCTTATAACTTGCATTCTGTTTCTACATAGTGTAATATAAAGGTTTATAATTGCAGTAGAGATGTCAAGGAACAACTTTGTATCATCAGATCATACTAATAACAACAAAAGAACAAAATTTAAGCAAGTTAAACATTGTCAGAAATAATGCTCTTACGGTTTCTAGAAAATTCCAGAAACCCGTCCTCGTGATCGTTTTGCCCAGTTTGACCTCCTTCTATATCAATCTGGCTTATGATATAAGACATATTAAATCATGGATCTATAGTACAGACAACACACTACAATCGTATCATAATAACATTAATAATACACATATAACCTGACAGATCAAGGCATTAGAAAACGTTGTCAGACGCTGCTAAAGACTTTCTGGGTTACCCAGATTTTAGAAAGTCATGGTCGGTCAACGACCTTTGACCATGAATAACTTACAATCTACAACAGATCTAACTCTGAATCAAGTTCTAGATTAAAGAACTCATAGCATACTAGAAGATGAAACCTTTAAACAACAAAAACACATAACATACAACGATCTAGGAGGACTGACATTTGACTATCAGACTCAAAAACAAAAATTTCCAGATTTTGAAAAACTTCAATTTCGAGCACTTTGATGTTATGGATCTGGGATAAAACAACTCAGATCACTAAATAACATCTTATTACACAACATTAAACAACAAACAACAAAATCTAACATCAGATCAAAATATTTTTGAATTCTAGGGTTTATACCTTTTCTAAGCTTTGATTTTGATTCTGACCTTCTGATCTGTTAATGGTAATCGTGGGGCATGATTATGGGACTGATATACATATCTAATTCATGGGTTTTTAGAGAGAGAAGTTCTAGGATGAGTCTGGTGATCAAATGGCTTAAAAATGACATTTCTCTCTCTTAAATCTATATATAATGTGTTGTAATGCTTGTATCTGCTGAATGAGGCTGATTGCTCGAGTTATTGAACATGTGGGAAAGTCAAGAGTTGGTTTACCAACTAAAGTTTTGGTTAGTCTTGCAAGCAACTTACTAAATAATACAAAAAGGGTAGTTTGGTCTTTTGATTGTCCAATTTAATGGCACTTTGGTCATTTAGTAAACCCTTAGGGTTTGACCCTTAGGATTTAACCCTAAGGTTTATCACAAATAATTTGTAGGATTTTCAATTAGGTTTTGTACAAATAAATAAATAAATAAATAAATTTTTGTTTCTAAAATTGTAATTAGGGTTTATTGAAATAGTTTAGATTTTTTAATTTCTTAACACCTTACTAATTAGGTTTAAGATACACTAATTAGCATTAAACTTCCAAATTTAGCAATTAGGGTTTGCAATATATAAATTAGGGTTTATATTATAAATATTAGGGTTTCTAGAAATTAATATTTCTAAAAATTAATTAGGGTTTTGAATAATTAATATTCTCCCTAATTAGGGTTAATTAATATCTATAACACCGATCATAAATCTCATTAACATGATTACGTAACAGTCTTAAACTGGCATTCGGTTTTAAATTAGGGTTTAACAGCTTAAAACTAGGGTTTTGACATTATACACATAATTCGACTAACATTATCAGTCCACACACATACAGTACATATTTACGGCACTGAAATAAAATAATATTATAATAAATATCATTAATCACATAATATAATTACTAAACAGATTTTAAAGTCTCATTTGATTTCAAACTAGGGTTTATCCGTAACATTAAAATTGTTCCATCAAAATTGATCCTCACATTAATCTTACACACATAGCATACCTAATTATAATACTGACAAATAATAATATAATATTATTATTGTCATTCCTTGATCAAAATCCAAAATTAGGGTTTTGGATTCCATATCTGATTTTAACTGTCATATATAACATTAATAATTAAGTTAAAAATAAATAACTTAATTAATACGAAATAAATTCATATAATAAAATAATTATTATAATCATTCTATAATCATTTCATATATTATTTAAATAATATAATAATCATGTTTTCATAGAAAATAATTACTAAAAATATTTTCTTTGTAAAATTAATTATTATAAGAATATACTTTATAATAATCAATAATTCTAAAATAAAATTATTTGTAAACATTCATGTAATAAATATATTTTTATTTATTACATAATTACATACATACATTATCTTGTACAAATCCTCATCCTTAAAATAAATAAAAATTATATACAAAATTTACGATTTATTTATCTGAGAAAATATCGGGTTGTCACATCACATTCTCTCTCCTTATAAAGATTAGGTCCCGTAATCACCGTTTTAAAACCTATACATACCAGGGTACATAGCATACACAATCATTTCGAGTAGATCTCGATCAAAATTGATCGAACTATTCTTTAACTATTCAGCATAAAGCTTATCTATCTGCTTATATAGAAAAATTGAATTCTAATAGAACTCAATTTCCTCCTGCAAAATAATTTATAAAATAATTTACTATATATAAGAAAATAATATATAAGAAATAAAATTGGTTTGAGTAATACCTGGAGTTGCATCCCCGGCTGCTACAGTTTCTTGAACAGTCATGTTGAAGATGCTTGCGGTTGATTTCTTTGTTTTGATTGTTGATGTTGGTCCCGTCGTCGCTAATGTCCTGCTGCCTTTCCTTGTTTGCGCATTCATTGCCTCCCTTCTCCTTCTTGAACAATCTTCCCCTTATACTCCATTGATTCACACTTAAAACACACAGACTTGTCCTATATCTCCTTTCCTTTTATCGTATAGGTGACGAAACTGTCTTTTGGCGCTCCGTTATCCTTGCTATCGCAAACGTTGCTACAGGTCAGTTGATCCTCTAAATCCTGGCAGTACGAAGGCCTTGAAGCACTACAAAAAAATGGGCCTTTAACAACGATTTTTCGGGCAACGACTTTATAAGTCGTTGCTAAAAGTATATGTTTAGCAGCGAAATTTGTCCTTCTTTGCAGATTGTGTCAGGCTTTCATTTTTTGCAACGAAATTCATAAGTCGTTGCAAAATTTCGTTGCTAATTCATTAGCGGGAAAAAATTTTGTTAAAAATTCGTTGCAAAATTTTCGGCCACTTGATTTACCGTCATCGTGGGCAACGAAAGTTTTTTGTTGTTAAAAATGGGGCTTTAGCAACGATTTTTCAGGCAACGACTTTATAAGTCGTTGCTAAAAGTGTATTTTAGCAACGAAACTTGTCCTTCGTTGTAGATTGTGTCAGGCTTTCACTTTTTGCAACGAAATTCATAAGTAGTTGCAAAATTTGGAAATAAAATTCATTAGAAATTCGTTGCAAAATTTCTAACCACTTGATTTCTCCTCATCGTGGGCAACGAAAGTTTTTTTGTTGCTATATTTCATTGCCTAATATGGAACACAATCATTGGCAACAATTTTTATTTTCATTGCATATTTTATACAACTTTTTGCAACGACTATTAACATGTTGCCTTAAATTAAAATAATAATAATAATAATAATAATAATAATAATAATAATAATAATAATAATAATAATAATAATAACAACAACAACAACAACAATAAAAGTAATAATAATAATAATAATAATAATAATAATAATAATAATAATAGTACTAATAATAATAACAATAATAATAATAATAACAAATTATAATAATAATAATAGTACTAATAATAATAATAATAATAATAATAATAATGATTCATAATAATAATAATAGTACTAATAATAATAACAACATTAACAATTAATAATAATAATAATAATAATAATAATATAATAATAATAATAATAATAATAATAATAATAATAATAATAATAATAATAATAATAATAATAATAATAGTAGTACTAATAATAATAATAATAATAATAATAATAATAATAATAATAATAATAATAATAATAATAATAACAATAGTAGTATTAATAATAATAATAATAATAATAACAATAATAATAATAATAATAATAATAATAATAATAATAATAATAATAATAATAATAATAATAATAATAATAATAATAATAATAATAATAATAATAATAATAATAATAATAATAGTACTAATAATAATAATAATAATAATAATAATAATAATAATAATAATAATAACAATAACAGTAATAATAATATTAATAATAATAATAATGACTGTTATTATTATTATTATTATTATTATTATTATTATTATTATTATTATTATTATTATAATTATTATTATTATTATTATCACACAATTAGTTATGTACATTTATGTATGTACGTAACAGATCTAAGGAAAGGGGATCTGTTTTATCTCAAGGGAAATGATTTGTTCAGTTATAAATACTAATCCTTGCAAAATAATAGCAACTAAGCCCATGTGCTCGGGTGGTCATTGGATCAATATTCCAAACTGGAGGTCTTGGGTTCAAATATGGGCAACAACATTTTTTGGGGATGAAGTTCAATATTCGCCACGTCAGCCCGTCCACGTGTAAAATAAAATAAAAAATGCCCACGCAGATATGCCACATAGTCGCCACGTACGCATGTCAACGCACATGTGGCGTCTGGGGCTCAAAGTCCAAATATTTTAATAGAAAGAGGCTCAATTTGCGTTGACCAAAAGAAAAAGTCTCAATACCCAAAAACTCTTAAAGTTCAGTGGTCAATTTTGTATTTAACGATATTTTAAACATGAATTGTATGTAGTTAATAAGGTTATATATATATATATATATATATATATATATATATATATATATATATATATATATATATATAAAGTTATTGAATACAAATTTCAAATAGGAATACTGAATTAGAATATATTTAAAGTTTTTCGTTTTCATTGGTATTTTTGTTTGTGCATCATAGATCCATTTGTAATATGTGAGACCCCAGATTTTATGAATAAAGATTTAATTTTCTCGAAATATTTTTTTGAATATTATGGTGTTGATTTGATGTAATGTTATAGTTGTGGGTAATATTTACAAATTTTGCAAAGTAAGCAAGTAGTTATATAATATTCGATTGGTCGGGAAATATTCTTTTTGTCGGAGAATATCCGTACGACGGTACAATCATTGGTGGACCCCGCAACGGAATTATTGTCGAATTGAGAAAATGACAAAAATACTTTATGAAAATAACGGCGGAAGTTTTATTGTTAACTGTTGAAACACCCGGTGTTAAAAGAAATCAGAATGTCTGTAATACGCGTGGTTGCATAGTAGCACACAGTATTGATTATTGATGCTTACGTGATAAGTCACTCAGTTTTGTTTTATTGGTATTATTAATGTAATAAAACAGAATACTTTTATGAAGTTATTTTATAAATAGAATATATATTATATTATATTATGCATAGTGTTGCATAGTGTCTACATAGTGTTTTTCATAGTAAAATCTTTTTATATAAAACAGAATACTTTTATAAAGTTATTCTATAAATAGAATATATTAAATTTTATTATGCATAGTGTTGCATAGTGTCCGCATAGTGTTTTGCATAGTAAAATCTTTTTTTATATAAAGCAGAATACTTTTATAAAGTTATACATTTTATTAGACAATAATTAGAATATATTATATTTTATTATGCATAGTGTTTGCATAGTGCCTGCATAATGTTTGCATAGTAAAATCTTTTATAAAGTTATTCATTTTATTAGATTATAAATAGAATATATTATATTTTATTTATAAGATTTTGCTTTAAATATGGACCGTCGATTAAAGTAAATCAATCTGGACCGATTCATGAGTTAATTCTTACTACGCAATCCATTTTTCTATAAATAGAAGCTCAATCCTTCATTATTTCTTACGAATTCACTGAAATTCTAGAGAGATAAACTATAGAGAGAAATAAGAAAAGTATTCTGCTACTTCACTACTCATATATCCAGTACTCTTCTTCTTAAGGTAGGGAATATTATTTGTTGTACTCATAAGTGGTATTCTTTCTTTCTTATTCATGAAGAGAACTTCTGTTATTCCATTCTTTATTATTCTGTTGTAATAACCTGTATACGCGGGATACCCTATACTTGGTGAAATTCTTCTATTATTCCATTCTTTATTATTACATTGTAATAACTTTGATCACGCGGGATACCCTATACTTGGTGAAATTCTTACGTTATTCCATTCTTTATTATTATGTTGGAATATCCTGTCATGCGTTTTGTTTTGGGACACGGTTAAAATCTTTATTATTATTACATTGGAATATCTCATCATGCGTTTACGTCGGACTGGTTAAAATCTTTATTAGTATTACATTGGAATAACCTATCTATGTGAATACCGCATGCATGGTGATTTACGTTGTTATTCCATTCTTTATTATTCTGTTGGAACATCATCTGTCGGTGTGATTTTTTGCACGACTGGTTTCGTTAATTATTATTCATTGGAATAACTGCAATCATCTGCGGAAGCACCGCATGCATGGTGATTTCTTTTGTTATTCCATTCTTTATTATACTCGGTTGGTTAAAGTTTTGACTTCTATACTCCATGAAATTAGTGGAATATCCTTGATATTTGCGGCTTCATCGATATCTTTTCATGGAAATATTTTTCTGAGCATTCTTGAATTTTACTCTACAAAGAAGTATCATGTTGACAATTTGGACGTTATTAGTTCCTGGATAAATTAATTCTTGAACTTGTATAATTGAATTATTATGTCATTGTCATCATCCTCATGTTTATATTATGTTGAAAGTCATATGTGGCCTGTAGTGCATAGATGAACTTGGTATGATTATGACCAGGGATTATTCGGTATAATCATGATCGTAATGCTACAAATGATGTGGAAAAAGTCCTCATTGGCCCGTGGTGCATTGATGGACAGTTTTTGGTATGATTATGGCTATGGATTTTCTTTGGCCGTAGTGCAAAGATAAATTGTTTTATGGCATGATCGGAGATAGATTGATGAAAACATGATTATTCTTGGCGTAGTGCATGGATAATTGTGGTCGTGATACTAAAGAATATCATTGGGTCAAAAGGGGTGATTCGATGATGTGGATTATTTATTGTCGAGTCTCAATGATAAAAGTGATGAAAAACCTTTAAATTATAAAGATAGTAGATTTTATTCTCTACTTGACTCTTTTAATGGATTGATTGTTCATTGCAGTTAAACTTGATGTTTGTTATATTGTATCGGTTTAACATTGTTACTGACTAATGATAATTTATTCGCATTATTTTAGTCATAATATTTTTATTGGGCTAGTTGAGCTCACTCTTTCTTTCACTTTATTCTCTTGTGAAATGAGAGCGTAAGCGGGGGACTAGTCTGGGGGAGCAGTGATGGGCCTAGATGGTGCATTAGTAGTCCTCACTATTCTGTGAAATAGTGTGATAATAAATGTAATGAGAACTCCATTGAGTTTGTATACTCTCTAGAGGACAGTATTTGTATTAAAACTCACAGCATATGTTTTGTCGTATTTTACACGACTGTTGTATAATTAAGTTGTATTTGAATTCTGTACCATGTATCTGGCGACTCAAGATGGGTGATGTATACCTAATTTTGGGGGCGTCACATAATAGCTTATCAAATTCATAAACTTACAATAACTTCTCAAATTCGCAAACCAAATGCATATATGGTGTCCCTTTTTTCATATAGTGGGAAATGTGAATGCAGGGAAAAGCATTGGGAAATATTTTTTTCAAAATTTCTTGTCAAACTAAATAAAAACAAATCTCAACATTAAACTAAATATATATATAAAGTAACTATGAATATTTATATATATATATATATATATATGTATGTAAACAAATATTCATATAAATATTTATAAATTTATCTCTAAATATTCATATAAATATTTATAAAAATATTCATATCTAAATTTTATAAATTTTAGATGAAATATTTATAAATAAATATTTGTTTATAAATAATAAAGATAAATTTATATGAATGTTTATAGATAAATTTATAAATATTTATATGAATATTTGTTTATATATATATATATATATATATATTAAAATATAAATATTTATATATACTTTAGTGATTTTTGGGTATTGAATCCATTTCTTCCGATCAACGCACATGTGGCGCCTACGTGGCATATTTGACGTGGTATTTTATATTGTAATTTGACATGTGTTAGGCTCACGGCGTTGTGGCGCCCCAAAATAGGTATATACAACACTCATTACGAAGTCGTCAAAATACATGGTACGAAACAACTACAACTTTATTAATACAACATAAAAACTGTGAGTTTAAATACAAATATTGTTATCTAGACAATATCCACACTCAAATAAGTCCTCATTACAATTATTAATACACTATTCTACAGAATAGTGAGGACTACTAGAACCATTTCTAGAACCATCATTCCATACCCAGACTAGTACTTCATTACATTCTCGCCCTCCCGAGAAGATAAATGGAACAACAAGGAAAAGGGTGAGCTCAACTAGCCCAAAGAAAGAACATTATGACTAGGATAACATAGAACAAATTATCGTTAGTCTTCAACAGGAAAAATCGATAGAATACAATAGACAAACGGGTTTCAAATCAATCCTCGCAATGAAATAATAATTCATTAGAAGAGTTAAGTAGAGAATGCAAACTACTATCTTCTATATATGAATTTAAAAGTTCGTCGTCGATATTTTATCCTGTAACATCAATCAATATATATATCGGAATTAAGTATTCATCTTTGCACTTCAAAGCCAAAGATATTCACCCGATGGTCGTGTTCATCTAAACACTGTTCATCTTTGCTACTACGGACCAAAGATATTCATCGAAATCATTAATCTTTGCACTACAGGCCAAAGATATTCAATTATATCATCATTTAGGACGGAGGATGATGAAAAATATTTTAAATGAAACGAATCCAGTGAAACAAAAGAATAAATATTAAGGATTCGTATTTCAACTATTTCATGTCCAAAAATACCTCATAAATAATCATAGTGGAGTAAAATTCAAGAATGATCAAAACATGGATACAATCAAAGCTAGTATCCATAATAGATATTTTGGACGAAAAACGAAAATTTAATTTTTTACGTGAATAGGTCAGATATCGTGAATAGTGTCGATATCGTGAATAGTAACTCGACACCAAAAGATAGAAATTTCACAAAAACATCATTATGCTTCGTGAATAGTACTCGTGAATAGTAACTCGTGAATAGTAACTCATGAATAGTAAACCAGAGCATGAAAAAGTTCCAAATTTGATAAAAATTCCAACCAATATTTCAAAGATAATGATATTGAAGAAATAATATCATTTGAGAAAAAAATAACATCCCTTACCTTAGCTAGAATAGTACTTCTAGTTGGAATCTTTGGATATAGTCTTTGAAAGAACTTTTAGATAGTATAACAATACTCAAAGTACTAAAATACTAACAAAAATACACTCGATATATAGAGAGAGAAATAGAGAGAAATCTGTAGTTTCTGATGTGATTTTCAATTCTAACCTAAGCACCCTATTTATAGGAAAATGCTTAGAACACCAAAGCAGAAAATTTAATATAATATTAATATATTAAAATTAAATTCCTATGCCAACCTTAGAAAATCTAAAATCAGCCCATTCAACAAACATGTGGAACACACCATAATGAAAAAAATGTTTTTGTTATTTAAAGTATTTTAAACTTCCAAAAATTAATTATTTCGGAACTCCGGAACTTCAATAATTCACAATAAATAGCTCTTTTATCAAAAAAATTCGAATTTCGCGCGTTTTTATAGGAAATTCAATTCTCTACAACTTTGCAGAAAAATGTTTTTCTAAATTCAAAGCAGAAATTAAAAGAAATCCACAAAGCAGGCGATTTTACAATTTATAATCAAATTTCATCAAGAAATGGGGTCCAATTGACACACACAAAACATGTGTTAAACAACTTTTGCAACAAAAATACTCTTTCTCCTCATATACTCATATATCCCACATTCATTGTAAAAATATCATCATTATTATATTATAATAATATAATAAAATATTATTTTATCAGAAAATATAAAATATCGATTTACAACAATTGTCACTTTAAAAATTTTCTCCATCTATATCCACATAAAATTAATATTTTCCTCATCGTATAAATCAATAATTAATTATTCACAAATAATATTCTAGAATTCTGATCTTGCAAACTGTGTAGTTCCAGGAAAAGAGGGCTTTCAATAAGAATTTCTCCTTACTGGCGCGCAATTAGGTGACCAAACCTCTCCTTAGACAGAAATTTTTAGACATTGCCAATAATTTTTTCTAATAATATTATTCAGATAATATGAATTATTCCTTCGATAATGGAAAATACTGTGTAGTGACAATTATTGAAACAACAGTAATATAAAATATCAACGCAACAATTATTGAATCAATAAAATAAAATCTTAAGCGAAAGAATTCATTGTAAAAATTATTGAGTAGTGCCTTCTTACTTAACAATCAATAATTGGTGCAATACTGCAAGTGCTAATCTTTGTAACAACGCGTAGACATCGTGTTTTGTGTTTTAACCGGGTATTCCAACAAAGTGTTAACGGTAATAACTACATAGTTATTTATAAACAACTTATACTTGTCGTTTTCTTCATCTAATCGCTTTCCGTTATGGGGACCACAAAAGATCTGGCATAGTAAATGCATTTAATATTCCCCAGTGAGAATATTCCACGACCAAACGAATATTTCCCGACAAAAATGAATATTTTATAACCACCTGCTTATTTAAAATATTTGCGCATTTTACCCATTACTAACCACAATAATCAAATCAACCCTTACTATTTCAAAATAATAAATATAAAAAAATAAATTTCATTTATTAATAATTTGGGGTCTTACAACCTCCCCTCCTAATGAAATTTCGTCCTCGAAATTGACGTACGCACTGGTGTTTGAAAAGATGAGGATACCTCGCTTTAATTTCCGCTTCCAACTCCAAAGGTCATTTTCTCGATAGCATGGTTTCTCCACAAAACTTTAACTTGTGGTATGACCTTCGTGCGTAGGACATGCTCCTTCCTATCCAAGATCTTGACAGGTACCTCTTCATACGTTAAGTCTTCGGCTATCTCGTCCGGTTCTAACTCAATAACATGGTTCGGGTCTTTCACATATTTACAAAGCACGGATACGTGAAAAACATTATGAACACGAGACATACTTGGAGGCAACGCGAGTCTATAGGCCATATTTCCTACTCGGTCAAGAATCTGAAATGGACCAATAAATCGTGGATTGAGCTTTTTTCTCTTCCCAAATCTTGTAACTTCTTTCCATGGAGAAACACGCAATAATACGTGATCCCCAATACTAAATTCCACGTCCTTTCGATGAAGATCCGCATAACTCTTTTGTCGATCCTGTGCCGTTTGTATACGTTGTCGAATCATTTGGATCTTTTCTGTAGGCATTCGTACCAACTTTGGTCCCAATAACGTTGCTTCTCCCACCTCATCCCAGCATATTGGAGAGCGACACTTTCGTCCATACAATGCTTCAAATGGAGCCACACCTATACTTGCCTGATAATTGTTGTTGTAGGAGAATTCCACCAATGGTAAATACTTATCCCAACTCCCTTTCAAGTCTAGGACACAGAGTCTTAATAGATCTTTAAGAGTTTGAATAGTCCTCTCTGATTGTCTGTCTGTTTGAGGATGGTATGCCGAACTAAATCGTAAATCCGTCCCCATAGCTTTTTGCAAGCTAACCCAAAATCATGAAGTGAATCTTGGGTCACGATCCGAAACTATGGATACTGGCATGCCATTCAACCTCATAATCTCATTCACGTACATACTAGCAAGAAGTTCAAGAGAATAAGTCTCCCGTATTGGTAAGAAATGAGCAGACTTGGTTAATCTATCAACAATAACCCAAATAACATTTATGCCTTGAGAAACCGTGGGAAGACCCGTAACGAAATCCATGGTAATATGTTCCCACTTCCATTTCGGAATCTCAAGTGGTTGCAATGGACCCTTTGGCACTTGATGCTCCGCCTTTACACGTTGACAAGTTAAACACCTCGAGATAAACTTTGCAATCTCTCTCTTCATATTGTTCCACCAAAATGTATGTCGAAGATCATGATACATTTTGGTACTCCCAGGATGGATTGTAAACGGTGTGTTGTGTGCCTCCATCATGATTCTATGCTTCAAGTTAGAATCGTTAGGAACACAAAGTCTAGAGTGGACTCGAAGTATTCCTTCTTCATCGATTCTTGCTTCTGGAATAGCACCTTCTTCAGACTTTCTTCTTCATACGCACGCATTTCAAGGTACGTGGCTTGAGCAACTTTAACTTTTTCGATTAAAGTCGGTTCTATAGGTATATTTGACATCATCGCACTCGCTCCTGCATATGATCTTCTACTCAACACGTCAGCTACCACGTTTGCTTTTCCAGGATGGTATTGAATAGTGTGGTCATAATCTTTCAACAGCTCGAGCCAATGTCATTACCGCATGTTGAGTTCTTTTTGAGTGAAGAAATATTTGAGGCTTTTATGGTCTGAATATATATCCACTTTCTCCCCATATAGATAGTGCCTCCAGATCTTTAACGCGAAAATGACTGCTGCCAACTCTAGATCATGAGTAGGATAATTCCTCTCATATTCTTTAAGTTGTCGCGAGGCATAGGCTATGACTTTCCCACGTTGCATGAGAACACACCCCAACCCCTTTGCTCGAAGCATTCTATTGTCAGATAACAAATCCATCTCGAACCGGATGGTATTGTCAAAACAGTGCGAAATGAGTCTCCTCTTGAGATCTTTGAAACTCTTATCGCATTCCTCGCTTCCATACAATTTTGTATCTTTCTGAGTCACGGTGAGTTAAGCAGAGTAGCGATTCGAGAAAATCCTTCCATGAATCTTCGATAATAACCAACTAAGCCTGTAAAGCTACTTGATTTTCACCGCGCCGGTTGTTCCTAACTTTGTATTGCTTCAATCTTGGCCGGGTCAGCAGACACTCTATGTTTTGACACCATGTGCCCAAAGAATGCTACTCTCAAGCCGAACTCGCGATTTCTTGGTTTGGCATATAGCTTGTTATCACGAAGCCTTTTGCGATTACCGGCTTCAAATGGCGCTCATGATCTTCACGGCTTTTGGAATAGATGAGGATGTCATCAATAAAGACAACAACGAACTGATCCAAATATTCCTTGAATACTCGGTTCATCATATCCATGAAAGCATCAGGAGCATTAGTCAATCCAAAAGACATGACTAAGAATTCATAATGCCCGTATCGAGTTCTGAAAGTAGTCTTTGAAATATCCTCAGTTTTAACCTTCAGCTGATGATATCCAGAACGAAGATCGATTTTTAAAAAGAATTGTGCTCCTTGCAACTGGTCAAACATGTCATCAATACGAGGTAGCGGATACCTATTCTTGATAGTGACATGATTTAATTCCCAGTAGTCGATACAAAGTCGCATACTCCCGTCTTTCTTCTTTACTGAATAAAATAGGAGCACCCCAAGGAGATGTACTAGAGACGAATGAAAGCCGATGTCCAACAACTCCCCGTAGTTGGACCTTTAACTCCACGAATTTCAATAGAGCCATTCGATATGGGGTTTTAGAAATGGGCTTTGTACCGAGTTCAAAGTCAATAAAGAATTCAACTTCACGTTCTGGGGGTAGACCGGGAAGTTCTTCAGGAAATACGTCAGAAAAGTCAATAACAATAGGAATATTATTCAAATCTGACGTGTCTTTATTCAAATCCATAACATGGGCTAAGAAAGCTTGACATCCGTTTTTCAATAAACGAATAGCTTTATGACTTGATATGACAGTGATTGATTTTAATGGTTTAGTTGCTTGAATTGAACAACAAAGTTGATTAGGAATATGAAAACTAACAACCTTACGAAAATAATCAATTTTGGCATGATGAGTAGTTAACCAATCAATCCCTAAAATCACATCAAAAGCAAGTATCTTTAAAGAGATAAGGTCAACGGGTAATGTGATGGTGCCAACTTGGATCAAACAAGATTTATAAGCGATTGGATGTGATGAAAGTTTCTCTAACGGAGTTTCCACAGATAGGTCAAAGTCTAATTTCTCCGGAGTTAAGTTTAAACGTTGAGCACAAGCGGAGAGATAAATGAATGGGTAGCACCCCAGATCAAGTAATGTATAAACTTCGCATGAATTTATGATTAGCTTACCCGTGATCACCTCGTTTGGGTTCCTCGTGATGTTGACCAACCACCACGACAAACGCTATTCCAAGAACCGTTGACTTTGACTTTCTCGGGACGACCTTTTGAGTCACCATCCCATTGGACTTGGTTTTGCTTCTGGTCAAAGGCAATCTCGAGCGATATGTCCTTCCTTTCCATAGTTATAACATACCTAAAACTGCTGTGGGCGGCCAATGATATGTCCTTCTTTTACGCGTGACTATATAGATATGAATTGGGGTGGTCGTTCTCCTCCTTAGAACCAATTTGGTCCGACGTCTTTACATTATCATTGTTGAATCTCCTCTTTTAAAATCTCCCCGAGTCGCTTCTTCTATTTTTATGGCCACGATTACACACAGAGTGGTTACCACTTTTGTCTGAATGTTTTCTCCCGGTGGTTTTCATTACTCTGACGATCGCCGCCATTTGTATGATGACAGGTTGCGGTCCATTGGTTGAAGCGATACTTTCATTATCTCGCTCTAATAATTGAGCCATGTTGACAACATCCTGAATATAAAGCAAATTTATGAGAGATAAGATATTTCGAATCTCGGGTTTTAAACCTCTCGTAAACATCCTCGTCATTCGTTCCTCATTCTCTACCAAATGAGGTGCAAAATCGATAACTATGCGAACTTCGCCTCGTATTGGGACACCGTCATGTTATTTTGTTCTAGTCTAATAAACTCTACCTCCTTCATATGGCGAATACTTTCAGGAAAGTATTTTTCGTTGAAAAGTTTCTAAAACGTTTCCCAAGACATGCTTAAGTCTGCGGCGGTGGGTCATTTCACAGAGACTCCCACCAAAGAGTCCGCCTCGCCACGGAACATAAAGGTGGCGAATGGAACCTTCGTTCTCCGTGCATCCCAAGACATCGAATATCTTGGTAATTTGCTTGACCCATGTTTCCGCCATGATCGGATCCGGCTTTCCCTTAAATTTCGTGGTCCCAACTCTTTGAAGCTGCTTGGCGTGACAAGCCTTGACGTTCTTATCATTTCCACCGTATTTTGTACACAAGTCTCCTCGTCTGGTTTTGCATGAACCGCAAAAAGCTCCTAAACATCCCATCGTTCATCGTCGCTTTCGTTGGTGTTGTTTACGGAGGAATATTGCCTTCTGTTGCACGTTCCCTCAGGTGGTGATTAAAGGTATTTCCACGGCCTCATTAACTCCATCGTTAATATTCTCATTTGCCATTCTTAACATCGCCATAAAACAAGGGTTAATTAAACAAATTAACATATCACATATTAACCATATACTTCAATCGACCAACAAATAAGCTTAGGTATGACACACTCAGCGAAGGATTACTCGCCTCTCCCTCCTAGTACTATTCCCCGATCTCGCCAGATATTATATCCCTAAACTCGATACTAATTTGTGATGCCCCCAAAATAGGTATACAACACCCATTACGAAGTCGTCCAAAATACATGGTGCGAAACAACTACAACTTTATTAATACAACATAAAAAGCGTGAGTTTAAATACAAATATTGTCATCTAGACAATATCCACACTCAAAATAAGTCCTCATTACAATTATTAATACACTATTCTACAGAATAGTGAGGACTACTAGAATCATTTCTAGAACCATCATTCCACACCCCGACTAGTACTCACTACATTCTCGCCTCCTGAGAAGAAAAATGGAACAACAAGGAAAAGGGTGAGCTCAACTAGCCCAGTAAAGAACATTATGACTAGGATAACATAGAACAAATTATCGTTAGTCTTCAACAGGGAAAAATCTGATAGAATACAATAGACAACCAGTTTTAAATCAATCCTCGCAGCGGAAATAATAATTCATTAGAAGAGTTAAGTAGAAAATGCAAACTACTATCTTCTATATATGAATTTAAAAGTTCGTCGTCGATATTTTATCCCTGTAACATCAATCAATATATATCTGAAATTAAGTATTCATCTTTGCACTACAGGCCAAAGATATTCACCAATTGGTCATGTTCATCTAAACACCTGTTCATCTTTGCACTACGGGCCAAAGATATTCATCAGAAATCATTAATCTTTGCACTACAGGCCAAAGATATTCAATTATATTATCATTTAGGACTGAGGATGATGAAAAATATTTTAAATGAAACGAATCCAGTGAAACAAAAGAATAAATATTAAGGATTCGTATTTCAGCTATTTCATGTCCAAAAATACCTCATAAATAATCATAGTGGAGTAAAATTCAAGAATGATCAAAACATGGATACAATCAAAGCTAGTATCCATAATAGATATTTTGGACGAAAAACGAAAATTTAATTTTTCTGTGAATAATGCCGTATACGTGAATAGTGTCGTATACGTGAATAGTAACTCCGACACCAAAAGATAGAAATTTCACAAAAAACATCATTATGCTTCGTGAATAGTACTCGTGAATAGTAACTCGTGAATAGTAACTCATGAATAGTAACTCGTGAATAGTAACTTATGAATAGTAACTCATGAATAGTAACCCCGACATGAAAAAGTTCTAAATTTGATAAAAAGTTCAAACCAATATTTCAGCATAATGATATTGAAGAAATAATATCATTTGAGAAGAAAATAACATCCCTTACCTTAGCTAGATATATATAGTCTTACGGTTGGAATCTTTGGATATAGTCTTTGAAAGAACTCAAGACCAGTATATAACAATACTCAAAGTACTAAAATACTAACAAAAATACACTCGATATATATAGAGAGAAAGAGAGAGAAATCTGTAGTTTCTGGTGTGATTTTCAATTCTAACCTAAGCACCTTATTTATAGGAAAATGCTTAGAACACCAAAGCAGAAAATTTAATATAATATTAATATATTAAAATTAAATTCCTACACCAACCTTAGAAAATCAAATCAAACCCATTCAACAAACATGTGGAACACACCATAATGAAAAAAACGTTTTTGTTATTTAAAGTATTTTAAACATCCAAAAATTATTTATTTCGGAACTCCGGAACTTCAATAATTCACAATAAATAGCCTTTTATCAGGAAATTCAAATCTCGCGATTTTTATAGGAAATTCAATTCTCTACAACTTTACAGAAGAAAGTTTTTCCAAATTAAAGCAGAAATTGAATAGAAATCCACAAACGGGCGATTTTACAAGCTATAATCAAATTTCAGTCAAGAAATGGGGTCCACCGACACACAAAACATGTGTTAAACAAATTTTGCAACAAAAATACTCTTCTTCCTCATATACTCATATATCTCACATTCATTGTAAAAATATCATCTTTATTATATTATAATAATATAATAAAATATTATTTTATCAGAAAAGATAAAATATCGATTTTCAACAATTGTCACTTTAAAAATTTTCTCCATCCATATCCACATAAAATCAATATTTTCCTCATCATATAAATCAATAATTAATTATTCACAAATAATATTACAGAATCACAGTACTGGCAACCAGGCCGTTCCCAGGAAAGATGGGGCTTTCCAATAAGAATTTCTCCTTACTAGCGCGCAATTAGGTGACCAAACCTCTCCTTAGACAGAACTTTCTAAATAATATAAATTATTTCTTCGATAATGAAAAATACTATGTAGTGACAATTATTGAAACAACAATAATATAAATATCAACGCAAGCAATTATTGAATCAATAAAATAAAATCTTGAGCGAAGAATTCTTCGTAATAATTATTGAGTAGTGGCTTCTTTACGTAACAATCAATAATTTGTGCAATACTGAGTGTCTTCTTTGTGCAACAACGCCAGACATTGTGTTTTAACCATTCGGTATTTCAATAGTGTTACTTGAATAACCACGCCGTTATTTATAAACAACTTATATTTGTCGTTTTCTTCATCCAATCGCTTCAAGTTATGGGGCCCACAAAGAGGCTGCGTGTGAGTCGCATGCGAATATTCCCGACAATGCAAGAATATTTCACGACCAAACGAATATTCCCGAGCAAAAATGAATATTTTATAACCACTGCTTATTTAAAATATTTAGCATTTTACCCATAACTAACCACATTAATCAAATCAACCCTTACTATTTCAAAATAATAAATAGAGGAAAATAAATTTTATTTAATAATAATTTGGGGTCTTACAGACGTAGCGTCTGTTAAATTTTTCCCAAAAAATTGTCTCTCCTTAGATTGGAACTTGCAACCTCTTAATTGGAACATTGGTCATATGACCACCCAAGCACCACAGGCCTAGTTGTTAGTAATTTGCAAGAATTAATATTTATATCACAACCTGAGATTGAATGTATAGATTTGCTATTCAAAGTTGAGTCCTACTATACATTCAATCAGCGGGGACTTTTATTTTATGTTATAGGAGCGAGTTTTTTTTTTAAAATAGAACATATTTTAAGTTAAAAAGAAAAAACATAATTACCCTTGTATATAAAGAGACTAAATAAATAAGATTTTAATGCATAAAATATTGGTTTTAATAAAAAAAAATTAAAAAGAAAAAACAGAAATAAATAAGATTTTAATGCATAAAATATGATATTGTATTTTAAATTCATACAATCAATACAAGACTAAATACTCTATAATTTAGTAAATCTGAAATAATATATCCTTAAAATTTATAAAATTTGCAAAAGAAGAATCTTTTTGTGAAATAGAGTGAATAATATTTATGATTATAATGTCCGATTTAAATTAATTCTCATAGTTTTAAATTTTACATTTTTGAAATATATTCCAAAAAGTCAAAATGAAACTCATTCAGTGAAATAAACAAAATATTATTTATTAAGAATATATATTTTTTAAATATGCAAAAAAAAGCACCTAATATATATACAAAAAAATTCAAAGCCCCTAAGAGCGTGGACCCCACAACCCCAATGTAGGTCTGCCCATCATTCAAAATAATAATAATTATTATTATTTCAAAATAATAATAATTATTATTATTTCAAAATAATAATAATTATTATTATTTCAAAATAATAATAATAACTTCAAAATAATAATAATAATTTCAAAATAATAATAATAATAACAATAATAATAATAATAAATTTTAAATAATAATAATAATTATTAGTATATATTTATCTTTAAAATAATTTATTGTTTACTTAGTAATATGATAATAAAATTATAATGAAAAAAATTAAGAATACTATTTCATTTTATATTTATCATCAAATTAAATAAAAAAATGAGACGGTATCTTACTACTTGATTGAAGCCTTCAAATCTTTTATTCCATTGTTAAACCTCAACAACCTTAATAAATAAACCCAAATTCATATAATAAATAAAGTAAAAGAAGAACAAAACAATCCAGAATTAAACAAATGATATAAACAGATGATATAACCATTAATTATATTGATCAATGATAGAAAAGCGATGAAGATGATGGTTCTTTGGAATAGTACTCTAACAATAAGTTGCCATGAATTATAACCCTATATATATATATATATATATATATATATATATATATATATTAATAACTTATATTCAAAAATTAATAAGTCACATATATATAAATTATATATATATATATATATATATATATATATATATATATATATATATATATATATATATATATATGTATTAGCTTGTTACAAATTTTGTACTTTCAAATTTTACTTGCGATAACGGAGAGACAATAACAATGGATAATATAATTTTATTATTAAAATGTGTTAGATTAGAATTAATTTAGAATTAATGAACTATACTTTAAAATTCATTATTTGTTTCTTATTTTATTTATAATTGTAATTAGAGTATTCATTTTAAAATTAAAATTAGAATTTCAAAAATGATGAAAAGTTATTTGAATTGTAATTTAGATTATTGATTATTGTATTTATTAAAAATAAATAAATTAACATTCATTCATTAATACTATACTTTAAAACTCATTATTTTTTTTTTATTCTAGCTATAGTTGTAATTAAAGTATTCATTTTAAAATTTAATATTTCAAAAATAATAAAAACTTACTCGAATTATAATTTAAAACATTAATTATTATATTTATTAAAAATAATAAAATTAACATTCATTTATTAATAAGTTTTATTTTAAAAAAAGACGGAGATTTTGATAAATGAAACTACACAGACTTTTATGCCGATACCCACCCTAAAAACTCTCTCAGCAAAATTGAACGCTCTCTCTTCTCCCCAAACTCATCTTCCTCAGTATACCTAACCTAGCTCTCTCCCCGTCTGGCTATGGGTTAGATTTACATAGTGGTTTTGAATATCCCCTTCGTCGGATTTAAATCCGTCTCGCTTTGGGTATGATTTGTATAGTGGTTTTTCATCTATTGGGTTAGATCAACTCGAAAGTTTTAAATCTGTTTCGTATTATTGAGCTCTTGAGATTTTAGTTAGGTTTTTCAATGGCATAAGGCTTGTGCTTACCTCCCCTATATGAGTTAAACCAGAGAACTCGCTCCGTGCCTCAACCGCTGTACAAAGGGTAAGTAATTTTTCTAAAGAATTTTGATAGCATAATCTAGATCTTTTAGTGATATTTCTTCAATTGTGATGTTAAATAAGGATAAGATGCTTAGTTTTCCTTCTACTTTCCCCACTCTATTTTAGGTATGTTAATCAGGATAGTGGAAGAAGTCAAGTTCTCCCTCTGTCTGGAAAGAAAAGAGAGTACTCCTACCTTTTTATTGACCTTTGCTATATGAATATTTTCATTTACATCTATTCAGCTGTCCTTTTCATTTTCGTTTTCATTTTCTTCCTTTTTTGGGCCAATGAAGTTTATCTGTTAATTATCTAATTTCTTTTTTATCTTGATGTTGCATCTGAGTTTAGTTTCCTTTAAACTCTGTTGTTGGTATCTGACTTCTTGATATTGCTTTGATTGTTGTATTTCTTATTGGAGCTTATTATCTTTCTATAGGCTTTATTTTATAAGAGTTCAATTGGGTTCTCCCCCAAAAGAATTCTATGTACAGATTGATACTAGAAATGATGTCTTGTGTGTTGGTTGCAATTCCTACAATGGTTGCCCAACATCAACTGAAGTTTTTATGGTTCCAGTTTTATGCTTTATTTCGGATTAGAAGGGAAGAACATCTGCATTTGATTCAGTTTGCAGATGTGTGGTTAGCTTAAGCCTTGTCATTTCTGTTCTGCTGTAGTGTTTCCTGGAGCCTTCTTTCATTAGGACTTTCGAAAACTTGTGTTTTTTTGGAGTTAACGAGACCGTCTGTTTAAAGTCCCCCAATTTGTACTATTGAACACACAAGTTTTATAAAATTCCCCAACATCTTCCATGAAAACAGAGAATTGAACCTAATACATTTCTTAGCATCTCCTTCTGTACTTCTACGATACATGATCTAACATCGGTGCTGCCACTGTGTATTTTATATCTAGGACATGAAGGTCCCTAACATAAATTGATAAAATACTACGTGTTTACATACGAGTATGATATTTATTTAAGTTACTGTAGTTAGCACTGAACACTGTCCTTAAAATGCATTGGTTATGGTGCTTTCCATTTCTTTTTGCCCTTTCCCTATTAATTGGTATATAATTTTGAGTTCATGATTTTCTTTGGGTTAGATAAAGGCATTGTGTTAGGATCTTTTTTTATTTTATTTCTTTTCTTGGGGGTGAAGGGATTACTTTACTCAGATCTGGTGACTACACCTATGCAGGATGCTACCTTGGTAATGGGAGGTAAGTAGGTAACATTGCCTACATCTTGTATGGTTTTTGGTAACATTGCCTATATCACATATGGCTTTAGGTAACATTGCCTATATCTCATATGGCTTTGTTATTGTATTCACGCAATGGTGCTGTCTTTTTTGTTTCTTGTAACTGTTTCCTCTCTGTATGGACTTGTGCTACCTGATAAAGCTTCCCTCTATTTAACGGCGATTGAGGATGCTTACTACAAAGATGAAAAAATTGAATGTGAGCTACTACTTTTTTCCTTATATCAATATTGGTGATGCTATTTTACTGCATTAGTTAGTAATCTTTGTTCTTGGCACACTCCCGGGCATTTGCAGTTTGGAAGAATGTGTATGGCTTCGACATGAGCTGCATCAGGAAGCAATCCATGATGGAACCTCTTGTTGACACAGTTGACCAGAATCAGATTGTTACAAACTTCCACTTACTCAAGGTCTGATATATATAAAATTATGGATGCATGCATTTATTTATGCTTATAGCATAATTATTGAATTAATTTTGACCTTTTGTCTTCAATGCGGTTGTCCTGCTAATCATAAATTACAGACGTTGAGTTTGGAATGCATCAATCATGGAATGATTCTTACTCAGTTAACTGAGACTGTTAACTGACACGCAATATATCGGACAGTTGAGCTGGGAGGACAGTTTGTACTTCTTGGTTCAAGCCCAGTGCCTTATATTCAGATAAATTTCTGCTCTTCTTTCCTGTATCAAGATGTTCAGTTTTAATTTTCTTCTCTACTGATAAATTGTATTTTCTCTAAATCTGATGACGAGAATGATGAGGATTTCGTAGGCATGACTTGACTGTCTTTGCAAGATAAAGGATGGATATCTCCTCCAGATAGTATCTACAGTAGCATCGGAATATGTTGGTGATGTTGATTACTTAACCAAGCGAGAAAATGATGATGGAGATAGCATGATGACCCTTATTTCTGCTGCTGATCCTTTGAAAAGTCTAGTGATCTGTCCTGATAAGCGTAGTGACATTGCACGCTTCATTAATGGCATCAATAACCACACGGCGTGAGTACCATTCCTTTTTGTCAATTGAATTTTTAAACAAACAAGTGTTTAGATGTGATGTGATACTGACATATAATTTTTTTTGATTCAGGGGTGGGAAAAAGAAGCAGAATGTAAAATGTGTGAGGTTTGATGTCAAAGGCGAGTCTCGGGTTTTACTGATTGCAAGCCGAGACATATCCAAAGGGGAGAGATTGTACTATGATTACAATGGATATGAGCATGAGTACCCAACTGAGCATTTTGTTTGACCTGTTTTTGCCGAGTATCTTTATATTAAATAATTCCACTCTGTAGAAAACTCACTGATTTTCATATTGAAGCAGCTCCAGTCAATTCTGCACCAAAGGAAAAGTTGCATAAGCAGGAGAGAGAAGAAGGTGGGAATTATAAGTTAAGTTATAATTGATGTTAATATACTCTGTCTTAGAAATACTCGACACTAATATCTTTAGGGATTTTCAAACATGTTTTCACAGCTCACCAATTATAGTGACAAGTTGCTGGTAGTTGTGAGAGGAAGTTGCCATGGCGATTGGACGTGTTGCCATTTGCCATACTCTATACTGCTTGGATTGTATTGCTATTTCTCTGATGCATTATATAGTAGTTCTGTTTGGTATTTTATCGACTTTAACAAGGATTCATGAGTTTTATAATTCTAAGAAGATTGTCTGAAACTTTGTAATAAACACCATTAACACCACTCTATATACATTTGGCTTTAAATTTAAATGAGAATTTAGACCTTTTAGCTATATATTATGGCATTAGCATATTGCAGGTGCATTGGTAATATAGGTGGACCACAACTTTTTTTTTTCTTTATCTACAACATTTTAAAAATGTTGTATATTTGTATAAATAAATGACACCTTCTAAACGTTGTATAAATTGGTTAAAAACGTTGTCTGTTGTTGCTTTCTACAACGTTTTTATCCAGAAAACGTTGTGGAATCATTCATTCTACAACGTTTTTAAGCATCTGTTAATTAATAGAAAACAAATCTACAACGTTTTTTTCTTAAAAAATGTTGTGTAATGTGCTTAACTACAACGTTTTAAAAACGTTGTGTAAGGGTGTCAAATAGATGACACCCTTAACCACGACGCTTTTTCCCGATTTGAAACCACAACGTTTTTCCGCGTTATTTATTTACTGTTTTGTAGTAGTGTTTGTTTATCTAATTGTTAAATTGTAGAATAGCCATGTTATTAGAAATTTCGGAGGATTTGCCTGTTAATTCACGATTAATGTGTCTTATTTCTCGTTGCACGTCTTTTCTCACTTTGTTTTATCTCGAAATATTGCACCTTGATGCAAAACTTATTGACATCTATCGACTCAACATAACATAAATGCATCTATGGGATGAATGATGCATTTGTTGCTACATGGATTTCGAACTCATTTATGAAACTACTAAAGAAACGATCACGAGCCTCGATTCCCTCGACGACGACCTTGTGAATGCTTGGCGGACGATGGTTTGTGGGGAAACAATGCACCGCAATGAATAGGGTAAGAAATTTCCGAGATTGCAATTAAACTCGTTTTGATTGGTAATAAAACAAATTATAAGGTTGGTTTTTTTTCTATTATAGTTCAGCAGCATAATGCTTACATACCATGATAGAATTTTCACCATTTGGCGAGTTCATTCCAACTTAGTTAGCCTAAGGCAGTTCCTTTCATAGTGGAATGTTTTTTGAATTGCTTTCTTGAGTTTATATTTCTACTTGCTATCGGTTGTATTCCAGTTGGTCTTATTACGATCAAGTAATGCTCTAGAAAATTTAAGCTTATTAGTTATTATTGATCCCGGTATCAAGATTAAAGTGTTTAATTAATCATTTTCAAAAATGAAATTGGTTACACATTTATTTTATTTGAAAGTTGTCATCCGAAGATAGGGCTTTAAACACAATAAAAAATTGAAAGGAATATCATGCTTTATGTTTATATCTCTTGTTTTAATAGGTCTATGATGTATGTTTCTTGACAAGTCTGTGTTGCATGAACTTTTTCCCTCCCACCCGATAAAATAAAATAAATGATGTAATATGATCATTTGTAACATCTTACTCTTTCATCTATAGTTCACACTACACTAGGTTAATGAGTTTCTTCTTTGGTATTTGAAATCGATGCTCCGGGACGTTGAGGAGAACATTATTTCTAGACCTTCAATGAGTTATGATGACATGTGGGCAAAGACTCTTCTAGAGACATGAACCCGGAGGTAGGAGTCTTGATTTGTTTCATGTAGTCATGCGTTCACCTTTGAGGCGGAAAAAACCTTGTACTTAGAAATATTTTTCTGTTATCGCAGGAAGATGATGCAAAGTCATCTGGGAAATACTTTTGGCAATGGAAAGTGGAGTACTTGTTCTAACTTGTGCTATAACCAGGTTGGAGAGTGATTATGCATTGATGTGCTAACCATAT
Organism: Panax ginseng; assembly: GCA_020205605.1. Lineage (NCBI taxonomy): Eukaryota > Viridiplantae > Streptophyta > Magnoliopsida > Apiales > Araliaceae > Panax > Panax ginseng. The sequence continues at coordinate 52,112,609 of CM035145.1, forward strand.
TTATTGTTTAGTCACTCAAATTGAACAAGAAATTGGTGGTATTCTAAAGTATTATGAAATAGGAGCCAATCCTTTACATTGTACCACGTAGCAACTCTATTGTCTTTGTGTATTGATTTTGGCAGTAAGTGCCTCTGGTGACCTATTTGCTTCATTTTTCTGACTTGCTATTATTTTTAAATGTGCAGGAAGACTGCTTTTACAACCTGCCTTACAATATTGGGTATCAAATTTTCGTGCTACGTTTACGGAAGACAAGGGACGAAAATAAAGTGTACTCTATATATATATAGATATATATTTTGATTGAAGAACTTTGGTACTTTTAGATGGTTAATTGTAAAGATAATGAATGATTATGTAGTGGATGATTTTATTAAGATAATAATATTTTAGTTTTTTGTATTTTTGCCATTATTTGCTATGGGGACATTGAGCCAGTCAGGTACACAAAAAGAATGTCAAATTTTGATTTGGCAACAATATAATTCGTTACCAAAGCATTGAATAAGTTTTAATATAGCAACAATTTTTTATACATTTAGCAACAAATTTTCGTTGCTAATGGCATTAAAAATATAATATTTGGCAACGAAAAAATTAACCTAATAACAACGGAGAGGATATTGTTGCTAATACTAAAATAAAAGGTAACATTTTTTATCGTTGCAAATCATATCAACTTTCGTTGCACATATAAAGAAACGACAACATGTAATATCGTTGCTAATGGACGACTTTCGTTGCTATTTGCTATTGAAAAATAACCAACAACAAACAATTTCATTGCTGATTCAGCATAATATCGTTGCCAAATAATATAATCAGCAACGAAAATCGTTGCTAAAAAGTTTACATTCCGCAACGAAAGCAAGCTTAGGCAACAATTTTCATAATTTCATCGCAAACGAAAAATGTCGTTGCAAAATGGTGTCAATTGCAACGAAAATGCATGGTCGTTGCAAAAAAAAAGAGTTCATTTCGTTGCCAATTAGCAGGCTTTTGCAACGAAATGGGGTTTTTAGCAACGACATTTTAATTATTCTGCAACAATACATTTTGTTGCTAAATGATCGATGTCTCTGTACGAAAGCCAAATTTCGTTGCAAAATGTATTACTTTTGGCAACGAAAAAAATACGTTCGTTGCGGAACAATTAGCAACGCTCATTGAGCAACGAAAGACGCAACGACAGTAAAGTCGTTGCCAAAACCCTTTAGCAACAAAATTTGGCACATTTAGCAACGAAAATCGATTGTTGCTGAAGCCCTATTTTTTTTGTAGTGAAGTCTTTGACGTTTGTCGTTCGATTATCTAGCTGATCTTCCCACGACTGGTATTCCGTTCTGCATAACTTGATCGTCCATATTCGCAAAATTCTGTATCGGGTCTGGTTGTCCTCTAGCTTTGTTGACAGGTTCTTTTGGCCTTTAGTTTCGTTTTCGTATTGGCGACATTATCATCAATTATTCTTATTAACTTACATTCTAAACCTTATCGTATACGCTTAACATATAATACAAAACATTCTATTCGAATAATCATGTACTCAAAATATTAGATTTAGAAAATTTGGTTTTCTGCATTAACCAATACTCATATAATTAACTACTATCTTTACACCAACTTATTTCGTTAATCCTTCATAGACTCATATTCATAACACTTGACATACCTTAGCACATACTGCTTTAAACATTCGCTATCCCTTTGTGACTCAAAAGTCAGGAATCGCTGCCACAACTTATATAAAATTTGAAAAATATTACCTTATATAGAAATACCTATCATTTACACAACATAGAATCATACATAATCCAGTAATACTAAAACTACTTATTTACTTACACCTTCACTAAGGATCGGTTGCTTAGTATTCTATATATTCCCAACATCCTCAATAATCAATTCACACCTAACTATACCTAATTCGTCCAACTTATAACACATTATGAGTTTAAGAATTCGACATTGACCACATATTCTTTAACTATACTTTACCTATCAGTCATACTATCGTTTCAGGGTCCGGTACTATACTTTTCAAGATAACCATCTCATTGAGGTAGCTTTCAATGTGAGCCTCTATTTCAGCTATTAGCTTTGATATTGGCTCGGTTATAGAGATCGGTTTCTTCTTTACAATCTGAGGGTATTCTAATTCGTTTCTATCTGACACCTACACACCAGCTATCTTGATTAACACATAATATATATACACAACAAATAATAATTTTATATAAGTTATCTTTTATTTCGTTTAACGATGAATTTATTCAATTCATCTCCTTATAAACTCTATATGAGTTATTTATATTTTCAACGTTTCCCTCTGTTCTAAGGTTATAGCCTAAGGTCTAGCCCACCTAAGGTTTTTAACCCTAAGCTCTGATACCATAATGTGACACCCCCAAATTCAGGTACTTGCAACCCGAACTCGGTGCTTCACGATACCATTTCTATGAGCGGAATAATACTAATAATAATAACAATAATATAAAAATCAAACTTAATTTACATTTATCAGAGTCTAATCCTAAGTACGCAACCTTTACTATAATTCCTTACATGATAGATAATATATGTATCATTGCCTTAATACTGTCTAACAATTACAAAAGATACCATTATACATATTCAGTTTGCTTTCCCTTTTCACTTGTTCTTGTCTGAACCTTCAGGTTGATCACGCTTAGCTGAAAATATTTAAATTAAGCAAGGGTGAGCATTTGAGTGCCCAGCAAGTAATAACATTTAGAAATATAATTAGCTGAAAGATATAAATGTTTTCTTTGTACATCACTTCTATAACGAATTTATAGTTGTGAAGTAAACTGAACCGATAATAACAACATAACAATTCTATCTCAAATTTTTGAAACTACGTATATACTATATATATAGGGTAGTCGACATACTATGAACATTGTTTTAATTTTTGATAAGGTTTAGCAGAACTTCATCTAAGCGAAATCATAACTTTCTTACAGCACGAGGGTGATCGCCTAATGTGCCTTACTGTATTGATCAATACTACATTGCTAGAATGATATTATTGTTCATCCTTTGTCACCGAAAGAAATAAGATAAAATTTTTCCGTGATCGGGATGTTCATACTCGCATCGGTAATCCGAACCAAAACAATTTAATTGGATACAAAAAGGTTTTATCATATTCAACGACATTTTGAAATATATGTCTAAATTTGATCAAAAAAGCTTAGATTTATATATATATATATATATATATATATATATATATATATATATATATATATATATATATATATCAACATGTGATTAAATATAATGATTATCCAAGTGGAGACACTTGTATAACCATATATAGAAATTAACAAACAGAATATATATATCTGAATTATCATATACTAACATGTTGATAAACAATGATCGGATATAGAATATATCACAATAGGGTTAATAATATAGCATAATAATAATATAATTCTGAAACTTCTTACTCATGTCCATTGCATAAAGGAAATGCAAAGGTAAGACACTCACCGATGCTACCGCTACGATTCAGTAACTTAATTCTATCTTTTATACCGAAACCTATCATTAATAAGATCATTTGATTGATTAGAATAACATACTATAACACATAGCACTGCTTATTGCAGTCAGCACATAACCTAATCACATTGTCACACATATTCTGTGAGGCTCCAGATTTTATGAATAAAGATTTAATTTTCTCAAAATAATTTTTTGAATATTATGGTGTGGATTTGATATAATGTTATAGTTTTGGGTAGTATTTATAAATTTTGCAAAGTATGCAAGTTGTTATATAATATTCGATTGGTAGGAGAATATTCGTTTTAATAGGAATATTAAATGACAACGACACAATCATTGGTGGACCCCACAACGGAATTATTTGTCGGATTGAGAAAACGAAAAAAAATACTTTATGAAAATAATAAATGAAAATTTTATCGTTAACTATTGAAACACCCGATTGTTAAAAAAATAAAGATGTCTGGCGTGGTTGCATAGTAGCACACGATATTGATTAATGATGCTTACGTGATAAGTCACTCAGTTTTATTGGTATTATTAATGTAATAATACATAAAATCTTTTTATATAAAATGCGAGAATACTTTTATAAAGTTATTCTATAAATAGAATATATTATATTCTATTATGCATAGTGTTGCAAAGTGTCTGCATAATGTTTTGCATAGTAAAATCTTTTTATATAAAATAGAATACTTTTATAAAGTTATCTATTTTATTAGACAATAATTAGAATATATTATATTTTATTATGCATAGTGTTTTCCATGAGCGCTGCTTATTTTAGTACTGCATAGTGTTTGCATAGTAAAATCTTTTATAAAGTTATTCGTTTTATTAGATTATAAATAGAATATATTATATTTTATTTAAAAGATTTTGTTTTAATTATAGTAATCACGATTAAAGTAAATCAACTGGACTGTTCATGGATTAGTTACTATGCATTCCATTTTCCTATAAATAGAAGCTCATTCCTTCATTATTTTCATTTAATTCTTTGAACTCTGAGAGAGACTATAGAGATAGAAGAAAAGTATTCGCTACTTAACTACTTTTATATTCGATTTCTTTTTACAGTAAGGGATATTATTCTTTTGCATTTGAGAAGAGAACTTACATTATTCCATTTCTTTATTATTCATTGGAATAACTTTGTATCATGTGGGAATACCCTATCACGTGGTGACATTCTTCTATTATTCTCGTCTTTATTATTCCGTTGGAACATCCCATACATGCTTTCTACTTGGGACACGGTTCGCTTTTTATTATTACATCTTTATTTTCCGTTGGAACATCCTATACGTGCTTACTGCCAGGACACGGTTTTAAATCTTTATTATTTCATTCTTTATTATTCGTTGGAACATCTGCCGATTGTGATTTTCACCGACTGGTTCCATTATTTATTATTCTATTGGAATAACACCTTGCTATCTGAAGTACCGCATGCATGGTGATTTCTTTTGTTATTCCATTCTTTATTATACTCAGTTGGTTAAAGTTTTGACTTCTATACTCCATGAAATTAGTGGAATATCCTTGATATTTGCGCTTCATCCAGTATCTTTTCATGAAAATATTCTTCTGAGCATTCTTGAATTTTACTCTATAAAGAAGTATCATATTGACAATTTGGACGTTATTAGTTCCTGAATAAATTAATTCTTGAACTTGTTTTATTGAATTCTTATATCATTGTCATCATCCTCATGTTTATATTTTTTGAAAGTCATCGTGGCTGTAGTGCATAGATGGACTTGGTATGATTATGATCGAGGGATTATTGATTGTAATCATGGTAGTAATGTTACAAATGATGTGGTACCTCATTGGCCCGTAGTGCATTGATGGATAGTTGTTGGCATGATCATGACCATTGATGAATACACAAATATCCTTGGCCCATAGTGCATGGAATTTGTGGTCGCGACCCTAATGAATATCCTTGGTCGTAGTGCAGGGATGATGTGGATTATTTATTAAGCCGAGTCTCAGTGATAAAAGTGATGAAAAACTTTTTAAATCATAAAAGATAGTAGATTCTATTCTCTACTTGACTCTTTTAATGGATTGCTTGATCCGCTGCAGTTAAACTTGATGTTGTTATATTTTATCAGTTTAACACTGTTGAAGGCTAACGCTAATTTATTCTGCATTTTCTTAGTCATAATATTTCTTACTGGGCTAGTTGAGCTCACCCTTTCTTTCACCTGTTTCTCTTGTGAAATGAGAACATAGCGAGGACTAGTCTGGGAGCGGGTGACGGTCCGGAAGGATAGCATTAGTAGTCCTCACTATTCTGTGAAATAGTGTGTTAATAATTGAAATGAGAATTCTGTTTGAGTTTGTATAATCTCTAGTAGACAATAATTGTATTCAAACTCACAATTATGTTTTGTCGTATTGTACACGACAGTTGTATAATTAAGTTGTATTTGTATTCTGTACCATGTATCTGACGACCCAAGATGGGTGATGTATACCTAATTTTGGGGGCGTCACATATTCAACAGTCATAGAATCACAAACGAACATTAATACAATCAAAATATCTAATGTTCAGATCAATTTCTGAAACATGTCGGTGTACCGACGGCTTTATCGGATAATTATCGAGTCTAAGACTCTATATCGAAATTCAATATCTATTAAGACTATTCAAGTAACAGTCATATTATTTTTAAATGACTTATAATAATTTTTAAACATTTATTATCATTTATCATAAATTTTCAAATATCGAAATCATTATTAAATGATTTAAATATTAAACAATCCTATTATCATTAATATTTAATTAATATTAAACCATTAATGAAACCATTGCCAAAATATTAAAGTTATTTATAATAACTTAAAATACTTTTAAAGTATTAATATTACCCTTAAATGATTTTTAAAACATTTGAAATCATTTTAAATAATTATCATTAATATTAAAGTATTAATGTATTACTTATCAAAATATTAAAAGTCCTTAATCATAACTTAAAATATTTTTAATTCATTAATACCCTTATTAAATGATTTTAAATAAATAAAATCATTTTAAAACTATTTATTTAATATAATCATTAAATAAACTTAATATCATTTATTATTAAATTAATATCATTAATATTAAATTATTAATGAAATTATCCTTTAAATATTAAAAGTTATATTTTATAACTTAAAATATCTTTAAACACTTTATTTTCATTTAAAATGATTTTCTAATATTAAAATCATTTTTAAACTAATGTATTTAATATAATTATTAAATAACTTTAATATCATTAATAATAATTAATTAATGAAATTTACCTTTAAATATTAAAAGTTATATTTTATAACTTAAAATATTTTTAAACTATTTATTTTCATTTAAAATGATTTTCTAATATTAAAATCATTTTAAACTAATTTATTTAATATAATTATTAAATAAATTTAATATTATTTAATATTAAAATATTAATATTTTCTTGACAAAATATCAAAAGTTATATTTATAACTTAAAATACTTTTATAACCTTTAAATCATTTTAATATGATTTATAAATCATTAATTCTATTTTTTATAATTTATTTAATACATTTATTAAATAACTTTAATTACCATTAATATTAATTAATTAATGAAATTCATCACAAAATATTAAAAGTTATCAAAAATAACTTAAATTATTTTCTTATACCATAATATAATTTTAAATGATTTTTCATGTATTAAAATTATTTTTAAATAATTTATTTAATATTATAATTAAATAAATTAAATACTTTTAATATTCCAAAAATATTAAATATTTATGAAATATATTCAAAATAATTAAGAACTAATTTTTGGATTTAAAAATAATTTTTAATAATTTATTTGATATTTTTAGTAATTTAAAACTATTTTTTTTTTATTTATTTTATTAAAATAATTAATTTTCGAAAATATGTGTAATTAGTAAAGGGCCTATAGCTTATTTAAAGCTGTCGCTATAGGTGTTCTTGAGCTTGTTAGAATCTTCAAAGTCTGTTAACCGAGTACCTGCTTTGACCAAGTCTAGATTATGGATCTACATGTTTCTGGGTTTGATAATGGTTTATGATTGTAGTATTAATGTAATACTACAATTACCAACAATTTTTATGTCCATAGATCAGCATAACAGTGAGTTCTGGCCCATCAAAAACCTTGTCAGGACTGTTCTTCAATTTCTGGGTTTCCCAGAAATGAAGAACAGTCAAGGTACCTTCTTGTTGATCCTTATAACTTGCATTCTGTTTCTACATAGTGTAATATAAAGGTTCATAATTGCAGTAGAGATGTCAAGGAACAACTTTGTATCATCAGATCATATTAATAACAACAAAAGAACAAAATTTAAGCAAGTCAAACATTGTCAGAAACAATGCTCTTATGGTTTCTGGAAATTTCAGAAACCCATCCTCGTGATCGTTTTGCCCAATTTGACCTCCTGCTATATCGATCTGGCTTATGATATAAGGCATATTAAATCATGGATCTATAGTACAGACAACACACTACAATCGTATCACAATAACATTAACAATACACATATAACCTGACAGATCAAGGCATTAGAAAACGTTGTCAAACGCTGCTAAAGACTTTCTGGGTTACCCAGATTTTAGAAAGTCATGGTCGGTCAACGACCTTTGACCATGAATAACTTACAATCTACAACAGATCTAACTCTGAATCAAGTTCTAGATTAAAGAACTCATAGCATACTAGAAGATGAAACCTTTAAACAACAAAAACACATAACATATAAAAAGATCAGGAGGAGGATCGACATTTGATCATCGGACTCAAAACAAAATTTCAGATTTTGAAAAACTTCAATTTTGAGCACTTTGATGTTATGGATCTGGGATAAAACAACCCAGATCACTAAATAACATCTTATTACACAACATTAAACAACAAACAAAAAAATCTAACATCAGATCAAAAGATTTTCGAATTCTAGGGTTTATACCTTTTCTAAGCTTTGATTTTGATTCTGACCTTCTGATCTGTTAATGGTAATCGTGGGGCATGATTATGGGACTGATATACATATATAATTCGTGGGTTTTTAGAGAGAGAAGTTCTAGGATGAGTGTGGTGATCAAATGACTTAAAAATGACATTTCTCTCTCTTAAATCTATATATAATGTGTTGTAATGCTTGTATCTGCTGAATGAGGCTGATTGCTGGAGTTATTGAACATGTGGGAATGTTAAGAGTTGGTTTACCAACTAAAGTTTTGGTTAGTCTTGCAAGCAACTTACTAAATAATACAAAAAGGGTAGTTTGGTCTTTTGATTTTCCAATTTAATGGCACTTTGGTCACTTAGTAAACCCTTAGGGTTTGACCCTTAGAGTTTAACCCTAAGGTTTAGCACAAATAATTTGTAGGTATAAGACTCTGAATTTTATGAAATAAAAATTTTCAATTTTTTTTTATAATTACTATTAATGAGTTACTATTCACGAGTTACTATTCACGAGTTACTATTTATGAGTTACTATTCACGAGTTACTATTCTCGAGTACTATTCACGAAGCATGATATTTTTTTTAAAGAAGGCACTACTCAATAATTGTTACAGTAATTACTGTTCAGTATTTTATTTTATTGATTCAATAATTGCTACGTTGATATTTTGTATTACTATTGTTTCAATAATTGTCACTACACAGTATTTTTTATTAACGGAGAAATAATTCATATTATCTGAATAATATTATTAGATAACATTACTGGCAATGTCTAGAAAGTTCTGTCTAAGGAGAGGTTTGGTCACCTAATTGCGGCGCCAAGATGAGAGAGATCCTTATTGGAAAGCCCCTCTTTCCCAGGAAGCTGCACGGTTGTCGATGATTGTGATTCTGTAATATTATTTATGAATAATTAATTATTGATTTATATGATGAGGAAAATATTCATTTTATGTGGATATGGATGGACAAAAATTTTAAAGTGACAATTGTTAAAAATTGATATTTTATCTTTTCTGATAAAATAATTTATTTAAATATATTATTATATTTTAATAATATAATAATGGTGATATTTTTACAATGAATGTGTGATATATGAGTAAATGAGGAGGAAGAGTATTTTTGTTACAAAAAATGTTTAACACATGTTTTGTGTGTCGGTGGACCCCATTTCTTGACTGAAGTTTGATTATAGCCTGTAAAATCGTCCGTATGTGAATTTCGGTCAATTTTTGTTTGGAATTTGGAAAAACTTAAACTTACAAAGTTGTAGAGAATGGAATTTTCTATGAAAAAGACATGTGGTTCGAATTTTTCTGACAAAAGGGCTATTTATTATGAATTATTGAAGTTCTGAGGTTCCAGAATAATTGATTTTTGAAAGTTTAAAATATTTATAGTTAGAAAAACGTTTTTGATATGTTTGGTGAGCCACATTGGTTGTTGAAATGGCTGAATTCAGTTATTGATGGTGGGCGTAAGAATTTATAATATATATATTATTATTATATTAAATTTTCTACTTTGGTGTTCTAAGCATTTTCCTATAAATAGGGTGCTTAGGTTAGAATTGAAAATCACACTAGAAACTGAAGTTTTCTCTCTCTATATTATCGAGCATATTTTGTGAGTATTTAGATATCTTGAGTGTTGCAATACGGTGCAAGTTCGTTCAGCGTTATATCCGACATTCCAGTACTGCTCTTTTGAGGAAATGGATAGTAAGGGATTTTAAGGGTTATTATGTTTTCAGTTTCGAATTTTTTGCGAACCTTCAAAAATTCTGGAAAAATTTGAAAATATATTTTGATGAGTTTTGTAGGTTGTGTCCAAAAATGACGATTTTTGAATGTATAGATTAAGAGTTATGGATTTTATGAGAAAAGATTATTTTAAAAGTAACTGCTTATAACTCCTTGTGATTAACTCCAAAATTGATGAAATTTTTATAAGAATACATCTATATAATATCAGTATACTCTGTAAATTTTAGAATTTTTGGACAAAAGTACAATTTATGATAAATGTCTAAATATTTGGCAGTTTTGGCCATATAAAAAATAGTAAATGAATTTTAAAAATTCTGAGAAAAATATATGTTCAATATGGAACTATATTATGCTAAATCCCAGAAAAGAAAATTTGTTTGTACTGATTTGGTAGTTTTCATGAAAATGGACTAGTTATGAGTAAATGAATTAAATATGTTATGTGAAGTAAGAAAATTGGAAAATATGAGGATTTTGGTTATTGGTGATGAAATCTTATGAGTTTGGCATTTTAGGATGATTAAATGCATTTATTAGTAAAGTGTAAACAATTAAAATAAATTATTTATAAATTTAAGAAATGATTAAAATATTGTGGTTGTATTAATAATATTAGATTACGAGATTATTAAGTGATTTATAACATTTTGATTAAGGTGTTATGAGATCATTGATTTATGAATCTTACTCTTGAGATTAAATTTATATGTTGATTATATTGTTTTTATTATCATATATAACATTCTTATAACCCTAATGATGATATTTCTCTTTGACTTGAGTGTAAAGATGGATAGATTATTGGTATGGTCGTGACTATAGGTTCTCTTTGGCCAGTAGTGCAAAGTTGAATTGTTGACTAGTATGATCATAACCATTGAATTTATAATTGAATATCTTTAGCTTAAGTGCAAAGGTGAATTGATCAACATATATGGTTATAATTATGGTTTATATAAATTCCGAAATGATTATGTATTTCTTTGAGATATGAATATCTTTTTGAATTGTAGTGCAAAGATCAATTATTGATGAATATCTTTTGGTGCAGTAGTGTAAAGATGACCGTTGTTGAATATCTTTGGCATGTAGTGCAAAGATGACTTGTTGTTGAATATCTTTGGCATGTATTGCAAAGATGAGCTGTTGATGAATATCTTTGGCTCGTGGTGCAAAGATGAATTTATTAGTATGATTATGAGCAGAGGCTGTGATTTGGTATAACCATGATCTTTGATGTTTGGGTAAAGGCAAGTGATGAAAATTATCTTAAATCACGAATGCTAAAAGGAATTTAGAACTACACTTATGATTATGAGTTATTCACATGATTGTGGACAGGAACTGTTGATTGATGTTACAGGGTTAAAACATTGTTGGTGGATTTTTAACATGGAGAAGATAATAGACTTTATAGTCTATTTGACTTTTCTAATGGATTGCTCGTTTTGCTGCAACTATGGTTGAAAAGTTTTATCATCTACCATATGTTCTAAATCTCTGATTTATTATTGATGAAGGCTATTGAGAATTTAATTATCTTTAGTCATCATATTATTTACTGAGCTAAGTTGTGCTCACCCTTTTGCTTCACAATTCCTTTCAAGTAATAAGAGTATAGCTGGGTCGAGCGGGGGTAACAGGGGAATAGAACGATGGTCTCTAGCTGTGGAGGTTCTCCCTAAATAGTATATAAAAGTGTGTTGTATTCTACACATCATTTAGTAGTTATATTTGGTGAATCAAATAGGGTGAGGTGAACCCAATGTTCATACAAGATGTCTAATGACATACAACCTCGTGTTATCATAAGACATGGTTGTGCACATCCACTTGCTGAGTATATCTACAAGCACTATCTATATGATCTTGGAGTTTGGTTGAAGTATAATTCTCAATTAGAGACGGTGGAGATAATGATATGTCAAGAGAAGACTCACCATTGGAAAGAATATGATAGTAATTTTCTCGTTTTTCTTTGGGGTTTATTGGGTCAACCAAGGATAATTCTGTGGACATATGATATCTATCATATCCTATACCCATGGCCTCCCATGTACGAAGGTTTCCTTGAGCACTTCCCAAAGATTTTAATTTCTAAAACAGTTTTTGACTGTACCTTTATGTAAGGTGCCATTGTGACGTACTATCCAAGGTTGGGACATGAGTCATAGTTGGTATATATTTGTATCAAAACTCACAACATATGTGTTGTTATATTTTGCACGACAATTGTAGTAATAAAGTTATAGTTGTTTTCTGTACCATGTTTTTGGCGACTCAGAATAGGTTGGTTGGATTGGACCTATTTTGGGGACGTTACAATAGGATTTCCAATTAGGTTTTGTACAAATAAATAAATAAATAAATAAATTTTTGTTTCTAAAATTGTAATTAGGGTTTATTGAAATAGTTTAGGTTTTTTAATTACTTAACACCTTACTAATTAGGTTTAAGATACACTAATTAGTATTAAACTTCCAAATTTAGCAATTAGGCTTTGCAATATATAAATTAGGGTTTATAATATAAATATTAGGGTTTCTAGACATTAATATTTCTAAAAATTAGTTAGGGTTTTGAATAATTAAGATTCTCCCTAATTAGGGTTAATATCTATAACACCGATTATAAATCTCATTAACATGATTACGTAACAGTCTTAAACTGGCATTCGGTTTTAAATTAGGGTTTAACAGCTTAAAACTAGGGTTGACATTATACACATAATTCGACCGACATTATCAGTCCACACACATACAGTACATATTTACGGCACTGAAATAAAATAATATTATAATAAATATCATTAATCACATAATATAATTACTAAACAGATTTTAAAGTCTCATTTGACTTCAAACTAGGGTTTATCCGTAACAATAAAATTGTTCCATCAAAACTGATCCTCACATTAACCTTACACACATAGCATACCTAATTATAATACTGACAAATAATAATATAATATTATTATTCTCATTCCTTAATCCAAATCCAAAATTAGGGTTTTGGATTCCATATCTGATTTTAACTGTCATATATAACATTAATAATTATGTTAAAAATAAATAACTTAATTAATGAAATAAATTCATATAATAAAATAATTATTATAATCATTCTATAATCATTTCATATATTATTTAAATAATATAATAATCATGTTTTCATAGAAAATAATTAATAAAAATATTTTCACTATAAAATTAATTATTATAAGAATATACTTTATAATAATCAATAATTCTAAAATAAAATTATCTGTAAACATTCATGTAATAAATAAATTTTTATTTATTACATAATTACATACATACATTATCTTGTACAAATCCTCATCCTTAAAATAAAAAAAAAATTATATGCAAAATTTTTGATTTATTTATACAGAAAATATCAGATTGTTACATAACCAGATAATGCCGCCAAGACGTCAAACTCGGAACCAAAGGGCAGAAGAATCTGTCAACAATGCTGGAGGACAACAACCAGACCTGATGAAGAATTTCGGGAACATGGTAGCTCAAGCCATGCAGAATGGAATGCCGGCCGCGGGAAATTAACCAGATAATCGATTTGCAAACTTCAAAGATTTTAAGGCCGTAGGACCGCCAGAATTTAGAGGTACCACTGACCTGATAGAAGCCCAAACTTGGGTTAAGGAAATAGAAAAAGCGTTTGTAGTCGCTAGGGTAGCTGAGGGGCAAAAGACAGCTTTTGCCACCTATATGATGAAAGGAGAGGCGAATTTCTGGTGGGAGGCAAATCAAGTTAGGGTAAGAGAAGGAGTGATAGCATGCACTAGGTTTAAGACTCTGTTCTTTGAGAACTATTTCTCATAAAGTGTGCAGGCTAGGATGGAGGTGAAGTTTTTAGAGTTGAAGCAGGAGAACATGACAGTTGCGGAGTATGCCGCAAAGTTCAATGAATTAGCTAGGTTTGCTCCGCATCAAGTTGATACGGAGGCAAGGAAGGCAAGGAGGTTTGAGCTGGGCTTAAAACGCTGGCTTTACAATAAGGTGGCGGTGTCGACGTCGGGATTTTTGAATGTCCCTTTCCGTTACTTGTTCTTTGGTGTTCTCATTTTAGGTGAGATTTGTTTGAAAAAACAAGTGAAAAATGTCCGATATGTATAATGTCGACGATGGACTGTTACGAGTCGCCAGTTGGTTTTTTAAATGGTTGTAGCAACACAACCGAGAAAAGGTTTGCACATTGACCCAGTGATGTGACACTGCTAAACTGATCGGTGAAACCGAGATTCATTAGGGTTCGGGGACTTGATTATGCGGAGGGAAGGTGTTAGGCACCCCTCGACATCCGTGTTACCACATTGACTGCCTCTTTTCAAGAAACTATTATCTGAATGTGTGTGTGTGGGTCAATGTACTGTTATTTGGAAGTAGTGTGAGGCCTCGTTCGTACCTATATACACAGGGATTGAATTTATGTAAAAATTCAGTTTTTAGCAAGATATAGCAATGGTGTTTTATAAAAAGGTTTTTTCAAACCCTGATGCTCAATAGTAATTGAGACCTTTTACACTTCCATTTTATTAAGTGTTCGGCTTGATTGATTTTACTTTACAGATGCGAGGCATCCGTACGCAAATAATATACAAAATAATACCGACTTCCTCGTGGGTATGGAAACCATCTAAGGAAATTCAGACACCGCAGAATAATTTACAAGCTGCTTACAGCTGAAAATGTCCATCACGGGAACCGAATCAAGATCCAATAGGCTGAATTTGTGATCACATGATTCCTAGGCGCACATGATACCGCAATTTATATGAAAGCAGTAGTAGGTATATATATAAAAACTGTAAATATATATATACAGACATGATCACCAGCCACGAAACACCTCCGTGGGGGATCAAAAAATGAAAATAAAGCTGTAAAGCTATCAACCGCCATAGAGGAAACTCCAGGCGGGACGAAACGTAAATAAAGCTGTAAAGCTATCAACCACCACGGAGGAAACTCCAGGCGGGACAAAATATAAATAAAGTTGTACAAAGCAATCAATTGCCACGAAGTGAACTCAAAGTAGGACGAAACGTAAAGAAAGCTGTAAAAGCGATCAACCACCACGAAGTAAACTCCAGGTGGGACGAATATATATATATATATATATATGTATGTATGTATGTATATATATAAAAGCTAAGAACGCATTCGGATGTAAAATCTCAGCTCATCGTAAGCGAGTTCGACAACAGTTCATATATATAAGTATATATATATAAAAGCGAATAAACGCACTGGATGTAAAATCCGGGCTCATCGAATAGAGTTCGACAATAGCAGTTCATATATATATATATATATATATATATATATATATATATATATATAAGTAACGCGCTCGCATCAAGTCTAGGCTCAATCGAGGCATAACTCAATAATGTTAGTCGATATATATATATAAATATATATGTATATACAAACCGAAATAAAACCACGGATCAAGTAAAGGCAAACTCACTGTAACACGACTCTCGGCGTGAAGAAGGGTGTGTAGAGATGATGAAGAAAGACTTTAAAGTGTGTGAGGAGGCTTACGTTGGGCTGCCAAAGAAGACTTCTATATCTTTAAAGTAGGTAAACACTGGCTTTTGTAGGTACAAAAGTAGCTATATATGAGCTCACAAGTGTTTAAAATGGGAAAGCACTCAGTATATTGCAAGTACAGAGCAAATTTGACAGGGCTTCCTCGCTCTTTTTCTTGTAAATATGGCCATCCCAAGCCCTATATATATATATAGGGAGCCCAGAGTACTGTGGCTCAAGATGTGTGTACTCAATGGCTGCTGGGGTACCCCAGACAGTGTGGGTCCCGCCGTGTCAAAGAACATACACTCGAACAACGCGCTGTTCACTCGGTCGTTCATAACTTTCAATCCGGGAGTCCGATGGAAGTGTGCCATACCATTCCGGAAAGCCCTTTCCGAGAGCTACACAATGACATAGGATTTTTCCTTTTTTGATTCCAGGAAGATGGGTCAATGACCAAAATGGCATTCCCGAGTTTTCGTCAAGTAGTCCGTTAAGCCGTTTTGCGTAGTTTGCACTCGAAAGTTAAGATATGGTTCTTGTGGGACTTCTATTGAAATAATTTGGGTTGAAATGAGTTGATTTGATGTGAGTTGAAGTTGAGTTAGCAAAATGACCATTTTACCCCTCCTGGGGTTATCTCTGATTTTCTCGCAGTTGTAGCAGTCTTTTCTCATGGTTATCTCTGAAGTTGGCCTGCTGTTGACTCTGACTATCCTCAGGGTTATCTCTGAGGTTGGCTTGACCTCTTGGGGATATCTCCAGGCTTTGATCTTGATCCCCCGAGGCTATCTCTAGGGTTAAAACTGACTGTCCCGGGGTTATCTCCGGGGTTGGAAACTGTTTTCCCGGGGTTATCTCTGGGGTTCAAAATTTGATCTCCTATGACTATCTTCGGGGTTAAAATTGATGTTGTAGTTCTCCAGGGTTATCTCCAGAGTGTGAAAAAGACGCTTTTGTCCTCCTGCATAGTTAGTAATAGGAAAAGAAAATTTCGAGTGTCTACAGATGCCCCTCTTTATCATGTTCATGCATTGCAATGGAATGGACATGATAAAGATTAGTACACACTTGAAAATATGACAAGGTATTTCTAATGATGAAAATTGTAATGTAATGAATGTTTATGATGAATGTTAAAATGTTTTTGCAAATCGCAGTTCGCAAATCGCACATCGTATTTCGCACTTCGCCTTTGGCATTTGGCCAAATCGCACATCGCAACTCGCACATCACATTTCGCATATAGCATCGCAAATTGCATATCGCAAATCACAATGTAATGAATGTTATGATGAATGTTAAAATGTTTTTCGCAAATCTCTTTACCTTTACCGATCATTGCTGATGCCTATGTTGGTGTTAACTCCAATGTTTTGGCATTTAATCGTTGATGCTTGTTTGATGAAGATAAGTTGAGATGTTTTCTATATCTCTGATGGGGATGACTTTCTGAAATCACCAGACCCTCCCGATGTATACGCTAGTAGTTTGCAACGGTGCCTACCCTGTTGATCGCCAACCTGTTTTGGGTTCCCACTCGAACGGTGGTATATGAAGCTTTCATCGTTGAACTGTCTTGATGTCGCGCTGAATTCCAATGGTTTGATACCAGATCTTCCGATACCTTCGCTGAAGTAATATTCCACGGATTACTTCACTAGACTTCGCCTGATGTTATGCTAGATTGATGACAACCACCAGATATCTCACCCTTTTTGAGGTGATTTGGAGTTTCCTTTCGCTGTTGGGTGCTTGTGCCCTATTTCTCTTGAGCGTTTAATTCGTAACCCGACTGAACTGATGACCTGAATGCCGCTGACATCCCTAGAGGATGCAACTCGCTCTTTCGCTACTCAAATTTAAACTTCGGTGTAGAGGTCTCAACTCGTGAGGACTTGACGCATGTTGATGGTGTAGATTTCATTCGCTAGGCCTTTCGTCGTTGACCTTCTGCTTCTGAGTTAAGAACTTTTTTTTTTGAGAAGTTTCCCCTTCCTTCGTAGGGGCACGCCTATGTCACTATGATTTCTTTCAGGAGTTCTCCCCTTTCATTTTGATGAGAAGCTTGATCTCGCCTTAAGCTCCTTCCATTTCTTGGAATTTGGAAAAATACCCCAGTCCTTTTGCATGTTGATGCCGAGGGTTCATATAAGAAACTCTTTTTGTTGATGAAGTGGCGAGTGAATAATATCTGAATCGCCATTGAGATGATGATGGACCATGCTGATGGCGCTGACTGGTGCATTTTCCACTTTAAGATGGTTGATAAATGCCCCAGTGTTGAGTTGTCACTGCTTCCGAGATTGCCCCAATCTTGTT
Organism: Panax ginseng; assembly: GCA_020205605.1. NCBI lineage: Eukaryota > Viridiplantae > Streptophyta > Magnoliopsida > Apiales > Araliaceae > Panax > Panax ginseng. The sequence continues at coordinate 52,130,808 of CM035145.1, forward strand.
GTAAGGGACCCAATATCCGGTTGTCGCCAATTTTGAAATTACCCCAGCCTTGCTTGTTGTCTGGGATAGTTGCTTTGATAGATGAGCTGATAAGACGCCAAGATCGCAAGAGGCTTTTACTTCTGTACCATCTGGTGAATAGGTAGTGGATGTGGGCTTTGATGTTGACAGCTCTTTTTGGTAGAGATGTCGCTTTGTTAGAGAGATGATGTTCTAACGCATAGGGATATCGCTATTGCTGAGCGGGATGACGCTATATCTACCCGAGATATCGCATGTAGTTAGCGGTGGATCTGTTGGCTCGTGTAGAAACCCTTGGGCAGGAGATCACAGTGTTACCTCCTTCTTATGAGAGGGAATCCATGATGGACTTGATAGCCCGCATATACACTGATTTGTAGGTGGGCTTGTATTTTCCTGCATAGACTAGCTTAGCCATTTTGTCATATATAATACACATTGTATATATCAAACAACATTATATATGGCAGAGAAATATATGTTGATTCACTTCCCTTTTAGTTGTTCCTTGCTACTTGCTTGATATTTGCTTGTTTCTCCAGGACTTTGTGATCTGGATGTATTCTGAACTCCTCCTTGATGGATGGACAGTGAGATGTCTCAGGATTTTCATAATGGATCGTTGATCTGTGTGTATTCCCTACCATCTTTGGTGTATTGGGACTGGTTTCTGTATGTGGCTATGGATAGGAGTGTGTCTATTTTTGTTTTTTCTGTGGTGAGACCGGACCATTTAAACATGGCTGCCTACGTACTCCCGTGTATTGGGGAGATCAGGTCGACGTAGTTCGCCCTTGTATAGGGCGGATTGTAGGTGAAAAGTTTAATCATATGTACAGGATAAATTGAAGGTGTGAAAGGTTTAATCCCTGGTGGGATAAACTGAAAGTGTGAAATGAAGTGAAACCAGGCTGCTGGTTTGAAAAGTGTGTTTTTCCCTAAGGGGCAGATGGGTAAAAAGGAAAGGTTGTATGTAGTGAGGGTTAAAGAACCTGAAATGACTGGTGATCTGATGATCCAAAACCAGGATGTTCGCTTGATGGTAACCTCAGACATAGTACCGTTTCACGGTGTCCGAATTGATTAGTTGCAAAAATTCATCGCCATCCATTTCCTGTAATCTGAAAGTGCCTCCTGTCAATACCTCCTTGACAATAAACGGGCCTTCCCAGTTTGGAGCGAATTTTCCTTTAGACTTATCTTGGTTGACAATGATCTTCTTCGAAACCAAGTCATGTTATTTGAACTGCCGTAGTCAGACTTTTCTGTTGTAGGATCTTCTTTACAAGTAGAGGGCCGCTCATGTCTAGGCCACATACTACCCCATGGATTTCATCCATGAGCCTTTAAGCTTGGTCCTCGTCCAGACATCTGAGGAGACCTCGTCTTGCATCTCTTTTGTAGAGTGCATCTCCGCTCAAGTAGAATTTCATAGCAAGTCGATGGATCCGCCTTTTCTCAGTCGGGCTCGCCTCAGTGGGTGTAGATCTATCTTGTGAGTGTTCATAGACATGTTGATATCAAGGATGCTGGATGGGAGGTAGCTCATCTGATACTTCTCCAATGTAATTCACATAGGCTGGAGCCTTTTGTTGGGCAAATGTGAGGGTTGGCATGTCTTCCTTGTTATGTATGTTGATCAAAGAGGCCCAGGTTGCTAACGCATCCGAAAATCATTCTTATTTCGAGGAATGTGGAGGAAGGATTTTTTCTTCAAACTCCGAAGCCATCTGTAGAACATGTCGATGGTAAGGCAGCAACTGTAGAACCTGTTGAAGAGATTTTTCTTTCTATTCTTTTTTTCCTTTTTTTATGCATTAGATCGTGGAAAAGAGCCATATGGCTCATGATAGGTAGCTCCGGCATTGATGAGGCCAAATGACAATCGCCTGTAGCAAAAGGTTCCCCAAGGAGTGATGAATGCAGCTTTCTCACGATCCTTTTCAGCAACCATGATTTGATTGTATCCCGCAAAACCATCCGCAAAGGAGTATATGTCATACTGAGTCGTATTGTCAATGAGTATTTGGATGAATGGCACGGGAAAGCTATCTTTGAGGTAAGATTTATTCAGATCACTGTAATCCACGCAAACTCGCACCTCTCCTCTAGGTTTCGGCATGGGGACTATGTTGGATAGCCATTCTGGGTATGTTGACACCATGGTGATGCCGACTTGAAATTGTTTCACAATTTCTTCTTTAACTTTTAACTTCCACTCAGGTTTTAATCGCCTGAGCTTCTGCCTGAGTGGCTTGAATCCCCCTTTGATGGGAAGGCGATAAATGACAATGTCTGTGTATAAACCGACCATGTCTTCGTGAGACCATGCAAACACATCCTGGAATAGGGTTAATAGACTAACCATGTCATTCCTTTGGTTTGGAGTGAGGTCTGTACCAATTTGGATTTGTTTGGGGTTTTCGCGGTTCAAAAGAGGTGGTTTGATCAAGATTCGGCTTGGGTTTTTCTTCGACCTATTCTTTGATCTCCTGAGGTATCTCATAGTCCTCTTGTATTTCCATCAAGTCTGAGTCCAACTTTACATCAAAGTTACAGTCCTTGTGGAGAATAAACACCTCATCAGCAAGTCTAGGCACATCTAATTTTAGAGTCCTGAACCAACATGCTCTCACTTGATATATGAAACTGTTCAATCACACAAAGTGTTAGCATGTAATGACAAAAGTAACTGCTAATACTGTACAGAAAAAGTAAGTAGTTATTGATATCTACAGGGCAGAATGAGTTTTTGCCCGCTTTACCCTCGTCGACCAATGCAAGGAGTGCTGCTCCAATTGTCAAGGGCAAAGTCCTGATGGACTGCAGTGATGGAGGGGTTGTCATCATCCTCCTTCTCCCGAATGATGACCATTACGTCTGGGCAATCATCGTCAGGGGTGTATCTGTTTGTATGTTCATCATGGACAATGACGTGTATGCCTGACATCATTCTGACAATGTTGTGAGACCCCGAATTTTATGAAATAAAAGTATTCAATTTTTTTCTATTTTTGTAAATAGTTAAATTGATAAAAGTTTAACGTTAAGGGTAATATGTGAATTTTTTTTGCAAAGTAAGCAAGTTGATATAAAATATTCATTTTGTCGGGGAATGTAAAATGCGACTCAAGATAATCATTGGTGGACCTCCAAGCGGGATTATTGTCGGATGGAGAAAAGCGACAAAAATATTTTTATGAGAATAACGACGGAAGTTTTACTGTTAAAACTGTTGAACTACTCGGTAGTAAAATATGCGATGTCTGGCGTGCTTTCATGTAGCAATACAGTATTGATTATTGATGTTTACGTGATAAGTCACTCGGTTTTGTTTTATTAGTATTATTAATGTAATAAAAGCAGAAAAGCTTTTTTATATAAAATGTAATACTTTTATAAAGTTATTTTATAAATAGAATATATTATATTCTATTATGCATAGTGTTTTGCATAGTAAAATCTTTTTATATAAAATGTAATATTTTTATAAAGTTATTCTATAAATAGAATATATTATATTTTATTATGCATAGTGTTGCATAGTGTCTACATAGTATTTTGCATAGTAAAATCTTTTTATATAAGACAAAATACTTTTATAAAGTTATTCGTTTTATTAGATTATAAATAGAATATATTATATTTTATTTAAAAGATTTTGCTTTTAAATATGGACCGTCCAGATTAAAAGTAAATCAATCTGGATACATTCATGAATTAGTTACTATGCGATCCATTCTTCTATAAATAGAAACTCATTCCTTCATTATTTCTTATGAATTCACTGAAACTCTAGAGAGAGAAACTATAGAGAGAGTTCTTCTTCTATAGTCTTGAGCGTATTTTTTTAGAGTTTAGGAAAGCTTTGAGCGTAGTGCAAGTTTTCTTCGAGTATATCCTCGCCCTACCAGTCGAAATAATCTTCTTTCAAAGGTAAGGGTTATTATTCTTTCATATTCATGAAGAGAATTATTTCTTTCAATACTCGTAAGGGATATTATTTGTTGTACTCGTAAGGGGTATTATTTCTTTCTTATTCATGAAGAGAACACATTATTCCATTCTTTATTATTCATTAGAATAACCCAGATACGCTGTGAACTACTATATACTTGGTGAAATTCTTACATTATTCTATTCTTTATTATTACGCCGAATATCCATGTCATAGGCGCTATTAATTTACGGACTGGTTCCATTATTTATTATTACGCCGGAATATCACATTCGTGGCTTTTATTTGGGACTGGTTCCATTATTTATTATCATGTTGAGAATAACTTCATGCATGCGGTCTATCGCATGCATGGTGAATTCTTTTGTTATTCCATTCTTTATTATTACATTGGAATAACTCGCATATGTGGATTATCACATGCATGGTGAAGGATCCTTTGTATTCATTTCTTATTAAATTGTGGAAATGATCATTTACGTGGATTATGATGAAAGTCATAATAAAAGCATTGGTGATGAAAATCATGGGTATATGTAGTATTAGTAAGTGTTATGATGAGTTATGTTTGGTTATTATGTGAAAACATGAAAGTTTCTTAGAAATCACAAAGGTTTGAAAATCGATTTTGGTGAAAATGGATTATGAAATTCAATTGACCATATCTCCTATTATATTTCGAATTTTTGAGTGTGGTAAAGTTCTAGAGTTAGATCTATGAGTTTTCTAACTTATCCAAGTGGAATCACTGGAAAAGGTGTTGTAAATTTTCGTGTGGACTGATTTTAGCAAAGGAGTCAAAAACCGAAATTTCCAAAAAGGCTACTGTCCAAAATTTTAAAAGGGCATTTTCTGCCACTTAAATTATGAGAAAAAATTCTGGTTTATTGGGACATGAAAATATATGGTATAAAGTACCTCCTGTCCGAAAATGAGCTCATTCCGACGTAAAATGAGCAAGTTATGACTATTTCAATATTTAGGTTTTTTCGACGGAAAATGCTATAACCGGAGTTCTATAACTCCGATGACCATGAAATTTAAACGGGAAGCTCATGTTAACATGTGTAAGATCTTGCCAAGATTTGGGAATTTCTGGAGTTAACCTTGAGGTAGCTAATTTCTTTAGGAATTAATTAGAAATTGATTTTTGAAAAATAGTAAATGAATTTTAAAATTCGAGAAAAAATATATGTTCAATATGGGACTATATTTCGCTTAATCCCTAAAAAAGAATAATTTTTGGGACTGATTTGGTAATTTTCATGAAAATGGTTTAGTTACGAACATATGAATTAAATATGTTATGTGAAGTTAAAAAATTGGTAAATATAATTTTATGACTTGAAAATCCTATATAAGGTATATGCAGATTTTTGATGAGTAATTTGATTATTGGTGATGAAATCTTATGAGTATGGCAGTTTTGAATGATTAAATGCATTATTTGGAAAAGTGTAAACAATTAAATTGAATTGTTTATAAGTTTAAGGAGTGATTAAAATATTGTTATAATATTAACAATATTAGATTATGATTTTATTAAGTGATTGATAATGTTTGGATAAATTTAAAGTCTTTAATATTTATCCTTGATTTAGTTTGACTAATGCTTATAATATTGTCATCATCCTCATGTTTATAATATGTTGAAAGTCATCTGTGGCCTGTAGTGCATAGATGGACTTGGTATGATTATGACCAGGGATTATTCGGCATAATCATGACCGTAATGTTATAAATGATGTGGAAAATATCCTCATTGGCCCGTAGTGCATTGATGGACAGTTTTTGGTATGATTATGGCTATGGATTCTCTTCGTCCAAGGTTGCAAAGATGAATTGTTTTATGACATGATCAAGACCGTTGATGAAAACATGATTATCTTTGGCCCGTAGTGCATGGATAATTCGTGGTCGTGATACTAAAGAATATCCTTGGTCTGTAGTGCAGGGATGATTCGATGATGTGGATTAATTATTGAGCTGAGTCTCAACAATGAAATATTAATTCATGGTTGTGATAATAATGAATATCTTTGGCCGTAGTGCAAAGATGATTTAATGATTACGAGCAGGAATTATGATTTGGTATAACCATGATTTTTGATGTTTCAGGTGAAGACATGTGATGAAAATTATCTTCATCCTGGGTGCGAAGAGGAATTTAGAATCACAATTGTGATTATGAGTTATTCACATGATCGTGGACGGGAATTGTTGATTGATGTTACAGGGATAAAATATTATTGATGGACTTTTAACATAGAGAAGATAATAGACCTTATGGTCTATTTGACTCTTCTAATGGATTGCTCGTTCCGTTGCAACTATGGTCGAAAAGTTTTATTATCTACCATATGTTCTAAATCTCTGATTTATTATTGATGAAAGCTATTGATAATTTAATTATCTTTAGTCATGATATTCTTTACTGGGCTAGTTGTGCTCACCCTTTTGCTTCACAATTCCTATTAGGTAATAAAAGTGTAGCTGGGTCGAGCGGGGTATTAAGAGGATTAGAACGGTGGTCTATAGCTGTTGAGGTTCTCCCTAAATAGTAGGGAAATAATTTTATTGAGAACTTTAGATAAGTGTGTCGTATTGTATACGTCATTTGATATTTAATTTTGGTGAACTTAATAGGGTGAGGTGAACCCTGTAAGACCCCAACTTTTATGAATAAAGATGAATTTTCTATAAATATCATTTTTGAATATTATGGAATGAATTTGATATAATGTTATAGTTGTGGATAATATTTATAAATTTTACAAAGTACGCAAGTTGTTATATAATATTCGATTGGTGGGGAATATTCATTTTAACAGGGAATATTCGACACAACGACACAATCATTGGTGGACCCTACAACGGAATTATTGTCGATTGAGAAAATGACAAAAATACTTTATGAAAATAATGGCGGAAGTTTTATCGTTAATCTATTGAAACACACGGTGTTAAAAAGTACGAATAATAGGCGTAGTTCGCACAAAGATAGCACAATCGTATTGATTATTGATGCTTACATGAGAAGTCACTAAGTTTTGTTCAATTATTATTACGATGAATTGTTGCATAGTATCTCACGTTATTTGATTCAATTATTGTCAATATTTTATAATCAATAATTGAGATGACAAAGTTATTAATATTATTATTTGCAATATTAACGATGTTCAGAGGTTACATCAAGGAGAGGTTTGGTCACCTAATTGCGGCGCCATAATAGGGAGATATCCTTATTGAAAAGCCCCTCTTTCCAGGAGCGACACTGGTCGATTAATATTGTGAATTATAATAATAATGATGAGTTTTGTTTTATTAGTATTATTAATGTAATAAAGCGGAAAAAGCTTTTTATATAAAAATGTAATACTTTTATAAAGTTATTCGTTTTATTAGACTAATAGTAAAATCTTTTTATATAAAAAAAGTAATACTTTTATAAAGTTATACATTTTATTAGACAATAATTAGAATATATTATATTTTATTATGCAAAGTATTTGCATAGTGCCTGCATAGTATTTGCATAGTAAAATCTTTTTATAAAGTTATTCATTTTATTAGATTATAAATAGAATATATTATATTTTAGTGTAAACCAATCTGGACCGTCCATTTAAAGTAAATCAATCTGGACCGTTCATGAATTAGTTACTATGCAGTCCATTCTTCTATAAATAGAAGCTCATTCCTTCATTATTTCATACGAATTCACTAAAACTCTAGAGAGAGAAACTATAGAGAGAGTTCTTCTTCTATAATATTTAGCGTATTTCTTTAGAGTTTAAGAAAGCTTTGAGCATACTGCAAGTTTTCTTTGAGTATATCATCGCCCTACCAGTCAAAATACTCTTCTTTTACGGTAAGGGATATTATTTGTTGTACTCGTTAGGGGTATTCCTTCTTTCTTATTGGTAAAATTCTTTTGTTATTCCATTTTTTATTATTCTCATTGAATAACTCGTATCACGCTGGATACCCTATACTTGGTGAAATTCTTCCATTATTCCATTATTTATTATTCTATTGGAACATCCTATCTTTGCGTTTACGCATGACCTGGTTCCGTTGTTTATTATTACATTGGAACATCATATACGTGCATTTACGCATGACTGGTTCCATTATTTATTATTCTCGTTGGAATATCCCGCTTTGCATTTACACATGACTGGTTCCATTATTTATTATTCATTGGAATATCTTGTCATGCGTTACGCATTTGATTTGATTCCATTATTTATTATTCTGTTAGAATAACCTGTCTGTGTGGTCTATCGCATGCCTGGTGATTTCTTTTGTTGTTCCATTCTTTATTATACTCAGTTGGTTAAAGTTTTGACTTCTATACTCCATGAAATTAGTGGAATATCCTTGATATTTGCGCTTCATCTAGTATCTTTTCATGTAAATATTCTTTTGAGCATTCTTGAGTGTTACTTTACAAAGAAGTACCATGTTGACAATTTGGACATTATTAGTTCCTGGATAAATTAATTCTTGAACTTGTTTTATTGAATTCTTATATCATTGTCATCATCCTCATGTTTATATTATGTTGAAAGTCATCTGTGGCCTGTAGTGCATAGATGGACTTGGTATGATTATGACCAGGGATTATTCGGTGTAATCATGACCGTAATGTTACAAATGATGTAGAAAAAGTCCTCATTGACCCGTAGTGGATTGATGGGCAGTTGTTGGCATGATCATGACCATTGATGAATACATGAATATCCCTGGTACGTGGTGTATGGATAATTTGTGGTTGTGATACTAATGAATATCCTTGGCGTAGAAAGTGGGGATGATGTGGATTATTTATTGTCGAGTCTCAAAATGATAAAAGTCATGAAAAACCTTTTAAATCATAGAAGATAGTAGATTTTATTCTCTACTTGACTCTTCTAATGGATTACTTGTTCACTGCAGATTAAACTTGATGTTTGTTATATTTTATCGCTTTAACATTTCAAGGCTAATGATAATTTATTCGCATTATCTTATTCATGATATTTCTTCTTTGGGCTAGTTGAGCTCACCTTTTGCTTTCATTGTTCTCTGTGAAATGAGAACGTAAAGAGGACTAGTCGGGAAAGCGAGTGATGGTCCAGATAATAGCGTTAGTAGTCCTCACTATTCTATGAAATAGTGTGATAATAAATGTAATGAGGACCCCATTGAGTTTGTATATTGTCTAGATGACAATATTTGTATTAAAACTCACAGCATATGTTTAGTCGTATTTTACACACATAATCGTTGTATAATTAAGTTGTATTTGAATTTTGTACCATGTATTTGGCGACTCAGAATAGGTGATGTATACCGATTTTGGGGGCGTCACAGTTGGTATCAAAGCTTAGGGATATGATCCCTGGCTAAGATGTGAGAATAGAACTAGGAGGGGTGAGACGAGGAATTTCTTCGCTAGTATGACCTAACTAAGTTTATTTGGTATTTAATTGGTCGGTTAAAATATAGGGATAATATGTTACATGTCAATTAACCTTTGTTTTGTGGCAGTATCTGAAAATGACATCCGAGAATGTTGAGAATAACAATGGAGCACAGGCGACCGTTGATTCACCACATATCAATAATCAGGATAATGTGCATCAGGAAGGCGACAATCCTCATGCAAAAAACAACACTGACCAAATGATGAATGATGGAATGTTCAGAGGCTTTATGCAATTCATGCAACAACAAAGTAGAGTGGCTCCTGTCCAAAATGTAGGTGGAAACACTGAAACTCTCTTTGACGATCACCGCTAAGCGATTCAAGGAGCCGGGACCACGAGTTTATTGGAGAGCCAAAACCACTTAAGGCGGAAGCATGGATAAAGCAGATCACCAAGATATTTGATGTCTTGGGATGCTCGAAGGAGAAAAGGTTCCCTTTGCCGCCCTTTATGTTGCGAGGAGAGGCAGATTCTTTGGTGGGAATCATAAAAGTGTACTCAACTGCCGCCGATGAAGATGTCTTGGGAGAAGTTCCAAGAACTATTCAACGACAAGTACTTTCCCGAAAGTATTCATCACATAAAAGAGGTAGAGTTCATCAAGTTGGAGCAGAATAATATGACTGTGTCGCAGTACGAAGCTAAGTTTGCCGAGTTGTCTCGGTTTGCGTCCCACTTGGTGGATAATGAAGAGAGAATGATGCGGATGTTTTTAAGAGGTTTAAAGCCGGAGATACGTCAACATCTTATTTCTCATAAACTGTGTTTGTATTCAGATGTTGTAAATAAGGCTCAGTTAGTAGAGCGCGATAACGAGTCAACTCAACCAAAAGAGAGCAGCTGGCAAAATGATAATACCAGTGAGAGCAGTCATCGAAGCGGTGACAACAAGCATGGAGGGAATCAACAGGCCAGAAGTGGTAACCACTTCGGTGGTAATCAGGGCCAAAACAATAAGAATGGACATTTCAAGAAGAGGAGATTCAACAATGATGGAAAGACGTCAGCACCAGCACTCGTTGTTAAGGAAGGAGAACGTCCACCTATCATATGCTTCAAATGCGAAGGGGAGGGACACATCAGTCCAAACTGCGCGATGCCGTCCAAAGCATGTTATAATTATGGAAGAGAAGGTCACTTAGCCTGATTTTGTCATTCACCGAAGATAAGTTCATCCAGGATGGAGGCACCAAAGGCCGTCCTAGAAAATTTAAAGCCGGTAGTGCAAGGGAGAGCGTTTGTTGTGACCTCCCAGAAAGCAAGGAACCCGAATGAGGTCATCATGGGTAAGCTTATCATAAACTCTAAATAAGTCTATACTTTATTTGATACCGGTTCTACCCATTCTTTTATTTCTCCTACTTGCGCTCAACGATTAAATTTAACTCCGGAGAAATTAGACTTTGACTTATCTGTGGAAACTCCGCTGGGAGAAACTTTCATTACATCCACTATTTATAAGTCTTGTTTGGTTTAAATCGGTACCCTCACATTACCTGTCGATCTTATTTCATTGAAAATAGTTGCATTTGATGTGATTCTAGGGATTGATTGGTTAACTACTCATTATGCTAAAATTGATTGTTTTCGTAAGGTTGTTAGCTTTCATATTCCTAATCAACCTATTATGCGAATTCAAGCGACCAAACCATTAAAATCAATCACGGTCATCTCAAGCCATAAAGCTATTCGTTTATTGAAAAACGGATGTCAAGCTTTCTTAGCTCATGTCATGGATCTAAACAATAATACGTCAGTTTTGAATGATATTTCTATTGTTAATAAATTCCCTGACGTATTCCCTGAAGAACTTCCTGGCCTACCCCCAGAGCGTGATATTGAATTTTGTATCGACCTTGAACCCGATACAAAACCCATTTCCAAAGCCCCATATCGAATGGCTCCTATTGAACTTCAGGAGTTAAAGACCCAATTGCAAGAATTGTTAGACATTGGTTTCACTCGGCCCTAAAGACGTCTCCTCTGGGGGGTGCTCTGTTCTATTCGTGAAGAAGAAAGATGGGAGTATGCGACTTTGTAGTGATTATCGGGAGTTGAATCATGTCACCATCAAAAATAGGTACCCATTGCCATGTATTGATGACCTATTTGACCAGTTGCAAGGAGCCAAATTCTTTTCAAAGATTGATCTTCGTTTCGGATATCACCAATTGAAGATCAGAACCGATGACATTCCAAAGACAACTTTCAGAACTCGATACGCGCATTATGAATTCCTAGTCATGTCCTTTGGATTGACTAATGTTCCTGCTGCCTTCATGGATATGATGAACCGAGTATTCAAGGAATATTTGGATCACTTTGTGGTCATCCTTATTGATGACATCCTTATTTATTCCAAAAGCCGTGAAGATCATGAGCAACACTTGAGGCTATGACGAACGAGATTTTTGTAATTTAATTTTAATATTTATTGAAGTAAATAAATATTTTCGATGATTTAATTATTTGATTAAATAATTAATTGATAAAATTGTGATAGATTAATTTAATTATATGTGTTACATTTATTAAATTAATGTGGAGAATTTTTATTATCGAAGTATGTGATTATGTGAGCTTATTGTATTAAAAGAAAAATTTAATAAGCCTATTGGTATTTTAATTTAAGTATTAATTAGAGAGTTAATAATTTGACATTATTTATTAATGAGAAATTTAATTATGTGACTATGTGAATTTATGAGATTTTTTAATATTTTATTTAAAGTAAATTAAATAAAATATTGATTTATTTTATAAAGGAGTGTGACATTAATTAAACTATATGATAAAGCTTTATTAAATTAAATGGTTTTGAAATCTATTAAGCCTAGCCAAACTTGGCCTTAGTGGGAGTTATGGGCAGTTAACCCATGATGGGTAACTAACCATAATGCACGTCAGTTTATTTAATATATTCGACGTCTTCTCTATCTTCTTCATTTTTTTCTAAGTTAACAACTAAATCACATAGAGAGAATTGAGAAGTTTGAGAGGAATTGTGAGTGTTTATCAACAAGTTTTTGGTGAAAGGATCATATGTGACCATCTCTTCTAAACTAGACTCTGGGTAAACTCTCCAAACCCAAATTCTTTTACGTCATTTAGTTTCCATGAAAATGGCTTTCGAAGCTTTTGTAAAGTCTCTGTAATTGAGAAAGGGTGTGATTATGAGTTTATGTATGTGTTAAATATTACCATATCGTATTTGATTATATATATATATATATATTATGTAGACCATATCTTCAGTGTCATAAAACATGTCGTATATGTTGCTCAAAACTTACAGAGTATGGGTTTTGGCCATATGGCCCTTATACGTAATTTTAATATGACAAACATAAATATTTTTGTAAAATTCCCACTCTTATTTGATTATGCATGTTGTTACGAAGAGACCAAACCTTAAATGAACGGATTCAGTGTTATAACGAATCCGTAGTATTAATTTTCATGGTTTTTGTTCAAAACCTTCAAGAACAAAAAGAACAGTGAAAATTTCATGTTTTAATCCTGTTAATTAGGTGTTTTAACATGTTAAAATCATGCTAGAAGGGTTAAGTAGTGATTATATGTGTATTATTATGAATGGGTATGATTAAATTCGTGTAGTAAAATTTTAATTGGAGTTTTTTTGGCTGTGTTCTGCAATTTTCGCGAATTGCGTAGCAGATTCGATTCGCGCTGCGTCATGGCGCCAGATTCTCTGCCTTAACATCATCCGACCATGAATATATGATATGATAGTCAGCTTAAGAGTTATTGGCAGTCATGAAAGTACTGGATTCAACAGTGGCGCCGCATCGCCACTCTCCAGAATGTTCAGAAATGAATTGTTTTTAAATGTTCAAATCTAGCAATGTGATAACAACTTAATGTAATGAACATAAAAATATGTTAGAAGTATAATGAGATATTAAAATAGATACTTAACATGTAAATAACATAATTGCATGTGGATTGAATTATGAAATACATAAGTAGATTATTATTCATGAAGTGTTATTATGTGACAATAAGTGTGATATTTGACTAAGTATAGTCATAACCAAAGTTTAGATAAAAGAATGAATTTATGATGGTTAATTATATTATAATTAACTAGAGTTGTGAATGTAAATGATATGTAGGAATTAAATCAAAGAACGAGTTTAATTAAAGTGTAATCTACGCACGAGACAAGTTTCCTATTCCTACTTGTTATCATTGTTCAAGTTTATTATTTATCTTGAGTAAAATCTCATTACTATTATTCAAGTTCGAATTGTTATATTAAAGATTTATTATCCTTTGAAAGTATGAATTTGTTATACAATATTTGTTCTATTGTATACTTATTGAGATTATTATTCAATATAAATATCATTTTTATTGAACCTTGTTAGACTAGTGAACCTTATTGATTCGACTAGTCCATAGTTGATGAACGTTCTAAATTTCAGAACCCTTATTGAATTATCCAAACCAAACTTCCTTTGGTGCAGACTCGAATGTCAAACTGAGATGAACAACCCTCGTAAAAGGATTTACTTATGCGTTAGCGTTAAGATATTATTACGATGATGGTACTAAGGGTGATCCCCCTAAGCACGTAGAAGAAGAGTCCATAGTCTTACGATCATTAAAGGTTTCAAGTATAACCCTTGATAACCTAGGACATAGTTCAAGGTCTTATGACCCTCAGAAATCTTTTGATTCTTGTTATTCATTCTTGATTCAAAAGTTGAGCTTTTATTTCAGAAGTCTTTGATTCACTCGCATGTTATTATACATTGTTACTTCATTATTTTATTGGTGGGCAATCATGCTCATTCTTGCGTAATAATAACATTGTAGTTAAGAATGATAGAGCAGACAAAATTTCCACTAGTAAAGGCAAGGGCAAACTTACCAAGTAATGAAGATTGATTATTTATGTGGTTATGTAATGATGATTAGAATTGATCTTACTAAAGACTTATTTGTTTATGTTTTCGCACAGATGATTTAAGGTTAGAGTAACCTGGGATTTATTTATTATGTAGTTGATGTAACCCCATAAGGGGAGATTTATTATTATTTCTATCTATTGTATGGTTTGTATTTATTTATGGGTAGATAGATGGATGATATTTGTATAGTAAACACCAAATCCCGTGGAATTGAAGTACCCGGATTTGGGGATGTCACAGGTTGGTATCAAAGTTGTAGGCTATGAACCTTATGTGGGGGGAACAACCTTAGGTAGTAGCCTTATAAAAAGAATATAGTAATGGAAAACTCTTATCGAGTTCTAGGAAATGAATTTTTGTAATTCATTGAAGATAATAAAAGACTTTATGTGCTTATGTGTTAAAATATGTGCTCACTAGTACGACTTAGTAACTAAAACTCAAAAATTTTGTTGTCAGGATTTCGGATGTTGGAGGAGCTAGTCGAACAGGGGAGGAGGAACCTCGAGTACCTACAGTACCTATAGAGGAGGAGCCCCGAGACATTCATGTCGTTAGGGAACAGTTGGTACAGAGGGAGTCATCTCCATTGATCACCGTTGTTGGTCAGGAGCATGAACCTGAGACTGATCCTGAGGAGGAATTTGATGAGGAAGAGGAAGAGGAAGAGGAAGAAGAGGAGTTTCCACAACACTCCATTGATGCTGAGATGTATGACACATTATACAACCGTAATATACAGTTACGAGATGAGGTGCATGATTTGACTGAGTGGGCGATTATTCAGCAGATTACTCTCGAGGAAAAGGAGAGGGAGATTTCAACTCTTCACTCACGACTAGGAAATGTAGAATGGGATTTGGTCCACGAGAAGGGTCAAACCGAAGATAAGACCGCAGAGATAGAAAAGTTGAAGAAGGAACTGAAGGTAAGCTCTGAAAGGCTGATCATAGCAGAGGAAGGCTGGGTGAGAGAGTCACGTCGTGCTGATCTTGCGGAAGAGGATGATCGTGCAAAGAAGGTAAAGCTTGGAGAGACATACTCTACACTTAATCATGCAATGGATGAGGCCCAGGAACGAGTTTTGAGATACCCCATCCAGTTTGAAGGACTTCCATCGTACATGCTGGATCGCAGGACGATGTCTCGTATCATGGAAGAGGAGCGTAGCAAGGCTATTCAGCGCCTTGACAGATAGTGATAGAATTTGTTTAATTATGTGTAAGACTTAACTAGTTTTTATATGTAAATTCCGAAGTGTTTATGAACGAAGGAATATGTTAATATTTTAAATCCTGTATGTAACGCCCCTAAAATAGGTCAAATCCAACCAACCTATTCTGAGTCGCCAAAAATATGGTACAGAAAACAACTATAACTTTATTACTACAATTGTCGTGCAAAATATAACAACACATATGTTGTGAGTTTTGATACAAATATATACCAACAGTGACTCATGTTCCAACCTTGGATAGTACATCACAATGGCACCTTACATAAAGGTACAGTCAATAACTGTTTTAGAAATTAAAATCTTTGGGAAGTGCTCGAGGAAACCTTCGTACATGGGAGGCCATGCGTCTAGGTTATGATAGATATCATATGCCCACAGAATTATCCTTGGTTGACCCAATAAACCCCAAAGAAAAATGAGAAGATTACTATCATATTCTTTCCAATGGTGAGTCTTCTCTTGACATATCATTATCTCCACCGTCTCTAATTGAGAATTATACTTCAACCAGACTCCAAGATCATATAGGTAGTGCTTGTAGATATACTCAGCAAGTGGATGTGCACAACCTTGTCTTATGATAACACGAAGTCGCATGTCCTTAGACATCTTGTATGATAGTGGCAAAACACCCTTCCAAACGTTGGGTTCGCCTCACCCTATTTGGTTCACCAAATATAACTACTAAATGATGTATAAAATATAACCCACTTTTCTATACTATTTAGGGAGAACCTCCACAGCGAGAGACAACCGTTCTATTCCCCTGTTAACCCCGCTCGACCCAGCTACACTCTTATTACCTGAAAGGAATTGTGAAGCGAAAGGGTGAGCATGTGACGCCCCCAAAATAGGTATACAACACCCATTCTGAGTCGCCAAATACATGGTACAGAAACAACTACAACTTCATTAATACAATTGTCGTGCAAAATACGACAACACATAAACTGTGAGTTTAAATACAAATATTGTCTTCTAGACAATATTCACACTCAAATAAGTCCTCATTACAATTATTGATACACTATTTTACAAAATGGTGAGGACTACTAAAATAATTGTCTTGAACCATCACTCCACACCCCAACTAGTTCCCGATATATTCTCGCCTCCTGAGAAGAAAAATGAAACAAAAAGGAAAAGGGTGAGCTCAACTAGCCCAGTAAAGAATATTATGACTAAGATAATGTACAACAAATTATCCTTAGTCTTCAACAGGAAAAAATTTGATAGAATACAATAGACAACAAGTTTTAGATCAACAATCGCAATGAAACAACAATTCATTAGAAGAGTTAAATAGAGAATAAAATCTACTATCTTCTATATATGAATTTAAAAGTCCATCGTCAATATTTTATCCCTGTAACATCAATCAACATATATCTGGAATCAAATATTCATCTTTGCACCACGGGCCAAAGATATTCATCGATTGGTCATGTTCATCTCAAACACTGTTCATCTTTGCACCACGGGCCAAAGATATTCATCAAGAAATCATTCATCTTTGCACTACAGGCCAAAGATATTTAGTAATATCATCATTTAGGACTGAGGATGATGAAAAATATTTTAAAGAAAATGAATCCGGTGAAACAAAAGAACAAATATCAAGGATTCGTATTACAGTTTTATCCAAGTTCAATAATACTGCATAAAAAAAACTATTGTGGAGCAAAATTCAAAAATTAAGATCAAAACATAGATCCAATGAAAGATAGGAACCATAACAGAAAATCTTGAACACAGAAAAGAAAATTTAATATTTCTGTGAATAGTGTCGTATTCGTGAATAGTGTCGTATACGTGAATAGTGACGTATACGTGAATAGTAACTCCGACACTATAAGGTAGAAATTCCACAAGAAAAATTATCATGCTTCGTGAATAGTACTCATGAATAGTAACTCATGAATAGTAACTCGTGAATAATAACTCATGAATAGTAACTCGTGCATAATAACTCATGAATAGTAACTCGTGAATACTCATGAATAGTAACCCCGACATGAAAAGATAAGAATTTCATAAGAAAAATCTTACCAATATTCTGGTATAATGATATTGAAGGAAATAATATCATTTATAAAAAAAATAACATCCCTTACCTCGAAAAGACAGTACTTCTGATTGGAATACTGGATATAGTGCTGAAGAAAACTTGCACCGTATAGCAACACTCAAAGTATCAAAATACTCACAAGAATACACTCGATAATATAGAGAGAGAAAGAGAGAGAAAACTTCAGATTCTGGTGTGATTTTCAATTCTAACCTAAGCACCCTATTTATAGGAAAATGCTTAGAACACCAAAGAAGAAAATTTAATAAAATACTATTATAATTAAACAATTTTAAGCCCACCTTAGACCAACTGAATTCAGCACATTTATATCACATGTGTAGCCCAAAAAAAATGTTTTTCTTAAAATAATTATTTAAAACTTCTAAAAATCAATTATTTCGGAACTTCGGAACTTCAATAATTCATAATAAATAGCTCTTTTGTCAGAAAAATTAGAACCACATGTCTTTGCCATAGGAAATTTCATTCTCTACAACTTTGCAGAAGAAAGTTTTTCCAAATTCCAAACAAAAATTGACCGAAATCCACAAACGGGCGATTTTACAAGCTATAATCAAATTTCAGTCAAGAAATGGGGTCCACCGACACACAAAACATGTGTTAATCATTTAATGCAATAAAAATACTCTTTTTTCTCATATACTCATATATCTCACATTCATTATAAAAATATCATCATTATTATATTATAATAATATAATAAAATATTATTTATCAGAAAAGATAAAATATCAATTTTTAACAATTGTCACTTTAAAAATTTTCTCCATCTATATCCACATAAAATCAATATTTTCCTCATCATATAAATCAATAATTAATTATTCATAAATAATATTATAATGAGAATCACGAAGATTGCAACAGTAGTTCCTGAGGAAAGAGGGGCTTTTAATAAGGATCTCTCTCATCGGGCGCGCAATTAGGTGACCAAACCTCTCCTTGATGTAACTTTCTAGACATTTCCAATAATGTTATCTAATAATATTATTAGGATAATATGAATTATTGCTCTAATAATGGAAAATATTGTGTAGTGATAATTATTAAAACAACAGTATTATAAAATATCAACGCAACAATTATTGAATCAATAAAATAAAATATTGAGCAGTAATTATTGTAATAATTATTGAGTAGTGCCTTCACGAAGAAAAGAATCAATAATTGGTGCAATACTGTGTGCTACAAAGGCAACAACGCGTATTAATGTGTTTTAACCACCGGGTATTCCAACAAGATAACTCAGAATAACTATTACTGTTATTTTTATAAAAACTTATACTTGTTGTTTTCTTCATCCAATCGCCGTTATGGGGCCCACAAAAAAAGGTCAAGGCCGTCATCGCATTTAATATTCCCGACAAAGCAAGAATATTCCACGACCAAACGAATATTCCCCGACAACAATGAATATTTTATAACCACTTGCTTATTTGAAATATTTGCGCATTTTACCCATAACTAACCACATTAATCAAATTAACCCTTACTATTTCAAAATAATAAATAGAGGAAATTTAATTTCATTTATAATAAGTTGGGGTCTTACAACCTCCCCTCCTTATGAAATTTTGTCCTCAAAATTGACGTACGTACCTGGTGTTTCGAAAAGACGAGGATACCTCGCTTTCATTTCTATTTCCAACTCCCAGTTCATTTCTTCAATAACATGGTTCCTTCACAAGACCTTAACTTGTGGTATAACCTTTGTGCGTAGGACATGCTCCTTCCTATCCAAGATCTTGATTGGTACCTCCTCGTACATTAAATCTTCGGCTATTTCGTCTGGTTCTAACTTAATAACGTGGTTCGGGTCATCCACATATTTACGTAACATCGATACGCGAAAAATGTTATAAACACGCGACATACTTGGCAGTATAGCGAGTCTATAGGCCACAGTTCCTACTCGATCGAGGATTTCAAATGGACTAATAAATCGAAGGTTTGAGCTTTCCTCACATCGCCAATTCTTGCTTTTGGAATAACAACTTCTTGTACCTCCTTCTTCATATTCATCAGCTCCGGTGTGTAGCTTGAACGGTTTTAACTTTATCAATTAAAGTCGGTTCTACTCGTATATCATCACATGAGTCCCTAGAGTCTTTAACTCTATATCTATCATTTGTAAGTTATATGAAATGGGTCTTTGACAATATCGCACTCGTACTCGCATACGATCTTTTACTCAACACGTCAACTATCACGTTCGTTTTTCTAGGATGGTATGGTTAGAACATGTGCCAAAATTAGTCTCCTCTTGAGTTCTTCGAAGCTCTCCCCACATTCCTTGCTCCATTCAAATTTTGTATCTCTACAAGTCAGCTGCGTTAATGGAATAGCGATTTGAGAATATCCTTCAATGAATCTCTGATAATAACCAACTAAGCCTAGAAAGCTACATATTTCAATTACCGACTTAGGTTGCTCTCAACTGTGACTCATATCCCAACCTTGGATAGCATGTCACAATGACACCTATCAGTTTACTATCGCACAAATATGGCATCCCCTACGGAGAGTCTGGCTTTGGTGCATTCCACAAAAGAAGTCACCAGATAGAGGCTCGGTTATCAACTTCTATAGTTGGGTTTTTAACTCCTGAAGTTCAATAGGAGCCATTCGATATGAGATTTTAGAAATGAGTTTTGTACCGGGTTCAAAGTCAATACAAAATTCAATATCACGCTCTGGGAGTAGGCCAGGAAATTTTTCAGGAAATACGTCAGGAAATTTACTAACGACAGAAATATCATTCAAATCTGACGTATTTTTGTTCAAGTCCATAACATAACTAAGAAAGCTTGACATCCGTTTTTCAATAAACGAATGACTTTACGGCTTGATATGAAAGAGTTTGACTTCAATGGTTTGGTTTCTTGAATTTGAATAACAGGTTGCTTAGGAATATAAGAACTAACAACCTTACAAAAGCAATCAATTTGGCATGATGAGTAGTTAACCAATCAATCCCTAAAATCACATCAAAAGCAAGTATCTTTAAAGAGATAAGATCAACAGGTAATGTGATGATGCCAACTTGGATCAAACAAGATTTATAAACAGTGGATGTAACGAAAGTTTCTCCTAACGGAGTTTCAACAGATAAGTCAAAGTCTAATTTTCTCTGGAGTCAAGTTTAAACATTGAGTATAAGCAGGAGAGATAAATGAATGGGTAGAACCGGTATCTAATAAGGTATAAACTTCGTAAGAATTTATAATTAACTAACCCGTGCTAACTTCTTTCGGGTTCCTCGCATTTTGACCAGTCACAAAAAATGCTCTTCTAGGAACCGTTGACTTTGACTTTTCTGGGACAACATTTTGAGTCACCATCCCCGTTGGACTTGATTTCGCTACAGTGTAATCTCGAGCAATATGTCATTCCTTTCCATAGTTATAACATACCTTAAACTGTTGTGGATAGTTTGGGTTGATATGTCCTTCTTTTCCGCACTTATAGCATATGACCGGTGGTCGTTCTCCTCCCTTGGAACCAGTTGCTGCATGTGTTGACGTCTTCAAATTGTCATTGTTGAATCTCCTCTTTTTGAAATTTCCACTTGACTCACCTTTCCTATTATCTTGGCCATGATTACCACCGAAGTGGTTACCATTTCGCATGATAATTTCCTCCACGATGGTTATCATTGTTCAACGATCGACCGCCAATTTGCACGATTATCATCGAGTTATTGGTCATTATTCTTCATTGAGCCGACTCATTATCGCGCTCCAATAATCGAGCCCTATTCACAACATCCGAATATAAACAAAGTTTGTGAGAAATGAGGTATTGACGATTTTGGGTTTCAAACTGGCGTAAACATTCGCGTCATTATCTCCTCATTATCAACCAAATGGGATGCAAATCGACAACTCGACAAACTTAGCTTCAGATTGCGACATCGCGTTCATATTGTTTTGCTCTCAAACTTGATGAACTCTACCTCCTTCATGTGATTTAATACTTTTGGGAAAGTACTTGTCATTGAACAATTCTTGAACTTCTCCCAAGACATCTTCAAAGGCGACAGTCGAAAGTAACGATTTCTTAATTCCCACCAATAATCAGCTCTCCTCGCAACATGAAGGTGGCAAAATGAACCTTTTGCTCCTCTGAGCATCCCAAGACATCAAATATTTTAGTGATCGCTTTATCCACGTTTTCGCCGTAAGTGGTTCTAGCTTTCCTAAAAACTCCCATGGTCCTAAATCCTTGAATCGCCTTAGCGGTGACCATCCGTGAGTTGCCGGTGTTTCCACCCTGCATTTTGAATAAAAGAGTCTCTCTCGCTTGGTTTTGCATGAATTCTAGAAAGTTCCTAAACATACCATCGCTCGTCATTTTGGTTTGGTGTTATTGTTTACAGGAGGAACATTGCCACTGCTGTGACGTTCTCCTCGTTGGTGAGACTGTGTGTCCACCACGGTCTCATTTACTCCCTTTGTTAACATTCTCGGTTGCCATTCTTAAATATCGCCATAAAACAAGGGTTAATTAAACGAATTAACAAATCACATAATACCCCCTATATTATGACCACCAACAAATAAGCTTAGTAGGATACACTAGCGAAGGATTTACTCATCTCCCTCCTAGTTCTATTCCCGATCTCTCACTTCGAGATCATATCCCTTAACTCGATATTAACTGTGGACGCCCCAAAATAGGTATACAACACCCATTTCGAGTCGCCAAATACATGGTACAGAAACAACTACAACTTCATTAATACAATTGTCGTGCAAAATACGACAACACATAAACTGTGAGTTTAAATACAAATATTGTCTTCTAGACAATATTCATACTCAAATAAGTCCTCATTACAATTATTGATACACTATTTTATAAAATGGTGAGGACTACTAAAACAACTGTCTTGAACCATCACTCCACACCCCAACTAGTTCCTGCTATATTCTCGCCTCCTGAGAAGAAAAATGGAACAAAAAGGAAAAGGGTGAGCTCAACTAGCCCAGTAAAGAATATTATGACTAAGATAATGTACCACAAATTATCCTTAGTCTTCAATAGGGAAAAATCTGATAGAATACAATAGACAACAAGTTTTAAATCAACAACTGCAGCGGAAACAACAATTCATTAGAAGAGTTAAATAGAGAATAAAATCTACTATCTTCTATATATGAATTTAAAAGTCCATCAATATTTTATCCCTATAAAATCAATCAACATATATCTGGAATCAAATATTCATCTTTGCACTACAGGCCAAAGATATTCATCAGTTGGTCATGTTCATCTCAACACCTGTTCATCTTTGCACTACGGGCCAAAGATATTCATCAAGAAATCATTCATCTTTGCACTACAGGCCAAAGATATTTAGTAATATCATCATTTAGGACTGAGGATGATGAAAAATATTTTAAGAAAAACGAATCCAGTGAAACAAAAGAACAAATATCAAGGATTCGTATTACAGTTTTATCCAAGTTCAATAATACTGCATAAAAAAAACTATTGTGGAGCAGAATTAAAAAATGAAGATCAAAACATAGATCCAATCAAAGATAGGAACCATAACAGAAAATCTTGAGCACATAAAAGAAAATTTAATATTTCTGTGAATAGTGTCGTATTCGTGAATAGTGCTGTATACGTGAATAGTGACGTATACGTGAATAGTAACTCAGACACTAAAAGGTAGAAATTCCACAAGAACAATCATCATGCTTCGTGAATAGTACTCGTGAATAGTAACTTGTGAATAGTAACTCATGAATAGTAACTCGTGAATAGTAACTCATGAATAATAACCCCGACATGAAAAGATAAGAATTTCACAAGAAAAATCTTACCAATATTCCGGTATAATGATATTGAAGGAAATAATATCATTTATAAAAAAATAACATCCCTTACCTCGAAAAGACAGTACTCTGATTGGAATACTGGATATAGTGCTGAAGAAAACTTGCACCGTATAACAACACTCAAAGTATCAAAATACTCACAAGAATACACTTGATAATATAGAGAGAGAAAGAGAGAGAAAACTTCAAATTCTGGTGTGATTTTCAATTCTAACCTAAGCACCCTATTTATAAGAAAATGCTTAGAACACCAAAGAAGAAAATTTAATAAAATAATCTTATAATTAAACAATTTCAAAACCCACCTTAGACCAACTGAATTTAGCACATTTATATCACATGTGTAGCCCAAAAAAAACGTTTTTCTTAAAATAATTATTTAAAACTTCCAAAAATCAATTATTTCAGAACTTCGGAACTTCAATAATTCATAATAAATAGCCCTTTTGTCAGAAAAATTCGAACTACATGTCTTTTCCATAGGAAATTTCATTCTCTACAACTTTGCAGAAGAAAGTTTTTCCAAATTCCAAACAGAAATTGACCGAAATCCACAAACGGACGATTTTACAAGTTATAATCAAATTTCAGTCAAGAAATGGGGTCCACCGACACACAAAACATGTGTTAATCATTTAATGCAACAAAAATACTCTTTTTCCTCATATACTCATATATCCTACATTCATTGTAAAAATATCATCATTATTATATTATAATAATATAATAAAATATTATTTATCAGAAAAGATAAAATATCGATTTTCAACAATTGTCACTTTAAAATTTTTCTCCATATATATCCACATAAAATCAATATTTTCCTCATCATATAAATCAATAATTAATTATTCACAAATAATATTACAGAATCACAAGATCGCAACCAGGCCGTTCTCAGGAAAGATGTGGCTTTCCAATAAGGATCTCCTCATCTTGGCGGGAATTAGGTGACCAAACATCTTCTTAGATGTAACTTTCTCGACATTGCCAATAATGTTATCTAATAATATTATTAGGATAATATGAATTATTGTCTGATATTGGAAAATATTGTGTAGTGACAATTATTGAAATAACAATAATATAAAATATCAACGCAGCAATTATTGAATCAATAAAATAAAATACTGAACAGTAATTACTGTAACAATTATTGAGTAGTGCCTTCTTATGTAAGAATAAATAATTGGTGCAATACTGGTAGCTAGCTTTGGCAACAACGCAGCGTATTAATGTATTTTAACCACCGGTATTCCAACAAGATATTATTGGTGAATAACTACGCCGTTATTTATAAACAACTTATACTTGTCATTTTCTTCATCCAATCGCTTTTACGTTATGGGGCCCATAAAAGGTCGCTACTATCGCATTTAATATTCCCCGATGCTAAAGAATATTCCACGACCAAATGAATATTCCCGACAACAATGAATATTTTATAACCACTTGCTTATTTAAAATATTTGCGCATTTTACCCATAACTAACCACATTAATCAAATTAACCCTTACTATTTCAAAATAATAAATAGAGGAAATTTAATTTCATTTATAATAAGTTGGGGTCTTACAGAGCACAACTAGCTCATTAAGAATATCATAACTAAAGATAATTAAATTATCAATAGCCTTTGTCAGAAATAAATCAGAGATTTAGAACATATGGTAGATGATAAAAATTTTCAACCATAGTTGCAGCGGAACGAGCAATCCATTAGAAGAGTCAAATAGACCATAAAGTCTATTATCTTCTCCATGTTAAAAGTTCACCAACAATGTTTTAACCCTGTAACATCAATTAACAGTTCCTGTCCACAATCATGTGAATAACTCATAATCATAATTGTAGTTCTAAATTCCTTTTCATATTCAGGACGAAGATAATTTTCATCACCTGTCTTTACCTGAAACATCAAAGGTCATGGTTATACAAAATCACAGTTCCTGTTCATAATCATACTAATAAATTCATCTTTGCACTACGGACCAAAGATATTCATCAACAGTTCATCTTTGCACTACAGGCCAAATATATTCAACAACAGGTCGTCTTTGCACTAAAGGCCAAAGACATTCATATCTCAAAGAAATACATAATCATTTCAAAATTTATATAAACCATAATTATAAGCATGTTGATCAATTCACCTTGCACTTAAGCTAAAAATATTCCATTGTAAATTCAATGGTCATGATCATACTAGTCAACAATTCAACTTTGCATTACTGGCCAAAGAGAACCCATAATCACGATCATACCAATACTTTACCCATCTTTACACTCGAGTCAAAGAGAAATTCCATCACCAGGGTTATAAAAATGTTATATATGATAATAAAAATAATAGGATCAACAACTACATTTAATTTCAAGAGCAAGATTCATAAATCAATGATTTCATAACACCTTAATCCAAATGTTATAAATCACTTAATAATCTCATAATCTAATATTATTAATATTACCACAATATTTTAATCATTTCTTAAACTTATAAACAATTTATTTTAATTGTTTATACTTTACTAATTAATGCATTTAATCATTCTAAAATGCCAAACTCATAAGATTTCATCACCAATAACCAAAACCCTCATTAAAAATCTACATATACCTTATATAGGATTCTTAATCCGTAAAATCCTATTTTCCAAATTTCTTACTTCACATAACATATTTAATTCATTTACTCATAACTAGACCATTTTCATGAAAAATACCAAATCAGTTTCAAAAATATTTCTTTTCTGGAATTTAGCATAATATAGTCCCATATTGAACATATATTTTTCTCAGAATTTTTAAAATTCATTTACTATTTTTCATATGGCCAAAACTGCAGAATATTTAGACATTTATCATAAATTGTACTTTTGTCCAAAACTTCTGAAATTTACACGGTATACTTCTGTTATATACATGTACTCCCAATAAAAATTTCATCCATTTTGAAGTTAACCACAAGGAGTTATAAGCGTTTACTTTTAAAATAGTCTTTTCTTATAAAATCCATAACTCTTAATCTATATATCCAAAAAT
This sequence comes from Panax ginseng, assembly GCA_020205605.1. Taxonomy (NCBI): domain Eukaryota; kingdom Viridiplantae; phylum Streptophyta; class Magnoliopsida; order Apiales; family Araliaceae; genus Panax; species Panax ginseng. The sequence goes on from CM035145.1 coordinate 52,157,424, forward strand.
TGCCATTTTTGGACACAATCAACAAAACTCATCAAATTATCATTTCAAATTTTCCAGAATTTTTGAAGGTTCGCAAAAAAATTCGAAACTGAAAAACATAATAACCCTTAAAATCACTTACTATCCCTTACCTCAAAAGAGCAGTACTGAAATGTCGGATATAGTGCTAAATGAACTTGCACCGTATAGCAACACTCAAGATATCTAAATATTCACAAAATATACTAGATAATATAGAGAGAGAAAACTTCAGTTTCTGGTGTGATTTTCAATTCTAACCTAAGCACCCTATTCATAGGAAAATGCTTAGAACACCAAAGCAGAAAATTTAATAAAATAATATATTTATATAACAAATTTCACACGCCTCTTTTGAATTCAGATTCTAGCATTTCCCACATGCAAAAGTACAATTGTGGGGCCCACCTTCTAGAAAAACATGTTTTAAACAAAATCAATTCAGACTCAATATTCCAAAACTTTAATAATTCATAATAAATAGTCCTTTTATCAAAAAAATACGAATTTTATGTCAATTCCATAGGAAATTCAATTCTCTACAACTTTGTAAGTTTAAGTTTTTCCAAATTCCAAACAGAAATTGACTGAAATCCACAACCAAGCGATTCTACAGGTTTATAATCAAATTTGGTCAAGAAATGGGCCCACGGACATGTTTAACATGTTTTAAACAACTTTGCAACAAAAATACTCTTCCTCCTCATATACTCATATATCCCACATTCATTGTAAAAATATCATCATTATTATATTATAATAATATAATAAAATATTATTTTATCGTAAAAGATAAAATATCGATTTCAACAATTGTCACTTTAAAAATTTCTCCATCTATATCCACATAAAATCAATATTTTCCTCATCATATAAATCAATAATTAATTATTCACAAATAATATTACGTAATCACATGATTAGCAACTGTGTAGTTCGGGAAAGAGGGGCTTTCAATAAGAATTTCTCCATCGACGCCGCAATTAGGTGACCAAACCTCTCCTTAGACAAAACTTTCTAGACATTGCCAATAATGTTATCTAGTAATATTATTAAAATAATATGAATCATTGATCTGATAATGGGAAATATTGTGTAGTGACAATTATTAAAACAACAATAATATAAAATATCAACGTAGCAATTATTGAATCAATAAAATAAAATATTGAACATTAATTACTGTAACAATTATTCAGTAGTGCCTTCTTACATAAAAAAATATCATGCTTCGTGAATAATACTCGTGAATAGTAACTCATGAATAGTAACTCCTGTATAGTAACTCATGAATAGTAACTCGTGAATAGTAACTCATGAATAGTAATTATAAGGAAAATTGAATATTTTTATTTCATAAAATTCGGGGTCTTACACTATAGATTCTTTATCTCAGGATAGATGATGTAAATAGCAGTGATGCTATCGTTTGAGGTTAAAACTTTTAGTTTGAATGAATATATATCAAGTTGTTTGAGATGATGTGTTATATAAGTATGTTAAATTGTTGAGTAATGTCTTAACTATTTAGAGAAATAAACAAAGATCTAATAAGCATATATATTTTAACAGAATTATGCCTCCAAGAAGAAGACAACAACATCAACCAGCTCAGGAAGAGTTTACGAATAACAACAATAATGCCAATGCTAATCCTGTTCAGCAATTGGTTAACTTGCTAGCTGGAGCAATGAATAATCAACCTCAATCTCCACCAAATACTACATTTAAGGATTTCAAGGCGGTGCGACCACCAGAATTTAAAGGTTCCATGAACCCGATCGAGGCTCAAACATGGGTTATGGAAATGGAGAAGGTTTTCGATATCGCTAGGGTTAGAGAAGACCAAAAGACCTCCTTTGAAATGTTTATGCTGAAGTATGAAGCTAGCTATTGGTGGCAAGTAAACAAAGTTCGTGGAGGTGAAGGTGTAATTACTTGGAGAGAGATTTAAGGAGATGTTCTTCGAGATGGAGGTTCAATTTCTGGAATTGAAGCAAGGAAATATGAGCGTACCTGATTATGCGGCTAGATTCAACGAGTTGGCGAGGTTCGCCCCGTATCAAGTAAACACGGACGAGAGAAAAGCCAGAAGATTAGAACAAGGACTAAAGCCTTGGGTATATAGTAAGGTATCAATGTTTCAGATAAACACTTTTGTTGGAGTACTGGAAAAGGCCATCCTCACTAAAGGTGGAAGCGATGCGGTGACCAAGTATAATCAAGAGCAGAAGAAAAAGAAGAGTGAGAATGAAGGTAATAACAAGACTGGTGGGAGTAGCACTGTGGGTAGTCATAATCAGAAGAGGAAGTGAATGGATAACTCGTCAGCTGGAAGTCAACAAGGAGGGCAGAAGAAGAAGATCGAAGCGTGCTCAAGTTGCGGAAAAGCTAATTTGGGAGTTTGCATGAAAGAAGCGAGTGTGCTACAATTGTGGTCAGGAAGGCCATATAGCACCAAACTGTCCAAACCCAAAGAAGGGTGCTTGTTTCACTTATGGTTCGAAGGACCATTTGGCAAGAGACTGTCCTAAGAAGGGATCGGGAGGGTCAGGATCAGGAGGAAACTGGAGAAATAATAGTGGAAATGCCTTAACTATCACCGGACCAACCACAACAAACCGACCGACCGCCAGGACTTTCAACATGATGGTACAAGATGCAGTTCAATCTCGTGAGGTGGTGTCAGGTATCATTCCGATCAATAAAATTAATGCTTATGTTTTATTTAATTCAGGTGCTACTTGTTCCTTTATATCCGATGACTTTGCTAAGAATTTAGATTTGCCTAAGGATGAATTGGATTACCCCATGAACATAGAAATTGCGAATAGAGAAATAATCCATGTTAAGTACGTGCATAAGAACTTTAGAGTGGATATTAAGGGTAATATCATGAACGTAGATCTTATCCCTATTTGACTTGGGGAATTTGACGTTATTTTGGTTATGGATTGGTTATCCAATTATGGGGCGGTAATTGACTGCCAGAAGAAGCGTATTAACCTTATGACTCCGTCAAAGGTTGTGTTTTATGGTAGCAAGTCGCCTAGACAAGCGAGTTGTATGACGATGATGCAGGCCAGGAGGTTGTTAAGGCAAGGCTTTGTAGGATATCTAGCTTACATAGTCGATAGTCGTAAAGAGAATCCAAAAATAGATTGGATACCAGTAGTGAGAGATTTCGCAGACGTATGATTTGCCGGGACTTCCTCCAGATAGAGCAGTTGAATTCGTGATCGATTTGGCTCCAGGAACTGCTCCAATATCGAAGGCACCGTATCGAATGGCACCGGTAGAGATGAAAGAACTGATGGTCCAACTACAAGAATTATTGGACAAGAAGTATATACAACCAAGTGTATCACCGTGGGGAGCGCCATTTTTATTTGTAAAGAAGAAGGATGGAACAATGCGGCTCTGCATAGACTATAGAAAATTGAAAAGGTCACGATCAAGAACAGATATCCATTACCGAGGATCGATGACCTATTTGATCAATTGAAGGGAGCGAGATACTTTTCCAAGATAGACCTGAGAAGCGATTATCATCAACTGAAGGTGAGACCAGAGGATGTACCGAAGACAGTGTTTAGAACACGATATGGTCACTACGAATTTTTGGTAATGTCGTTTGGTCTTACGAATGCTCCTGAAGCATTTATGGGACTAATGAATGGTGTGTTCAAGCCATTTTTGGACAAGTTCGTAGTGGTATTTATAGATGACATTTTGGTTTATTCGAAAACCAAGGAAGAACATGAAGAACATTTGAGATTAACATTGGAAGTATTGAGAAGGGAGAAGTTGTATGCCAAGTTTTCAAAATGTGAATTCTAGATCGAAAGGGTACAATTTCTTGGACATGTGATTGATAGAAACGGAATTTCGGTGGATCCCTCCAAATCGAAGCTGTAATTAATTGGGATCAGCCGAAGACACCGTCGGAAATAAGAAGTTTTCTTGGATTAGCGGGTTATTACAGAAGATTTATTCAGGATTTTTCCAAGATCGCAACTTCGATGACGAGTTTGACTAGGAAATCGGTGAAAGTGTGAGGAAAGCTTTTAAGAATTAAAGAAGAGGTTAAGTTCACCATCGGTGTTATCTCTTCCAGATAATACAGGAAATTTTATTGTTTATAGTGATGCGTCGCATAAAGGACTTGGCTGTGTGCTGATGCAAAACGGCAATGTCATTGCGTATGCATCACGACAATTGAAGGATTACGAGAAGGGATATTCGACCCACGACTTTGAGTTAGCTGCAGTTATTTTTTCTTTGAAAATTTGGAGGCACTATCTCTACGGGGAGAAGTGTGAAATATATACGGACCACAAGAGTCTGAAATATATTTTCACGCAGAAGGACTTGAATATGCATCAAAGAAGGTGGTTGGAGTTAATTAAGGACTACGACTGTGAGATTTTATACCATCTGGGTAAGGCAAATGTCATTGCCGATGCCTTAAGTAGAAAGGGTCTGGAGAAGTTGATGATGTTGACTGCTCAGGGGAGCTAATAGCAGAAATGGAGAAACTGGAATTGGAAGTGAAGTATCCTATAGAGATTGATGAGAAGCTATTTCAGATGCAATCCGGTACAACCTTACTGGATAAAGTTAAGGAGGCTCAACTTCAGGACGAGGAATGCAAAAAGGTGATAAGGAAGATATCTGAAGGAACCGAACAAAGATTTAAGATGGATAAAGAAGGAATACTGAGATTTGAGAGCAGAATTTGGGTACCGCTAGTACAAGAGATTAAGGAAGACATTTTGAGCAAAGCTCATAGTTCACGATATTCAATTCACCCTAGTAGTACCAAGATGTACCAATATCTTTGACAACATTTCTAGTGGCCAAATTTGAAATGTGATGTTACAGAATGTGTTGCCAAGTGTCTGACCTGTCAGAAAGTGAAAGCAGAACATCAGAGACCGAGTGGATTGCTACAACTGTTGGAGATCCCAGAATGGAAATGGGAACATATTACAATGGACTTCGTGGTTGGCCTTAGGCGACTCGTAAAGGCTACGACGCAAAGATATGGGTTATCGTTAATCAATCGATTAAAATCGCACCACTTCCGATCAAAATCAGATTCAACTTAGATCGGTTGGCGAGACTATACGTAAAAAAGAGATTGTTTCGAGGCACGGAGTGCCGGTGTCAATTGTTTCTGATAGAGATCCGCGCTTTACATCAAACTTCTGGAAACGTCTATAAGAATGCATGGGTACACAGTTACGAATGAGTACGACATATCACCCTCAGACGGATGGACAAAGTGAAAGGACAATTCAGACATTGGAAGATATGTTAAGAGCTTGTATAATGGACTTTAAAGGAAATTGGGACGATCACCTACCGTTAGTAGAGTTCGGCTACAACAACAGTTACCACGCTAGTATAAGCATGCCGCCTTACGAAGCGTTATATGGCAAAAAGTGTAGAACTCCACTTTATTGGGATGAAGTTGGCGAAAGACAATTGCTAGGGCCAGAATTGGTACAACAGATAGCAGAAATAGTCAAAGTGATCCGAGCACGACTGGTAGCAGCTCAAGATCGACAGAAGAAATACGCTGATCCACATCGTAAAAATATCGAATTTGAATCAGGTAGTTATGTTTTCTTGAAGGTCTCTCCTTGGAAGGGAAAAATCAGGTTCAGAAAGAAAGGGAAATTAAGCCCAAGATTCATTGAACCATTTGAAGTACTGAGAAGAATCGGAGAAGTTGCGTACGAGGTAGCCCTACCTCCAGCACTCGAGAATGTCCATAACGTCTTCCATGTTTCTGTGTTACGACCCTACAAAGCCGATTACAAGCATGTAATTGAATACGAACCCCTACATTTTGAAAAAGACTAATCTTACTGAAGAAATTCTGTTCAAATTTGTAAAATGAGAAAAGAACAAGTTCTCGGAAATAAAGTAATACCTTATGTTAAGGTAATTTGGAGGAATCACAACGCTGAAGAAGCTACGTGGGAACTCGAAGAGAATATGATGAAGAATTACCCACATTTATTTACTTAATTTATGTATAAGCGATTCTGGGGACATAATCTTTGTAAGGGGGGGAGAATGTAAGCAGGTTGAATTTATTGAGTAAATAATTCGGGGACAAAATCCTTTTAAAGGGGAAAGATGTGTTAAGCGAGATTTTTGTAATTTAATTTTAATATTTATTGAAGTAAATAAATATTTTCGATGATTTAATTATTAGATTAAATAATTAATTGATGAAATTGTGGTAGATTAATTTAAATATATGTGTTACATTTATTAAATTAATGAGGAGAATTTTATTATCGAAGTATGTGATTATGTGAGCTTATTGTATTAAAAGAAATATTTAATAAGCCTATTGGTATTTTAATTTAAGTATTAATTAGAGAGTTAATAATTTGACATTATTTATTAATGAGAAATTTAATTATGTGACTATATGAATTTATGAGAATTTATTATATTTTATTTAAAGTAAATTAAATAAAATATTGATTTATTTTATGAAGGAGTGTGACATTAATTAAACTATATGATAAAGCTTTATTAAATTAAATGGTTTTGAAATCTATTAAGCCTAGCCAAATATGGCCTTAGTGAGAGTTATGGGCAGTTAACCCATGATGGGTAACTGACCATAATATGCGTCAGTTTATTTGATATATTCGACGTCTTCTCTATTTTCTTCATTTTTTTCTAAGTTAACAAGTAAATCACAGAGAGAGAATTGAGAAGTTTGAGAAGAATTGAGAAGTTTGAGAGGAATTGTGAGTGTTTAATCAACAAGTTTTTGGTGAAAGGATCATATGTGATCATCTCTTCTAAACTAGACTCTGGGTAAACTCTCCAAACCCAAATTCTTTTACGTCATTTAGTTTTCATGAAAATGGCTGTCGAAGCTTTTGTAAAGTCTCTGTAATTGAGAAAGGGTATGATTATGAGTTTATATATGTGTTAAATATTACCATATCATATTTGATTATATATATATATATATATATATATATATATTATGTAGACCATATCTTCAGTGTCATAAAACATGTCGTATATGTTGCTCAAAACTTAAAGAGTATGAGTTTTGGCCATATGGCCCTTATACGTGATTTTAATATGTCAAACATAAATGTTTTTGTAGAATTCCCACTCTTATTTGATTATGCATGTTGTTACGAAGAGACCAAACCTTAAATGAACGGATTTGGTGTTATAACGAATCCGTAGTATTAATTTTCATGGTTTTTGTTCAAAACCTTCAAGAACACAAAGAACAGTGAAAATTTCATGTTTTAATCCTGTTAATTAGGTGTTTTAACATGTTAAAATCATGCTAGAAGGGTTAAGTAGTGATTATATGTGTATTATTATGAATGGGTATGATTAAATTCGTGTAGTAAAATTTTAATTGGAGTTTTTGGCTGTGTTCTGCAATTTTCGCGAATTGCAGAACAGTTTCTGGTTCGCCGCGTCGCGGCGATAGACTCGTATCTTAACATCCGTAGCCATATTACAAGAGTTCTACGCAATAACACGAGTACCCAAGATAATGGTGGTGCAAATTTCACTCTCCGAAATGTTGAAATGAATTATTTTTAAATGTTCAAGTCTAGCAATGTGATAACAACTTAATGTAATGAACTTAAAAATATGTTAGATGTATAATGAGATATTAAAATAGATACTTAACATGTAAATAATATAATTGTATGTGGATTGAATTATGAAATACATAAGTAGCTTATTATTCATGAAGTGTTATTATGTGACAATAAGTGTGATATTTGACTAAGTATAGTCATAACCAAAGTTTAGATAAAAGAATGAATTTATGATGGTTAATTATATTATAATTAACTAGAGTTGTGAATGTAAATGATATGTAGGAATTAAATCAAAGAACGAGTTTAATTAAAGTGTAATCTACGCACGAGGCAAGTTTCCTATTCCTACTTGTTATCATTGTTCAAGTTTATTATTTACCTTGAGTAAAATCTCATTACTATTATTCAAGTTCGAATTGTTATATTAAAGATTTATTATCCTTTCAAAGTATGAATTTGTTATACAATATTTGTTGTATTGTATACTTCTTGAGATTATTATTCAATTTAAATATCATTATTGTTGAACCTTGTTAGACTAGTGAACCTTATTGATTCGACTAGTCCATAGTTGATGAACGTTCTAAATTTCAGAACCCTTATTGAATTATCCAAACCAAACTTCCTTTGGTGCGGACTCGAATGTCAAACTAAGATGAACAACCCTGCAAAGGGATTTACTTATGCATTAGCGTTAAGATATTGTGCATGTGATGGTACTAAGAAGGATGATCCCCCTAAGTACGAGAAGAAGAGTCCATAGTCTTATGACTGTTAAAGGTTTCAAGTATAACCATTGATAACCTAGGACATAGTTCAAGGTCTTTTGACCCTCAAAAATCTTTTAATTCTTGTTATTCATTCTTGATTCAAAAGTTGAGCTTTTATTTTAGAAGTCTTTGATTCACTCGTATGTTATTATACATTGTTACTTCATTATTTTATTGGTGGGCAATCATGCTCACTCTTGCATAATAACAACATTGCAGTTAAGAACGAAAGAGCAGACGAACCTTCCACTAGTAAAGGAAAGGGCAAGCTTAGCAAGTAATGAAGATTGATTATTTATGTGGTTATGTAATGATGATTAGAATTGATGTTACTTAAGACTTATTTGTTTATGTTTCCGCACAGATGATTTAAGGTTAGAGTAACCTGGGATTTATTTATTATGTAGTTGATGTAACCCCATAAGGGGAGATTTATTATTATTTCTATCTCTTGCATGGTTTGCATTTATTTATGGGTAGATAGATGGATGATATTTGTACAGTGAACACCAAATCCCGTGGAATTGAAGTACCCGGATTTGGGGGTGTCACAGAGGCTGACACTCCAAAAGCTTCGTGAATACAAGCTTTATGCCAAGTTGAAGAAATGTGAGTTCTGGCTTGAGGAAGTAGCATTTCTTGGGCACGTAGTATCAAGTCATGGAATATCTGTTGACCCGGCAAAGATTGAAGCAATTCAAAGCTGGGAGCAACCTAAATCAGTGACCGAAGTACGTAGCTTTCTCGGCTTAACTAGTTATTATCGGAGATTCGTGGAAGGATTTTCTTGAATAGCTACTCCATTAACTCAGCTGACTCAGAAAGATACAAAGTTCGGTTGGAGGCGAAGAATGTGAGAAGATTTTTCAAGAACTCAAGAGGAGACTCATTTCAAAGACTGTTCGACAATACCATCTAGCTTGGAGGATTTATCATCTGATGATGCTTGGGCTAAGGGTTGGGATGTGTTCTCATGCAACATGGGAAAGTCATAGCCTATGCCTCAAGACAACTCAAAGAATATGAGAGGAATTATCCTACTCATGACCTAGAGTTAGCGACTTTTGTCTTCAGACTTAAAATTTGGAGGCATTACTTGTATGGGGAGAAGGTGGAGATCTTTACGGATCATAAAAGCCTCAAATATTTCTTCACTCAAAAGGAACTCAACATGTGACAACGACGTTGGCTTGAACTGTTGAAAGATTATGATTATACCATCTAATACCATCCGGAAAAGTGAACGTGGTGGTGGCGGCGCATTGAGTAGAAGATCATATGAAATACGAGTGCGATATTGTCAACATAAAGGCCCATTTGTGTGACTTGCAAAGGATGGAGATAGAGTTAAAGAATCCAGGACCCATGTGATGATGGCGAATATCTGAGTAGAACCGACTTTAATTGATAAAGTTAAAAGTCGCTCAAGCTACAGGACACTGGAGCCGTCACGTATAAGGAAGAAAGTGCAAGAAGGTGCTATGCCGGAAGCAAGAATCGATGAAGAAGGAATACTTTGAGTCAACTCTAGACTTTGTGTTCCTAACGACCCTGATTTAAAGTATAAAATCATGATGGAGGCATACAACACACCGTTTTCAATCCATCTTGGGAGTACCAAAATGTATCATGATATTCGTCATACATTTTGGTGGAGCAATATGAAGAGAGAGATAGCACTTTTTGTAAGACCCCAAAATTTTTTTAAATAAAAAGGAATTTCCTTTATTTATTATTTTGAAATAGTAAGGGTGGATTTGATTAATGTGGTTAGTTATGGGTAAAATGCGCAAATATTTTAAATAAGCAAGTGGTGATATAATATTCATTATTGTCGGAGAATATTCGTTTGGTCGTGGAATATTCGATCGCTTTGTGAAGAATATTAAATGCAAGCAAGTATGACCATGTGTGGGCCCCATAACGGAAAGCGATTGGATGAAGAAAAGCGACAAAAATAAGTTGTTTAAAAATACTTGGCATAGTTGTTACCAATTATCTTGTTGGAATACGAGGTGGTTAAAACACGATGAATGGCGTTGTTGCTTGCAGTAGACATGGTATTGTACCAATTATTGATTCTTACAAGAAGGCACTACTCAATAATGGTTACTGATAATTCTTTATTCAATTATTTTATTTTATTGATTCAATAATTCTTTGCATTGATATTTTATATTGTCATTGTTTCAATAATTGTCATTACACGTATTTTCATTATCGAAGCAATAATTCATATTATCTGAATAATATTATTAGATAACATTATTGGCAATGTCTAGAAAGTTACATCTAAGGAGAGGTTTGGTCACCTAATTGCGGCGCTTGAAGAAGGAGAAATTCTTATTCGAAAGCCCCTCTTTCATGGGAACCGCTGGTTGTCAATATTGTGATTCTGTAATATTATTTGTGAATAATTAATTATTGATTCATATGATGAGAAAAATATTGATTTTATGTGGATATAGATGGAGAAAATTTTTAATGTGACAATTGTTGAAAATTGAAATTTTATCTTTTTCTGATAAAATAATTCATTTAAATATATATAATATTATATTTTAATAATATATTAATGGTGATATTTTTACAACGAATGTGGGATATATGAGTATACGAGGAGGAAGAGTATTTTTGTTGCAATAAATGTTTAAAACATGTTAAACATGTCGGTGGACCCCATTTATTGACTGAAATTTGATTATAGCCTGTAAAATTGCCCATTTGTGGATTTCGGTCAATTTTTGTTTAGAATTTGGAAAAACTTTCTTCTGTAAAGTTGTAGAGAATTGAATTTCCTATAAAAACTCGCGAGATTTGAATTTTATGATAAAAGGACTATTTATTATGAATTATTGAAGTTCCGAAGCTCCGAAATAATTGATTTTTGGAAGTTTAAAATATTTAAAATAAGAAAAACGTTTTTTTGGGTCTAACATGTGATTTGAATGGGTTGAATTCTAGATTTTTAGATTCAAGAATGGCGTAGAGAATTTTGATATATATATATATATATATATATATATATATATATTATTATATTAAATTTTCTGCTTTGGTGTTCTAAGCAATTTCTTATAAATAGGTGCTTAGGTTAGAATTGAAAATCACACCAGAAACTGAAGTTTTCTCTCTCTATATTATCGAGCGTATTCTTGTGAGTATTTTGAGTATACTTTGAGTATTGCTATACGGTGAAAGTTCAAGTCATAGCCTATATCCGGTGTTTCAACTAGAAGTACTGTCTTTCGAGGTAAGGGATGTTATTTTCTTCTCAAATGATATTATTTCTTCAATATCATTATGCTGAAATATTGGTTGGAACTTTTTATCAAATTTGGAACTTTTTTCGTGTCGGGGTTACTATTCATGAGTTACTATTCACGAGTTACTATTCACGAGTACTATTCACGAAGCGTGAAGATGTTTTTTGTGAAATTTCTATCTTTTGGTGTCGGAGTTACTATTCACGTATATGGCACTATTCACGATATCGACACTATTCACGAATACTGGTGACTATTCAATAGAAAAATGAAATTTCTTCTTTTTGTCCAAAATATCTATTATGGATACTAGCTTTGATTGTATCCATGTTTTGATCATTCTTGAATTTTACACCACTATGATTATTTTTGAGGTATTTTTGGACGTGGATAAAACAAAGTACGAATCCTTAATCCTTAATCCTTGTCATTTTGTTTCTTTGGATTCGTTTCTTTAAAAATATTTTTCATCATCCTCGGTCTTAAATGATGATATTATGGAATATCTTTGGCACTGTAGTGCAAAGATGATTGATTTCGATGAATATCTTTGGCTGTAGTGCAAAGATGAACGATTAACTGATGAATATCTTTGGCCTGTAGTGCAAAGATGAACAAGTGTTGAGATGAACATTACCAACTAGTGATTTAAATGAATATCTTTGGCCTGTAGTGTAAAGATGAATATTGATTGTTGTTACAGGATAAAATATTGATGATGGGCTTTTAAACCTTAGAAGACGGTAGAATTTCTTCTCTACGTGACTCTTCTAATGGATTGTTATTTCATTGCATTTGTTGATCTAAAACTTGTTGTCTATTGTATTCTATTAGATTTTTCCTGTTGAAGACTAACGATAATTTGTTGTATATTATCTTAGTCATAATATTCTTTCTTGGGCTAGTTGAGCTCACCCTTTTCCTTGTTGTTCCATTTTCTTCTCGGGAGGTGAGAACATAAGCAGGATCGAGTGGGTATGGAATGAAGGTTCTGTAGAGAGTTGTTTAGTAGTCTTCACCATTTTGTAAAATAATGTATCAATAATTATGATGGGGATTTATTTGCGTATGGATATTGTACAGGCGGCAATATCTCGTATTTAAACTCACAGTATGTATTGTCGTATTTCACACGACATTTGTATTATTGAAGTTGTAGTTATTTCTGTACCATGTATTTGGTGACTCAGAATGGGTTGGGTGGAATGGACCTATTTTGGGGGCGTCACACTTTTTATCTCAAGGTGTCTAACTTGTCAACGAGTTAAAGCGGAGCATCAAGTACCAAAAGGTCCATTGCAACCACTTGAAATTCCAGAATGGAAGTGGGAGCACACTACCATGGATTTCGTTACTGGTCTTCCTAAGGTTTCTCAAGGTATAGATGTGATTTGGGTCATTATTGATAGATTGACCAAGTCTGCTCATTTCTTACCGATACGATTATACACTTGAACGTCTTGCTCGTATGTACATAAACGAGATTGTAAGACTGCATGGTATGCCAGTATCCATAGTTTCTGATCGAGACCCAAGATTCACTTCATGATTTTGGGTTAGTTTGCAGAAAGCCATGGGCACAGATTTACGATTTAGCTTGTCATATCATCCTCAGACGGACGGGCAGTCGGAGAGGACTATTCAAACTCTTGAAGATTTATTAAGACTCTGTGTCCTTGACTTCAAGGGAAGTTGGGATAAGTTCTTACCATTGGTGATGTTTTCCTACAACAACAATTATCAATCAAGTATTGGCATGGCTCCATTTGAGGTGTTGTATGGAAGAAAGTGTCATTCTCCAGTATGCTGGGATGAGGTGGGTGAAGCAACGTTGTTGGGACCGGAGTTGGTACGTATGACTACGGAAAAGATTCAAACGATCCGACAACATATAAAATCCTCACAAGATCGAAAAAAAAGTTATGTTGATCTTCATCGAAAGGACGTGGAATTCGATATAGGAGATCATGTGTTGTTACGTGTTGCTCCATGGAAAGGAGTTATAAGATTTGAAAAGAGAGGAAAGCTCAATCCTCTATTCATCGGCCCATTTTTAATCCTCGATCGAATAGGAACTGTGGCCTATAGACTCGCTTTACTGCCAAGTATGTCTTGTGTTCATAACGTTTTTCACATATCCATGTTACGTAAATATGTGGAAGACCTGAACCACATTATTGAGTTAGAACCAGACGACATAGCGGAATATTTGACGTATGAAGAGGTTCCTGTTCAAATCTTGGATAAGAAGGAACTTATTCTATGCTCCAAGGTTATACCTCAAGTCAAAGTTTTGTGGAGAAACCACGATGTTGAGGAAATGACTTGGGAGTTAGAATCTGAAATGAAATCAAGGTATACTTACCTCTTTGACATACTAGGTACGTACCCTAATTTCGAGGGCGAAATTTCATAAGAAAAGGAGGTTGTAAGACCCCAACTTTTATGAATAAAGATAAATTTTCTATAAATATCATTTTTGAATATTATGGAATGAATTTGATATAATGTTAGTTGTGGGTAATATTTATAAATTTTTCAAAGTACGCAAGTTGTTATATAATATTCGATTGGTCGGGAATATTCGTTTTAACAGGGAATATTCGTACAACGACACAATCATTGATGGACCCCACAACATAATTATTGTCGGATTGAGAAAACGACAAAAATACTTTATGAAAATAATGGCGGAAGTTTTACCATTAACTGTTGAAACACACGGTGTTAAAAGTACAAGATGTCTGCGTAGTGGACACAAGAGCACGGTATTGATTATTGATGCTTACGTGAGAAGTCACTCAGTTTTGTTCAATTATTATTACAGTAATTGCTGCATAGTATCTCACGTTATTTTATTCAATTATTGTCAATATTTTATAATCAATAATTGAGATGACAAAGTTATTAATATTATTATTTGCAATATTAACGATGTCTAGAAGTTACATCAAGGAGAGGTTTGGTCACCTAATTGCGCGCTACCAATGGGGAGAAATCCTTATTGGAAAGCCCCTCTTTCACAGGAATGACACAGGTCGATTAATATTGTGAATTATAATAATGATGATGAGTTTTGTTTTATTAGTATTATTAATGTAATAAAACAGAAAACTTTTTATATAAAATAGAATACTTTTATAAAGTTATTCATTTTATTAGACTAATAGTAAAATCTTTTATATAAAAATGAATACTTCTATAAAGTTATCTGCATTTTATTAGACAATAATTAGAATATATTATATTTTATTATGCATAGTGTTTGCATAGTGCACGCTTTAGTGTTTGCATAGTAAAATCTTTTTATAAAGTTATTCGTTTTATTAGATTATAAATAGAATATATTATATTTTATTGTAAACCAATACGGACCGTCTGCTTAAAGTAAATAAATACGGACCGTTCATGAATTAGTTACTATGCGATCCATTCTTCTATAAATAGAAGCTCACTCCTTCATTATTTCTTACTTAATTCTTTGAAACTCTAGAGAGAAACTATAGAGAGAGTTCTTCTTCTATAATCTTGAGCGTATTTCTTTAGAGTTTAAGAAAGTTTTGAGCGTAGTGCAAGTTTTTTTTGAGTATATCATCGCCTCTACTAGTCAAAAATACTCTTCTTTTACTAGATGTGGATATTATTTGTTGTACTCGTTAGGGGTATTCCTTCTTTCTTAGTCTTTGAAATTCTTTTGTTATTCCATTCTTTATTATTCTTTTGGAATAACCTGTATACGTGGGATACCCTATACTTGGTGAAATTCTTCTGTTATTCCATTATTTATTATTCTGTTGGAACATCCTGTCTGTGCGTTTACGCATGACCTGGTTCCGTTGTTTATTATTCTCGTTGGAACATCACATGCGTGTGTTTACGCATGACTGGTTCCATTATTTATTATTCTGTTGGAATATTGCGCCGGTGCGTTACGCATGACTTGGTTCCATTATTTATTATTACATTTGGAATATCCCATCTATCGAGTGCGTTACGCATGACCGGTTCCATTATTTATTATTCGCTGAATAACCATGCATAAGGATGTCTATCGCATGCCTGGTGATTTCTTTTGTTATTCCCTTCTTTATTATACTTAGTTGGTTAAAGTTTTGACTTCTATACTCTATGAAATTAGTGGAATATCCTTGATATTTGCGCTTCATCCAGTATCTTTTCATGGAAATATTCTTCTGAGCATTCTTGACTGTTACTCTACAAAGAAGTATCATGTTGACAATTTGGACATTATTAGTTCCTGGATAAATTAATTCTTGAACTTATTTTATTGAATTCTTATATCATTGTCATCATCCTCATGTTTATATTATGTTGAAAGTCATCTGTGGCCTTTAGTGCATAAATGGACTTGGTATGATTATGACCAGGGATTATTCGGTGTAATCGTGACCGTAATGTTACAAATGATGTGGAAAAATTCCTCATTGACCCGTAGTGCATTGATGGACAGTTGTTGACATGATCATGACCATTGATGAATACGCGAATATCATTGGCTGTGGTGCATGCATAATTTATGGTTGTGATACTAATGAATATCCTTGGTAGTAAAAGTGTGGATGATGTGGATTATTTATTAAAGTCGAGTCTCGCCGATAAAAGTCATGAAAAACGCTTTTAAATCATAGAAGATAGTAGATTTTATTCTCTACTTGACTCTTCTAATGGATTGCTTGTTCAACCAGAGTTAAACTTGATGTTTGTTATATTTTATCGGTTTAACACTTTGTTGAAGGCTAATGATAATTTATTCTCGCATTATCTTAGTCATAATATTTCTTCTTGGGCTAGTTGAGCTCACCCTTTTGCTTTCATTGTTCTCTTCAGAAATGAGAGCGTGTAGTGAGGACTAGTCGGGAAGAGAGTGATGGTCGAGATAATAGCATTAGTAGTCCTCACTATTCTATGAAATAGTGTGATAATAAATGTAATGAGGACCCCATTGAGTTTGTATATTGTCTAGATGACAATATTTGTATTAAAACTCACAGCATATGTTTAGTCGTATTTTACACGACTGTTGTATAATTAAGTTGTATTTGAATTTTGTACCATGTATTTGACGACTCAGAATAAGTGATGTATACCAATTTTGGGGGCGTCACAAACCCAACTTTGGAAGGGTGTTTTGCCACTATCATACAAGATGTCTAATGACATACAACCTCGTGTTATCATAAGATAGGGTTGTGCGCATCCACTTGCTGAGTATATCTACGGGCACTACCTATATGATCTTGGAGTTTATTTGAAATATAATATTCACTTGGAGACAGTGGAGATAGTTATATGTCAAGAGAAGACTCACTTTTGGAAAGAAGATGATAGTAATCTTCTCGTTTTTCTTTGGGGTCTATTGGGTCAACCAAGGATAATTCTGTGGACATATGATATCTATTATAACCTAGACGCATGGCCTCCCATGTACGAAGGTTTCCTTGAGCACTTCCCAAAGATTTTAATTCCTAAAATAGTGTTTGACTATACTCTTATGTAAAGTATCATTGTAAGGTTGTGGTCGAGGTACCATAAGAGTTACATACATTTGTATTAAAACTCATAGTTAACTGTGGTCGTATTCTATACGACAGCTCAACAGCTGTATAAATGAAGTTGTATTTGAATTTTGTACCATGTATCTGGCGACTCAGAATGATTGATGTATACCTAATTTTGGGGGCGTCATAAATGTCTTGTTTAATTCTTTGTTCCTCTTCTTCCACTCTGGGGTCTGGAACAAAGACTTCTTTCTCCTTTACCGGTATCGTCTTGGGAAATAACATAACCATTACGCTGGTTGGCACCATTACAGGAGGTTGTGCGGACTCAGGAGTTGTAAGTGGAGACAATCATTTGTGTGGTCAAGGAATCATGCGTGCTTATGAGGATTCCTATACGATCGAACTAGCGATGATCCAGGACCTTGGGTTCCTTCTTGTAAAGGAGGATTCAAAGATGTACACGGGTATCCTTGTACCTTGAGTAGATTGGTATAGTCCTTTTAGCAGAACAGCCAAATCTGTGATTTGTTTATGTAATTCATCGAATTCCTCGCAAGAAACTGGATTAAGATCAATCTGGTCAGATGAAGACATAATCGGCTGTAGGCTCGTGGCCTTTTTAGACTTTGACCAGGTTGTAGGTCCGATTGGTTCCCTGCGAAAGACTTGCATAGTTTAGTCTTTAGGGAATGTGTACAATAACATGCTATGTGATGTGTCCATTTTACGAATTTTATCCTCCAAAACGGATGTGAGCTGTTTGTAGCATGTTAATTTAAATATGTATATGTACACATTTCTTCATATTTCTCATTACATGGAGATATATATGGAATGAAATTAGTAATTGTGTTTTACAAGTAATTGAAATGAGAGAGTATGAAGAGACTTTCCTCCATTTTGGGTTTATCAGAGGCTGACCTATCTTAGGTTACTCTCGCGGCTTTTTGGCATGAAGGTTCCCAAATCATCGCAATTTACTCAACGGGAAATTAATCCGGTCTTTCAACTGGAGCGAATTTGGGTGGTGCCTTTCCTGAGCCTTGGGGAATCAGTCTTCCCACGAGTCCAGTAATCAAACACTGACGGGATAACCTCCTGGTGGAGGGACCACACAACATACATTTACATACATCGCGTCTCACCGTATGAAAATGATGACATGTGCGAAGCACTAATATCACAAGCAGTTATGGTGCGAGGCACTAAGTGCAAATAAAAAAAAATGCATTTGTACACATTCATCATAAATGTAAATGCAACATCCACACACAAGCAGATAACAATTTTGAAAAGATTGTAATAGCGGCTTAAGTCCTCTTACTGGTGTCCCCGACGGAGTCGTCACCTGTCGACGTCGGGATTTTTGAATGTCCCTTTCCATTACTTGTTCTTTGGTGTTCTCATTTTATGTGAGATTTGTTTGAAAAAACAAGTGAAAAAGGTCTGACATGTATAATGTCGACGATGGGTATTAAGAGTTGCCGATTGGTTTTTTAAATGGTTGTACCAACACAATCGAGAAAAGGTTCGCGACATGACCCAAATGATGTGACACTGCTAAACGGGTCGGTGAAACCGAGATTCATTAGGGTCCGGGGACTTGATTATGCGGAGGGAAGGTGTTAAGCACCCCCCGACATCCGTGTTACCAGGGTTTGAATTTATGTAAAAATTCAGTTTTTAGCAAGATATAACAATGATGTTTTATAAAAAGGTTTTTTCAAACCCTTATGCTCAATAGTAATTGAGACCTTTTACGCTTCCATTTTATTGAGTGTTCGGCTTGATTGATTTTATTTTATAGATGCGAGGCATCCGTATGCAAATAATATACAAAATAATGCCGACTTCCTCGTGGGTATGGAAACCATTTGAGGAAATTCAGACACCGCAGAATAATTTACAAGCTGCTTACAGCTGAAAATGTCCATCATGGGAACCGAATCTAGATCCAATAGGCTGAATCTGTGATCACATGATTCCTAGGCGCACATGATACCGTAATTTATATGAAAGCAGTAAGCAAATATATATATATAAAAACTGTAAATATATATATACAGACATGATCACCAGCCACGAAGCACCTCCGTGGGGGATCAAAAAATGTAAATAAAGCTATAAAAGCTATTAACCGCCACTTGAGGAAACTCAAAGTGAGACTTAAACGTAAATAAAGTCAGAAGCTATCAACCACCACGGAGGAAACTCAAAGTGGGACAAAATATAAATAAAGCTGTACAAAGCAATCAAGCGCCCACGAAGTGAACTCCAAAGCGAGACTTAAACGTAGAGAAAGTCAGAAGCGATCAACCACCACGTAAGTAAACTCTGTGGGTGAATATATATATATATATATATATATATATATATATATATATATATATATATATATATATAGAGCAAGGATCAAGAGCATAAGTCTTAAATAACATAATTCCTTAAATAGCATAATTCCTTAACACTACGTGCGTTTTGGAGTGGCTTAAAAGAGAGTGGTCCCACTTGTTTTTCTTTTTATTTACAAAATGCCACTCATGGTCACTCCAAAACCACGCTGCTTTTAGGAATTATGCTATTAAGGAATTATGTTATTTAAGACTTATGCTCTTGATCCTTGATATATATATATATATATATATATATATAAAGCAGCAGAACGCATAGGATGTAAAATCTAGGCTCATTAAACAAAGTTCGACATCAGTTGAACTTTGTTGACGAGTTTAGATTTTACATCCCATGCTATCATTATATATATATATATATATATATATGTAAAAGTAAACGCTCAGATGTAAAATCTAGGCTCATCGAACAAAAGTTTGACAATAGTTCATATATATATATATATATATATATATATATATATATATAAGCAAATAAAACGCTTGCATCAAGTCTAGGCTCAATTGAGGCATAAATCGATAATGTTAGTCCATATATATAAATATATATAAAAATATATATGTATATACAAACTGAAATAAAACCACTGATCAAGTCTGTGCAAACTCACGCAACACGACTCTCGGCGTGAAAAAGGGTGTGTGCAGAGATGAAGAGAAAGACTTTAAAGTGTGTGAGGAGGCTTACTGTGGGACGCCAAAGAAGACTTCTATATCTTTAAAGTAGGTAAACACTGGATTTTGTAGGTACAAAAGTAACTATATATGAGCTCACAGGTGTTTAAAATGGGAAAGCACTCAGTATATTGCAAGTACGAAGAAAATTTGACAGGGCTTCCTCGCTCTTTCTCTTGCAAATATGGCGACCCCAAGCCCTCTATTTATAGAGGGGAGCCGCAGTGCAATTTCAAAGAAAAGTGTACCTATATGATCGTCAGGATCCCCGGGCAGTGTGGGTCCCGCCGTGTCAAAGTATGTATACTCGGACAACGCGCTGTTCGCTCGGTTGTTCATAACTTTCAATCCGGGAGTCCGATGGAAGCGTGTCATACCATTCCGGAAAGCTATTTCTGAGAGATACACAATGACATAGGATTTGCCCTTTTTTGATTCTAGGAAGATGGGTCCATGACCGAAATGGCATTCCTGGGTTTTCGTCAGGTAGTCCGTTGAGCCGTTTTGCGTAG
The DNA here is from genome assembly GCA_020205605.1 of Panax ginseng. Classification (NCBI taxonomy): domain Eukaryota; kingdom Viridiplantae; phylum Streptophyta; class Magnoliopsida; order Apiales; family Araliaceae; genus Panax; species Panax ginseng. The sequence goes on from CM035145.1 coordinate 52,178,211, forward strand.
TTTGCGCTCGAAAGTTAAGATATGGTTCTTGTGGGACTTCTATTAAAGTAATTTGGGTTGAAATGAGTTGATTTGATGTGAGTTGAAGTTGAGTTGGCAAAATGACCATTTTGCCCCTCCCGGGGTTTTCTCCGATTTTCTCGCAGTTGTAGCAGTCTTTTCTCAGGGTTATCTCTAAAGTTGGCCTGCTGTTGACTTTGACTGTCCTCAGGGTTATCTCTGAGGTTGGCTTGACCTCCTGGGGCTATCTCCAGGCTTTGATCTTGATCCCCCGGGGCTATCTCCGGGTTTGAAACTGACTTTCCCGGGGTTATCTCCGGGGTTGGAAACTGTTTTCCCGGGGTTATCTCCGGGGTTGAAAATTTGATCTCCTGTGACTATTTTCGGGGTTAAAATTGATGTTGTAGTTCTCCAGGGTTATCTCCAGAGTGTGAAAAAGACGCTTTTGTCCTCCTGCATAGTTAGTAACAGGAAAAGAAAATTTTGAGTGTCTACAGGCGGTATTGCAGATAAATACTTTTGCAGCACTTTTGGAGAAGGTTATCATACCCGAAGGGGGAAGTGAGGCCATGAGCCTCTACAATAGGGAGAAAAAGAGCAAGGGTAAGGTTAAGGGATTTGGGAAGGTAGAAGCAGGTAGTGGTAGTGGGAATGGAAAGGGAAAGTGGAACAATTTTGGAAATGTCCAAGTCAAACAGGAAGGTGTGAGGAAGCAAGTTGTGCAATGTAAGAATTGTGGGAAGAATCATTCAGGAGAGTGTCTTAGTGGTAAGTTCGTGTGCTATAAGTGTGGGTAGGTGTGACATATCTCTCCTAACTGCCCCAATCCTAGGACGAACAATGGGTGTTTTCTGTGTGGATCAATGGAACATAAGGTCAAGGACTGTCCGAAAAGAAGGATGGATGCTTAGGCGCGTGAATGCGTGGAGAGGCAACGGAACACTGGTGATAACGAGACCAACTTCAACAAAACCAATCGCAAGAGTCTTTAACATGACGGTTCAGGATACCGTAGCAGCCGGGGATGGAACTTCAGGTATTATTCGTATGAATTATAATTTTGTATATACGATTTTCCTAAATATAAGTAAATTATGTTATAAAGAAATTTTGAAGGAGAAATTTGAGTTATGTTAGAAATTAGATTTTCGTATAATCTGATAGACAAGTTTATGTTGAATAGTTAAAGATCAATTCGATCGAATCTGATCGAGATCTACTTGAAAAGACTGTATATGTTATTTTCGCTATTATCTATAAGTTTTGAAGCGGTGATTCCGGGGACGGAATCCTTATAAGGGAGGGTGGATGTAATAACCCAATATTTTCAATATAATTAAGTAATAAATTTTGCATTTAATTTTTTTTTTTATAAAGGTGGGATTATGTGCAAAGAAAAGTATATGTATTTATGTAATAAATAAAACTTATTTATTATATGAATAATTATAAATAAATTCTTTTATGAATTATTGATCATTATAGATTATATTCTTATTATAAATTAATTTTATAATAAAAATATTTATTATTTATTTTCCATGAAATATGATTATTGTATATAGGATATAATTGTTAGGATTGTTATGATAAGCAATGAATACACTCTTAGATTTGCAATATCACTCTTGTGGACATTAATTCATGTCGTATAAGCAAATTAGCGATGCAGATTGACACGGGCCAAAGCTAAACCAATCTTGGCATCGACAGCGAACTATTACAATTGTCTAAACTAGCAAATTGCGCCAAATGGTCAATTGGAGAAAATTATTATTTTACTTTAGAAATTAAATGAAACAATTAGGTGATATGTGCGACATTAATAAGCCATGGAATAAAGTGAGTTATGTTCGATGAAGGAATTATTAAGTAAACCATTAATTAATTGTGGTAGAATATTGATTACTTAATAATTAATTAATAATATGTGATTACTATTATTTGCAATATATCTATAAATTTAATAGGAATTATTTAGATAATTAATGATTATGGAGATCCATAAATACATTAACCGTTGATGATTGGAGCAATTAATTTTGGTGTTAACTAATCAAGGAGGTGAATAATTTATTTAATTGACATAAAACGAATAAGTTATTAATATAATAAGATTTTATTAACTATTATGTGCGTGTGAGCAATATTATACGACTATACTATATAGTGTAGTGTGATGTTTATGTGATTACAAAGTGAGTTTTATTGAAACTATATGGTATATGTATATCATGAAATGTGTAAGTAACCATATATTAAGGTTTATTAAAACTATAGGGTATAAACACATCATGAAGGTGTATATGATAAAATGTATGTGGGTATATATTAAAATAATATACCATGAGCATATTGTAAGCTATTATTTTTAATAAAGTATACCGGTGTGATAAAAATTATACATGTATTATATGTATGTTACATTGCCATATTACATCTACTACCTTGAAATATTAAATATGTAAATCATATTGTGACACTAAGTTATAATGTATGGTTGATATGTGTATACAATATAGCATAAGAATAAGAGTTGTGTATAAGTATATAGTATAATGTTGCAAGAATGTTGAGTTAAATTGCTTGTCCCAAAATGAGTGTCCCATTTGCTCAAATCTCAGTCACGTGTAGAACAAAAGGCTAAGGCATATGTTCTTCCTTTCCTTCCAAACTTTCCTAGCTAATGATCATGGGGGGAGTGGTGATTATGATGCAAATTACCAACCAATTACCAACTCCTCCTTACCTTTCATGTAATCCTTTCATCCATGAGTTTGGTTTAGTGGGAAATCTCATTGTCTGTGTATTAGATTTCCTATAAGTATGAGCTCCCCTTCCATTTTTCCATTGGCTGAGAATTCCATTGAAGGTGAGGTAGAGAGCATACAAGTAGTCTAAGGGCTTGAGAGTTCATTAGGAGCAAGTTCATTGCACATTTCAAATGTATAATTCCATTTTCCTTGCTTCCATTTCATTCTCTGTAAAAAAAATGGAGTTTGAGTTCTTGAAATTCAAATTCTTTATAATGTGGAATTAGATGATGATGAGGTTGGGTAATGTTTAATTAGTTGTTATATAATCATACAAGCCTGTTTAAACTAATATATGGATGTTTAGACTCAAGTTTGTGTATAATTGTTGTGGTTGGGCTAAAGTTCTACTAAAGTCTTGGCTCGTTCTTGCAGCTCGATTGCTAGATTTACAACGAAGCATGATGCGCTGATAGCTCTCTTTCGACTTTTACTTTCGTTAAAAAAATCGATCAATATTAGTCAATTATTATGACTTAAACTAGCATGAAAATATGTGTAATGTGTAAATATAAGTATAGTTAACCTAATGAGAGCATGTTTAGATTAGCATACATGATTAACAAAGGAGTAGAGTTTAAAATGGATTTAGGACATTAGAAAGGAACTTGATATGTATGTATGCTATGTTTATATTCTGACTTTGCAAGTATGTTGGTATGATTTAGAAAGGCATGAATAACCCGTTAACTTGGGTTCATATGATTCATAGTTCTTTGCTCATGACCACTTTACTTAGGATTTGTATTAAAGAAGTTTTAACTTGGTAAAGTGAGCTAATATGCATGACTACTACATACTCTATATTCTGACCTTGTGAGCATGATAACATGACTTGACTACATATGATTAGAGCCTTAAAGTTGTCTTGAATGTGTTAAATTGAATTGTTCAAGCTTAAAATAGTTTTAAAAGTAAACTTGAACATATTTTCTAAATATAGTTGCATTACATGAATGTTTAGATTCTAAAGGATTAAGAGGTCATGATACATCTATAATATCCCTATACATGATCCATATGTATTGAACATAGAGAACCTACTAGTAAGGTTACTAAGGAAAATATGATAATGTTAACATACTACTTTGGAAGTTAGAATCTGACTTATATGAGCATGTTTGATGATACTTTTAGGCGTGCTAATGTATCATACATATATGCCAACGATGTTAAGAGTGTGAAATCAAGTTAGAACTAAATAAAACATGTTTTCAAAATAATAACTAGAATAGTTACACATATGTGCTATGAATACTCACAAGCATGCCTAATATGAGTTATACGACTATCTTGAATGTTTAGAATGCAAACATGTTAGACTTAGTGGTTTCATGACCTTAAATGGCCTTAACTTGTTGAAATGTTAAACTTAGAACCATGTTATGAAAGTAGGAAACCTAGATTGACTTAAAAACCAAGGAATGATTGTTGTCATGATAGTATATATGTTGTGTTCTTGCCGGACAGAAACCACAAGGCAACAGCTAAGTCTTGGCTTGGCAGGAGGGGTCAGCAGAATTCTGGCGACCCTAGGCCTAACATTAATGCAGCAATCTGGAAGGCCTAAGATAGTAGCAATTGCTCGATTAGAATCTGAGATAGTGTAATCTGATTTTTGACCGTCGACTTATATGCTGCCTATATTGCTAGCAGTGGTTTAAAACCTTGATACATGTATATATGTGAGGATTAAGAAATAGTATGGTGTTTGTCTTGTAAAAGGAAAGTCCATGGAAAAAAAAGGACTTAACCTTGAGCATTCTTAAATTTCTTATGAAATAACTAGATAATTGATTTCGTGGTAAACATATAAGCTGATTTTGTACCATATGTGCATACTTAAATCATGTCGAGCTTGATTAACGAATGTGTTAGCTAATGAACATCTTATAACTTATAACACGCTATAAATAGGATTCGAAAGTGTAGATTTATTAACGTGGATAAACTACGCTTAAGGCAAGTATCCTAAACTCTTGTTTTACTTTATTCAACGGATATCGTAAGCAAGTATCTTACCTTTGCATTTTCTTTATGCAATGGACATGAGTAAGAAAGTTTCAGAATTATATTATTATTGTACTAGAATATTAACCCTATTGTTATATATGTTATATCTGATCATTGATTATAAACATGGTACTATATTATAATTCGAGATATATATATTTTGTTCATTATTTTCTAAACATGGTTATACAAGTGTCCCCACTTAGATAGTAATTGTATTTAATCACATGTTGATATATATATATATATATATATATATATATATATATATATATATATATATATATATATATATATATATATACCTATTGATACCAGTATGTATACATGAAGTCAAGAGTCGTCTAAGCTATTTGACCAGCTAGACACAGATTTAGAAATATCGTTGAATATGATAAAACCTTTTTATATCCAATCAAATTATTTTGGTTTGATTCGGACTAAGTATGAACATCCCGAACATGAAAAAAACTTTTATACTAAGTGGCGGATGAGTGAACGATAATATCGTTCTTGCATGTAGTATTGATCAATACAGGGCATAACGGGCTGATCACCCCCCGTGCCTGTAAGTTATGACGATTTGCGGATGAAGTTCTGCTAAACCAATTCAAAAATTGAGAACAATGTTCATAGTATGTCACCTTAACCCTATTTATAGTCAGTACGTAGTTTTAAAATTTTGATAGAGAGTTGTTATGTTATTATTATCGGTTCATATTACTTCACAACCATTGATTTGTTGTAGAAGGGTAGTACAAAGAAAACATTTAATCCTTTCAGCTAATATTTATAATTGTTATTACTTTTTGGGCACTCAAATGCTCATCCTTGCTTAAATTAAATGTTTTTCGATTAAGTATGATCAACAGTAGGGCTCTCGCGAGAATAAAGGGAAAGGAAAGCTGTCAGAATAAGTTTGTTTTATCTTATGTAATAGCTAGACTTAAATAAGATGATGTTATTTATTATCTATCATGTAATGAAATGTTTTAAGGTCGCGTAACTGAGATTTAGAAAACTCTGATATGTAAATTAAGTTTGATATTTATGACATTATTATTATTATTCCGCTCAAAGAAATGGTATCGTGAAGCACTGAATTTGGGTTTCAAGTACCTGAATTTGGGGGCGTCACATGATCTTTCTATATTTATATTCCTTGTACATCATTTCTTTTTAAGGACTTTACAAAGTTGTTTTGCTTATGTAGGATCAACCTAACACATTTGATCAATTCATTCTAAGTCCTTGTACATATGTTTCTATTATCTATCAAAGGACTTTACAGCTTTTCTTAATACAAGCATACTTGCATATTCATTCATATATATCATAATCAAATTATATGTAAATAGGAATAACATTCACATGCTTATTCCTGACAAGCAGTATTTAACAAATAATTTTTGGTAACGATCCAGTTCTATGTATTTCAAAAATACACCAATACACTAGATTAAAGTCTTCACTTTACATGACTAAGACAAATCATCCAATCAAGTGTATTACAATCTACTAGAATGGTTTGTCCATTTCCATCTAAGGTTGAGAACAATATATTTCTTTAATTATATATAACATATAATTTATGTCTTCTGTATATGACACTCCTTCATATACATAAATTATAAAATGTATAATTATGGACAAAATTTATGACACATTTAATTATGCAAAATTAAATTAAATTTTATTACTAAAATAATAAAATATATATCAACATTGGGTTTTTCTGACCTTAAAACCTTAGATGGCCGAGGTTGGCCTCTTCAAAACACGTCCAAATTTAGCCTGTTTTGGTTTAAGCTTGCTAAAAATTCCCATTAGGTTTTATTATTATTTGCATCCATGGTTTGGTTCTTTAGACACCTTGTTATAGCATATGAACCACATTAATGTTAAGGAAAATCCGTCCTTGTACAAACTTACCAACACAGTCCCATTTTCATGATTTAATCCATATATGGAACTTAGCATATTATTCAAGTTACTCACTACATATCCTATCATATATAAAGCATAAAAGCGTACATGAAGAATTACACTTACTATATTAGAAATTTGACATAATCTTGGATTCCATTTCATAGGTAGTATGCTCATACATTATAACAGTCCTTACTCTAACCTTTTATCAAACAGTTGGTGTTCATGATTTTTATTTATATGAAACAACTAATTTCCTGTCCATTTTCCCATCCTTTTAACTTAATTTATCAATGAACCTTCATTTAATCTAGCACAACAACAACAATAGCAACATAATAGTTATAACAACAATGACAACACAACATAACAGCCATCACAACTCCTATTTAGATCTATAGCCACTAAAAGTTGGCTTTCCATCAAATGAAATTGAAATGGAATGGAATGGAAAGGGGGCTGCAGTGTGGCTTACCCTGATTGAGTTTATGCTTGATAGCTTCTTCTTGCAACAATGTCTAATGTTGTCACTATTGTACTCATCTCTAACCTCACCCAGCTGAAGCTCTCCTTCTCCCACTCTATAGAAATGCTATTAAGAAACTTAACACTAGAATAGCTAGCTGTGTAATAACCCGATAATTTCTATATAATTAAATAAGAAATTTTGTATATAAATTTTTTTTATTTGAAAGGTGGGGATATGTGCAAGGTAATGTGTGTGTGTGTGTGTATATATATGTGTGTGTGTGTATGTGTGTGTGTGTGTGATAAATAAAAATATATTTATTACATAAATAATTACAAATAATTTTATTTTAGAATTATTTATCATTATAAATTATATTCTTATAATAATTAATTTTATAGTAGAAATATTTTATTAATTAATTTCCATTAAAGTATGATTATTGTATTATCTCAATAATATATGAAATGATTATGGAATTATTATAATTACTATTTTATTATATGAACTTTAGTTCAGATTATTACGTTAATTATTTTAACTTAATTAATAATGTTATTATGTGCAAGATAAATCAGATATGGAATCCAAATACTAATTCTAGATTTTGAGCAATGAATGTGAATAATACTATATTATTATTATTTGTCAGTGCTATAAATATGTATGTTATGTGTGTAAGGTTAATGTGTGGAACAGTTTTAATGTAACATGACAAACCCCTAATATTACTGATAAACCCTAGTTTTGAAGTCAAACAAGACTTTAAAATCTGTTTAGTAATTGTGTTATGTGATTGATGATTAGTATTATAGATTTTATTTTAATTAGGAAAACCCTAAATTTTTTTAAAAACCCTAATTAGTAATTAGAAACCCTAATTACTAAACTAAAAACCCTAATTTGCTAACTTGGTAACTCTAATCGCTAAATGATAAAGCTTAAGGCTAATTAGTGGACTTTAAACCCTAATGTTCATGTATAATGTAATTAGATAACCTATGTAATTAAGAAACCCTAATTTGGAATTTTAGAAACTTTAATTTTCATTTTAACCTAATTTGAAAAATCCTAAAAAACTAATTTTTTTTAAATCTTAGGGTTAAACCCTAAGGGTCAAACCCTAAGGGTTTGCCAAGTTATAAAATTGCCATTAAATTCTCAAGCCAAATGACATTAATACCCATCTTGCATTATTGTATGTAATTGGTAGATCTAGCAATAATTGGAGTTGTTGAACAACTCTTGACTTCCCAATTGACTTAAAAACACCAGGAATCAGCCTCTTAGATCAGCCAATATATTACAACATTATATATATAGATAAAGAGAGAGACAAGTCTCATATTTTTCCTCATTTATTCACCATATTCATCCAACACTTTCTCTCTCTAAAACCCACAAATTATAGTAGTGTGTCAATCCCTAAATCAAGCCCCATGACTTCTATTAATAGATCAGTAGCATAGAATCAAGATTTGTTCATAAAAAGGTATAAAGCCTAATCGAAAATCTGACCCTTGATCCTCTGTTAAAAGTTATGTTTTAGTGTCAAAACATGTTGTATATAGTGTATATTGATGATCTGGGTTGATAGATGTTAGATCCATAACATCTATAAGCTCGGATTTGATGTTTTAAAAAATTTGGAAAATATTTTTTTTTGTTCTCTAACAACGAATCACTACAAAAAAATGGGGTTTCAACAACAACTAATTTTTGTTGCTAAAGGTGCCAAATTTCATTGCAAAAGGGTTTTGGCAACGACTTTAATGTCGTTGCGTCTTTCGTTCTTGTGAATGAAGCGTTGCTAATTGTATTCATAACGATCGTTTTTTTTCGTTGCCAAAAGTAATACATTTTGCAACGAAATTTGGCTTTCAGACAGAGACATCGATCATTTAGCAAAAAAAATATATTGCTCGGGATAATTAAAATTTCGTTGTTAAAAACCCCATTTTAATTTGCAAAAAGCACGCTAATTGGCAACGAAATGAACTTTTTTTTACAACGACCATGCATTTTCGTTGTAATTAACACCATTTTGCAACGACATTTTTCGTTTGCGATAAATTATGAAAATTATTGCCTAAGCTTGCTTTTGTTGCGGAATGTAAACTTTTCAGCAACGATTTTCGTTGCTGAATATATTATTTGGCAACGACATTATGCTGAATCAGCAACGAAAATGTTTGTTACTGGTTATTTTTCAATAGCAACGAAATTCGTCGATTAGCAACGACATTATATGTTGTTGTTTCTTTATATGTGCAACGAAAGTTGATATGATTTGCAGCGATAAAAAATGTTGCCTTTGAAAGTAGTATGCACACAAGCTAATTGTGACAACCCGAGAATTTAGACAATTTATTAAAATCTTAAATGATTGATTTAAGGTCAAATATTAGACCTAGATAGAAAATAAGTGTATGCGTTTGATGTTATTGGGATTGAATTTTGAGAATTTCAAAATTTGGTGAAGGATATAGGTGAATTATTCAGGAATGAAGTGTTTATGTGATTAAATCCTGTGAATATGGTTATGTTCTGTGTACAAAATGTGGTTAAGGGTCAAGGGTTGACCAGATAAATTATATCTGTGTCAAACCCTAAGAATATATTAAGAACGACAAAGTTCAGTTAGAAAATCCTAACGTCTGATAAGAAACCCTAGAAATCGGTTCTGAAAACCCTAGTTTCAGTTCCGGGAATCCGAAACCCTAATTCAGTGCATGAAACCCTAAATCGGGAAGTTAATGGCATAAGTGTAAATAATTAAAAGATTAATTAGGGTTAATCCTAACAAATTGATTACAAAACCCTAATTCCAAATCTGAAACCCTAATACTTGATCTGAAAACCCTAGTTTCAGATTCTGATAAATTGAAGCCCTAATCTGAGAAATTAACGGAGAATTATATGCTCAAGTGATATTAAGTATAAGGTTAATTAGGGTAAAACTTAATCAATACGAAAACCCTAATCCTAATTATTTCAATTTATGAGTAATTAGAAAACTCTAATCTAATTACGAGATTTAATTTCTAAATTAGAAAATTTATTTCTATTAGAAACCCTAATTAGTGGGTTATAAACCCTAAGGGTTAAAAAGTTGTGTGTAAGGAATATGAACATTATGTGATGGTTTATATTTATTTATTATATAAACAAACAAAAGAAATTAGTGTAAACCTAATTATATATTAGGAATGAAGGATTTAATAACTTAAGGGTTATGGAAAAAGAGAATTTTGGTATTTAGAATACTTACTAATTCTAGGAGATTTATTTTATATATCTCAAATGATTAATTTTATAACCTAATAATAGCAAGTCTAATTGGGTTAAGGAAATGAATGGGCATGTGAGCGAGGATTGGTGTTTTAATGGAGAAATGAAAATCCTAATTAAATTATTTGGGTTGAATAAGAATTTAAGGTATTGGACTATGTATATTTTATAGCCTAAGTGTTGGCCAATGGAATTAGTTAGAAACCAAAGCAATACATTAAAGGAATGGCTCAATTTTTAGCCCAAGTGGGAGAGGAATTTTTGGACATTTGATAAATCAAATAAGCATTAAATCAAAGAGCCAAACTTGGTGCATTTTTAGGCCAAGTGGCCGGACCTAGGTGAGCAAAAAGGAGGGGCATTTTATTCATTGGAGATACTAGATAATTGATTAATAAAATAATTGGCCCAAGTTATGACCCAATTTGTATGGATCTTCTAGATGGTTATTAAACAAACAAATCAACAAATAAAATTGGCCAAGTTAGTGGAGAGGTCCAGCCATTTAAGGAGCAAAATAGCACATGATTCATTTCATTTATCTATTATTTTAGTTAGTCAAAAGTTGGTTACCAAATCACCTAATTTTAGCCACTAGCCTTTTTAGGGTAATTAATATTTTCATCCATGGCAAGCAAGATATTGGATGATTAATAGCTATATACAAGTTATATCTATATATATATATTAATTAAATATCCCCCCAAGTTTTTATAAGGAAACTTTTCACTTCATCTAGCAAAAAGCAAAGCAAAAAGGGAGAGAGTAAGGCTTGGCCGGATGAACAAGAAGAGAAAGAGAGAGGGTTTGGTCAAATTATAATCCACACCTAATAAAAGTCTAGCTTATATATATATATATATATTTTCTTTCTTTCATCTCTTTTATTTTCTAGCCAAATGAACTTAAGAGAGAGAGAGAGTGAGAAGGGAGGCTTCGGCTACTTCAAGAGAAGAGGGAGGGGAGATTTTGACTCTCATGAAACCAAGATCCATCCATGGAAGGAAGGAAGAAGGAGGAGGAGAAATCAAGCTAAGGTATAATAATAAAAAATTTCTACTTGTGTAGGCTAAATTTCCTTGGTGTTTTGATTTGATTTTTGACAACTTGAAGTTGTGATCTTGAGGTTTAAAACCTTAGATCTATGTATATATGAGTGTATCATGTTAAGATCTAACAATATTGGGTGTTGATTTTGGTTGGAATCAAAGGTATAAAATTTCCTAAACTCAAAACTCTAGTTAGTTTATGTGTTTTGGGATGGTTGTTTTTCACCAAGTGTTGAACTTATGATCCATATGAGGGAAGATCTACATGATATATGATATTTTATGGTTAGATCTTGCCATTTTTAGGGTTAATAAGCTTGAACAAAGAAGATGAACCAAAACAGTTTTTTTTTGTTTTAAATGAATTAGTGGACTGCTGCCCTAAACAGAAAATTTCGGATTTGTTAGGGTGCTCTAAAAATTCTGGACTTGTGATATGTTATATTTCACTCAATAAGCTTTCCATAGACTCCGAAACGGACTAAATCCGGTATCGGAGGAGCAAGTTATGGGATTTCTACCAAACTACACAAAGTTAAGAAAAACTGTTAGAAGGACAGTTTTGGAGCAGTCACTTCCGGGTTAAATTCCGGGAGCTAAACATGTCCAAATATGGATTGTGATATATGAAAACTATAGTTCGGAAAGATACGAATCCAACAAAATTGACGGATCATTAATTGTAGTTACAGATTTCGTTTTATATAAGTTTTGGTGAAGGACTCCAAAACTGCCAAAGTGCAAAAAGTTTCTGCCCATATTTTTCCAGGGACTGTTTTGGACATTTATTTAATGAGAAAAATTCCAGGCTTTTGGAAAATGAAAATATATGGTATTATGTAGCTCGTGTCCAAAAATGAGCTGATTCCGAGTTAAAAGGACCAAGTTATGACCATAATATTTTTTGTGATTTTCCGACATGAAATCGCTATAAAGCGGAGTTCTACAACTCGATTGCCACTTAAATTTAAAATGGAGCATCACGTTAACATATATAAGGTTATGCCAAGAGATGGGCATTCTTGGAGTTAAGCACGAGGTAGCTAATTTCTTAAGCTACGCACTAAAAATTAATTAAGAAAAAATAGAATTAATGTTTTAAAATCATATAAAAATGATTTTAAGTATTAGAAAATTATTTTAAGTTATAAAATATAACTTTTGATATTTTGGCATGAAAATATTAATATTTTAATATTAATATTAATTATCGGATAATGGATTTAAGTGTTTAAAAATCAAATAATTATGATTTTAAGGTATTAAAAATATTTTGAAATATTATAATTGCATTATAATATTATGCAAGGATTATCATTAATATTTTATATTAAATGAATATTAATGATTAAGGAATTATGCGGTATTTAATTCATTTAAATACGATATTAATGATTGGAAAATCATGATAAATGGTAATAATTATCCGAAAATTATTACGAGCCTAGGAAAAATATTTTGACTGATAAGAAATTATTTGTGATAATTGTTAAGTGTTCAGGAAGAGTTTAATTGAACTTAAACTCGGGTATTGTCCGACTAGACCGTCGGGATGATAAAATGGTGTTAATTTTAAGTCAGACTGAAATAGTTTGACATAATACTAAGTCTTATGTGCTGTATAGAGTTATAGGGTTATGTGTTATGTGTTTAGGTTATTCTGTGTATATAAATATAACAATATTATACTGTGATGATATTATTCTAATATTGGAGATCTATATTATTAATATTAGGACTTCGGATAAAGCGTTATAAATTGCGTTGCGGTAATCAACGGTTCAGGCAAGTTTGTTCTTACTTAACTCTAATAAGAGTGTTTTATTCAAGCTTATGGTTAATCATTGCTGATTGCCATGAAAATTGTACTCTGTACATCTTGCATGTATGAGTCAGGTATGAAAGGCTGATCACCTTCATTACCAGTTGGTTCAGAAATGTTTGTTCATGTTTAAAACTTGTTCAGTAAAAAGTTTGTTCCTGCTAGTTCTCAATTATATTGATGAATTATAGCCAACTTATTATTCATACTCTTCAATCATGATATATCCTTATATTGTTGTATTTAAACTTGCTGGGCAACTTTCATGCTCACCCTTGCTATATCATGATAAAACATTGCAGATAAGGCAAATGCGTTCGGATACAGGAAAAGGTTAATGCCAAGTGCAGCTTGGGATAAATTGTGCGGCTATTTTGTAATAGTATAGTTTATGAAATGTGTATAAGTTAAGGTTACTCGACCTTGGGGAATAGTGTGTAATATAATGTATAAACAATTTATGTTTATATCTTCCGCAAACAGTAATAGAATGATTAGCAAACCGAATCTGCGGCGATTTGGGGCTGGGATTCGGGGGACGCTACACTAATCATGTTTGATGATAAAGCATATACTTTGTAACAATCTTATTCATTTATTAATAAAAAGTATTAATTTATTAAGAGCTTTTAATTATCTACATGATGCTGCTTTATAATATGTGATAAACCTATAGTGTTAAGTAATGCTTTTGGAATAATGATGATGATCATTCTAATGAGATCTATATTCTTAGAAAACTTAAAACTAAAATAGTTCCCAATCGTTGGATTACTAAATTGGGGATTAGTGAATCCGGATAGATTCGTACATACGTTGCTTGCTCATTGGATGAGGATGATTGATCTCATGATCATTTGTGTGGAGACACTAAAGCAAGTATGTAGATGCTTATTAGAGAATAAGTTCACTGAACGTGACTCGCTAAGAAATACCTAATGGAGTTTTACTTGCATGTCAATAGGAATTCCTGTTGTGATAGTAGTACAAGTGATCCTTGGACTTGAGATCATCATAGTATCGTGTGTATGATGAATTATACTTTGACTTATTCCTTAAGACCCTTAGGGTATATCAAAGGGTTTGCTTGGGTATAATAAGTTGTACGTAGAGATAATATATGATCAATAAAGAATCTACCGCTTCTAGTAAAAGAAGAGAAATGTCCTATGTGATTAGATAAATGACAACCCAGTAGTCCTTGGCCAAGGCAGAATAAAATTAAAAAGGAGTTTCTAATTTGCATTATTTGGAGTTGTGCATTTAAGAGTCGAAATACATATAATTAAATAAAATAAGACTTGACAGTAATTCCATGTCTTATATGTAATTGAGATATTGTATGGTGGAAGGATTGAATTGTACGGTAACAATTTACTCAAAGGTTCTTTTATGATTAATGTTGAAATCTATATTATCTGGAAAGTCGTTGATAGCTAGGGAGGCTTATCCCAATTGTAGAATAAATATTATTTATTTAAATAAATTAATAGTTTAATTTATTTATTTAAATTAGATTAGAATTTTTCTAATTGATTTAGTCACAAACGGTTTAATATGGAGAACCTAAAGGGTCACACCATAAAAGGAAGAATAATTATTTAAGAAGTTAATGACATAATCGTAATAATAAGTTAAGTATATTTAATTTAATCTATGGTGATAGAATAAATTAAATAGCTTAATATTTATTATTTAAAATTTTAGAAATATTAAATATAAATTAATAAGAGGAGTCTTTTTATTATTATTACTATTATTATTATTATTTAATTCCTAAAGGAATTTGGGAATTAATTAATAAATGTACTCTCATTTATTCCTAATAAGATTAGGAGGTTAAATTAATTAAAAGAGTTTAATTAATTATTCCTAATAAGATTGGGAGCCTAATTAATTAAAGGAATTTAATTAATTAAAATAAAAAACCCAATTCCTTAATTGTTAAGGAGAGTTGCCCACATCTATAAATAAGAGGAGTCTTATTTTGGGAGGTAGTGGTTGTTGACTTTTTCACAACAGACGTGATTCCAATTGTTGGAGAGTATACCTTTTCTATAGAGATAGAAAACTAGGGTTTAGCCAACCACCCTTCTTCTTGAATATTTTTTCTTACTTGGTGGATCACTTCTAGAGGCCAAACACTTGGGTGGCTAACGTTGATCAAAGGAAGGTGTGACACCCACAAAATAGGTATACATCACCCATCTTGAGTCGCCAAATAAATGGTACAAAATTCAAATATAACTTAATAATACAACTGTCGTGTAAAATACGACAAAACATTAACTAAGAGTTTTAATACGAATATTGTCTTCTAAACAGTATTCAACTCAAATGAAGTCCTCAATACATTTATTATCACACTATTTCATAGAATAGTGAGGACTACTAATGTTATCATCTGGACCGTCACTCCGTTCCCCGACTAGTCCCAGCTACGTTCTCATTTCCTGAAGAAAACAATGAAAGCAAAAGGGTGAGCTCAACTAGCCCAGTAAGAAATATTATGACTAAGATAATGCAGAATAAATTATCGTTAGCCTTCAACAGTGTTAAACTGATAAAATATAACAAACATCAAGTTTAACTGCAGTGGAACAAGCAATCCATTAGAAGAGTCAAGTAGAGAATAAAATCTACTATCTTCTATGAATTAAAAGGTTTTTCATCACTTTTATCGCTGAGACTCAGCTTAATAAATAATCCACATCATCCTTACACTACGACCAAGGATATTCATTAGTATCACGACCACAAATTATCCATGCACTACGGGCCACGGATATTCGTGTTTTCATCAATGGTCATGATCATGCCAACAACTGTCCATCAATGCACTACGGGCCAATGAGAACTTTTATCACATCATTTATAACATTACAGTCATGATTATACCGAATAATCCCTGGTCATAATCATACCAAGTCCATCTATGCACTACGGGCCAAAGATGACTTTGATAACAATATAAGCATGAGGATGATGACAATGATATAAGAATTCAATAAAATAAGTTCAATGATAAAATTTTAAAGATTCATAATTTAATTTATCCAGAAATCAATAACGTCCAAATTGTCAACTGAATCTGCTTTGTGGAGTAAACTTCAAGAATGATATTATATCAAAAATGATTTGGACCGAAAAGGAATCAATTTTTGTCATGAATAGTACCCCGGGTGAATAGTACTCGAGTGAATAGTAACCCGTGAATAGTATTTTGGGAATAGTAACCCCGTGAATAGTACTCCGACATGAAAAAGTTAAAAATTATCGAGAATGCTCAGAATAATATTTCCATGAAAAGATACTGGATGAAACGCAAATTTCAAGGATATTCTACTAATTTCATGGAGTTTAGAAGCCAAAACTTTAACAAAGCGAGTATAGAATTCGAAATCTGAAACGAAACAATATTACTTACATACTACAGAGTGTGGAAGAAAATATTATTTCAAGCGAATATTGAACAAAAATAACATCCCTTACATTGAAAAGAAGAGTATTCCAACTGGTATAGCGGTGATATTCTTGAAGAAAACTTTCACTGTTTTCTACGCGCAAAGCTTTCTAAAACTCTAAAGAAATATGCTCAATATTATAGAAGAAGAATTCTCTGATTCTGGTGTGATTTTCAATTCTAACTAAGCATCCTATTTATAGGAGAATGGAAAGCATACTATTTGAATAATCGATCACGGACGTAACATATTTTTTTTTTCAGACGAATTATTTTGCCAATTCACGGGTTACACTTGATGCTTCATTTTCTTAATAAAACAAAACCAACAAATATAATATATATATATATATATATATATATATATATATATATATATATATATATATATAACACATGTTATTATACAACAAAACAAACCAATAACTCCCACCCGTGACCAATCTTTAGAATTTCTCCTCCCCCCCCCCCCATTTTTTTTCTTCCATTCGTGGGCACATGTTCCCCTCCCACCAACATCTCATAATCACCGGTGGGTCCTATTATTTTTATACTAAACAACTTTCTATAGATTATTTTAAAAAATGGGTAAATGGGGATCCAAATAATAAGCAAAATTTACAACAACTATTTCATAAAAATCCTTTCAATATTTTTAACAACATTTATCATCGTTATTATAATTCGCAATATTTAACAACCAGGTCGTTTCTAGGAAAGAGTGGATTTTCCAATAAGGATTTTTCCCTATTGGCGCGCAACTAGGTGACCAAACCTCTTCTTGACAGAACTTCTAGACATTGTCAATATTGCAAATAATAATATTAATTACTCTATCATCTCAATTATTAATTTAATAATATATAAAAAATCGACAATAATTGAATCAAATAACGTGAGATACTATGAAACAATTACTGTAGCAATAATTGAACAAAACTGAGTAACTTCTCACGTAAGCATCAATAATCAATATCGTGTGCTACTATGCAACTATGCGTATTACTGTACTATTAACACCGGGTGTTTCAACAGTTAACGGTAAAACTTCCGTCGTTATTTTCATAAAAAGATATTATTGTCGTTTTCTTAATCTGACAATAATTTCGTTTGTGGGGTCCACCAATGATTGTGCCGTCGTACGAATATTCCTTGTTAAAACGAATATTTCCCGACCAATTGAATATTATATAACAACTTGCGTACTTTGCAAAATTTATAAATATTACCCACAACTATAACATTATATCAAATTTACTCCATAATATTCAAAAATGATAATTATAGAAAATTCATCTTTATTCATAAAAGTTGGGGTCTTACAACCTCTCCTTCTTATGAAATTTTGCCCTCTAAATTAGGATACGTACCTGGTATGTCGAAGAGGTAAGGATACCTTGATTTCATTTCAGATTCTAACTCCCAGGTCATTTTCTCAACATCGTGGTTTCTCCACAAGACTTTGACTTGAGGTATAACCTTGGAGCGTAGAATATGTTACTTCTTATCCAAGATTTTAACAGGAACCTCTTCATACGTTAAATCTTCTGCTATTTCGTTCGGTTCTAACTCAATAATATGGTTCGGGTCTTCCATATATTTACGTAACATGGATACATGAAAAACGTTATGAACACGAGACATACTTAGCGGTAATGCGAGTCTATAAGCCATAGTTCCTACTCGGTCAAGTATTTTAAATGGACTAATGAATCGAGGATTGAGCTTTTATCTCTTTCCAAATCTCGTAACTCCTTTCCATGGAGCAACACGTAACAACACATGATCTCCAATTTTGTATTCCACGTCCTTTTGATGAAGATTAGCATAACTCTTTTGTCGATCTTGTGAGGTTTTTATATGTTGTCGGATCGTTTGAATATTTTCTGTAGTCATACATTCCAACTTCGGTCCCAATAACGTTGCTTCACCCACCTCATCCCAGCATACTAGAGAACGACACTTTCTTCCATACAACGCCTTAAATGGAGCCATGCCAATACTTGCCTGATAACTGTTGTTGTAGGAAAACTCCACCAATGGTAAGAACTTGTCCCAACTTCCTTTGAAGTCAAGGACACATAGTCTTAATAGATCTTTAAGAGTTTGAATAGTCCTCTCCGACTGCCCGTCCGTCTGAGGATGATATGTCGAGCTAAATCGTAAATCTGTGCCCATAGCTTTCTGCAAACTAACCGAAAATCGTGAAGTGAATCTTGGGTCTCGATAAAAAACTATGGATCTTGGCATACCATGCGATCTTATAATCTCATTTATGTACATATGAGCAAGAGGCGTTCAAGTGTATAAGTTTCTCGTATAGGTAAGAAGTGAGCAGACTTGGTCAATCTATCAACAATGACCCAAATTGCATCTATCCCTTGAGAAACCTTGGGAAGACCAGTAACTAAATCCATGGTAATGTGTTCCCACTTCCATTCTGGAATTTCAAGTGGTTGCAATGGACCTTTTAGTACTTGATGCTCCGCCTTGACTCGTTGACAAGTTAAACACCTTGAGATAAACTCCGCTATCTTTCTCTTCATATTGTTCCACCAAAATGTATGTCGAAGATCATGATACATTTTGGTACTCCCAGGATGGATTTCAAACGGTGTGTTGTGCGCCTCCATCATGATTTTATACTTTAAATCAGGGTCGTTAGGAACAAAAAGTCTGGAGTTAACTCGAAGTATTCATTCTTCATCGATTCTTACTTCTGGCATAGAACCTTCTTGCACTTTCTTCCTCATACGCATCAGCTCCAGGTCTGTAGCTTGAGCAGCTTTAACTTTATCGATTAAAGTCGGTTCTACTCGTATATTTGCCATCATCACATGGGTCCCTAGAGTATTTAACTCTATCTCCATCCTTTATAAGTCATACAAAATGGGCCTTTGTGTTGACAATATTGCACTCGTACCTGCATATGATCTTCTACTCAAAATCACCACTACGTTCGCTTTACCAGGATGGTATTGAATGGTATGATCATAATCTTTCAATAGTTCAAGCCAACGTCGTTGCCGCATATTGAGTTCCTTTTGGGTGAAGAAATATTTGAGGCTTTTATGATCCGTAAAGATCTCCACTTTCTCCCCATACAAGTAATGCCTCCAAATTTGAAGTGTGAAGACAACAGCTGCCAACTCTAGATCATGAGTAGGATAATTTCTCTCATATTCTTTGAGTTGCCGAGAGGCATAGGCTATGACTTTCCCATGTTGCATGAGAACACATCCTAACCCTTTGCTCAAAGCATCATTGTAGATGACAAATCCCTCCGAGCCAGATGGTATTGTCAGAACAGGTGCTGAAATGAGTCTTCTCTTGAGTTCTTGAAAACTCTTCTCACATTCCTCGCTCCAACTGAGTTTTGTATCTTTTCAAGTCAGCTGAGTTAAAGGAGTAGCGATTCAAGAAAATCCTTCCATGAATCTTCGATAATAACCAGCTAAGTCGAGAAAGCTACGTACTTCGGTCACTGACTTAGGTTGCTCCCATCTTTGAATTGCCTCAATCTTTATCGGGTCAAAAAATATTCCATGACTTGATACTACGTGCGCAAGGAATGCTACTTCTTCAAGCCAGAACTCGCATTTCTTCAACTTGGCATAAAGCTTGTTTTCACGAAGTTTTTGGAGTATCAGCCTCAAGTCTTGCTCATGATCTTCACAGCTTTTGGAATATGTGAGAATTTCATCAATAAAGACAACCAAAAAATGATCCAAATATTCCTTAAATACTCGGTTCATCATATCCATGAAGGCAACAGGAGCATTGACTTAGGTCGAGAAAGCTACGTACTTCGGTCACTGACTTAGGTTACTCCTATCTTTGAATTGCCTCAATCTTTGCCGGGTCAACAGATATTCCATGACTTGATACTACGTGCCCAAGGAATGCTACTTCTTCAAGCCAGAACTCGCATTTCTTCAACTTGACATAAAGCTTGTTTTCACGAAGCTTTTGGAGTATCAGCCTCAAGTCTTGCTCATGATCTTCACAGCTTTTGGAATATATGAGAATGTCATCAATAAAGACAACCAAAAAATGATCCAAATATTCCTTAAATACTCGGTTCATCATATCCATGAAGGCAACAGGAGCATTGACTAGGGTCGAGAAAGAAACTGCCGATCAACGACTTAGGTTACTCCTATCTTTGAATTGCCTCAATCTTTGCCGGGTCAACAGATATTCCATGACTTGATACTACGTGCCCAAGGAATGCTACTTCTTCAAGCCAGAACTCGCATTTCTTCAACTTGACATAAAGCTTGTTTTCACGAAGCTTTTGGAGTATCAGCCTCAAGTCTTGCTCATGATCTTCACAGCTTTTGGAATATATGAGAATTTCATCAATAAAGACAACCACAAAATGATCCAAATATTCCTTAAAAACTCAGTTCATCATATCCATGAAGGCAGCAGGAGCATTAGTCAATCCAAATGACATGACTAGGAATTCATAATGCCCGTACCGAGTTCTGAAAGTCGTCTTTGGAATGTCATCGGTTTTAATCTTTAACTGATGATATCCAGAATGAAGATCGATCTTTGAAAAGAATTTGGCGCCTTGCAACTGGTCAAACAGGTAATCAATACGTGGCAACGGATATCTATTTTTGATAGTGACATGGTTCAACTCCCGATAATCAATACAAAGTCGCATACTCCCATCTTTCTATTTCACGAATAGAACAGGAGCACTCTAAGGAGACGTACTAGGACGAATGAAACTGATGTCTAACAATTCCTGCAGCTGGGTCTTTAACTCCTGAATTTCAATAGGAGCCATTCGATATAGGGCTTTGGAAAAGGGTTTTGTATCGGGTTCAAGGTCGATACAAAATTCAACTTCATGCTCTAGGGGTAGGCTAAGAAGTTCATCAGGGAATACGTCAGGAAATTTATTGACAATAGAAATATCATTCAAATCTGACGTATTTTTGTTTAAATCCGTGACATGAGCTAAGAAAGCTTGACATCTGTTTTTCAATAAACGAATAGCTTTATGGCTTGAGATGACAGTGATTGATTTTAATGGTTTGGTTGCTTGAATTCGCATAATGGGTTGGTTAGGAATATGAAAGCTAGCAACCTTACGAAAACAATCAATTTTTTCATGATGAGTAGTTAACCAATCAATCCCTAGAATTACGTCAAACGCAAGTATTTTTAAGGAAATAAGATCGACAGGTAATGTGAGGGTACCGATTTGAACCAAACAAGATATATAAATAATAGATGTAATGAAGGTTTGTAACGCCCCCAAAATAGATCCAATCCACCCAACCCATTCTGAGTCGCCAAATACATGGTACAGAAAATAACTACAACTTTATTACTACAATTGTCGTGCAAAATACAACAACACATATGTTGTGAGCTTTCATACAAATATATACCAACTGTGACTCATGTCCCAACTGTGGACTGCACCTCACAGTGATACCTTACATAAAGGTAGAGTCAATAACTGTTTTAGAAATTAAAATCTTTGGGAAGTGTTAAAGGAAACCTTCATACATGGGAGGCCATGTGTCTAGGTTATAATAGATATCATATGCCCACAAAATTATCCTTGGTTGACCCAATAAACCCCAAAGAAAAATGAGAAGATTACTATCATATTCTTTCCAATGGTGAGTCTCCTCTTTACATATCATTATCTCCACCGTCTCTAATTGAGAATTATACTTCAACCAAACTCCAAGATCATATAGATAGTGCTTGTAGATATACTCAGCAAGTGGATGTGCACAACCATGTTTTATAATAACACGAGGTTGTATGTCATTAGACATCTTGTATGAACGTTGGGTTCGCCTCACTCTATTTGATTCACCAAATATAACTACTAAATGATGTATAGAATACAACACACTTTTCTATATATTGTTTAGGAGAACCTCCATGCCTAGAGACCATGATTCTATTCTCTCCCGTTACGCCCATTTCTATTAACTACACTCTTATTACCTGAAAGGAATTGTGAAGCAAAAGGGTGAGTACAACTAGCTCAGTAAAGAATATCATAACTAAAGATAATTAAATGATCAATAGCCTTTGTCAGAAATAAATCAGAGATTTAGAACATATGGTAGATGATAAAAAATTTAAACCATAGTTGCAGCGAAACGAGCAATCCATTAGAAGAGTCAAATAGACCATAATGTCTATTATCTTCTCTATGTTAAAGTCCACCAACAATGTTTTATCCCTGTAACATCAATCAATAGTTCTTGTCCACAATCATATGAATAACTCATAATCATATTTGTGGTTCCAAATTCCTTTTCTCATCCAGAACGAAGATAATTTTCATCACCTGTCTTTACCTGAAACATCAAAGATCATGGTTATACCGAATCACAGTTCATGTTCATAATCATACTAATAAATCCATCTTTGCACTACGAGCCAAAGATATTTATTAACATGACATCTTTGCACTACGGGCCAAAGATATTCAACAACAGGTCATCTATGCGCTACGGGCCAAAGATATTCACCAATAATTCATCTTTGCACTATAGGCCAAAGATATTCAACAAGTCATCTTTGCACTACGGGCCAAAGATATTCATATCTCAAAGAAATATATAATTATTTTAGAATTTATATAAACAATAATTATAACCATGTTGATCAATTCACCTTTGCACTTAAGCTAAAGATAATCGTTTATAAATCCAATGGTCATGATCATACCAGTCAACAATTCATCTTTGCACTACTGGCCAAAGAGAACCCATAGTCACGATCATACCAATAATCTACCCATCTTTACACTTAAATCAAAGAGAAATATCATCACCGGAATTATAAAAATGTTATATATGATAATAAAAACAATATGATCAACAACTACATTTAATTTCAAGAATAAGTTTCATAAATCAATGATTTCATAACACCTTAATCCAAATGTTATAAATCACTTAATAATCTCATAATCTAATATTATTAATATTACCACAATATCTTAATCATTTCTTAAACATATAAACAATTTATTTTAATTGTTTATACTTTACTAATTAATGCATTTAATCATTCTAAAATGCCAAACTCATAAGATTTCATCACCAATAACCAAAACCCTCATAAAAAATCTGCATATACCTTTTATAGGATTCTCAAGCCATAAAATTCTATTTTCCAAATTTCTTACTTCATATGACATATTTAATTCATTTACTCATAACTAGTCCATTTTCATGAAAAATACCAAATCAGTCCCAAAAATATTTCTTTTCTGGAATTTAGTAGAATATAGTCCCATATTGAACATATATTTTTTGCGGAATTTTTAAAATTCATTTACTATTTTTCATATGGCCAAAACAGCCAAATATTTAGACATTTATCATAAACTGTACTTTTATTCAAAAATTCCAAAATTTACAGGGTATACTTATGTTATATACATGTACTCCCAATAAAAATTTTACCAATTTTAGAGTTAACCACAAGGAGTTATAAGGATTTACTTTTAAAATAGTCTTTTCTCATAAAATCCATAACTCTTAATCTATATATCCAAAAATCGCCATTTTTGGACACAATCAACAAAACTCATCATATTATCATTTTAAATTTTTCCAGAATTTTTGAAGGTTCGCAAAAAATTCGAAACTGAAAAACGTAATAACCCTTAAAATCCCTTACTATCCCTTACCTCAAAAGAGCAGTACTGGAATGTCGGATATAATGTTGAACGAACTTGCACCGTATAGCAATACTCAAGATAACTAAGTACTCACAAAATACGCTCGATAATATAGAGAGAGAAAACTTCAATTTCTGGTGTGATTTTCAATTCTAACCTAAGCACCCTATTTATAGGAAATTGCTTAAAACACCAAAGTAGAAAATTTAATAAAATATTAATACATTTATATTATTTTCTTACGCACACCTTGCCATCTGAATTCAGACATAAACACATGCAAGTGGGACTCACAAACACACCAAACATGTTTTTCTTTTAAAAAACATTTAAAACTTCAAAAATCAAATATTTTAGAACTACAATAATTCATAATAAATAGCCCATTTATCAGAAAAATTCAAATCTTATGTCCATTCTATAGGAAATTTAATTCTCTACAACTTTGCAGAAAAAGGTTTTTCCAAATTCCAAATAGAAATTGACCGAAATCAACAAACAGACGATTTTACAGGCTATAATCAAATTTCAGTCAAATTGTGTCCAATAACACACAAAACATGTATTAAACATTTAATGCAACAAAAATACTCTTCCTCCTCATTTATTCATATATCACACATTCATTGTAAAAATATCACCATTATTATATTATTAAAATATAATAATATATTTAAGATAAAATATCAACTTTCAACAATTATCACATTAAAAATTTTCTCCATCTATATCCACATAAAATGAATATTTTCCTTATCATATAAATCAATAATTAATTATTCATAAATAATATTATGAATCACAATAATGACAACCGTGCGGTTCCGGAAAAGGGGCTTTCAATAAGGATTTCTCCTTCTTGGCGCAATTAGGTGACCAAACCTCTCCTTGTGCAGAACTTTCTAGACATTGCCAATAATGCTATCTAATAATATTATTCAAATAATATGAATTATTGATCCGATAATGGGAAATCTTGTGTGCGTGACAATTATTGAAACAACAATAATATAAAATATCAACGTAGCAATTATTGAATCAATAAAATAAAATATTGAACAGTAATTATTGTAACAATTATTGAGTAGTGTCTTCTTACGTAAGAATCAATAATTCAAAAATACTGTGCAATACCGTGTGCTACTGTGCAACGACGCGTATTATTATATTTTAACCACCGGGTATTCCAACAGTGTTAACGGTAACAACTACGCCGTTATTTATAAAAACTCATACTTTTCGTTTTCTTCATCCAATCGCTTTCCGTTATTGGGCCCACAAAAGGTTGCGCCGTCGTACGAATATTCCCCGACAAGAGTATTTTATAACCACTTGCTTATTTAAAATATTTACATATATCATCTTTAACTTTAAACTTTTATCAATTTAACCATTTACTGAATAGTAATTATAAGAAAATTGAATACTTTTATTTCATAAAATTTGGGGTCTTACAAGGTTTCTCCCAACGGAGTTTCAACAGATAAGTCAAAGTCTAATTTCTCCGAAGTCAAATTTAAACATTGAGCGCAAGTTGGAGAAATAAAAGAATGGGTAGAACCGGTATCAAATAAGGTATATACTTCGCTAGAGTTTATGATAAGCTTACCCGTGATGACCTCGTTCGGGTTCCTTGCTTTATGGGAGGTCACAACAAATGCTCTCCCTTGAACTACTGGTTTTGACTTGTCTGGGACGGCATTTGGTATCACTGTTCCAACTAGACTTGGCTTCCCAATATGATAAAATCTAGCTAGGTGACCTTCTCTTCCACAATTGTAACACGTTTTAGACTGTTGCGCACAGTTTGGACTGATGTGTCCCTCCCCTCCGCATTTGAAGCATATGATAGGTGGTCGTTCTCCTTCCTTAATAACGGGTGCTGGTGATGACGTCTTTCCATTATTGTTGAATCTCCTCTTCTTGAATGTCCACTTTTATTGTCTTGGCCACGATTACCACCCAAGTGGTTACCATTTCTGGCATGGTTATTCCCTCCACGTTTGTTATCACAGCTTCGATGACTGCTACCACTGGTATTATCATTTTGTCAGCTGCTTTCTCTTGGTTGGGTTAACTTGTTATCGCGCTCCAATAACTGAGCCCTATTTACAACATCTGAATACAAACACAGTTTGTGAGAAATTAGATATTGACGTATCTCGGGTTTCAAACCTCTTAGAAACATCCGCGTCATTCTCTCTTCATTGTCAACCAAGTGGGACGCAAACTGGGACAACTCGGCAAACTTAGCTTCGTACTGCGACACGGTCATATTGTTCTGCTCTAACTTGATGAACTCTACCTCCTTCATGTGACGAATACTTTTGGGAAAGTACTTGTCGTTGAATAGTTCTTGTAACTTCTCCCAAGACGACTTGATGCGGCGGCGAGTTGAGTACGCTTTCTACCGATTCCCACCGATGAATCGCTCTCTCGCAACATAAAGGTGGCAAGGGAACCTTTTGCTCCTCGAGCTTCCCAAGACATCAAATATCTTGGTGATCTCGCTTTATCCACGTCTTCGCCTTAAGTGGTTTTGTCTCTCCAATAAACTCCGGTGGTCCCAGCTCCTTGAACTGCTTAGCGGTGATTGTCCCGAGAGTTGCAGATTTCCACCGCATTTTGGACAGAGTCTCTCTTGCCTAATGTTTATTTAATTGCAGTAAAAGCTCCTAAACATTCCATTGTTCGCCATTTGGTCGGTGTTGTTGTTCACCTGAGAATTATTGCCTTTCTGATGCGCATTATCCTGGGTGTTGATCTGTGGTGACTCAACGGTCTCCTGTGCTCCATTGTTATTCTCAACATTCTCGGATGTCATTTTCAAACACTGCCACAAAACAATGGTTACATGACATGTCACATATTATCCCTATACTCTGACCGACCAATTAAATACCAAATAAACTTAGGTAAGTCATACTAGCGAAAAAAATCATCGTCTCTCCCCTCCTAGTTCTTGTCTCACATCTCAGCCAGGGATCATATCCCTAAGCTTTGATACCAACTGTGACGCCCCCAAAATAAGTATACATCACCCATCTTGAGTCGCCAAATGTAACGCCCCCAAAATAGGTCCAATCCACCCAACCCATTCTGAGTTGCCAAATATATGGTACAGAAAACAACTACAACTTTATTACTATAATTGTCGTGCAAAATACAACAACACATATGTTGTGAGCTTTCATACAAATATATACCAACTGTGACTCATGTCCCAACCGTGGACCACACCTCACAGTGATACCTTACATAAAGGTATAGTCAATAACTGTTTTAGAAATTAAAATCTTTAGGAAGTGTTCAAGGAAACCTTCGTACATGGGAGGCCATACGTCTAGGTTATGATAGATATCATATGCCCACAGAATTATCCTTGGTTGACCCAATAAACCCCAAAGAAAAACGAGAAGATTACTATCATATTCTTTCCAATGGTGAGTCTTCTCTTGACATATCATTATCTCCACCATCTCTAATTGAGAATTATACTTCAATCAAACTCCAAGATCATAAAGATAGTGCTTGTAGATATACTCAGCAAGTGGATGTGCATAACCATGTCTTATGATAACACGAGGTTTTATGTCATTAGACATCTTGTATGAACGTTGGGTTCGCCTCACCCTATTTGATTCACCAAATATAACTACTAAATGATGTATAGAATACAACACACTTTTTTTTATCTTTGTTTTAGGAGAACCTCCACGACTAGAGACCATTGTTCTATTCTCCTGTTACCCCGCTTCGACAATTGGCTACACTCTTATTACACGAAAGGAATTGTGAAGCAAAGGGGGTGAGCACAACTACTCGATAAAGAATATCATAACTAAAGATAATTAAATTATCACTAGCCTTCGTCAGAAATAAATCAGAGATTTAGAACATATGGTAGATGATAAAAAATTTCAACCATAGTTGCAACGGAACGAACAATCCATTAGAAGAGTCAAATAGACCATAATGTCTATTATCTTCTCTATGTTAAAAGTCCACCAACAATATTTTATCCCTGTAACATCAATCAACAGTTCATGTCCACAATCATATGAATAACACATAATCATATTTGTGGTTCCAAATTCCTTTTCTCATCCAGAACGAAGATAATTTTCTCATCACATGTCTTTACCTGAAACATCAAAGATCATGGTTATACCAAATCACAGTTCATGTTCATAATCATACTAATAAATCCATCTTTGCACTACGGGCCAAAAATATTCATTAACATGTCATCTTTGCACTACGGGCCAAAGATATTCAACAACAGGTCATCTTTGCGCTACGGGCCAAAGATATTCACCAATAATTCATCTTTGCACTACAGGCCAAAGATATTCAACAAGTCATCTTTGCACTACGAGCCAAAGATATTCATATCTCAAAGAAATATATAATCATTTCAGAATTTATATAAACAATAATTATAACCATGTTGATCAATTCACCTTTGCACTTAAGCTAAAGATAATCGTTTATAAATCCAATGGTCATGATCATACCAGTCAATAATTCATCTTTGCACTACTGGCCAAAGAGAACCCATAGTCACGATCATACCAATAATCTACCAATCTTTACACTTAAGTCAAAGAGAAATATCATCACTAGAATTATAAAAATGTTATATATGATAATAAAAACAATATGATCAACAACTGCATTTAATTTTAAGAATAAGATTCAGAAATCAACGATGATTTGGTCAGAAAAAGAAACCAATTTTGTTGTGAATAGTAACTCGTGAATAGTAACTCATGAATAGTAATTCATGAATAGTAACCCCGACATGAAAAAGGTAGAAATTCCACAATAAAATCAATACCAATATTTCGGTATAATGATATTGAAAGAATAACATTTCTTAAACTTATTAACAATTTATTTTAATTGTTTACACTTTACTAAATAATGCATTTAATCATCCTAAAATGCCAAACTCATAAGATTTCTTCACCAATAACCAACCAAAACCCTCATCAAAAATCTGCATATACCTCATATAGGATTCTCAAGCCATAAAATCCTATTTTCCCATTTTCTTACTTCACATAACATATTTAATTCATTTACTCATAACTAGTTCATTTTCATGAAAAATACTAAATCAGTCCCAAAAATATTTCTTTTCTTAGATTTAGCAGAATATAGTCCCATATTGAACATATATTTTTAACGAAATTTTTAAAATTCATTTACTATTTTTCATATGGCAAAAACAACCGAATATTTAGACATTTATCATAAACTGTACTTTTATCCAAAAATTCCAAAATTTACAGAGTATACTTATGTTATATACATGTACTCCCAATAAAAATTTCACCAATTTTGGAGTTAACCACAAGGAGTTATAAGGATTTACTTTTAAAATAGTCTTTTCTCATAAAATCCATAACTCTTCATCTATATATCCAAATATTGCCATTTTTGTACACAATCAACAAAACTCATCAAACTATCATTTCAAATTTTTCCAGAATTTTTGAAGGTCCGCAAAAAATTCGAAACTGAAAAACATAATAACCGTTAAAATCCCTTACTATCCCTTACCTCAAAAAAGCGATCTTTGGAATGTTGGATATAATGTTGAGCGAACTTGCATAGTATAGCAACACTCAAGATATCTAAATACTCACAAAATACGCTCAATAATATAGAGAGAGAAAACTTCAGTTTCTGGTGTGATTTTCAATTCTAACCTAAGCACCCTATTTATAAGAAATTGCTTAGAACACCAAAGCAGAAAATTTAATAAAATATTAATATATTTATATTATTTTCTTACGTACACCTTGCCATCTGAATTCAGCCACAAACACATTCAAGTGGGTCTCACAAACACACTAAACATATTTTTCTTTTAAAAAATTTTTAAAACTTCAAAAATCAATTATTCTGGAACTTCAATAATTCATAATAAATAGCCCCTTTATTAGAAAAATTCAACTCTTATGTCCATTCTATAGGAAATTTAATTCTCTACAACTGCGGAAGAAAGTTTTTCCAAATTCAAACAAAAATTGGCCAGAAATCCACAAACGAGCGATTTTCTAGTTTATAATCAAATTTCAAATCAAAAATTGTGTCCAACAACACACAAAACATGTGTTAAACATTTAATGCAACAAAATACTCTTCCTCCTCATTTATTCATATATCACACATTCATTGTAAAAATATCACCATTATTATATTATTGAAATATAATAATATATTTAAGATAAAATATCAACTTTCAACAATTATCACATTAAAATTTTCTCCATCTATATCACATAAAATGAATATTTTCCTCATCATATAAATTAATAATTAATTATTCACAAATAATATTACGAGAATCACAATAATGACAACGAGTGATTCCCGGAAGAGGGGGCTTTCGATAAGGATTTCTCCTTACTTGGCGTGCGATTAGGTGACCAAACCTCTCCTTGTGAGAACTTTCTAGACATTGCCAATAATGCTATCTAATAATATTATTCAAATAATATGAATTATTGCTCCGATAATGGAAAATAATGTGTAGTGACAATTATTGAAACAACAGTAATATAAAATATCAACGTAGCAATTATTGAATCAATAAAATAAAATATTGAACAGTAATTACAGTAACAATTTTTGAATTATTGATTCTTACGTAAGAAAGCACTACTCAATAATTGTTACAGTAATTACTGTTCAGTATTTTATTGATTCAATAATTGTTGCGTTGATATTTTATATTACTGTTGTTTTAATAATTGTCACTACACAGTATTTTCTATTATCGGAGCAATAATTCATATTATCTGAATAATATTATTAGATAACATTATTGGCAATGTCTAGAAAGTTCTGTCTAAGGAGAGGTTTGGTCACCTAATTGCGCGCCAGTAAGGAGAAATTCTTATTGGAAAGCCCCCTCTTTCTTGGGAACGGCCTGGTTGTCATTATTGTGATTCTGTAATATTATTTGTGAATAATTAATTATTGATTTATATGATAAGGAAAATATTCATTTTATGTGGATATAGATGGAGAAAATTTTAAAGTGACAATTGTTGAAAATTGATATTTTATCTTTTCTGATAAAATAATATTTTATTATATTATTATAATATAATAATAATGATATTTTACAATGAATGTGTGATATATGAGTATATGAGGAGGAAGAGTATTTTTGTTGCATTAAATGATTAACACATGTTTTTGTGTGTTGTGGACCCCATTTCTTGAGTGAAATTTGATTATAACTTGTAAAATCGTCCGTATGTGGATTTCGGTCAATTTTTGTTTGGAATTTGGAAAATATTTCTTCTATAAAGTTGTAGAGAATTGAATTTCCTATATAAATTCGCGAGATTCGAATTTTCTGATAAAAGAGCTATTTATTATGAATTATTGAAGTTCTGAAGTTCCGAAATAATTGATTTTTGGAAGTTTTATTTATTTTTATTAATAAAAACGTTTTTTATATTTTGTGGCCTCATTAAACATGTGCAAAATTAGCTGATTTCAAATGTCTAGAGGTGGGCTTGAAATTTGATAATAATATTATTATTATATTCAATTTTCTGCTTTAGTGTTCTAAGCAATTTCCTATAAATAGGTGCTTAGGTTAGAATTGAAAATCACACCAAAAATTGAAGTTTTCTCTCTATTTCTCTATCTATATTATCGAGTGTATTCTTGTGAGTATTTTGATATCTTGAGTGTGCTATATACTCTGCAAGTTCGTTCAATAAGTTATTCTAGTCGTAAGTCTTCGCTTTCTTTTGAGGTAAGTGGATAGTAAGTGGAGGTTATTTTCTTCTAAAATGATATTATTTCTTCAATATCATTATGCCAGAATGTTGGTTGGAAATTTTTATCAAATTTGAAAATTTTTCATGTCGGGGTTACTATTCATGAGTTACTATTCACGAGTTACTATTCATGAGTTACTATTCACGATTTACTATTTACGAGTTACTATTCACGATGGGTTACTATTCATGAGTTACTATTCACGAGTTACTATTCACGGGTACTATTCACTACAAAATTGGTTTCTTTTTCTAACCAAATTATAGTTGATTTATGAATATTACTCTGGAGATTAAAACTATGTATTGATTATATTGATTTTATTATCATATATAACATTTTTATAACCCTGATGTTGAAATTCTCTTTCTTTGGAGTGTAAAGATGGGTAGATTATTGGTATGATCATGACTAGGGTTCTCTTTGGCGATGGTGAAAAGTTGAATTGTGGATTGGTATGATCATGACCATTGAATTTATAATTGAATATCTTTAGCTTAAGTGCAAAGGTGAATGAATCAACATGGTTATAATTATTGTTTATATAAATTTTGAAATGATTATATATTTCTTTGAGATATGAATATCTTTGGCCAATAGTACAAAGATGACTTATTAATGAATATCTTTGGCCCGTAGTGCAAAGATGAATTATTGATGAATATCTTTGGCATGTAGTGCAAAGATGGTCTGTTGATGAATATCTTTGGCCCGTAGTGCAAAGATGAATTTATTAGTATGATTATGAACATGAACTGTGATTTGGTATAACCATGATCTTTGATATTTTAGGTAATGAAAATTATCTTTGTCCTGGATGAAAAAAAGGAATTTAGAACAACAATTACAATTATGAGTTATATATGTGATTATGGACAGGTATTGTTGATTGAAGTTACAGGGATAAAATATTGTTGGTGGACTTTTAACATGGAGAAGATAATAGACTTTATGGTCTATTTGACTCTTCTAATGGATTGCTTCGTTCATTGCAACTATGGTTGAAAAGTTTTATCATCTACCATATGTTCTAAATCTACGATTTATTATCGATGAAGGCTATTGATAATTTATTTATCTTTAGTCATGATATTCTTTACTGAGCTAGTTGTGCTCACCCTTTTGCTTTACAATTCCTTTCTGTAATAAAAGTGTAGTTAGGTTGAGCGGGGATAACAAGAGAATAGAGCGGTGGTCTATAGATGTTGAGGTGAGGTGAATTTAACTTGAAGGGTGTTTTGCCACTATCATACAAGATGTCTAATGACATACAAACTCGTGTCATCATAAGACAGGGTTGTGCTCATCCACTTGATGAGTATATTTACGAACACTACCTATATAATCTTGGTGTTTGTTTGAAGTATAATTCTCATTTAAAGACAATGGAGATAATGATATGTCAAGAAAAGACTCACCATTGGGAAGAATATGATAGTAATCTTCTCGTTTTTCTTTGGGGTCTATTGGGTCAACCAAGGATAATTCTATGGCCATATGATATCCTAGACTCATGGCCTCCCATGTACGAAGGTTTCCTTGAGCACTTCCCAAAGATTTTAATTTCTAAAACAGTTCTAGATTCTACCTTTATTTAAGGTATCACTATGAGGTGATGTCCATAGTTGGGACATGAGTCATAGTTGGTATTAAAACTCACAACATATGTGTTGTTGTATTTTGCACGATAATTGTTATAATAAAGTTGTAGTTGTTTTCTGTACCATGTATTTGGCGACTCAGAATGGGTTGGATGGATTGGACCTATTTTGGGGTCGTTACATTGTATGTCATTAGACATCTTGTATGAACGTTGGGTTCGCCTCACCCTATTTGATTCACCAAATATAACTACTAAATGATGTATAGAATATGACACACTTTTCTATCTTTGTTTAGGGAGAACCTCCACAACTAGAGACCCTTTGTTTCTATTCTCCTGTTACCCCCGCTCGACCCAGCTACACTCTTATTACCTGAAAGGAATTGTGAAGCAAAAGGGTGAGTACAACTAGCTCAGTAAAGAATATCATAACTAAAGATAATTAAATTATCAATAGCCTTCGTCAGAAATAAATCATAGATTTAGAACATATGGTAGATGATAAAAATTTTCAACCATAGTTGCAGCAAAACGAGCAATCCATTAGAAGAGTCAAATAGACCATAATGTCTACTATCTTCTCTATGTTAAAAGTCCACCAACAATGTTTTATCCTCAGTAACATCAATCAGCAGGTTCTCACATCACAATCATATGAATAACACATAATCATATTTGTGGTTCCAAATTCCTTTTCTCATCCAGAACGAAGATAATTTTCATCACATGTCTTTACCTGAAACATCAAAGATCATGGTTATACCAAATCACAGTTCATGTTCATAATCATACTAATAAATCCATCTTTGCACTACGGGCCAAAAATATTCATTAACATGTCATCTTTGCACTACGGGCCAAAGATATTCAACAACAGGTCATCTTTGCGCTACGGGCCAAAGATATTCACCAATAATTCATCTTTGCACTACAGGCCAAAGATATTCAACAAGTCATCTTTGCACTACGAGCCAAAGATATTCATATCTCAAAGAAATATATAATCATTTCAGAATTTATATAAACAATAATTATAACCATGTTGATCAATTCACCTTTGCACTTAAGCTAAAGATAATCGTTTATAAATCCAATGGTCATGATCATACCAGTCAATAATTCATCTTTGCACTACTGGCCAAAGAGAACCCATAGTCACGATCATACCAATAATCTACCAATCTTTACACTTAAGTCAAAGAGAAATATCATCACTAGAATTATAAAAATGTTATATATGATAATAAAAACAATATGATCAACAACTGCATTTAATTTTAAGAATATGATTCAGAAATCAACGATGATTTGGTCAGAAAAAGAAACCAATTTTGTCGTGAATAGTAACTCGTGAATAGTAACTCATGAATAGTAATTCATGAATAGTAACCCCGACATGAAAAAGGTAGAAATTCCACAATAAAATCAATACCAATATTTCGGTATAATGATATTGAAAGAATAACATTTCTTAAACTTATAAACAATTTATTTTAATTGTTTACACTTTACTAAATAATGCATTTAATCATCCTAAAATGCCAAACTCATAAGATTTCTTCACCAATAACCAACCAAAACCCTCATAAAAAATCTGCATATACCTCATATAGGATTCTCAAGCCATAAAATCCTATTTTCCTATTTTCTTACTTCATATAACATATTTAATTCATTTACTCATAACTAGTCCATTTTCATGAAAAATACCAAATCAGTCCCAAAAATATTTCTTTTCTGGAATTTAGTAGAATATAGTCCCATATTGAACATATATTTTTCGCGGAATTTTTAAAATTCATTTACTATTTTTCATATGGCCAAAACAGCCAAATATTTAGATATTTATCATAAACTGTACTTTTATTCAAAAATTCTGAAATTTACTGGGTATACTTATGTTATATACATGTACTCCCAATAAAAATTTCACCAATTTTAGAGTTAACCACAAGGAGTTATAAGGATTTACTTTTAAAATAGTCTTTTCTCATAAAATCCATAACTCTTAATCTATATATCCAAAAATCGCCATTTTTGGACACAATCAACAAAACTCATCATATTATCATTTTAAATTTTTCCAGAATTTTTGAAGGTTCGCAAAAAATTCGAAACTGAAAAAAACATAATAACCCTTAAAATCCCTTACTATCCTTTACCTCAAAAAAGCAGTACTGGAATGTCGGATATAACGTTGAACGAACTTGCACCGTATAGCAACACTCAAGATATCTAAATACTCACAAAATACGCTCAATAATATAGAGAAAGAAAACTTCAATTTCTGGTGTGATTTTCAATTCTAACCTAAGCACCCTATTTATAGAAAATTGCTTAGAACACTAAAGCAGAAAATTTAATAAAATATTAATATATTTATATTATTTTCTTACGCACACCTTTCCATCTGAATTCAGCCACAAACACATTCAAGTGGGTCTCACAAACACACCAAACATGTTTTTCTTTTAAAAAATATTTAAAACTTTAAAAATCAATTATTCCAGAACTTCAATAATTCATAATAAATAGCCCCTTTATCAGAAAAATTCAAATCTTATGTCCATTATATAGAAAATTTAATTCTCTACAACTTTGCAGAAGACAGTTTTTCCAAATTCCAAACAGAAATTGACCGAAATCCACAAACGGACGATTTTACAGGCTATAATCAAATTTCAGTCAAAAATTGTGTCCAACAACACACAAAACATGTGTTAAACATTTAATGCAACAAAAATACTCTTCCTTCTCATTTATTCATATATCACACATTCATTGTAAAAATATCACAATTATTATATTATTGAAATATAATAATATATTTAGGACAAAATATCAACTTTCAACAATTATCACATTAAAAAATTTCTCCATCTATATTCACATAAAATGAATATTTTCCTCATCATATAAATTAATAATTAATTATTCATAAATAATATTACAGAATCACAATAATGACAACCGAGTGAATTCCTGGAAAGAAGGGCTTTCAATAAGGATTTCTCCATTGGCCTATGATTAGGTGACCAAACCTCGCTTGTGAGAACTTTCTAGACATTGCCAATAATGCTATCTAATAATATTATTCAAATAATATGAATTATTGCTCAGATAATGGAAAATACTTGTGTAGTGACAATTATTGAAACAACGATAATATAAAATATCAACGTAGCAATTATTGAATCAATAAAATAAAATATTGAGCAGTAATTATCGTAACAATTATTGAGTAGTGCCTTCTTACGTAAGAATCAATAATTCAAAAATCTTGTGCAATACCGCAGGGTGCTACTCTTTGTGCTGACGCAGCGTATTATTGTATTTTAACCAAAGGGTATTCCAACAATGTTAATTGTGAATAACTACGTAGTTATTTATAAAAACTCATACTTGTCATTTTCTTCATCCAATCGCTTTCAAGTTATGGGCCCACAAAAGGCGTGCGTCGTAAATGCGAATATACTTTTATTTCATAAAATTTGGGGTTTTACACCAAATACATGGTACAAAATTCAAAAATAACTTAATAATACAACTGTCGTGTAAAATACGACAAAACATAAACTGAGAGTTTTAATACGAATATTGTCTTCTAGATAGTATTCAACTCAAATGGAGTCCTCAATATATTTATTATCACGTTATTTCATAGAATAGTGAGGACTACTAATGCTATCATCTGGACCGTCACTCCGTTCCCTGACTAGTCCTAACTACGTTCTCATTTCCTGAAGAGAACAATGAAAGCAAAAGGGTGAGCTGAACTAGCCCAATAAGAAATATTATGACTAAGATAATGCAAAATAAATTATCGTTAGCCTTCAACAGTGTTAAACTGATAAAATATAACAAACATCAAGTTTAACTACAGCGAAACAAGCAATCCATTAGAAGAGTCAAGTAGAGAATAAAATCTATTATCTTCTATGATTTAAAAGGTTTTTCATCACTTTTATCGCTGAGACTCAGCTTAATAAATAATTCACATCATCCTTGCACTACGGCCAAGGATATTCATTAATATCACGACCACAAATTATCCATGCACTACGGGCCAAGGATATTCGTGTTTTCATCAATGGTCATGATCATGCCAACAACTGTCCATCAATGCACTACGGGCCAATGAGGACTTTTATCACATCATTTGTAACATTACGGTCATGATTATACCGAATAATCCCTGGTCATAATCATATCAAGTCCATCTATGCACTACGGGCCAAAGATGACTTTCATAACAATATAAGCATGAGGATGATGACAATGATATAAGAATTCAATAAAATAAGTTCAATGATAAATTTTTAAAGATTCATAATTTAATTTATCCAGAAATCAATAACGTCTAAATTGTCAACTAAAACTGCTTTGTGGAGTAAAATTCAAGAATGATATTGTATCAAAAATGATTTGGACCGAAAAGGAATCAATTTTTATCATGAATAGTACCCCGGATGACTAGTACTCGAGTGAATAGTACCTCGTGAATAGTAACCCCGTGAATAGTACTCCAGCATGAAAAAGTTAAAAATTATCAAGAATGCTCAGAATAATATTTTCATGAAAAGATACTGGATGAAACGCAAATTTCAAGGATATTCTACTAATTTCATAAAGTTTAGAAGCTAAAACTTTAACAAAGCGAGTATAGAATTCGAAATCTGAAACGAAATAATATTACTTACATACTACAGAGTATGGAAGAAAATATTATTTCAAGCGAATATTGAACAAAAATAACATCCCTTACCTTGAAAAGAAGAGTATTTCAACTGGTATAGCGGGGATATTCTTGAAGAAAACTTTCACTGTTTTCTACGCTCAAAGCTTTCTAAAACTCTAAAGAAATACGCTCAATATTATAGAAGAAGAATTCTCTGATTCTGGTGTAATTTTCAATTCTAATTAAGCATCCTATTTATAGGAGAATGGAAAGGATACTATTTGAATAATCGATCACGGATGTAACAATTTTTTTTTCAAGACAAATTATTTTGCCAATTCACGGGTTACACTTGATGCTTCATTTTCTCAATAAAACAAAACCAACAAATATATATATATATATATATATATATATATATATATATATATATATATATACATGTTATTATACAACAAAACAATAACTCCTACCCGTGACCAATCTTTAGAATTTCTCCTCCCCCCATTTTTCTTCTATTTGTGGGCCCCACGTGTTCCCCTCCCACCAACATCTCATAGTCACAGGTGGGTCCCATTATATTTATACTAAACAACTTTCTACTGATTATTTTTAAAAATGGGTAAATGGGGATCCAAATAATAAGTAAAATTTATAACAACTATTTCATAAAAATCCTTTCAATATTTTTAACAACATTTATCATCATTATTATAATTCATAATATTTAACAACCAGATCGTTCCCAAGAAAGAGGGGGCTTTCCAATAAGAATTTCTCCTTATTGGCACGCAATTAGGTGACCAAACCTCTCTTTGACAGAACTTCTAGACATTGTCAATATTGCAAATAATAATATTAATAACTTTGTCATCTCAATTATTGATTTAATAATATATAAAAAATCGATAATAATTGAATCAAATAACGTGAGATACTATGCAACAATTACTATAGCAATAATTGAACAAAACTGAGTGACTTCTCACGTAAGCATCAATAATCAATACCATGTGCTACTAAGCAACTACGCGTATTACTGTACTTTTAACACCAAGTGTTTCAACAGTTAACGGTAAAACTTCCACCGTTATTTTCATAAAAAGATATTTTTGTCATTTTCTCAATCGGACAATAATTTCATTTGTGGGGTCTACCAATGATTGTACCGTCGTACGAATATTCTCTGTTAAAACGAATATTCCCCGACCAATCGAATATTATATAACAACTTGCGTACTTTGCAAAATTTATAAATATTACCTACAACTATAACATTATATCAAATTCACTCCATAATATTCAAAAATGATAATTATAGAAAATTCATCTTTATTAATAAAAGTTAGGGTCTTACAGAAGGAACCCAACCCAGTGGATTCAAGTTGAACACGAAAAGGATTTGGAGGTGAACTTGTACCTGAGGAAGCTCGGATCTTCAAGGGTATTATTTTCGTTCTTTATCTTTTTGTTTAATTAATAATTGTGCATAAAGGATGATCCGGGTATATGGTTTGTAAAAATTTTAAACTCTGATTTTCTATACTTCCACTTATTTTTGCAATTTGATTGCGTTCAAGAATATTACAAACTTAACAGTGGCATCAGAGACAAAACATTTATGCAAATTATTAATTGTTTAAATTTGATATCTATATTGATGTGTTTAGAACAATTTAATTGAGCATAATTTTGTTGTATAAATAAAATAAAAAAAAATAATTTCGTTATTACTATATATATATATATATTATTCTTAATAATTTTATAATTAAAATAAAAAGTTTATTTTAATTTTAAAATTGAATTTCATGCTAACTAATTAGAGTTAGAATTGGATTCCATGATACCTAATTGGAGTTGAAATTGGATTCCATGTTTCCTTCAATAAAAGAGTTTATTTAGATATGAAATAAGATTTCATGTTATTCAAAATAAAAGAGTTTATTTGTGAATAGGAAAGAGAATCCATATTTTCTTAAATAAAGGAGTTTATTTAGATATGGAATAAGATTTCATATTATTCAAAATAAAAGAGTTTATTTGTGAATAGGAAAAGAATCCGTGTTTCCTTTAAATAAAGGAGTTTTATTTTTTATTTTTTTCTTGGAATTGGATTCCATAATTAATTAAAATAAATGAGTTTATTTTGATTAAAGATTTTGATTAAAATAAAATAGTTTATTTTATTCAAAATTGGATAAATTAAAATAAAAGAGGTTTATTTTGATTTAAATTTGGATTAAAACAAAGGAGTTTATTTTAATTCAAAATTAGATTTTATGCTAACTAAATTTGCCCATTAGATGATATCAATATATATATATATTGAATTTTATTATTCATGAGATGAATGTTATTTATTGATTCATATGATGATGTGTATGATAATAAATGGGATTGATTATGGACTATTGACCAATGTGATTGGATTTTATTTTAGTTGGATGCATGAATGTATGTGTTTATTAAACGGGGTCTGCGTATCTCGTCTTCTTTAATTTTTCTTATTGTAAATTTTAACTCACTCCTATGTACTTTCCCTTGACTGTTGATCAAGGTTTCTATTTATTTTAAATAGTATTGTAATAGGAATAGATAGAATTAATTTTTGAAGAGTTGGAGATCAAGAAATAAGGAGCGCTTGAAGACCCGTTTGAAATGGAGCCCGTGTTTAAATGTAATAGTTATATTTAAATATTAATTCTTGCAACCCTATGGTTTGACATTTTGGTTCACTTGGTGGCTCTAGCGAACCAAACTAGAATAAAAGTCCATAATCAATCCGGGTAGAATATAATATTCTATATGTGCATGCTTATACTATATATATATTATATATTATGCAAACATGCTTCACATGTTAATTAATATGACGCGTATTTTATATACATATATATATATATATATATATGTGTGTGTGTGTGTGTGTGTGTGTGTGCATGCGCGCTAAAAAGATGAGACAAATTAATAACAAACCCCTCAAATATTTTATATTAAGTTATAACGTTCAAAGATATTTGGAATATCGAACGTCGCCTTCTAGCATGATAGAAACAATAGAGTATTGAATATTTAATATGAGTTTGTTGTGCACACACAAGGCAAATATTAAATATTTAAGATGTTGTTTTTATTACATATGATGTTTATGAGGAATTGAACATTACTGCTTTGTTGTGCACACACAAAGGCTGTAGTTTTCTCTTCACTTATATGAAAATGTTGGGTCTGACTTAACTTAAGTCATTTTAGTTCGGATGTGAACACACTTGACCATTATGATTTAAGAGGCAAAATACAAGGAGTTACATAGTTGATGTAATTGACAAGAGTTGTCTACCTATTTATTTATATATAGTTTGTTGTGCACACACAAGGCTATATACATTTGAAATGGGATCCTTATTCTCACTAGCATATCTTTAATTAGATATTGTCGAACTATATATATTGAGGGTAATATAGTTTGAAGAAAATAGTGGGAGATACCAATTTAAAACAAGACCTAATTTATTTTGGTAATTAATAAAAGAATGTATGCTAAAATGTTGTTAATTATAAATTTATTTACAGAATTTTACTATGTATAAATTACTATCACTGCGTAGCATATTAGATGTTAAATTAACCGGACCGAATTACTCGGATTAGTTAAGGAATTTGAGAATAGTTCTCATGGCTGAAAAGTTATCTTATGTCCTTAATACATATTTCGTACAATGGTTGTAAATAATGCCTCTGAGGAAGAGATTGCTACTTATAGAAAGTGGCAAGATTATGCACAGTTGGCTCAATGCATCATGCTCGCATCCATGAGTAACGAGCTTCAGCGTCAACATGAAACTATTAATGTTCCTACTATACTCCTGCACATCAAGTAGTTGATGGTGAGGAAAGTAGGACTAATAGATATCAGATACCTAAGGAGCTCTTCCGATCTAGAATGACCGATGACACTACAGTACAGACAAAAGTCCCTAACATAATCAATTTGATTGATCAATTAGGACAA
Source organism: Panax ginseng (assembly GCA_020205605.1). NCBI lineage: Eukaryota > Viridiplantae > Streptophyta > Magnoliopsida > Apiales > Araliaceae > Panax > Panax ginseng. Next base: position 52,220,846 of record CM035145.1, read on the forward strand.
CGGGTTTTGTCATGGATGGAGAGTTGAGCCAAGATTTGATCTTGCACTCACTCCCGGACTCCTCTCATAATTTTTGTGAATTTTTCATATGAACAAGTTAGATATCGGCCTCGCTGATTTGCTTAATATGTTGAAAAATAGCTGAGAGTCACTTTCCAACCAAGAAAGACAAAGTCTTACTGGTAGGGGCCAAAGGATCTTCTAAAAAGAAGAACGATTCAAAGAAGGTAAACAGAAAGGCAAGAATAAAGGATAATAAGAACAAAACGGATACGGATAGCAAAGGAGTTTGCTTCCACTGCAATAAGCCAGGACACTGGAAAAGAACTGTGAGAAGCATCTTGCAGAGCTAACCAGAAGAAGCTTAGTGAAGTTTCGGTTACAAATACAATTGTGTTCATGATTTAAAATAATTTTTTCTTTAAGTCAAGGTTCTACTTGGGTATTGGATACCAACTTTGGTTATAATAAATATAGATTTATGAAGGGACCAAGCAGAAGTAGAAAGCTAAACAAATTAAGATAAGTAATCCTATGTGTGGGAAATGAAGCAAATGTTGTTGCATCAGCCATAGGAACTTATAATTTAGCACAGCCTACGGGCAAGTCTATTAAGTCAATAAGTTGTTATTGTATTCAAGTTCTCATTGGAAACATTATTTCCATTTTATTGTTGGATAATGAAATCTTTGGTATTATATTTAAGAACAATTGTTGTTCTATTTATAATAATAATAATGTTTTGTATAGAACTAAAATATTACTTAATGGATTTTGTGTACTTGACTTACGTAAAAATTATTTTGCAAATTGAACAAACTAGTATAAGAAAATGAGATGATTGTTTCAAAAGTTGAATGTGTGTATTTGCTGAAATACAATTGTGAATTATTTGAAAGGTTCAAAGAATTTAGAAATGAAACAAATTGGCAAAGTATTAGGATTCTTTGATCGGATCAAGGAAGGAATAATTGTGCAATGAGTTTCTAGATCATCTCAAATGGTTTTCTCACAATGGAAGCCTCCTGATACGCAATAATTGATTGATGTATCTGAAAGGAAAAATCTTACATTGTTGGACATGGTGCGGTCCATAATGATTTTACCGACATTCCAGTATCCATCTGGGTTCATGTCCTAGAAATGGCTGCATATCTACGAAAAGGTAACCTCAAAATCTGGCCCTAAGACTCCATAAATGTTATGGACATAGAGGATTCCTAATCTTAAGTATGTTAAGATAAAGGGTTGTCCCACTTATGTGAAAAGGTTTCAAAGGATAAGCTTGGAACAAGATTTGACAAGTACAGATTTGTGGGACATTCTAAAGTAAGTTTAGGGTATATGTTCTATAATCTTACTTAGGAAAAGGTGTTTATTGCGAAGCACGCTACCTTCTAAGATAAAGGTGTTTATCATTGAAGGAGATAGTGGGAGGATAATAGATCTTGAAGAGTTGAAGAACTATAAATCACTATAAGTCAAATAAGAGGAACCTGTAGATAAACGTATTGTACCACAACCGAATCGTAAATTTGGAATAGTACCAAAGATACCTAGGAGGTATGGATTCATCATAGAAGATGATGATCCAGAGTTACATACGACGAAGTAAGAGTTCTAGTGTGTACAAAAGGGACAGTGGGAGCGCCGTGACATTCCTAATATTATATGTTGATATACTATGGATAAGGAATGACATACTAATGCTACAATCAGTAAAGATAAAGTTGTCTAAATATTACTCCATGATTGATGTGGGAAGAGTATCTTAATTGGGGATACAAATCTATATAGATAGATTCAAGAGGATGCTTGACTTAACCCAAAGAACATATATTCATTTGATGATAAAGTCGTTTAGCATGGCAGCTAAAGTCGTTTAGCATGACAAACTCCAAGATTTGTCTCATGTTGATGAACCATGGAGTGTATCTCTCTTAATAGTCCCCATATACTCATAAAAGAGAGATCGCATGAGTAACAATCATGTATATAATGAAATATACAAGACCTGATGTTAATCAATCATATTTTGGAGAAGTTCACTATGAGTCAGTGAAAAACATCTTAAAGTACCTTACCGATACTAAGGATGTGATCATATTCATGGTTGGTCTAAATTAAAACTAGAGGGCTTAACAAACTCAAGTTTTTTAGACAGACCAAGACGACAGAAAATCCACTTTAAGGTAAAGTGTTACCTTGAACGGTGGTGCAGTGAATTGGAAAGGTTTCAAACAACAAAAAGTTGTTGGTTTAATGATAAAGACAAAGTATATAGCTATAAATGAAGCTGCAAGTTGATTGTTTGGATGAAAAGTTTATTACAGAACTAGGAATTGTTCCTAAGTCTCATCTTGGATCTAAACATGTGTTGTGGCACTTTCATTTGATTATAGGAATCATTGAAAGATAAGAAATCACTATAGAGATAATGGACTCTCAAGAACAACATTACATATCCATTAACTAAAGCTTATCCAACAGCAGGATAATCGTCACTTAGAGAAGAAGGGTATGAGATACCATGGCGATTGGCTTTAGTGCAAGTGGGAGATTGAAAGTAGTATGCATACAAGCCAATCATGTTTGACGATAAAGCATATACTTTATAACAATCTTATTCATTTATTAATAAAAAGTTAATTTATTAAAGGCTTTTAATTATCTACATGATGCTGCTTTATAATATGTGATAACCCCATAGTTTTAAGCAATGCTTTTAGAATAATGATGATGATCATTCTAATGAGATCTAAATTCTTAGAAAGCTTAAAACTAAAATAGTTCCCAATCGTTGGATTACTAAATTGGGGATTAGTGAATCCGGATAGATTGGTACATACGTTGCTTGCTCATTGAATGAGGATGATTGATCTCATGATCATTTGTGTGGAGACACTAAAGCAAGTATGTAGGTGATTATTAGAGAATAAGTTCATTGAACGTGGCTCGCTAAGGAATACCTAATGGAGTTTTACTTGCTTGTCAATAGGAATTCCTGTAGTGATACTAGTACAAGTGATCCTTGGACTTGAGATCATCATAGTATCGTGTGTATGATGAGTTATACTTTGACTTATTCCTTAAGACCCTTAGGGTATATCAAAGTGTATGCTTGGGTATAATAAGTTGTACATGGAAATAATGTATGATCAATAAAGAATCTACCGCTTCTAGTAAAAGAAGAGAAATGTCCTATGTTATTCGATAAATGACAACTCAGTAGTCCTTGTCCAGAATGAAATTAGAAAGGAGTTTCTAATTTGCATTATTTGGAAAAGTGCATTTAAGAGTCAAAATACATATAATTAAATAAAATAAGACTTGACAGTAATTTCATGTCTTATATTTAATTGGGACATTGTATGGTGGAAGGATTGAATTGTACGGTAACTATTTACTCAAAGGTTCTTTTATGATTAATGTTGAAATCTATATTATACGGAAAGTCGTTGATCGATAGGGGGCTTATCCTATTGTAGAATAAATATTATTTATTTAAATAAATTAATAGTTTAATTTATTTATTTAAATAAGATTAGAATTATTCTAATTGATTAATTCACAACCGGTTTAATATGAAGAACCTAAAGGGTCACACCATAAAAGAAAGAATAATTATTTAAGAAGTTAATGATATAATCGTAATAATAAGTTAAGTATATTTAATTTAATGACAAAACTATGTTTTTGACCACTATACTTGACAAGGTTTACTTATTACACCACTGAACTTTTAAATTTTTGTATTACCCCATTAAACTAATTAAAATATTAAAATTGGGTCATTCCGTCCAAAATAGTTGACAGACGTTAAAGTGGCGTTGACGTGATGCTGATGTGGCAAAAAAAAATTGCTTAGGTGGCAAAAACAGATTTTTTTAAAAAAAAAATTAACATTTTAAAGTTTTAAAAATAACAAAAACATAATAAAATAAAACAAAAAATAAAAAAAAGATTTTTTTTAAAAAACAATTTTTTTAAAAAAATATTTTTTTAAAAAATTTGATTTTTTTTAAAAAAGAGTTTTTAAAAATAGAATTTATAAAAATATATTTTTTAAAAAGCAGATTTTTTCTAAAAATAGAAATTCTATAAAAATGAATTTTTTTAAAAAATGATTTTTAAAAAATAGATTTTTTAAAAAAATAGATTTTTTAAAAAAATAGATTTTTAAAAAAAAATGATTTTTAAAAAAAGATTTTTTAAAAATAAATTCTAAAAAAAAATTAATTTTTTAAAAAAATGATTTTTTAAAAGAGAATTTTAAAAAAACAAATTTTTTAATAATGGAACTTTTTAAAATTGCCTTTTTTAAAAAATAGTTTTTAAAAAACATAATTTTTAAAAACTGTTTTTTTAAAAAGTATATTTTTAAAAATTCTACTTTTAAAAAAAAAATCATTTTTAAGAAAGTTTATTTTAAAAAAAAATTCAATTTTTTTTAAAAAATCTATTTTTAAAAAATAAATTTTAAAAACCTTTTTTAAAAAAAATCTAATTTTTAAAAATTATATTTTTAACAAAAATACATTTTTTAAAAAACAATTTATTTAAAAAAACAATTTTTAAAATTCAATTTTTAAAAAATTATATTTTTTAAAAATCTATTTTTAAAAAACAATATGTTTTTTAAAAGTCTGCTTTTTTTACAAATTCTATTTTTTTAAAAATCTTTTTTAAAAAATTCAATTTTTAAAAAAATCATTTATAAAAAATTCTATTTTTAAGAAATTTTTTAAAAAAATCATTTTAAAAAAAAATATATATTTTTTATAGAATTTATTTTTTTTAAATTTCTATTTTTTAAAAAATCATTTTCTTAAAAGCGTTATTAAAAAAATCTATTTTTTTAAAAAATCTTTTTTTTTATTTTATTATGTTTTTGTTATTTTTAAAACTTTAAAATGTTAATTTTTTTTAAAAAAAAATTGTTTTTGATTTTTTTTGCCACCTAAGAAATATTTTTTATTTTTTTGCCACGTCAGTGCCACATCAGTATGCGTCGGTCAGCCACTTTAACGTCTGTCAACTATTTTGGATGGAATGACCCAATTTTAATATTTTAATTAGTTTAATGAGATAATACAAATAATTAAAAGTTCAATGGTGTAATAAGTAAAAGTTGCCAAATATAGTGGTGAAAAATATAGTTTTGTCTTAATTTAATCTATGGTGATAGAATAAATTAAATAGCTTAATATTTATTATTTAAAATTTTAGAAATATTAAATATAAATTAATAAGAGGAGTCTTTTATTATTATTATTATTATTATTATTATTATTATTATTATTATTATTATTTAATTCTAAAGGAGTTTGGGAATTAATTAATAAATGTACTCTCATTTATTCCTAATAAAATTAGGAGGTTATATTAATTAAAAGAGTTTAATTAATTATTCCTAATAAGATTGGGAGCCTAATTAATTAAAGGAATTTAATTAATTAAAATAATAAATCCAATTCCTTAATTGTTAAGGAGAGTTGCCAACATCTATAAATAAGAGGAGTCTTATTTTGGGTGGTAGTGGTTGTTGACTTTTTCATAACAGACGTGATTCCAATTGTTGGAGAGTACACCTTTTCTATAGAGATAGAAAACTAGGGTTTAGCCAACCACCCTTCTTCTTGAATATTTCTTCTTCCTTGGTGGATCACCTCTAGAGGCCAAACACTTGGGTGGCTAACGTTGATCAAAGGAAGGAACCCAACTCGGTGCATTCAAGTTGAACACAAAAAGGATTTGGAGGTGAACTTGTACCTGAGGAAGCTCAGAGCTTCAAGGGTATGATTTTCGTTCTTTATCTTTTTATTTAATTAATAATTGTGCATAAAAGATGATCCGGGTATATGGTCTGTAAAAATTTTAAACTCTAATTTTCCATGCTTCCACTTATTTTTGCAATTTGATTGCGTTCAAGAATATTACAAACCTAACAACCTTTTATGTTAGTATTAGCAACAATATCCTCTTTGTTGTTGTTAGGTTAATTTTTCGTTGCCAAATATTATATCTTTAATGCCATTAGCAACGAAAATTTATTGCTAAATGTATAAAAAATTGTAGCTATATTAAAACTTATTCAATTCTTTGTTAACGAATTATATTGTTGCCAAATCAAAATTTGACATTCTTTTTGTGTACCTGGCTGATTCAATGTCCCCATAGCAAATAATGGCAAAAATACAAAAAACTAAAATATTATTAACTTAATAAAATCATCCACTATAGAATCATCAATTATCTTTACAATTAATCATCTAAAACTACCACAGTTCTTCAATCAAAGTATATATCTACATATATAGAGAGTACACTTCATAATTTCGTCCCTTGTCTTCAAACGTAAGCGTATACTTGAAATTTGATACCAGAGATTGTAAGACAAGTCGTAGAAGCGGTCTTCCGCACATATTTAAAAATAATAGCAAGTCAGGAAAATGAAGTAAATAGGTCACCAGAGGCACTTAATGCCAAAATCAATACACAAAGACAATAGAGTTGCTATGTGGTACTAATATTATTAAACCAACAGACTACCCACAATATTTATTAAATGGTTGAGCATATAGAAAGATTCCAGAGTCCTTCAACTGACTAAATAAAATGCCTTAAACAAGATAACATGAAGTACATACTAGTTTGACAAACAAATACAAGATGGTACCATGTGCAATGTGCATGTATAAGATTACAACAACTATGACAAAGATACACCTGCTCTATGTGTCCAACTTTGAAGTAACTGTTATGTGAAAAAAAAACTAAATTTTCTATTACACTTGGCACACAGTTTTGTATGCCTATTTACACGGTCCTTGATTTTTATTTTGACAAACTCAAAATTACTAAATCTGGACAAACAACATGTAATTTGATACACAGTTGACGACGAAAAACTCACAACTCTAGAAGGGTATAAGCGTGTGGGGGCATAAAGCACTTGCTCTTACTAATATCATTACCATCTACCTTGAGTTGCAGAAACTAAGATTAAGAGAAAAGAAAAATTGTTATAAATTACTACGGAAGTTTCTATGAACGCGCAACAGGAGCTCAACAATTTGTTAGTAACTACTTTACATCGACCAGGTATAAGAAATGAATGTCAAAACTGAAATATTAAAAAATATGCACAATCAGAAGTTTACATATTTTGTCATTTTCATGAAGCTGGAACAAAGGAACCGCACGCAATTTTTGGTTTTTTCGGTACAATGAACTTTCTACTTTCTGGTAACTTCACAAGAAAGAGTTTTCTACACTCCTACAATATCAAGACAAGCACATAATGAACACCAACTTACCAAAGCTAATAAATATGAGAAATACTTGCAGATTTTATGACACAAGCTTACCTTTGGACTAATCATATTAGATGGTAAGTACGGATAAAACAATGTTTCAAAGTCAAATCTCCACCACTTGCTGAGGCATTCTCCTACCTAAACATTGAGAATTAGTGCATTTACAGATATAATAAAACAAAATGGTCTTAACTAGAATTCATATACCTCCCAGTCAGACCCAATACCATCACAATGTTCGGATAGCTTGTTTGAAAGTTTGCGCCTCAAGCCATCAATGTCTTCAAAACAAGAATAAATATAATTCTTTGACCCTTGCAATAGTTTCTAGTGGATTTATTAACTACAAAAATTGACAGGATGACACAATATATAAAATGGTGTCTTACCTGATTCACCCGGTCTTAAGCGACCATCTGGAAGCTTATAGGTGGAGTTCCTTACTTGCAACAACAATAAATGGGGATGTTTGAACAATTCAACCTGTGTCCAACAATTGTTAAGCATCATTTGAGTTTATTATTAAACTATAGTGATAAAATAAACTAAAAGTATAAAACATATTTTTAATAAAATTTTATGGAGCACCCAAAAAATATAACATAATCTTAGGCAATTATGCTTATACTTTGTAAAATACAATCATTTTTAGCTTGGTTAAGAAAGAGGAAAATTTTAATTTCAATTTTCATCAGAAAAAAAGACTACTACCTTCAATGGTGTAAATTATATGCATAGAAATATCCTATGCAACAGGGGAAAAAAAGAGATAATTTATAATATCATATTTGGAACACAAGTCAAAGAGTGTGCAATATATTTTGAGACGACCAAGTTACCAGTAGGCATATACCATGATAAAATATATGTTTCCCTGCATGGAGGGATTGATCCTACGAGCAAATGACAGGGTTTTAAACTAATGTGGCCATGCACTACTTGAAAAATAAAACTGGCATATATCTATCCAACAAGATCTCATATCATTAACAACAGCTACGAAAAATCAATGAGAATTGATTTTTCATCTATATTAGCACTATAAATTTAAGACCCCAACTTTTTAATGAATAAAATTGAATTTCCTCTATTATTATTTTGAATAATAAAGTGTTAATTTGATATAATACTTTGGTTATTGGTGAAATGTGCAAATTTTTCAAAATAGGCAAGTGGTTATAAAATATTCATTTTGTCGGGGAATATTGTTTTGGTCGTGGAATATTCTTCTTTGTTTGGGAATATTCGCATAACAATAGTATAACCATTTGTGGGCCCCATAACGGATAACGATCGGATGAAGAAAATGACAAATTTGAGTTTTTACAAATAACGGCATAGTTGTTACCGTTAACACTATTGGAATACCCGGTGGTTAAAATCTGATGAATACATGGTCAGTGGTTGTATAGTAGCACTGTGATTACAAAGTATTTTGAATTATTGATTCTTACGTAAGAAGGCACTACTCAATAATTGTTACAGTAATTACTGTTCAATATTTTATTTTATTGATTCAATAATTGCAGTGTTGATATTTTATATTATTGTTGTTTCAATAATTATCATTTCACAGTATCTCCATTATCAGATCAATAATTCATATTATTTGAATAATATTGTTAAATATCATTATTGGCAATGTCTAAGGAAGTTCTGTCTAGGAAAGAGGTTTGGTCACCTAATTGTGCGTCAATAAGGAGAAATCCTTATCGGAAAGCACATTCTTTCCTGGGAACGACCTGGTTGTCATAATTGTGATTCTGTAATATTATTTGTGAATAATTAATTATTGATTTATATGATAAGAAAATATTTATTTTATGTGGATATAAATGATTGATATATTTATTGTGGTTATAAATGAAGGAATAAATGCTAAAGTGCTTTATAAGTATTTTGTCGGAATAGAGGTGTTGAAAATCGTACGTATGTGGATTTCGGTCATTTTTCGTTTGGAATTTGGAAAAACTTAAACTTACAAAGTTGTAGAGAATTTAATTTCCTATGGAATAGACATGAGATTTGAATTTTTCTGATAAAAGGGCTATTTATTATGAATTATTGAAGTTTCGGAAATAAATGATTTTATTAAAAATATGGTGGGCCCAACTTTAGGTTGGTGAGAAATAAAATGTACCAGAATTTATTTTCAAAATGGTGGGCGTGAATAGTAGCAGGTAAATCCATCAGGTAGCAGGTTAGTCTGCTATGGCGTTCTAAGCATTTTTCTATAAATAGGGTGCTTAGTTAGAATTGAAAATCACACCAGAAACAAGTTTTCTCTCTTTCTCTCTCTATATTATCGAGCGTATTTTATGAGTATTTAGATACTTTGTGAGTTGGTATTCAGTGCAAGTTTCCTTCAGCCTTATACCGATATTCCAATCAGAAGTACTATTATTTTGAGGTAAGTGATGTTATTTTCTTCCTAATGATGTATTATTGAATTTCTACCTTTTTAGTATTAGTATGAATTTTATACCGAAATATTAGTATGAATTTTATTATGGAATTTCTACCTTTTTGTGTCGGGGTAACTATTCACATATACGACACTATTCATGTATATGGCACTATTCACGAATCTTAATACGGCACTATTCACCGAAAAATAAATTTTTTTTTTGTCCAAGATGTCTATTATGGTTACTATCTTTGATTGTATCCATGTTTTGATCTTTATTTTCGAATTCTGCTTCACAATTGGTTATTATGGAGTATTATTGAATTTGGATAAACTGTAATACGAATCCTTAATATTTGTCCTTTTATCTCACTGGATTCGTTTTCTTTAAGATATTTTTCATCATCCTCGGTCCTAAATGATGATATTACTGAATATCTTTGGCCTGTAGTGCAAAGATGAACGGGTGTTGAGATGAACATGACCAACTGGTGATACAAATGAATATCTTTGGCCTATAGTGCAAAGATGAATATTTGATTCAAGATGTATATTGATTGATGTTACAGGGATAAAATATTGATGATGGACATTTAAATCTTAGAAGATAATAGAATTCATTCTCTACTTGACTCTTCTAATGGATTGTTGTTTCCGCTACAGTTGTTGATCTAAAACTTGTTGTCTATTATATTCTATCAGATTTTTACTTGTTGAAGACTAATGATAATTTGTTATATATTATCTTAGTCATAATATTCTTTACTGGGCTAGTTGAGCTCACCTTTTTCCTTTTTGTTCCATTTTTCTTCTCAGGAGGTGAGAACATAGTAGGAACTAGCCGGGGTATAGAGTGATGGTTCAGGATAGTTGTTTTAGTAGTCCTCACTATTTTATAAAATAGTGTATCAATAATTGTAATAAGGACTCCTTTTGAGTTTGTATACTGTCTATTAGACAATATTTATATTCAAACTCACAGTATATGTGTTGTCGTATTTTGCATGACAATTGTATTACTGAGGTTGTATTTGTTTCTGTACCATGTATTTGGTGACTCAGAATGGGTGATGTATACCTATTTTGGGGGCGTCACAGTTGGTATAAAAGCTTAGGGATATGATCCCTGGCTGAGATGTGAGACAAGAACTAAGAGGGGAGAGACGGGGAATTCCTTTGCTAGTATGACCTGACTAAGTTTATTTGGTATTTATTTGGTCGGTCAGAGTATAGGGATAATATGTGACATGTCAATTAACTATTGTTTTGTGGCAGTATTTGAGAATGGCAGCTGGAAATAGTAACAATGGAGTGAATGAGACCATGGAGACGCCTTTAATCACCACCCAGGGGAACGTGCAATAGGAAGGCAATATTCCTCCTGTAAACAACACTACCGAACAAATGATGAATGATTGGATGTTTAGAAGCTTTTTGTAGTTCATGCAAAACTAGACGAGGGAGACTCTTGTACAAAATATGGGTGGAAATGATGGCAATGCGCGGCTTATCACAGCCAAGCAGTTCAAAGAGTTGGGACCACCAGAATTTACGGGAAAGCCGGATCCGATTAAGGCGGAAACGTGGGTCAAACAAATTACCAAGATATTCGATGTCTTGGGATGCACGGAGGAACAGAAGGTTCCATTCGCCACCTTTATGTTCCCGGTGGCGTGATTCTTGGTGGGAATCGTGAAGCGTACTCAACCCCGCCGACTCAATATGTCTTGGGAAACGCTTTTTGAATCTGTTTAATGACAAGTACTTTCACGAAAGTATTCGTCTATATGAAGGAGGTGGAGTTTATCGGATGAAACAAAACAACATAGCGGTGTGTCAAAGACGAGGTGAAGTTTGCAGATTTATCGAGTTTGCACCTCATTTGGTCGAGAATGAGGAGCGAATGGCGAGGATGTTTCGAGAGGTCTAAAACCCAGAGATTAAGCAATATCTTATCTCTCATAAATTTTCTTTATATTCAAATGTTGTAAAGCAGGCTCAATTATTAAAGTGAGATAATGAGTATGCTTTAGCGAGGGACCACAATCGTGGTCATCTACCGGTGGATGCGATCATCGAAGCGATGATAACCAGCGGGGAGGAAAGAATACAGACAAAAGCGGTAACCACTCGGGTGGTAATCGTGGGCATAATAATATGAGAGGTGAGTCAAGTGAAAATTTCAGAAAGAGGAGATTCCACAATGACGGGAAGACATCAGTAGCAGCACCAGCACCAACAATAAATTCTAGGGGTGGAGAACGACCGCCAGTTAGATGCTATAGATGCGGAGAGGAGGGACACATAAGTCCAAACTGTTCACAGCCTTCCAAGGTCTATTTCAGTTTTAGAAAAGACGGTCATATAGCCCGATTTTGTCCGGTAGCGAAGTCAAGTCCAATTGGGATGACGACACCAAAGGCGACTACAAACAAAATAAAGTCGGTGGTTCAAGGGAGGGCGTTTGTCGTGACTGGCCAAAATGCAAGGAACCCAAACGAGGTGATCACGGGTAAGCTAATCATAAACTCTTGCGAAGTTTATACCTTATTAGATACCGGTTCTACCCATTCTTTTATCTCTCCTGCTTGTGCTCAACGTTTAAACTTGACTCCGGAGAAATTAGACCTTCATTTATCTGTTGAGACTCCGTTAGGAGAAACTTTCATTACATCTACTATTTATAAATCTTGCTTGATTCAAGTTGGTACCATCACATTACCTGCCGATCTTATTTCGTTGAAATTTTTTGCATTTGATGTGATTTTAGGGATTGATTGATTAACCACACATCATGCTAAAATTGATTGTTTTTGTAAGGTTATTATCATATTCCCAACCAACCTATTATGCAAATTCAAACAAGCAAACCATTAAAGTCAATCACTGTCATATCAAGCCATAAAGCTATTCATTTATTGAAAAGCGGATGTCAAGCTTTCTTAGCCCATATCACGGACTTGAACAAAAACACGTCAGATTTAAATAAAATTTCTGTTGTTAGTGAATTTCCTAACGTATTTCCTGAAGAACTTCCCGGTCTACCCCCAGAACGTGAGGTTGAATTCTTTATTAACCTTGACCTGGTACAAAGCCCATTTCTAAAACCTCATATCAAATTGCTCCTATTGAACTTGAGGAGTTAAAGGTCCAACTACAGGAGTTGTTGGACATCGGTTTCATTGGTCCTAGTACATCTCCTTGGGGTGCTCATATGTTATTCGTAAAGAAGAAAGACGGGAGTATACGACTTTGTATTGACTATCGAAAATTAAACCATGTCACTATCAAGAATAGGTATCCGCTACCTCGCATAGATGACTTGTTTAACCAGTTGAAAGGAGCACAATTCTTTTCAAATATCGATCTTCATTTTGGATATCATCAGCTGAAGATTAAAACTAAGGATATTCCAAGGCGCCTTCGAACTCCCCAGATGGGGCATTATGAATTCTTAGTCATATCTTTTGGATTGACTAATGCTCCTGCCGCTTTCATGGATATGATGAACCGAGTATTCAAAGAATATTTGGATCGATTCGTTGTTGTCTTTATTGATGATATCCTCATCTATTCCAAAAGTAGTGAAGATCATGGCGCCATTTGAAAGTTTAATCGCAAAGGCTTCGTGAAAACAAGCTATATACCAAGTGAAGAAATATGAGTTAAAGCGAGGAAGTAGCATTCCTTGGGCACGTGGTGTCAAAACATGGAGTATCTGTTGACCCGCGAAGATTGAAGCAATACAAAGTTGGGAGCAACCAAGTCGGTGATGAAATCGTAGCTACGGGCTTATTTGGTTATTATCGGAGATTCGTGGAAGGATTTTCTCGAATCGCTACTCCGTTAACTCAGCTAACTCGTAAAGATACAAAATTCGGTTGGAGCGAGGATTGTGAGAAGAGTTTTCAAGAACTCAAGAGAAGACTCATTTCGGCACTTGTTCTGACAATACCATCTGGTTCGGATGGATTTGTTATTTACAACGATGCTTCAGGCAAAGGGTTAGGATGTGTTCTCATGCAACATGGGAAAGTCATAGCCTATGCCTCGCGACAACTCAAAGAATATGAGAGGAATTATCCTACTCATGATTTGGAGTTAAGCAGCGATGCAAGCGTTGAAGATCTGGAGACACTACCTGTATGGGGAGAAAGTGGAGATCTATACAGATCATAAAAGCCTTAAATATTTCTTCACCCAAAAGGAACTCAACATGCGGCAACAACGTTTGCTCAATTTGTTGAAAGATTACGACCATACCATCCAATATCATCCTGAAAAAGCAAACGTGGTAGCTAACGCATTGAGTAGAAGATCATATGCGGGTACGAGTGCAATGTTGTTAACACAAAGGTCCATTTTGTATGACTTGCAAAGGATGGAGATAGTGGTAAAGGCTCCAAGTACCCACGTAATGATATCAAAAATACGAGTAGAACCGACTTTAATCGATAAAGTTAAAGCTGTTCAAGCTACGAACATGGAGCTGATCCGTATGAAGAAGAAAGTGCAAGAAGGTGCTATTCCAGAAGCAAGAATTGGTGAAGAAGGAATACTTCGAGTCAACTCCAGACTTTGTGTTCCTAACGATTCTGACTTAAATCATAGAATCATGATGGAGGCACACAACACACCGTTCGCAATCCATCTTAGGAGTACCAAAATGTATTATGATCTTTGACATACATTTTGGTGGAACAATATGAAGAGAGAGATCGCGGAGTTTATCTCGAGGTGTTTAACTTGTCAACGTGTAAAGGTGGAGCATCAAGTGCCAAAGGGTCCATTGCAACCATTTGAAATTCTGAAATGGAAGTGGGAACACATTACTATGGATTTCGTTACAGGTCTTCCCAAGGTTTCTCAAGGCATAGATGCGATTTGGGTTATTGTTGATAGATTAACGAAGTCTGCTCATTTCTTGCCTATACGGGAGACTTATTCCCTAGAACGTCTTGTTCGTATGTACTTGAATGAGATTATGAGATTGCATGACATTCCAGTATCCATAGTTTCGGATCGTGACCCAAGATTCACTTCACGATTTTGGATTAGCTTGTAGAAAGCTATGGGCACGGATTTATGATTCAGTTCGGCATACCATCCTCAAACGGACGGATAATCAGAGAGGACTATTCAAACTCTTGAAGATCTATTAAGACTCTTTGTCCTAAATTTCAAAGGGAGTTGGGATAAGTACCTACCATTGGTGGAATTCTCCTACAACAACAGTTATCAAGCAAGTATAGACATGGCTCCATTCGAGGCATTATATGGATGAAAATGTCGTTCTCCAGTTTGTTGGACGAGGTGGGAGAAGCAACGTTGTTGGGACCAGAATTTGTGATAACCCAAAAATTTCTAAAATCTTAAATGATTAGAATAAAGGTTAAAGAATAAAACCTAGATGAGAATTTGAGGATTTATTTAAAATTTTCAAGTAAAACCTATATGGTTTGCTATTCGAATGAGAATAGAGAAAATATGGGATTACAAAATTCCTAAACCCTAGAAATGAATTAATATGTACTTGGAGGAATATCAAGAATAAGGTATTACGATACCTGTAAGTTCGATGTGAACTGAATAGTCTAAGAAATGTTATATAAGTACATATGGAAATTTTATTATTGGAGATAAGATTTCACAGGAAGAGATGCTATGTGCTATATATTTATATTTTAGCAAGAGGAATGATGAATCAAGTTAATGATCAAGATAAAACTATGTTAGTAATTAACATAGCTTGAGTGTTGGACTTGATTGGCAAATAAGAATTTAAATAAGTATAAAGTCGTTAGTTAATACGATTAGCAATGAGAAGTGAAATATGTTATGATTATACAAATTATGTATATGAGTAAGTAAATATACATTATATAATGGGAATACATTTATTTTGTATATATAAAAGTGAAATAAGAATTAAGTTATGTAACCTAATATATATATTAGGTGTGATAATTAAATAACCTAATTGGTTATCGTTATTTAGTGGTCCTAATATTTTATTTTAGTGACCTAATTTAAGTGAATTGTGGAACATGTCCCAATTAATTTATAGAGAGTCCAAGAGAAATATATTTAATGGACTAAGGAAGTTATATTATATAAGCAAGCCCAATTAATTAATGAAGTATGAGACTTGTAGATAATATGATTTAAGGGCGATTAAATTAACAATCTAGCCTAGCATATTATGTATGGGACAAGAATTATAAAGGCCCAATCTAATTTGTAGAGGAAGCCTAATTTTATTTTTGTTAGTAAGTAATCAAGTAAAATGACTAGCTCAATGGAATTAATTATTGAGAGCCCAAGCTAAGCCCACTTGTGGGAGAATAATAAATTATATTAAGTTAAGAGATATATTTTTATTATCTCAAGTTACTAATTTTATAACTTAATTAAAATAAGCTTAATTGGGTTATAGAATTTATTGTAGTAGAGTGATGATTTAAATTCTAATTATTTAGAATGGATACCCTAATTAAATATTTAGGGTGGGTAAAGATAGAAAGAATTAGTCTATGTATATATTTCATTGCCCAAAAGAATTTAGTGGGAAAACCCAAACAATTATGGGACATGTCTCAATTTTTTAAAACCCAATTATTGTGGGCATTTTGGTCATTTAATAAGCATTAACAATTAAATAATTTGTGGGAGAAATGAGGCCTCTTGTCCAAATTAAAAGCAATAAAAAGACATGTGGCATTAGAAGGCCAAGTGGCCGAATTTGAAGAAAAAAAAAAGAGAAGACCGGCTATTATAAGGAAAAAGAAGCAAGAAAGAGATAAGAAAGAGAGAGAGGGAACGGTAATATGAGAGAGAGAGAGAAGAGGAGGCTTCGGCAGCTTCAAGAGGAGAAGAAGAGGAGTTTTTGATCTTCATACACCAAAGATCCATCCATGAAAGAGAAGAAGAAGAAGAAGAAGAAGGTAAAAAATTTTCTCTCTCTAAGCTTTATTCCTTTATCTTTTGTAATTGATGATTTGGGTTTTTGATTTGGGAGTTAAAACCCTAAGATATATGTGATTTATATAGATTCATGTATGGATTTAGCTATTTTGGGTGTTGATTTGGTTTGAAACCAAAAGAAGAGAAAAATAAAATTTTTCTAGTTTAGAAACTCAAAATTTCTATATACTTTGAAATTTCACCGTTTTAAATCTATAACTTCTTTTTGTGATCCGTCAAAGAGGGGTGTTAGATATATGTGTGTAGTAGTTAACCCAAGTGGTAGGACTCAAAAATGTTGAGTTTTCATGGCGTAGTTACTGTTTTAGCCAAAACAGTCCCGGTTTTAATGGACAGATTCGTGGCAGTCAAAAACGGGGGCAATTTCGTTCAGTTTTTATGCTTTAAAAATTCTGGGCTTTTGATATGTTGTAGTACTCTGTTTTAGCTTTCCATAGACTCCGGAACGGACTAATTCCGACTCCGGATGAGGTAGTTATGGCGTTCGGAAGGTGCGTAATCAAAACTGTTAATCAAATTCCGAACAGCCACCTTTGTGTAAATTTCTGGACTGATGTGTTATGATTTTGGAAAAATGTCGTGAGACAAAAGTGGTAGCCCTTGAAGTTATCTTCGCATGGGCTCAAGAATCGCTCAAAAATGTTTTAAAACGCGAGAGTTATGGCTGTTTTAGTGAGGCTGGGTAAAATATTTCGAAAATCAAATTGTCCAAAAATAGGAAAAATGCGATGTATGAAGTGAGACCCGTGAGCATGGCTTATGCAAGTTTGTAATGAAGCTTGAGGTCGGGTTTAAAGTGTTGTAATGTTTATAGCATTATAGAATGCTTAAGCAAGTTATTTATTAAAAAGGAAAACAATTGAAATAATTGTTTATTTATGTGATTAATGACTTAAGATATTTTTTATATGACTAATAGTATTGTAGTGAGATATTATTAGTAGTATTTGATTGGAATGTTATTAAAAGGTTGATAACCTTAGCGTAAAATATTATTACATAATTAATAATATTTGACGGGAAATTTAATAAGAGATTTATGATATTTTTCAATGTAATTGTTGAAATTGTTATTCAATGAAGTATATTATGTGTTTGGGCATATGATAGAGAAATAATAAGTCATAATAATCTAATAAAGTCTTATGGTGCGAAATTTGACTATAAGTAATATTTTATGCCGAGAAACTTTCTTTCAGGCATAAATAAAGCAATAAAAATATGTAATAAATATAAATTACATATTTGTTTATATATATATATATATATATATATATATATATATATATATAGTTACTATAAAAATTATTTTGTGGTGGAACAAAGAATGTAAAACCTTTGAAATATTGTATTAATCATAAAAATGATATTTTGAGGTTTTGATTGCTCAAAATGAAGTTTTTGAAATTTGAGATTTATGTAACGAAGCAAAAATGCGAATAATCGTAAAATGAAAAATAAAGCGAATGTGCTAGTGAGATAAAATGTTTATATATGAGGCAATAGTCGGCGTTGACTCATGAAGCGGACAAACCAAGTAAAAGTTATTTAAAGTGAAGAAATAATATAGTAAATTGATTTTTACTATAAGAGCTATACATTAAACATTTAAACTCGAATTTGTGAGTAGAGGTAAAAGATATTTCTAAAATGAAATTTAAATGGTTTAAGTTTCAAGGTGTAAAATATTTGCATCTTAAAATGTGTGAGACCTTTATTAGTTATGAAACAAGTAAAATATTATTACATGATTAATAATATTAGAAGGTGATTACAATATTATTAAATGATTAATAATATTAGTAAAGGATTTAAATATTATTAAGTTATGAATAATATTTGTGAATGATAAATACTCTATTAAGCGATTAAAATATTAGACAAAAGTTTAAGATAATGGATAAGTGATAGTAATATTATTAAAGGGTAATAATATTACTAATGAGTTAAAGAATTATTTAATGTTTAATTATGTGGCTAAATGTTAGCTAATTTATTATTTGAGTAATAGTGTTGTGGGATAAATGTATTATACTAATTGGAGGATCGATCTTATTAATGATAGGTCTTTTATAAGAGATTAAATTGATTGCTTAGCGGTAATCAAGTGCGATGCAAGTTCTAAACTTGAACTTCTAATTATTGTGCAAGTTTCCTAACTCAACTTGAGTTGTTAATTCAAAGCATGTTAGTGGTTAATTATTGTTGATTATACCACGTCAATAAATTATTGATTCGCACATTGTGCATGTTGTATATATGTTCATCGGTATGAAAGGTGATCACCTTCATTACCATATGTTTGATTAAACTTGTTCATGTTAATTGTTGACATCCATTATTATTGGTTCGGTCATTCAATCGTTGAAAAAATATTGATTCATGTTATTTCACAATTATTATATTGTTGAAAACTTGAAAGCTTATCCATTCTTTTCAATCATGATATATCTCCTTTGTATGTAAAACTTCTTTGGGCAAATTTGTTGCTCACCCTTGCTATATCAT
The DNA here is from genome assembly GCA_020205605.1 of Panax ginseng. Taxonomy (NCBI): domain Eukaryota; kingdom Viridiplantae; phylum Streptophyta; class Magnoliopsida; order Apiales; family Araliaceae; genus Panax; species Panax ginseng. The sequence goes on from CM035145.1 coordinate 52,240,064, forward strand.
GATAAAATTTTTAGATTAAGATGAAGGCTTGAATAAAAGGAAGAGGCAAAGACAAAGTGCAAAGTTTCTTTATGTTGTAGTTAAATTTATTAAATTTTTCGATGAAAATAGTATTGTAAATCTTCTAAGATATTGAAAGTATGTATTAAGTTAAGGTTGTAGACCTTGGGGAATGATGTGTAAAAATTTAATGTATAAACAATTTATGTTTATATCTTATAATAGTGATAGAAATAGTATATCTAGGATCAAGTGGCGATTTGGGACCCGGATTCGGGGATCTTCTGATTAGTATCAAAGTCATGAGGTTATAAACCTTAGGTAGGTGTACCTTAGGCTATAACCACAAAGATGATAAGTAATAAACTCGAATAGAGTTTAAGCGATAAGAGATGAGTTTATGGAAATTCATCATTAAGTAAAGAAGAAGATAAAGAAGATTCAAAGAAGAATCTTAAGGAGTTATAAGGATAAGAATCTGGAGTTACCCGACTCGATAATAGAGATGAAAAGTGATGCTAAATGAGGCGATGTCTATAAGAGGAAAAGTGCTAATAAAATCATAATATAATATGATTAAGGAGAAGAATAAGAAGATCGTAAAATAAAAGCGATCGTAAGCATAAGGAGAAATGATTACAAAAAATAAGATCACCATGTGATCGATTAAATCATTGAATAACATATGATTTGTTAAGTGATTGGAATGATATAGCATGATGCTATAAAGAGAAGGTACTATGAAATGGTACTATGTAAACTCGAGAAAAGAGTGGAAAATATTAAGATACGGATTAAAGAAAATTCATTATTAAGAAAAGAGAAAGTTAAGATTATGTGGGTTTTCAATTGAGGACTCATGTCGAAGAGTTGAGTTGTATGATTCCTTGTATGGTAGGGAATTTGTACTTGGTTTTAGAATCACTTAGCTTCTGGTTGATATAGTGGTTAGGTTGACCAATTCTTTGTATGGTAAAGGGAATTGTCCGCTTAGCTTCTATATTGATTAGTGGTAGGAGTTTGGTTTGACAACCACTTAGCTTCTTATATTGATAATCATTGGAACCTAATGTCGCGCTTATTTGATATATGCATGTTGAGAAGGTGATTCTTTTCTTATGTGTATAACGAATAGGTAAAGAATATAAGGTTAATTGCGAGTTCTTAAAACTCATACTTATGGTAAGTTCATGACTCATAATCATATGATATGTTTTGAACCCTTAGCGAATGGACGCTTTATGGTCCGACTAGGATAAGTTCTTAAACCCATATAATTGTGGCAAGTTCTCGAACCCATAATGTGTGGTAAGTTTGATGAACTGGGGTATAAGCAAAGTTGTGAATGGAGCATTGAGGATTATAAGAATAGATAGATTTATTAGCAATGGATCAAGAGAAAAGTGAAGTTGATGATGGAAGCATAGGTATTCCAAATCTTCTAGCTATGCTTAGACTTCAAGTTTTTGACATCAAGCTAAATACGCACTATGTGCTTTTGAAAAATAATTTTTTTATTCTCAACTCCGGGTGACCATTGTGTATGCGTGGACTTTGCCTCTGACACCTCGTTGCCTATTGAGATGATAAAACATATTTGCAAAAGGTTTTTGAAGCGATTTAAAGAAGAGTCTATGCTTATTGATTTGGCTAGGCGAAAATGATTTGAGATGTCAAAATGTATTTTATATCATTAATGCATCATGCAACCTGGTGCAAAGATGATAAAAATGATGGAGTTATCAATGCAGAATTACTTAGTGTTGGATGTGATCTAATGATCATCACCCCACTATAGTATGATGTAGTATGACAAAGTCATAAAATGACGGAATCCTCAACGGACTGTATATACAGTGCGGTATCATGACGTCAAAATGATTTTAAGAATTTTAAAGATAATTTATGCCAATCTGAATTTGGCCAGAAATATTTCGATTGAAATTCGAATTATTGATATGTGTCTAAGCTATTTGATTCAGCTAGACAAATGTTTATGAAATTCAAAGTATTCTTTGAAAGCTTATGCCAAACCAAATTGTTTTGGTGCGGAATCTTATGATAAGTCTGAGGTGAACAACCCTGAAAATGGGGATATACTAATTTGATAAAATATTCCAATCTAAGGACGCATATAGTCGTTCAGATTACTAAGGTACAATAGATCGATCATCTAAAGTACCAAAGATCGATGAGTTTACCTTCTTCGTGATTGTAAACATACCTATTAAAGAAATGTTTAAGAGGTAGAGTACCTTTCTTTCTTAATTGAAAGAGGTAGCGGTAGAAATACCCTAAACCTCGAGTTAAAAATTTTTATTATCCCCCCATGGATATGAAAAGTTTTTTTAAACCCTTCAGAGTAATGTTGTGGTAGAACGTGATGATTGATATGAAATAATGTAAACTCGTTTGTATACGAGTAGAATCGAGATGATTGAATAAAGGTTATTATGACAACCTAGTTTTGAAGAATGTTTAGAAGATGTAAACCCTAGTGAGTAGTTACGGTGAAATGTGATGATAGAAAGAGAAATCCCTCAAAGGAGGAAATTGTAAAGGTTAAGTTGAAAACCTAGTTATGAATAAGAGAGAATAAGCAAGAGATTAGTATGCTTTAATTTGAGAGGACGAAATTCTTAGAAGAAAGGGTGAATGTGATAACCCAAAAATTTCTAAAATCTTAAATGATTAGAATAAAGGTTAAAGAATAAAACCTAGATGAGAATTTGAGGATTTATTTAAAATTTTCAAGTAAAACCTATATGGTTTGCTATTGAATGAGAATAGAGAAAATATGGGATTACAAAATTCCTAAACCCTAGAAATGAATTAATATGTACTTGGAGGAATATCAAGAATAAGGTATTACGATACATTGTAAGTTCGATGAACCTGAATAGTCTAAGAAATGTTATATAAGTACATATGGAAATTTTATTATTGGAGATAAGATTTCACAGGAAGAGATGCTATGTGCTATATATTTATATTTTAGCAAGAGGAATGATGAATCAAGTTAATGATCAAGATAAAACTATGTTAGTAATTAACATAGCTTGAGTGTTGGACTTGATTGGCAAATAAGAATTTAAATAAGTATAAAGTCGTTAGTTAATACGATTAGCAATGAGAAGTGAAATATGTTATGATTATACAAATTATGTATATGAGTAAGTAAATATACATTATATAATGGGAATACATTTATTTTGTATATATAAAAGTGAAATAAGAATTAAGTTATGTAACCTAATATATATATTAGGTGTGATAATTAAATAACCTAATTGGTTATCGTTATTTAGTGGTCCTAATATTTTATTTTAGTGACCTAATTTAAGTGAATTGTGGAACATGTCCCAATTAATTTATAGAGAGTCCAAGAGAAATATATTTAATGGACTAAGGAAGTTATATTATATAAGCAAGCCCAATTAATTAATGAAGTATGAGACTTGTAGATAATATGATTTAAGGGCGATTAAATTAACAATCTAGCCTAGCATATTATGTATGGGACAAGAATTATAAAGGCCCAATCTAATTTGTAGAGGAAGCCTAATTTTATTTTTGTTAGTAAGTAATCAAGTAAAATGACTAGCTCAATGGAATTAATTATTGAGAGCCCAAGCTAAGCCCACTTGTGGGAGAATAATAAATTATATTAAGTTAAGAGATATATTTTTATTATCTCAAGTTACTAATTTTATAACTTAATTAAAATAAGCTTAATTGGGTTATAGAATTTATTGTAGTAGAGTGATGATTTAAATTCTAATTATTTAGAATGGATACCCTAATTAAATATTTAGGGTGGGTAAAGATAGAAAGAATTAGTCTATGTATATATTTCATTGCCCAAAAGAATTTAGTGGGAAAGCCCAAACAATTATGGGACATGTCTCAATTTTTAAAACCCAATTATTGTGGGCATTTTGGTCATTTAATAAGCATTAACAATTAAATGATTTGTGGGAGAAATGAGGCCTCTTGTCCAAATTAAAAGCAATAAAAAGACATGTGGCATTAGAAGGCCAAGTGGCCGAATTTGAAGAAAAAAAAAAGAGAAGACCGGCTATTATAAGGAAAAAGAAGCAAGAAAGAGATAAGAAAGAGAGAGAGAGGAACGGCAATATGAGAGAGAGAGAAGAGGAGGCTTCGGCAGCTCCAAGAGGAGAAGAAGAGGAGTTTTTGATCTTCATACACCAAAGATCCATCCATGAAAGAGAAGAAGAAGAAGAAGGTAAAAAATTTTCTCTCTCTAAGCTTTATTCCTTTATCTTTTGTAATTGATGATTTGGGTTTTTGATTTGGGAGTTAAAACCCTAAGATATATGTGATTTATATAGATTCATGTATGGATTTAGCTATTTTGGGTGTTGACTTGGTTTGAAACCAAAAGAAGAGAATAATAAAATTTTTCTAGTTTAGAAACTCAAAATTTCTATATACTTTGAAATTTCACCGTTTTAAATCTATAACTTCTTTTTGTGATCCGTCAAAGAGGGGTGTTAGATATATGTGTGTAGTAGTTAACCCAAGTGGTAGGACTCAAAAATGTTGAGTTTTCATGGCGTAGTTACTGTTTTAGCCAAAACAGTCCCGGTTTTAATGGACAGATTCGTGGCAGTCAAAAACGGGGGCAATTTCGTTCAGTTTTTATGCTTTAAAAATTCTGGACTTTTGATATGTTGTAGTACTCTGTTTTATCTTTCCATAGACTCCGGAACGGACTAATTCCGACTCCGGATGAGGTAGTTATGGCGTTCGGAAGGTGCGTAATCAAAACTGTTAATCAAATTCCGAACATCCACCTTTGTGTAAATTTCTGGACTGATGTGTTATGATTTTGGAAAAATGTCGTGAGACAAAAGTGGTAGCCCTTGAAGTTATCTTTGTATGGGCTCAAGAATCGCTCAAAAATGTTTTAAAACGCGAGAGTTATGGCTGTTTTAGTGAGGCTGGGTAAAATATTTCGAAAATCAAATTGTCCAACAATAGGAAAAATGCGATGTATGAAGTGAGACCCGTGAGCATGACTTATGCAAGTTTGTAATGAAACTTGAGGTCGGGTTTAAAGTGTTGTAATATTTATAGCATTTTAGAATGCTTAAGCAAGTTATTTATTAAAAAGGAAAACAATTGAAATAATTGTTTATTTATGTGATTAATGACTTAAGATATTTTTTATATGACTAATAGTATTGTAGTGAGATATTATTAGTAGTATTTGATTGGAATGTTATTAAAAGGTTGATAACCTTAGCGTAAAATATTATTACATAATTAATAATATTCGACGGGAAATTTAATAAGAGATTTATGATATTTTTCAATGTAATTGTTGAAATTGTTATTCAATGAAGTATATTATGTGTTTGGGCATATGATAGAGAAATAATAAGTCATAATAATCTAATAAAGTCTTATAGTGCGTAAATTTGACTATAAGTAATATTTTATCTTAGAAACTTTCTTTCGAGGGCATAAATAAAGCAATAAAAATATGTAATAAATATAAATTACATATTTAAGCGATATATATATATATATATATATATATATATATATAGTTGCCTATAAAAATTATTTTGTGGTGGAACAAAGAATGTAAAACCTTTGAAATATTGTATTAATCATAAAAATGATATTTTGAGGTTTTGATTTGCTCAAAATGAAGTTTTTTGAAATTTGAGATTTACGAACTTGAAGCAAAAATGCGAATAATCGTAAAATGAAAAATAAAGCGAATGTGCTAGTGAGATAAAATGTTTATATATGAGGCAATAGTCAGTGTTGACTCATGAACGGACAAACTGAAGTAAAAGTTATTTAAAGTGAAGAAATAATATAGTAAATTGATTTTTACTATAAGAGCTATACATTAGCTGTTTAAACTCCGAATTTGTGAGTAGAGGTAAAAGATATTTCTAAAATGAAATTTAAATGGTTTAAGTTTCAAGGTGTAAAATATTTGCATCTTAAAATGTGTGAGACCTTTATTAGTTATGAAACAAGTAAAATATTATTACATGATTAATAATATTAGAAGGTGATTACAATATTATTAAATGATTAATAATATTAGTAAAGGATTTAAATATTATTAAGTTATGAATAATATTTGTGAATGATAAATACTCTATTAACTGATTAAAAATATTAGACAAAAGTTTAAGATAATGGATAAGTGATAGTAATATTATTAAGGGGTAATAATATTACTAATGAGTTAAAGAATTATTTAATGTTTAATTATGTGGCTAAATGTTAGCTAATTTATTATTTGAGTAATAGTGTTGTGGGATAAATGTATTATACTAATTGGAGGATCGATCTTATTAATGATAGGTCTTTTATAAGAGATTAAATTGATTGCTTAGCGGTAATCAACGGTACAGGCAAGTTCCTAAACTTGAACTTCTAATTATTGTGCAAGTTTTCTAACTCAACTTGAGTTGTTAATTCAAAGCATGTTAGTGGTTAATTATTGTTGATTATACCACGTCAATAAATTATTGATTCGCACATTGTGCATGTTGTATATGTTCATCAGGTATGAAAGGCTGATCACCTTCATTACCATATGTTTCAGTTAAACTTGTTCATGTTAATTGTTGACATCCATTATTATTGGTTCAGTCATTCAATCGTTGAAAAAAAATTGATTCATGTTATTTCACAATTATTATATTGTTGAAAACTTGAAAGCTTATCCATTCTTTTCAATCATGATATATCTCCTTTGTATGTAAAACTTCTTTGGGCAAATTTGTTGCTCACCCTTGCTATATCATGATAAAATTTTCGATTAAGATGAAGGCTTGAATAAGAAGGAGAGGCAAAGACAAAGTGCAAAGTTTCTTTATGTTGTAGTTAAATTTATTAAATTTTCTGATGAAAATAGTATTGTAAATCTTCTAAGATATTGAAGGTATGTATTAAGTTAAGGTTGTAGACCTTGGGGAATGATGTGTAAAAGTTTAATGTATAAACAATTTATGTTTATATCTTCCGCAATAGTGATAGAAATAGTATACCGGATCCGTGGCGATTTGGGACCCGGATTCGGGGATGCTACAGAATTAGTATGCATGACTACAGAAAAGATCCAAACGATTCGACAACGTATACAAACGACACAGGATCGACAAAAGAGTTATGCGGATGTTCATTGAAAGGACGTAGAATTTAATATTGGGGATCATGTATTGTTACGTATTGCTCCATGGAAGGGAGTTACAAGATTTGGGAAGAGAGGAAAGCTCAATCCAAGATTTATTGGTCCATTTGAGATTCTTGACCGAATAGGAAATGTGGCATATAGACTCGCATTACCTTCAAGCATGTCCCGTGTTCATAATATTTTTTCACATATCTATGCTTCGTAAATATGTGAAAGACCCGAACCACATTATTGAGTTTGAACCAGACGAGATAGCCGAAGATTTAACTTACGAGGAGGTACTTGTTAAGATCTTGGATAAGAAAGAGCATGTCCTACGTACCAAGGTTATACCACAAGTTAAGGTTTTGTGGAGAAACCATGCTATTGAGATAATGAACTGGGAGTTAGAATTAGAAATGAAAGCGAAGTATCCTCACCTTTTCGAAACACTAGGTACGTACGTTAATTTCGATGATGAAATTTCATAAGAAGGGAAGGTTGTAAGACCCCAACCTTTTAATGAATAAAATTGAATTTCCTTTATTATTATTTTGAATAATAAAGTGTTAATTTGATATAATACTTTAGTTATGGGTGAAATGTGCAAATCTTTCAAAATAAGCAAATGGTTATAAAATATTCATTTTATCGGGGAATATTCGTTTTATCGTGGAATATTCGGGGAATATTCGTACGACGGCGCATCCATTTGTGGACCCCATAACGGATAACAGTCGGATGAAGAAAATGACAAATTTGAGTTTTTACAAATAACGGTGTAGTTGTTACCATTAACACTGTTGGAATACCCGGTGATTAAAATACATTAATACGCTGTGGTCGTTGTAAAGAATAATACTGCGGTACACAAAGATTTTGAATTATTGATTCTTACGTAAGAAGGCACTACTCAATAATTGTTACAGTATTACTGTTTAATATTTTATTTTGTTGATTCAATAATTGCTGCGTTGATATTTTATATTATTGTTGTTTCAATAATTGTTATTTCACAGTATCTCCATTATCAGATCAATAATTCATATTATTTGAATAATATTGTTAGATAGCATTATTGGCAATGTATAAAAAAGTTCTGTTTAGGAAAGGGGTTTGGTCACCTAATTGCGCGCCAATAAGGAGAAATCCTTATCGAAAAGCCCCCTCTTTCTTGGGAACGACCTGGTTGTCATAATTGTGATTTTGTAATATTATTTGTAAATAATTAATTATTGATTTATATGATAAGGAAATATTTATTTTATGTGGATATAAATGATGGATATATTTATTGTGGTTATAAATGAAGGAATAAATGCTGAAGTGTTTTATCAGTATTTTGTCAGAATAGAGGTGTTGAAAATCGTCCGTATGTGGATTTCAGTCATTTTTCGTTTGGAATTTGGAAAAACTTAAACTTACAAAGTTGTAGAGAATTTAATTTCCTATGTAATAGACATGAGATTCGAATTTATCTGATAAAAGAGCTATTTATTATGAATTATTGAAGTTTCGAAAATAAAAGTTTTTATTAAAAATATGGTGGGCCCCACTTTTGGTTGGTGAGAAATAAAATGTGCTGGATTTTATTTTCAAAAGTGGTGGGTGTGAATAGTAGCAGGTAAAGCCATCAGGTAGCAGGTTAGTCTGCTATGGCGTTTTAAGCATTTTCCTATAAATAGGGTGCTTAGTTAGAATTGAAAATCACATCAGAAACAAGTTTTCTCTCTCTATATTATCGAGCGTATTTTGTGAGTATTTAGATACTTTGTGAGTTGGTATTCAAAGGCAAGTTTCCTTCAACCTTTATAATCGATATTCCGATCGTAAATCAATTATTTTGAGGTAAGTGATGTTATTTTCTTCCTAATGATTTTATTCTTTCAATATCATTATACCGAAATATTAGTATGGATTTTATTGTGGAATTTCTACCTTTTTGTGTCGGGGTTACTATTCACGTATATGACACTATTCACGAATACGACACTATTCACCAAAAAATAAAAATTTCTCCCTTTTGTCCAAGATGTCTATTATGGTTACTATCTTTGATTGTAGCCATATTTTGATCTTTATTTTTGAATTCTGCTTCACAATTGGTTATTATGGAGTATTATTGAACTTGGATAAACTGTAATATGAATCCCTAATATTTGTCCTTTTATCTCACTGGATTCGCTTTTCTTTAAGATATTTTCATCATCCTCACCCTAAATGATGATATTATTGAATATCTTTGGCCATAGCAAAAAAGATGAATGATTACCTAATGAATATCTTTGGCCCGTAGTGTAAAGATGAACACGTGTTGAGATGAACATGACCAACTGACGATACAAATAAATATCTTTGGCATGTAGTGAAAAAATGAATATTTGCTTCAAGATGTATATTGATTGATGTTACAGGGATAAAATATTGATGATGAAATTTTAAATCTTAGAATATAGTAGAATTCATTCTCTACTTGACTCTTCTAATGGATTGTTGTTTCTGATGCAGTTGTTGATCTAAAACTTGTTGTCTATTATATTCTATCAGATTTTTTCCTGTTGAAGACTAATGATAATTTGTTGTATATTATCTTAGTCATAATATTCTTTACTGGGCTAGTTGAGCTCGCCCTTTTTCTTTTTGTTCCATTTTTCTTCCCAGGAGGTGAGAACATAGTAGGAACTAGCCGGGGTATGGAGTGATGGTTTAGGATAGTTGTTTTAGTAGTCCTCACTATTTTATAAAATAGTGTATCAATAATTGTAATAAGGGCTCCTTTTGAGTTTGTATACTGTCTATTAGACAATATTTGTATTCAAACTCACAGTATATGTGTTGTCGTATTTTGCACGAAAATTGTATTACTGAGACTATATTTGTTTCTGTACCATGTATTTGACGACTCAGAATGGGTGATGTATACCTATTTTGGAGGCGTCACAGTAAGAGTAATGAATCTAATTTCTTAAATAATTTCAAGAATATGTATAACATTTCAAACCATTAATAATAACAAAGGGATTGCTATCAATTGCGATATACTTGGTGCAATACAATGCAACTTTGAATTTATAACATTCAGGTTCATTTCTGCATAAATAGGACCACATCCGGATGTGATCTTGCCCCGACTCAATACCTTTTGCTGATATGGAAACCCCAAATCAGACATATCTACTTTAGTGAAGTTTAGGGGGTGTTTGATAAAAACTGAATAAATTTGAATCTGAATCTGAATGAGCTAAATCTGAATAAAAAAAGCTGTTTGATAATTGACATGTCTGAAACATCTGAATGACAAAACTTAATTTTTTACCCCCTTTAAAAAAAATCAAAATTGTTGTAAATTTATTTAATATTACTTAATATAATAGTTAATATATTTTTTTAATTTTTTAATTTTTTTACTTCATCCATCTGCTCATTCACCATTCAAATTTCAAAAATCTCGACTTAGCCATTCAAATTCGTCTATCTTTATCGATTCGATCATTCGCACCAAAATAAACGACCGACCGATTCAGCCATTCAAATTCAGCTCCATTCAGCTTTAAACAAAAACCTCCTTAGGCAGCTTATAACATAAAATGACATACAAAATTGCAAAACCTTTCAAATAATAAGTTGATATTAAAAATAGTAAGACTCGCCTCATCAAAATCAACACCACACTCGGTGGAAATATTGCCGATCAAATCAAATGCATTGGCATCCGCCGCTACAATTAAGTTATGGTCGGAATCAACAAAATCTAAAACCGTCGCCAAATCTTGTGATCCTCCAAAACCTAACCAAAAAATTACAAATCTCAATCAGCCATATAAATACATTAGCCAACTAATTTGTCTCCCAATATGTAAGTCTAACTTACGTTCGGTGGTGGGAGAGAATAGGATGAGGGCGTCATACAAATACTGGCCGTATCTTTGAAGAGAGATATTTGAATCGTTAGAGAGCTTGAAATCGAGCTCAAAACCACGATTCTGAAGTCGTCGAGCAATACTAAAATGCGTCGATCTATGGGGTTATCAGTAGAGAATGAGTGGATTACGAATGGGATAAGAGAGATTAAGGTTAGAAGGAAAATGGAGCAATTCACCATTTTCGTCTTGCTAGGGTTTTGAAGGTGGAGAATTTGTTTCCTCCACTAAGTGAGAGAGTATGTGTTGAACCGCTGAAGAAGATTGATTTGGGTGTAATGCCTAATATTTTTTGTGAGTTGCAATATGCAGTATAGTATTAGTAAAGTTTTCGATTAAATTAAAATTATATATATATATATATATATATAGGGTCAGGATCAGGTAAGGGATCCCTTACTTTCTTAAAATGAGGGACTTTTTTTTTTTGCTTTTTTTTTTACTTTTTTTTTAAAACAACTAAAAAAAACTTTAATATTTATGGGCTGAAATTTTTTCATATCACAGTGTTTTTGGGTGTGATTTGGAGGGCACGTATAACAAAACATGTACGCATATCTGGGGTAGACTGTATCACCACTTTTAGTATAGGTATTCAAAACACGCCCAAAACATCAGTATTATGGAAAATTTCAGCCCATAAAATATTAAATTTTTTTTTAGTTGTTTTAAAAAAAAACAAAAAAAGTCCTCATTTTAAGAAAGTAAAGGATCCTTACTTGATCATTTCAGATATATATATATATATATATATATATATATATATATATTAGTAGTAGTAGTAGTAGTAGTAGTAGTAGTAATACTGTTATTGTTGTTATTATTATTATTGTTGTTATTATTAATACTATTATTATTATTATGACGATGATTATGATTATTATTATTATTACTATTATTATTATTATTATTATTATTATTATTATTATTGTTATTGTTATTGTTATTATTATTAGTACTATTATTATTATTATTATTATTATTATTATTATTATTATTATTATTATTATTATTATTATTATTCTTGTTATTGTAATTATTATTATTATTAGTAGTAGTAGTAGTAGTAGTACTACTACTATTATTATTATTATTATTATTATTATTATTATTATTAATATTAATATTATGATTATTATTATTATTATTATTATTATTATTATTATTATTATTATTATTATGATTATTATTATTATTATTATGATTATTAGTACGATTTAATGCTAGTCAAAGTAGCTAACTCGAGCACTGTTTATGAATGTTCTTGAGCCTAAAGAACACAATAAGTGACACTTTCTATCGCTAAAGGCTTTAGCGACATACATATTCATTTTAATTATTTTAATTTCCAAAAATCATTTAAAATAGAAATTAATATCTAAAAATTACAAAAATTATTTTATTATTATTAATATTATTATTATTATTATTATTATTATGATTATTAGTACGATTTAATGCTAGTCAAAGTAGCTAACTCGAGCACTATTTATGAATGTTCTTGAGCCTAAAGAACACAATAGGCGACACTTTCTATCATTTGAAGGCTTTATGATTGAGATATATTCATTTTAATTATTTTAATTTCCAAAATCATCTAAAAATAGAAATTAATATCTAAAAATTACAAAAATTATTTTATTATTATTATTATTATTATTATTATTATTATTATTATTATTATTATTATTATTATTATTATTATTATTATTATTATTATTATTATTATTATTACGATCATTATTATTGTTGTTGTTGTTGTTTATTATTATTATTATTATTATTATTATTATTATTATTATTATTATTATTATTATTATTATTATTATTATTATTATTATTATTATTATTATTATTATTATTATTATTATTATTATTATTATTATTATGTTATTGTTATTGTTGTTGTTGTTATTATTATTATTATTATTATTATTATTATTATTATTATTATTATTATTATTATTATTATTATTATTATTATTATTATTATTATTATTATTATTATTATTATTATTATTATTATTATTATTATTATTATTATTATTATTATTATTATTATTATTATTATTAGTACTATTATTATTATTATTATTATTATTATTATGATTATTATTATTATTAATATTATTATTATGATTATTAGTACGATTTAATGCTAGTCAAAGTAGATAACTCGAGCACTGTTTATGAATGTTCTTGAGCCTAAAGAACACAATAAGCGACACTTTCTATCGCTAAAGGCTTTAGCGACGAGACATATTCATTTTAATTATTTTAATTTCAAAAATCATTTAAAATAGAAATTAATATCTAAAATTACTAAAATTATTTTAAGTTATAAAATTAACTTTTAATAATTTGAAATATTTTCCATAATATTATATTTATTTAAATAATATTGATATTTAATTTATTTAATAAATGCATTAAATAAATTAATTAAAAATGATTTTATTATATTAAAATCATTTTAAATGATAATAAGGTATTTAATATTATTTTAAGTTATAAAATATAACATTTAATATTTTAAAGCAAATTTCATTAATTATTTAATATTAATGATATTAGATTTATTTAATAATTATATTAAAGTAATTAGTTTAAAAATATTTTAATATTAGAAAAATCATTTTAAATGAAAATAAATAATTTAAAAATATTTTAAGTTATAAAATATAACTTTTAATATTTAAAGGTAAATTTCATTAATAATTTAATATTAAATGATATTAGAGTTATTTAATAATAATAGTAAATAAATAGTTTAAAATGATTTTATTAATTTATAAATCATTTAAAAAGGATATATATGATTTAAAAATATTTTAATTTATAATTAATGACTTTTAATATTTTGATAAATAATACATTAATAATTAAATATTAATGATAATTATTTAAAATGATTTTAGTTGTTTTAAAAATCATTTAAGGGTAATATTAATATTTTAAAATATTTTAAGTTATTATAAATAACTTTAATATTTTGGCAATGGTTTCATTAATAGTTTAATATTAATTAAATATTAATAATATTAGAATTATTTAATATTTAAATCATTTAATAATGATTACAGTGTTTGAAAAATCATGATTAATTATAATAATTATTTAAAAATTATTATAAGGGTATAAAAAATAATATAATTGATATTTAAATTATCTAAACGAATATTGATCAACTACACGATAGAGTTTTAGACTCGATAATTACCCGATAAAGCCGTCGGTACACCTAAATGTTTCAGAAATTGATCTGAACTTATATAATTTGTCGGTATAAGTGTTTGTTTGTGATCCAATGACTGTTAAACATATGTGGCAATATGATTAGGTTATGTGCTTACTGCAAATAGCAGTATTATGTGTTATGATCTGTATTTCTAATCGATAGAATGATCTTATTAATGATAGGTCTCGATATAAAAGATAAAACTAAGTTGTGTAACTATAAGCAGCAGACAAGGCAAGTATCCTATCTTTGCATTTACTTTATGCAATGGACTTGTGTAAGCGAATATCAGAACTATTCTTTTTCATTGTTCAAATATCTTAACCTTTGTATATACTTATGAAACGATTCTGTATAAGTAAGTTATTAGATTATAATATGTTGTACAAGTTCTTTAATTCCGTTATTATAGATCAAGATATATATTCTATTCGTTAATTTCTAAGCATGGTTATACAATTGACCTCACTTGGATAATTATTGTATTTAATCACATGTTGATACATACCTATTGATTTTCGGTATGTATACATTAATTAAAAGTCGTCTAAGCTATTTGACCCAGCTAGACACAGATTTAGAAATATCTTTGAAGCATAATAGAATTTTATTGTATCCAATCAAATTGTTTTGATTCAGATTCCCGACTAAGTATGAACATCCCGAACATAGGAAAACTTTTGTGCACCTAAGGTGGATAAGATGAACGATAATATCATTTTTGCATGTAGTATTGATCAATACAAGGCACATTGGGATGATCACCCTCGCGCCCGTAAGTTATGACGGTTTGCGGATGAAGTTATGATAAACCTTAGTGAAAATTGAAAACAAAGTTCATAGTCTGTCGACTGCTCTCCAATTATAGTCAATACGCAGTTTAAAAAATTTGATATAGAATTGATATGTTGTTATTATTGGTTTCAGCTTACTTCACAACTGTTGATTCGTTGTAAAAGTGTCGTTCAAAGAAAATATTTAATCCTTTCAGCTTATATTTATTGTTGCTATTACTTGCTGGGCAATCAAATGCTCATTCTTGCTTTAAATTTAAATGTTTTCAGCTAAGCGTGATCAACCGGAAGGTTCAGGCTAGAAAAAGGGAAAAGGAAAGCCAACAGAATAAAATTATGTTATTTTATGTAATAATTTGACTTTATTAAGACAATGATATTTATTAATTATCATGTAATGAATGTTTAAAGGTTGTGTACCTGGGATTAGACTCTGATATATGTAAATTAAGTTTGGTATTTATTTTATTGTTATTATTATTAGTATTATTCCGCTCATAGAAATGGTATCGTGAAGCACCGAGTTTGGATTTTAAGTACCTGAATTTGGGGGCGTCACAAGTTGGTATCAGAGCTTTAGGGTTAGAAACCTTAGGTGGGATAGACCTTAGGCTATAACCTTAGAATAGAGGGAAACGTTGAAAATATAAATAACTCATATAGAGTTTAAAAAGAGATGAATTGAATAAATTCATCGTTAAACAAAATAAAAGATAACTTATATAAAACTATTATTTGTTGTGTGTATATACTATGTGCTAATCAGGATAATCTATATGTGTAGATGCCAGGTGGAAAAGAGTTAGGATACCCTCAGATCGTAAAGAAGGAGTCAACCTCCATAACCAAGCTAATATCAAAGCTAATAGCTGAAATAGAGGCTCACAGTGCAAGCAACCCTAATGAGGTAATTTTACTGAAAAATGTAGTACCGGACCCAAAAACGATAATATAACTGATAGATAGAGTATGGTTAGAGAATATAAGGTTAAGTTCGAGTTCTTAAAACTTATACTTATGGTATGTTCATGACTCATAATTATATAAAATTTTTGAACCCCTCAGCGAATGGACGCCAAAAGTTTGACTAGGATAAGTTCTTCAACTCATATGATTGTGGTAAGTTCCTGAACTCATAATGTGTGGTAAGTTTGACGAACTTGGTATGGTTATGTGTGAATGGGTTATTGAGGATAATAGGAATATATAGATTACTAAACATTTGATCCTTAGTGAAGGCGTATGAAATAAGTAGTGTTAGTATTACTAGAATATGTGTGTTCTATGAGGTGTATGTGATAGGTATGTCTGTGTAATGTAATATTCTCAGCTTTTGTATAAGTTATGACAATGATTCCCAACTTTTATGTCACAAAGGGATAGCGGATGTTTAAAGCAGTATGTGTTATGCTGTATGGTGTAAAGTATTATGAGTTAATTGGATGAACATGATTTTATTTAATCAGATAATGCCGCTAAGATGAAAACGAAACCAAAGGGCAGAAGAACCTATCAACAAAGCTGGAGGACAACCAGACTCGATATACAGAATTTTGTGAATATGGACGCTCAAGCTATGCATAATGGAATACCAGCAGCGGGAAATCAGTCAAAAAACTGATCGGCAAACTTCAAAGACTTCAAGGCAGTCGAATCGCCAGGATTTAGACCCTGTAGAAGCGTTTGTGATAGCTAGGGTAACGGAGGGGCAAAAGACAGCTTTTGTCACCTATACGATAAGGGGAGGCGAATTTTTGGTGGGAGGCAAATCAAACTAGAGTCGATGAAGGGAGTAGTGGGGGTAGAACTGGAAAAAAGAAAGGAGAAAATTTCAGGAATACCAGAAATAGGCCAGGAGGTGGAAAGAAACAGGTTGTGCAGTGTGAGAATTATGGAAAGAATCACTTGGGAGAGTGTCTTAAGGGTAAGTTTGTGTGTTACAAGTGTGGGCAAGAGGAACATATCTCTCCCAACTACCCCAATCCAAGGAGGAACAGAGGGTGTTTCAGGTGTGGATCAACAGAGCATAAGGTGAATGACTATCTGAAAAAGAGAATAGAAGCAGGGAGTATGACTACGGGGAAAAGCAACGGGACATTGGTGACAATGGAACCTACAACAAACAAACCAATGAACCAATCAAGAGTCTTTATATGATTCCGAGGATATTGGTGGCATTTGGGAATGCAACTCCAAGTATTATTCGTATAACTTTTATATTTTTATATATGATTTTCCTAAATATAGTAAATTATTTTATAAAGAAATTTTGAAGGAGGAATTTGAGTTATATTAGAAATTAATTTTCCGTTTAATCAGATAGACAAGCTTTATGCTTAATAGTTGAAGATCGGTTCAATCGAATCTGATCGAGATCTATTTGAAATGATTGTGTATGCTATGTACCCTTATATGTATAAGTTTTAAAACGGTGATTCTGGGGATGGAATCTTTATAAGGGAGGGTGAATGTAATAACATGATATTTTCTATATAATTAATTAAGAAATTTTGCATATAATTTTTTAAATTTAATATGTAAAAGCTAGGTAAATGTGTGTATTGTATATTATGTGATAAATAAAAATATATTTATTACATAAATAATTATAAATAATTTTATTTTAGAATTATTGATCATTATAAATTATATTCTTATAATAATTAATTTTATAGTAAAAATGTTTTATTAATTAATTTCCATGAAAGTATGATTATTGTATTATCTCAATAATATATAAAATGATTATGGAATTATTATAATTACTATTTTATTATATGAACTTTAGTTCAGATTATTACATTATTTATTTTAACTTAATTAATAATGCTATTATGTGCACGATAAATCAGATATGGAATCCAAACCCTAATTCTGGATTTTGAGCAATGAATGAGAATAATAATATAATATTATTATTTGTCAATGCTATAAATATGTATGTTATATGTGTAAGGTTAATATGTGGAACAATTTTATTGTAACATGACAAAACCCTAATATTACTGATAAACCCTAGTTTTGAAGTTAAATAAGACTTTAAAATCTATCTAGTAATTGTGTTATGTGATTGATGATGAGTATTATAGATTTTAATTTTAATTAGGAAAACTCTAAATTTTTAAAAAAAAACCCTAATTAGTAATTAGAAACCCTAATTACTAAACTAGAAACCCTAGTTTGCTAACTTAGTAACTCTAATCGCTAAATGATAAAGCATAATGCTAATTAGTGGACTTTAAACCCTAATGTTCATGTATAATGTAATTATATAACCTATGTAATTAAGAAACCCTAATTTGGAATTTTGGAAACTTTAATTTTCATTTTAACCTAATTTAAAAAATCCTAGAAAACTATTTTTTTGAACCTTAGGGTCAAACCCTAAGGGTTTGACAAGTTACAAAATTTGTCATTAAATTCTCAAGCCAAATGACATTAATACCCCTCTTTCATTATTGTATGTAATTGGTAGATCTAGCAATAATTAGAGTTGTTGAACAACTCTTGACATCCTAATTAACTTAAAAACACCATCAATCAGCCTCTTAGATCAGCCAATACATTACAACAATATATATATAGATCAAGAGAGAAACAAGTCTCATATTTTGCCTCATTTATTTACCATACTCATCCAAGACCTTCTCTCTCTAAAACCCACGAATTATAGTAGTGTATCAGTCCCTAAATCAAGCCCCACGACTTCCATTAACAGATCAGTAGCCTAGAATCAAGATTTGTTCATATAAAGGTATAAACCCTAATCGAAAATCTGAACCTTGATCCTCTGTTAAAAGTTATGTTTTAGTGTTAAAACATGTTATATATAGTATATATTGATGATCTGGGTTGATAGATGTTAGATCCATAACATCTATAGACTTGAATTTGATGTTTTCAAAAATCTAGAAAATATTTTTTTTGTTCTCTGACAACGAATGTCAGACCTTATATCTCAGTGACTGTTAATTATTTTTGTGTTTTGAAAGTTTGTAGTTGTAATATGCTATGAGATCTTTGATCTGAAACTTGAATCAAGGTCAGAGCATGAACATATTGCATGTTATGGGTGGTCAAACCCCGTTGATTGACCATGGCTGGAAAAAATCTGGGTAACCCAGATCTTGCCCAGAACTGTCTGACAATGAGTTTGTAGCCTCTGATCTTGCAGGTGTTTTGTGTTATGAGTTTTTTGTTGAAACCATGTTATAGTACGGTAGTTATACTACATATTAATGCTTTTATATCACTTATATTACAAACATGTCAGTTTTGGGGGATGGTCAAACCAAGTAGAAAGTTCACGGATTGAGTTTTCTGGGAACCCAGAAAACTCGAGTTTGTGGTTTCTGATATGGGTTGACTGGACAAGATCTGGCGATTATGTTGTTATTATGTTGATTTTATGTATTAGATCTCTTCCTGGACATGTTGGATACACACTGAATGTATTAAATCACAAAACTAATACAAGGGTAACAAGTTGTGGAAGCCCAAATGTGACTACTCGAACTGTTCTTCATTACTGGGTAACCCAGAAATGAAAAACCAGAAATGAAGAACAGCTCTGACAGCCACTTTGCATGCTTAGATCTCGTTGGTTTTATGTTGTTTCATCATGTTGGTTGTTGGAGCTTGTAGTATTACATTATGTCTACAAGATCTGACCATTATCTTTCCCAGAAATACAATACACAAAGATTTAATGCTGGTCAAAGTAGCTATCTCGAACACTGCTTATGAATGTTCTTGAGCCTCAAGAACACATTAGGCGACACTTTCTGTCGCTAAAGGCTTTAGCGACAGGCATTTTCATTTTAATTATTTTAATTTCTAAAATCATTTAAAATAGAAATTAATTTACGAAAATTACAAAAATAATTTTAAAAATAATTTAAGTTATAAAATTAACTTTTAATAATTTGACATATTTTCCATAAATATTAGTGTTTATTTAAATAATATAGATATTTAATTTATTTAATAAATGCATTCAATAAATTAATTAAAAGGATTTTATTATATTAAAAATCATTTTAAATGATAATAAGGTATTTAATAATATTTTAAGTTATAAAATATAACTTTTAATATTTTAAAGCAAATTTCATTAATTATTTAATATTAATAATATTAGATTTATTTAATAATTATATTAAATTAATTAGTTTAAAAATGATTTTAATATTAGAAAAATCATTTTAAATGAAAATAAATAATTTAAAAATATTTTAAGTTATAAAATATAAATTTTAATATTTAAAGGTAAATTTCATTAATAATTTAATATTAAATGATATTAGAGTTATTTAATAATAATAGTAAATAAATTGTGTAAAAATGATTTTATTAATTTTATAAGTCATTTAAAAAGGATATACATGATTTAAAAATATTTTAAGTTATAATTAAGGACTTTTAATATTTTGATAAATAATAAATTAATAATTAAATATTAATGGTAATTATTTAAAATGGTTTTAATTATTTTAAAAATCATTTAAGGGTAATATTAATACTTTAAAATTATTTTAAGTTATTATAAATAACTTTAATATTTTGGCAATGGTTTTATTAATAGTTTAATATTAATTAAATATTAATGATAATAGAATTATTTAATATTTAAATTATTTAATAATGATTACAGTGTTTGAAAAATCATCATTAATTGTAATAATTATTTAAAAATTATTATAAGGGTATAAAAAATAATATAATTGATATTTAAATTATCTAAACGAATATTGAACTACACGATAGAGTTTTAGACTCGATAATTACCCGATTAAGCCGTCGGTACACCTAAATGTTTCAGAAATTGATCTGGACTTATATAATTTATCGGTATAAGTGTTTGTTTGTGATCTAATGACTGTTAAACATATGTGACAATATGATTAGGTTATGTGCTGACTTCAAATAGCAGTAATATGTGTTATGATCTGTATTTCTAATCGATAGAATGATCTTATTAATGATAGGTCTCGATATAAAAGATAAAACTAAGTTGCGTAACTATAAGCAGCAGACAAGGCAAGTATCCTATCTTTGCATTTATTTTATGCAATGGACTTGTGTAAGCGAATATCGAAACTATTATTTTTCATTGTTCAAATATCTTAACCTTTGTATATACTTATGAAATGATTCTGTATAAGTAAGTTATTAGATTATAATATGTTGTACAAGTTCTTTAATTCTGTTATTATAGATCAAGATATATATTCTGTTCGTTACTTTTTAAGCATGGTTATACAATTGACCTCACTTGGATAATTATTGTATTTAATCACATGTTGATACATACCTATTGATTTTCGGTATGTATACATTAATTAAAAGTCGTCTAAGCTATTTGACCCAGCTAGACACAAATTTAGAAACATCATTAAAACATGATAGAATTTTATTGTATCCAATCAAATTGTTTTGATTAATATTCCCGACTAAGTATGAACATCCCGAACATTGGAAAACTTTTGTGCACCTAAGGTGGATAAGATGAACGGTAATATCATTCTTGCATGTAGTATTGATCAATACAGGGCACATTGGGATGATCACCCTCATGGCCATAAGTTATGATGGTTTGCGGATGAAGTTCATAGTCTGTCGACTGCTCTCCAACTATAGTCAATATGTAGTTTCAAAATTTTGATATAGAATGGATATGTTGTTATTATTGGTTCAGCTTACTTCACAACTGTTGATTCATTGTAGAAGTGTCGTTCAAAGAAAATATTTAATCCTTTCAGCTTATATTTATTTTTGTTATTACTTGCTGGGCAATCAAATGCTCATTCTTGCTTTAAATTTAAATGTTTTCAGTTAAGCGTGATCAACTAGAAGGTTCAGGCCAGAACAAGGGAAAAGGAAAGCAAACAGAATAAAATTATGTTATCTTATGTAATAGTTTGACTTTATTAAGACAATGATATCTATTAATTATCATGTAATGAATGTTTAAAGGTCGCGTACCTGGGATTAGACTCTAATATATGTAAATTAAGTTTGATATTTATTTTTTTATTATTATTAGTATTATTCCGCTCATAGAAATGGTATCGTGAAGCACCGAGTTCGGGTTTCAAGTACCTGAATTTGGGGGCGTCATAAGCTGATTTTGGGTAATTGCTTGGCCATATATGGCTGAGCATTTACCAGCCAATATTGCTCTACATGGATGCTACTACACTCCTGATACATCCGATGACAAGTGTATTTGGCCCCTACATTGGCCTCTAATCAGCCTCCTCCTGTGACGCCCCCAAATCTGGGTATCTTCTAACCCTATATATGGTGCTACACGGTGCTAAAGTTCACACAAATATACAATTAAAATGTCTCAAAAGAACGAATATGTCTTATATATATTCCAAAACAATATTACCATTCCCCAGGTTCTTTATAACCGTTACATTTATTCTTGTTATAATATTAAATATTATCATTACAAACCTATACTATTACAAAGGTAATCTACATGTTCGCCTTAGTCTTCCCTTTATCCTTGCCGGATCCTTCGGTCTGTTCGATCTAAGCTGCATTCATATGGTTCAAGCAAGAGTTAGCATAACAAGCTTAGCAAGTACAATAATTTCTTTTAAACAACATGCTTGAAACATAGGAATAGTATATCTTCAATAACTGAATAATAGTTACGCAGTACTAACGATAATTCAAAATAGCATTTCTTTTTCTTTAAAACGTTTTACAATATCAATATTCCGTAAAACATTAATTCTGGTCCAAGATCATGAGCATTTCATAATTTCTTTGAAAAGAACATCCCAGCACTAAGTCCGTAAGTCCGGCATAGCTTATGAGCACTTCTAGGTGATCAGCCTATAGTACTCTATGTTGATTAACACTACATTCTTTAAAGGTATGTACGTTTAAGTTTTGGCAACCTCGCGTGCCCAACGAATAATCGATGAAAAATACATTTGTTTATTCATACTCAGGCTTACCTTGAATCCGTACCAAACAATTGGCGTAGGATAGTGTTATCAATTCTATATGGAAAGACTTAAAAAGAAATCAATCAATCTTTCAAGAATAGTCTAGCCGAGTTAAAATTAGCATCAACCCTTTCGTAAAACAATTCATGCATCTCATAACATGAATCATTGAAAACCTGGCTAACACGAAGGTTAGACAAGCGATAAGAAAAACTTGCCTTCAACGTCTGCTACAGTCAAATTACTTTTCCTTTGGGTCTTTACGGTCTCTACAACACATAACCACATACATACCACATTAGGTCATGAATAAACATACATGGTTCCTAATGAATCTTACCCTTATTCTCAATCTAATCATGTATTAGATTTACTATTATTAGTTCCGCCTTGCCGTTGTTCTTTTACATCGTTCTTACCAACTTCTTTCTCTTTTATAACTTAACTGAAATTATTTCATTAATACAACTCGTTTTGAGTTAATCATCCTTCCTCGCGGCTTACTAACCTCCTTACGTTATTAATTGAAACTTGATCGTTATTGGTGAAGTACCAACGTTGAATACCATTCACAGTTTATTAATTACTCTATACGTTCTTCGTTTAATTATTCTTAATCCATACTTAAATTCATACCATCATTACTATAAAAGTGATTTAAAGTTAGTCTTTATCATGTACATTAAGTACATGTGCATTCTACTATTCCTTCCTAATCAATTGGATTTACAAAACCTTACTTGGTCAACCAACTTTCACTGCCGGCGCCGCGACGCGACATCCCTTTACTATAGTGGTGTCGCGGCGCCACTCTTCAGTCCTTGATCCTATTGTACATGGCGTTACGACGCGAGTATTATAACTGGAGTTAGCGTTCTTATTGTGAAACTCCGATGAGGTTATAACCTTCTCTAAGGCCTTTGCTTTCGTGACTGGCACGCTTATTTATTTTCTGTAGGTTGGCATGCCGTGGCTCAACTTTGTACACTAGAAGTTTTGACAGTTTTGTAAACTTTGTGAACTTCCCGGACTTTAAATTTGATCATTTTAAGTCCAAATTGGCTCGTTCAAAAGCCATTAGCTCATGAATCACATACTCTACATGTTCATGCAAGAATTTTATAATATTGAATCCGTTAACTCAAAATTCACCTAATCAAATAAAAATTTAATTCTCACGAATATCCGATTTTTTTTGGGGGCGCTACACCTCCTACCAGTCTATTTGGCCCCTAAAGAACCTGTCAGGCCACAACCATCTATGCCTTATCTCTTACCACTTTATAAGCTTAGCCTCTAACTATTTTACCAACTAACTATGTAAAAAGACTAACTAATTGACTAGCTAACTGAATTGTTAAAAAAAATAACTCAGCTCCATTTTACTCTCCATGTGGGCTGCCGAATTGGGCTGGAAAAAAGGCTGGTAATGGCTTGTGTTAGTTCCTAGTAAGCACAATAGATCTAGAAGGGGGGGTTGAATAGATCCTTTTTAATTTCAAATACTTTTCTCTTTTATTTTGTATTGCTATTAAATTAGCATATGACAAATATAAGAATCTTTTCAAGTACAACAGAATAAGTAAAAGATCCCTTTTATTGATATATTCATAATCATACATATATTGTTCATAGAGTTAGTTCAGTTATAAGTAGTTAAAACATACGTAGCAGTTATAGCAGGTATAATACATAATGTAAATGATATAACATAAAAGACATAAGGGGTTTTAAGTGGTTCAGAGACTCAAGCTCCTAATCCACTCTTCTGCTTTCAACTAGCAAGATTTCCACTAAGGAAGGGTAGCACCCTAAATCACTAAGATTCCATCAAGGCCAGCAACCTTGGGACTTCAGTTCACTAAGAACTCTTCAAGGCCAGCAGCCTTGGAACTCCTCTAGTTCCCTAGCAACTCTTCAAGCCCAGCAGGCTTGGAACTTCATTTAGTCCCTTCGGACAAGGACCCCTCAGGCCCTGGCTTCTGAGTTGTTTATTTGTTTGTTGGAGTTGGTGATGAGCTGCTAAGATGTCTTCATGCTCTGAACATCTTCTGTACTTAACAGCTTGGCGTGATCACCCTTGAAATGCAGTTAAGTGTTGCATGATGCTCAGTTTCTTCAGTTACTCAACCACTTCGGATGATCCCTTGATGACTGCCTTGAAGATCATTCCTCTTGATACATGATGGCTGCACATGATGAGTTTCTAAGATGACTGTAAGCTCTTCTGGTAGGTACTTAGAAACTTTCTCATGCTTGCCACCATGATGACGTTTGTGATCTCCCTTCTTGATACTTGATGTCTTCTCATGATGGACTTGCTAAGATGACTGTGAGCTCTTCTCTATGGTACTTAGAGTCTTCCCATGATGGACACCAAGATGTCATGATGCTCTTCTTTCTCTCGGCAGTTCAGAACACTCTTCTTGTAGTAGAACTCTCACTTCTACATTGTATAACTCTATATGTCTCTGAGTGTTTTTGGTGGATCGTAGAGTGAGCCTTCGGACTCACTATTTTACATGGTTTAGAACAGTCCACCGTTACTCCAAACTCAGCAACTCCAACAACTCTCGATCTTTGAAGCTCTAGCAGATTTATACTCCTTCCCAATCCTTCCGTTGGAAAGTAGCCGTTGAAAGCTATTCAAATGTCTTCACAGATCTCGAGTTGTGAGGTAGGCTATCGATGTGACAAGACATACTTTCTCTGACATTGCAGTCTACTATTTCACCTACCCATCAGAGATGTCATTTTAATGTCTTGGGCAGGTCAAAGACTTTATTTCCTCCTTCTGATTTCTCGATCAGAGGTTGTCCTTTTGCATCGATGCTCTCAATAAGCTCTTTTTTGAATATTACCTTTCAGATTGAACCGTTGCCAATGTTTCAGTCTTCGGCTATTCACACTCTACGATTCTGATGCATGTCTTCGAGGACCTGATCGTAGTGTCATGTTGACTGGTAGAGACAACACTAAGATCTCGAAGAGTGTTGATTGGATCTTCAATATGAAACACCTCTTCCTTCTCTTGTGCAGTACTTCAACACTTCTGTTTGCCTCAACAGTTCTCAGATACTGATGACTTGACTTCCTTGTTCTGGCCCCTTCTGAACAGCAAGACACTTCAGATTTGTGGCGTGTCCAGCTCGCTTTCTCCTTGTGATCTCCCGCTCACTGATCATCAATGGATTGACCCAATGCTTAATCACTTTAGCCTTGTTCTTCAGAAGCTATCCAGTACCTCTGTATGCACTTCATCAGTTCTTTCTTTGTTTGGCAATCACTACGATCCTGGTTGCTTCCAAGATTGTTGTCTTACATGCGCTTGGCGACATCGCACTTACCGACTTTTCTTGGTCGATTCTTGAAGTCTTCTTTTGATCTCCTTGTGGAAGACTTCACCTCGAATGGCTTCACAACTCAATCTTGATGTTGATTGGGTTGGTGCTTAGATCTTGTGAGACTGTAACAACCCGATATTTTCTATATAAATAAATAAGAAATTTTGCGTATAATTTTTTTTTTATTATTTTAAGAATGAAGTTTTGTAGAAGATATTGTGTATATATATATTTATGTGGTAAATAAAAATATATTTAATACATAAATGTTTACAAATAATTTTATTTTAGAATTATTGATTATTATAAAAGTATATTCTTATAATAATTAATTTTATGGTAGAAATGTTTTTATTAATTATTTTCTATGAAAATATAATCATATATTATTTAAATAATATATGGAGTGATTTTTAGAATAAATATAATAATTATTTTATTATATGAATTTTAGTCTGATTATTAAGTTAATTATTTTACCTTAATTATTAAGGTTAAATATGAAGAATAAATCGAGATATGGAATCAAACCCTAATTTTGGATTATTGTCAAAGTATGAGAATAATAATATAATATTAATTATATTTTGATTTTCAATGCTATAAATATGTCTCTGTATACATGGACCCGAGATAATGGTTGGTCGATTATGGTGTTATATGATAAATCCTAGTTTCTTGTGAAACACTAATTTAAAACTCGAATACGAGTTCAAGCTATTTAGTAGCTTGTGAATTGTGAGTTTAAGACTATTATATAAGCGTGTTATATGATTTTTAGTTGTGTGTTATATAATGTTATGATAATTAGAAAACCTAATTATAAATTTAAAACCCTAGTTTATATTTGAATTTCTAATAATTAGAAACCCTAATTGGAAACCTAAACTAGAGATTTTGATTAGTCAGAAATTGTGTTCTCTTGTGGATAATAACGCGTATGATAGATTTTATTGCTAATTAAGGTAAACCTAATTAGTAAATTAAAATTATAATAATTAGAACCCTAATTAAAGATCTAGAAACCTTAAATTATTAAAAACCCTAATTTTCTATTAAAACCCTAATTTTAATTAGTAAGTTATAATTAAAATTTTATTGAACTTTAGTCTTAATTGTTCAAACCCTAGAAATTATTTGGGATACCTTAAGGATTAAAATCTAGTGATTAAAACCTAGATTCAAGCACCATGGACAACTATACCCTTAAAATAATAATGCAAATGACCAAATTACCCTTTATTTAAAATGGATTGTTCTAGAATTGCATGACTCATCACTTGTGTTTATCCCGTGTGTGTAAAACCATTGATCCTTATCCTTATTGCCACCTGCAAGCAAACTAGATGCATTGAATCTATATTACATAAATAGATTGAAGGAGAGAAAATTTTTTGCTAGCCATTTTTTTTGTACATAACACCCAAGCCTTTTCTCTCAACCCAAACCCACGAAAATATTTGCTAGATCGGATCCCAAGACCGGTCCCGCATACGATATGAGATCGAAGCTTGAAATCAAAATTTATCAAAGAAAGGTATTAAACCCTAATTCAAAATTTGTCCAAATTTGGTTGTTAGATGTTATGTTTGAGTGTTAGAATATGTTGTTAGTAGTGTATAATGATGATGATTCGGGTTGATAGATGTTAAATCCATAACATCTATAATTTGGGATTTGAGTTTTTGCAAAATCTAGAAAAACTTGGTTTGTGGTGCGACAACGAATGTCGGTGTGTACAGATCCTTGATCGTTTATGATTTGTGTTGTTTGTAAGTTGTTACATGTAGCTTGTATTGTGGTCTGTAATCTTCAAGTGGACTCAAGGTCATTTGATGTCTGGGATAGAAGTTATTTACGGTCAAATGTAGTTGGAGAAAGCCGTGATCGAGGCGTTTACGGGTAACCCGAAGCTTGACCGAAAAGAACCTACCGACAAGCTTTTAAGCCGGTCATATCTTTTAGTGTATTTATGTTTTGTTGTTTGTGTTGTATCTAGTCTATAGCTTGATATTTGTACTACATTTTCATGCCTTATAATATCCTAAGAATCATATGGAGGAGAGTCGTTGGTTTGGTCAGCGGGCGGATGATCCTGAACCGAGGTTTACAGGTAACCCGAAACTTCGAAACGTGATCTCGGCGAGGTTTGACCAGCATGGATCTTGTTATGTGGTTGTTGTTTTGTTGCTTTTATGTAATGAATCTCTTCCCTGTTATGATGGCTACATACTCCATGTTTTAAAACACTAAAACATTACAAGATCAACAAGTTGTGGAAGCCCAAGCGCAGCGGTCGAGTTGTTCTTCATTTACAGGTAACCCGAGAAAATGAAAAACGACTCTGACACTTTGTTGAGGCTCGAGATCTCGATTAGTTAAGAATGTTTTGATGATTTTATGCATTGGATCGTGTAGTCTTGTACTTGTACTACATTATCGACCATCAACATGTCGAGAAATAAATTTAGTAGTGTTTAATCAATGGTGAAAGTGGTACTCATGAAGCGCTTTATGAATGCTCAAGAACATGAAGAGCACCTATAGCGGCAGTTTTTTGTCCTTTATAGGTTGTATTTATAGGTGACCTTTTAGCGACAGACAGTATTTTATTTTAGAAAATTAATTAATAAATAGAGAAAAAATAGTTTTAATTATTAAAAATACCAAATAAATTATTAAAAATTATTTTAAATTCCAAAAATTAGTTTTTAATTATTTTAAATATATTTCATAAATATTTAATATTTTGGAATATTAAAAGTATTTAATTTATTTAATTATAATATTAAATAAATTATTTAAAAATGATTTTAATATTTGAAAAATCATTTAAAATTATATTATGACATAAGAAAATATTTTAAGTTATTTTTAATGACTCTTAATATTTTGTGATAAATTTCATTAATAAATAATATATTAATGATAATTAAGTTATTAACTAAATGAATTAAATAAATTAATTTTATTATATTAAAAATCATTTTAAATAATAATAAGGTATTTAAAAATATTTTAAGTTATAAAATATAACTTTTAATATTTAAAGATAAATTTCATTAAGTAATTATTATTAATGATATTAAAGTTATTTAATAAATTATATTAAATAATTAAGTTTAAAAATGATTTTAATATTATAATAATCATTTTAAATGAAAATAAAGTGTTTAAAGATATTTTAAGTTATAAATATAACTTTTAATATTTAAAGGATAATTTCATTAATAATTTAATAATAATAATTATTAGTTTATTATTAATAATATTAAATTTATTTAATAATTATATTAAATAAATAGTTTAAAATGGTTTTATTAATTTAAAATCATTTAAAAGGGATATAAATGAATTAAAAATATTTTAAGTTATACTTAATGACTTTTAATATTTTGATAAATAAAACATTAATACTTTAATATTAATGATAATTATTTAAAAATGATTTTAAATATTTTAAAAATCATTTAAGGGTAATATAAATACTTTAAAAGTATTTCAAGTTATTATAAATAACTTTAATATTTTGGAAATGATTTCATTAATAGTTTAATATTAATTAAATATTAATGATAATAGAATTGATTAATATTTAAATCATTTAATAATGATTCCTATGTTTGAAAATTCATGATAAATTATAATAATGTTTTAAAATTATTATAAGTCATTTAAAAATAATATATGGTGATACGTGAGGATATTGAGTTCTGAATAGAGTCTTAGACTCGATAATTACCGAGATAAAATTATGTCGATGCAGCATGACATATTTGAAATTGATACGGACTTAGATAAGTTAATTAGATATGTGATTATTTGTGATTGATGGTTATTAAACATGGGTAATAATGTGATTAGGTTTTGTCTTTGATTGCGAAATGCGATATTATGTGTTATAGTATATTATTTCTAATCGAGCGAGCGATCTTATTAATGATAGGTCGTGAGATAAGCGATAAATCTAAATTGCAAATTGTAAGCGGTAGCATCGGTGAAATATCTTACCTTTGCATTTTCTTTTACTGATGGACATGAGTAAGAATATTTATGAATTATATTATTCTTTGTCACAGTTATTAACCTTATATTATATAAGCTCATTGATTATCAACATGTTAGTATAAGGTAACTCAGATATATATATATTCGGTTCGTTAATTTCTATAAATGGTTAAACAAGTGTCCCCACTTGGATAATCATTGTATTTAAACACATGTTGATATACCTTTGTCAATTACCCGTATACATATATGTTGAATTATAGATTATTGTTGAACAAGATAAAACCTTTGATTTGGAACCCAGACAAGTATGAACATCCCTACACGGGAAAACTTTTATGCACCCAAGGTGGACAGAGTGAACGATACCCTCGTTCTTGCACGTAGTATTGATCAATGCAAGGCATAATCACCCCCCGTGCCCGTAAGTTATGACGGTTTGCAGATGAATTTCTGTTTAACCTATTTGAAAATTGAAAACAATGTTCATAGCATGTCACTTAAACCCTATTTATAGTCAGTACGTAGTTTCAAAGATTTGATATCGAATTGATATAATATTATCATTGGTACAGATTACTTCACAACTATTGAATCATTGTAGAAGGGTAGTATAAAGAAAATATTTAAATTCTTTCAGCTTATATATATAATTGCTATTACTTGCTGGGCACTCAAATGCTCATCCTTGCTTAAATTTAAATATTTTCAGCTAAGTGTGAATGACAAGAGAGCTCTGCTAAGAACAAGGGAAAGGGAAAGGTTGCCGAATGAATGATTGTTTTCTTATGTAATAGTTTAAAATTAGTAAGACAGTGATATTAATTATCTATCATGGGTTGTAATGAATGCTTAAAGGTTACATACTTGGGAGCTAGACTCTGATAATTATGTAAATAAATTTTGAATTTTATATTATTGTTATTATTATTAGTATTATTCCGCTCATAGAAATGGTATCGTAAAGAAAGCAGAGTTCGGAGTTTCAAGTACGGATTGGGGGGCTTTACTGAGTTAGTATCGAGCTTAGGGTTAAAAACCTTAGGTGGGTTAGACCTTAGGCTATAACCTTAGAACAGAGGGAAACGTTGAAAATATAAATAACTCATATAGAGTTTAAAAAAGAGATGAATTGACTAAGTTCATTGTCAAACAAAATAAAAGATAACTTATATAAAACTATTATTTGCTGTGTGCATAAACTATATGCTAATCAAGATAATTTATGTGTGTAGATGTCTGGTGGAAAAGGCTTGTTATATGCATATAGCATGAAGAAGGATCAAACCCATACACCCGAGCTGATATTGAAGCCAATAGCTAAAATGGAGGCTCATAATGAAAACAACTCAGACGATGTGGTTATTGTTGAAAATGTAGTACAAGATCCGGAGATGGTGGAGTTGACAGATAGTGATACAGATACTAAAGTTGAAGCTGATCAAACATCATCGGAGATGCAGGATCTGAGGAACAAGGTTTCTTCTCTGGAAAGGATGTGGGAGATAGAAAAGCTGTTAAATAGTCAGTTGTGTCAAGCTTTAATAGAAACAATAGAAGAACAAGATAAGCTTAAAATCCAAATTGATTAGATGGGAGCCACAAGCAACACATCGTGTGAAGCTCCGAGTAAGAAGGGGAAAAGAAAGATAGAAGACCATGACTTAGGAAAATTCGATAAGAAGAAAGGGAAAAGAATTTGTTATCTGTGCGGTTATAAAGGACATACTACTCTGTATTGTCCTGACTACAAACTAGGAGTGTTGATTGGATCTTCAATATGAAACCTCTTCCTTCTCTTGTGCAGTACTTCAACACTTCTATTTGCCTCAACAGTTCTCAGATACTGATGACTTGACTTCCTTGTTCTGGCCCCTTCTGAATAGCAAGACACTTCAGATTTGTGGCGTGTCCAGCTCGCTTTCTCCTTGTGATCTCCCATTCACTGATCATCAATGGATTGACCCAATGTTTAATCACTTTAGCCTTGTTCTTCAGAAGCTGTCTAGTACCTCTGTATGCACTTCATCAGTTCTTTCTTTATTTGGCAATCACTACGATCCTGGTTGCTTCCAAGATCGTTGTCTTCTGTCTGCTTGACAGCTACTGCACTTGCTGACTTTTCTTAGTCAGTTACTGAAGTCTTCTTTTGATCTCCTTGTGGAAGACTTCACCTCGAATGGCTTCACAACTCAATCTTGATGCTGATTGGGTTGGTGCTTAGATCTTGTGAGACCCCAGATTTTATGAATAAAGATTTAATTTTCTCAAAATATTTTTTTGAATATTATGGTGTAGATTTGAGATAGTGTTATAGTTGTGGGTAGTATTTATAAATTTTGAAAAGTATGCAAGTTGTTGTATAATATTCGATTGGTCGGGGAATATTCTTTTTGTCGGGGAATATCAAATGACGGCCAGTACAATCATTAGTGGACCCAGAACGAAATTATTGTCGGATTGAGAAAGCGACAAAAATATTTTATGAAAATAACGGCAAAAGTTTTATCGTTAATCTTGTTGAACTACTCAAGAAGTTAGTAAAATACGATGTCTGGCATGGTAGTGCGTAGTAGCACGGTATTGATTATTGATGCTTATGTGATAAGTCACTCTGGTTTTGTTTTATTGGTATTATTAATGTAAAAAAAGCAGAAAAACTTTTTATATAAAACATAATACTTTTATAAAGTTATTCGTTTTATTAGGCTAATAGTAATTTTTTTATATATAAAACAGAATACTTTTATAAAGTTATCTGTTTTATTAGACAATAATTAGAATATATTACTCCCTCCATCCCATAGTTATAGGCTGATTTTTTTTGGCACATAGTTTAAGAAAATTAGTTAAGTGGCAATTTTAACATAGATTTTCCACATATACCCCTTAATATGGAATTAATGAATAAGTTAATTATTCCTTACTTATCACACTGGAACTCTGAACTTCATTGATTGACGTGTTAAAGTCCATAACCATAGAACTTAAACCAAAGAGAATACAACAACATTAAATGTGGTGATAAAAATAATGACATTGAATGTTGTTTCTTCAAAAAAAGAGTAATGGTTGAATGTTTATTATAAGGGCATAAAAGTAAAACAATGAACCAACTAAATTTTATAAATAGTAAGTAGCCTATATATTGGGACATCTCAAAATGGAAAATCAGCCTATAACTATGGGACGGAGGGAGTATATTTTATTATGCATAGTGTTTGCATAGTGCATGCATAGTGTTTGTATAGTAAAATCTTTTTATATAAAACAAAATACTTTTATAGAGTTATCTATTTTATTAGACAATAATTAAAATATATTATATTTTATTATGCATAGTATTTGCATAGTGCCTACATAGTGTTTGCATAGTAAAATCTTTTATAAGGTTATTTGTTTTATTAGATTATAAATAGAATATATTATATTTTATTTAAAAGATTTTGCTTTAAATATGGACCGTCAGATTAAAGTAAATCAATCTGGACCGTTCATGAGTTAGTTACTATCTTGATCCATTTTTCTATAAATAGAAGCTCATTCCTTCATTATTTTTCTTAATTCTTTGAAACTACAGAGAGAGAAACTATAGAGAGAAAGAAGAAAAGTGTTCTGCTTACTTCACTACTTCTATATCCAAAGTACTCTTCTTTCTAAGGTAGGGATATTATTTGTTGTACTCGTAAGGGATATTATTTGTTATACTCGTTAAGGGTATTCCTTCTTTCTTATTGGTGAAATTCTTTTGTTATTCCATTATTTATTATTCATTGGAATAACTTTGTATCTGTGAGATACCCTATACTTGGTGAAATTCTTACATTATTCCATTATTTATTATTACATTGGAACATCACATGCATGCATGCTTTTTCTGTGGGACACAGTTCCATTATTTATTATTCTATTGGAACATCACATGCGTGAGTTTTATCTTGGGACTGGTTCCATTCTTTATTATTCTGTTGGAATATCTCATCATGACGTTTACGTGGGACTGGTTCCATTCTTTATTATTACATTAGAATATCCTATCCTACATGCGCTTTTACGTCGGACATTGGTTAAGATTATTTATTATTACGTTTGAATAACTTTTGCTCTGTGCGGTCTATCGCATGCACCTCGGTGATTTCTTTTGTTATTCCATTATTTATTATACTCAGTTGGTTAAAACTTTGACTTCTATACTCCATGAAATTAGTGGAATTTCATTGATATTTGCGCTTCATCCAGTATCTTTTCATGGAAATATTCTTCTGAGCATTCTTGAATTTTACTCTACAAAGAAGTATCATGTTGAAAATTTGGACGTTATTAGTTCCTGGATAAATTAATTCTTGAACTTGTTTTTATTGAATTCTTATATCATTGTCATCATCTTCATGTTTATATTATGTTGAAAGTCATATGTGGCCTGTAGTGCATAGATGGACTTGGTATGATTATGACCAGGGATTATTCGGTGTAATCATGACCGTAATGTTACAAATGATGTGGAAAAATTCTTCATTGGCTCGTAGTACATTGATGGATAGTTGTAGGCATGATCATGACCATTAATGAATACACAAATATCCTTGGTCTGTAGTGCATGGATAATTTGTGGTCGTGATACTAAAGAATATCCTTGGCCGTAGTGCAAGGGTGATTCGATGATGTGGATTATTTATTAAGCTGAGTCCCAGCGATAAAAGTCATGAAAAACCTTTTAAATCATAAAAGATAGTAGATTTTATTCTCTACTTGACTCTTCTAATGGATTGCTTGTTCCGCTGCAGTTGAACTTGATGTTTGTTATATTGTATCAGTTTAACACTGTTTAAGGCTAATGATAATTTATTCTGCATTATTTTAGTCATAATATTTCTTACTGGGCTAGTTGAGCTCACCCTTTCTTTTTTTGTTCTCTTCGGGAAATGAGAATATATTTGAGACGAGTCTCAGGAAGCGGAGTGATGGACCAGATGATAGTATTAGTAGTCCTCACTATTCTGTTAAATAGTGTGACAATAAATGTATTGAGGACTTATTTTGAGTTTTAATGATGTCTAGAAGACAATGTTTGTATTAAAACTCACAGCTCATGTTGTATATTTAAGATTGTATTTGAATTTTGTACCATGTATTTGGCGACTCAAGATGGGTGATGTATACCTATTTTAGGGGCATCACAGTTGGTATCAAAGCTTAGGGATATGATCCCCTGGTGAGATGTGAGACAAGAACTAGGAGGGAGAGGCGGAATTCTTCGCTAGTATATTTCGCCTAAGTTTGTTTGATATTTAATTGGTCGGTCAGAGTATATGGATAATATGTTACATGTCAATTAACCTTTGTTTTGTGGCAGTATTTGGAAATGGCATCCGAAAATGTTGAGATAAGCAATGAAGCACATGAGACCGTTGAGACACCTTTAATCACTAACCATATTAATGTGATGTCAGACGAAGAAGAAATTAGAGAATCTACATGGTGCGTGAAGAACTAATAGTTGCACCCGATCTAGTTGCAGAGGTAGCAGCTGAGAGTGAGGAAGAAGAGGAATCTGAGGAGAATTTATTAGAAGAATTTTATGATCAAAATTTAGCATTACAAAATCGTATTCATGAGTTAGAACAACAGGCTGAAGAACGACAGGCGGTCGTGGAGCAAAGAGATGCAACCATTCAAAATTGTGTTACCCGATGGGCGATGCTTAAAAAGAAGCACTCTTTGGCAGAGTATAAGATATTAGAAATTTGGAATCGAGAATGCTATGATCAAAGTTACGATGAAAGCGAAATAAGCGAGCGAAGGAGAATAGATGATGCGTGGGTAAAAAGTTGCCGCTGACGCGTTGATATTGTCGAAAAAGACGTCCGATCCAATAAAGTCAAAATAGATGAAATGGATTTTGCTTTTTGGACAACAATTGGGAGAATTCAACATCGAATTCGGAATTACCCTGTACAGAACGGTCAACCCCAATTCAATATGGATCGGGGAGTAATGATTCAAATCATGGATCAGGAATGTGACGAAGCAATTAAGGGTGGAATGTAATCTATAGCAAAGTCAAGTCTAGCTGGGATGGTGACGCCAAAGAATGTCCCAGACAAGTCAAAATCGATAGTTTAAAAGAGAGTGTTTTTTTTGTGACGAGGAACACGAATGAAGTTATCACGGGTTAGTTAATTATAAATTCTTGCGAGTCTATGCCTTATTAAATACCGGTTCTACCCATTATTTTATCTCTCTTGCTTGCGCTCAACGTTTAAATTTGACTTCGGAGAAATTAAACTTTGACTTATTGGTTGAAACTTCGATATTAGAAACCTTCTTTACATCCACTATTTATAAATCTTGTTAATTCAAATTGACACTTTCACGTTACCTGTCAATCTTATCTCTTTGAAAATACTTCCCTTTGATGCGATTTTAGGAATCGATTGGTTAACTACTTATCATGATTTTTGTAAGGTTGTTAGCTTTCATATTCCTAACCAACATGTTATACGAATTCAAGCAACCAAACATCTAAAGTCAATCATTGTCATATCAAGCCATAAGTAAAGAGCCCCGGTCCTTTCGTTGTTGACTTTCTTGTGTGAAATGCACCAAAGCCAGACTTTCTGTAGGCGATGTCGTGAATGACGATGGCAAGTTGATAGGTATAAATGTGACGTACTATCCAAGTCTTGGATGAGGGTTACAGTTTTGAATGATATTTCTATTGTTAATAAATTTCCTGACGTATTCTTGAAGACTTCTTAGCCTACCCCTAGAGCGTGAAATCGAATTTTGTATTGACCCCAGTACAAAACCCATTTCTTAAACCTCAAATATTTCTTCAACTAAAATGAACGTAACATGAGCCAAAGACGTTGACTCGAGCTGTTGAAGATTACGATCATACCATTCAATATCATCGTGGAAGTACGAACGTGGTAGGCGACGCGCGTTGAGTAGAAGATCGTATGCGGTTACAAGTGCGAATATATGAACCCACGTGAAGATAACGAATATACGATTAGAATCGACTTTAATCGATAAAGTTAAAGTCGTTCAAGCTACATACTCAGAGCTGATGAATGTGAAGAAGAAGGTTCAAGAGGGCGTTATTCTAGAAACAAGAATCGACGAAGAGAGAAAATCTCAACCCTCGATTTAATTGGCCCATTTGAAATCCTCGATGAAGTAAGAACTGTGGCCTATAGACTCGTTTTACCGCCAAGTATGTTGCGTGTTCAGAACGTTTTTTTTCCGTATCAATGTTACGTATATATGTGGACGACCCGAACCACATTATTAAATTAGAACTAAACGATATAGCAGAAGATTTAACGTATGAGGAGATACGTGTTAAAATCTTGGATAAGAAGGATTGTATTCAACACTCAAAGGTTATACCTCAAGAATTAGAATCTGAAATGAAGTCAAGGTATCCTCACCTCTTTGGCATACCAGGAATGTATGTAAATTTCGAGGGTGAAATTTCATAAGGAGGGGAGATTGTGAGACCCCATATTTTATGAATAAAGATTTAATTTTCTCAAAATATTTTTTTGAATATTATGGTGTGGATTTGAGATAGTGTTATAGTTGTGGGTAGTATTTATAAATTTTGAAAAGTATGCAAGTTGTTGTATAATATTAGATTGGTGGGAATATTCTTTTTGTTGGGGAATATCCAGGTATGGCCAAGTACAATCATTGGTGGACCCCAATAACGGAATTATTATCGGATTCGAGAAAATGACAAAAATATTTTATAAAAATAACGGTGAAAGTTTTACGTTATCTTGTTGAACTACTCGATAGTAAAAATGCGATGTCTGGCGTGGTTGCATATTAACACTGCGGTATTGATTATTGATGCTTATGTGATAAGTCACTCAGTTTTGTTTTATTGATTTTATTAATGTAATAAAACAGAAAAGCTTTTTATATAAAACAGAATACTTTTATAAATTTATTCATTTTATTAGGCTAATAATAATTTTTTTTATATAAAGCAGAATACTTTTATAAAGTTATCTATTTTATTAGATAATAATTAGAATATATTATATTTTATTATGCATAGTATTTGCATAGGTACTGCATAGTGTTTGCATAGTAAAATCATTTTATATAAAATAGAATACTTTTATAAAGTTATCTGTTTTATTAGACAATAATTAGAATATATTATATTTTATTATGCATAGTGTTTGCATAGTGACTGCATAGTGTTTGCATAGTAAAATCTTTTATAAAGTTATTCATTTTATTAGATTATAAATAGAATATATTATATTTTATTTAAAAGATTTTGTTTTAAATATGGGCGTCAGATTAAAGTAAATCAATATGGATAGTTCATGAGTTAGTTCTTATCTGGGTCCATTTTTCTATAAATAGAAGCCCATTCCTTCATTATTTCTTACGAATTCACTGAAACTCTAGAGAGAGAAACTATAGAGAGAAAGAAGAAAAGTGTTCTGCTACTTCACTACTTCTATATCCAGTACTCTTCTTTCTAAGGTAGGGGATATTATTTGTTGTACTCGTAAGGGATATTATTTGTTGTACTCATTAAGGGTATTCCTTCTTTCTTATTGGTGAAATTCTTTTGTTATTCCATTCTTTATTATTCTGTTGGAATAACCTGTATACGCGGGATACCCTATACTTGGTGAAATTCTTCGGTTATTCCATTATTTATTATTCATTGGAACATCCACATGCATGCGTTTTATGCCGGACTGGTTCCATTCTTTATTATTCTATTGGAATATCACCGTCACGTGTGTTTCTGTGGGACTGGTTCCGATCTTTATTATTACATTGGAATATCCTATACGTGCGTTTTTATGGGACTGGTTCCATTCTTTATTATTCATTGGAATATCACATGCATGCATTTCTGTGGGACACAGATTCAGATTATTTATTATTCTTGTTTGAATAACTTTTTGTCTTTGTCTATCGCATGCACGATGATTTCTTTTGTTATTCCATTATTTATTATACTCAGGTTAGTTAAAACTTTAACTTCTATACTCCATGAAATTAGTGGAATTTCATTGATATTTGCGCTTCATCCAGTATCTTTTCATGGAAATATTCTTCTGAGCATTCTTGAATTTTACTCTACAAAGAAGTATCATGTTGACAATTTGGACGTTATTAGTTCCTGGATAAATTAATTCTTGAACTTGTTTTTATTGAATTCTTATATCATTGTCATCATCCTCATGTTTATATTATGTTGAAAGTTGCTCGTGGCTTTGTAAGTGCATAGATGGACTTGGTATGATTATGACCGAGGATTATTCGGTGTAATCATGCCCGTAATGTTACAAATGATGTGGAAAAAGTCCTCATTGGCCCGTAGTGCATTGATGGATATTTGTTGGCATGATCATGACGATTAATGAATACACAAATATCCTTGGTCCATAGTGCATGGATAATTTGTGGTCGTGATACTAAAGTTTGACGCCCCCTAAATAGGTCCAATCCACCCAACCTATTCTGAGTCGCCAAATACATGGTACAGAAAATAACTATAACTTTATTACAACAATTGTCGTGCAAAATATAACAACACATATGCTATGAGTTTTGATACAAATATATACCAACTGTGACTAACATCCCAACCTTGGATAACACGTCACAATGGCACCTTACATAAAGGTATAGTCAAAAACTGTTTTAGAAATTAGAATCTTTGGGAAGTGCTCAAGGAAACCTTCGTACATGGGAGGCCATGCGTCTAGGTTATAATAGATATCATATGGCCACAGAATTATCCTTGGTTGACCCAATAGACCCCAAAGAAAAATGAGAAGATTACTATCATATTCTTTCCAATGGTGAGTCTTTTCTTGACATATCATTATCTCCACTGTCTCTAATTGAGAATTAT
Organism: Panax ginseng; assembly: GCA_020205605.1. Classification (NCBI taxonomy): domain Eukaryota; kingdom Viridiplantae; phylum Streptophyta; class Magnoliopsida; order Apiales; family Araliaceae; genus Panax; species Panax ginseng. The sequence goes on from CM035145.1 coordinate 52,280,404, forward strand.
ACTTCAAACAAACACCAAGATTATAAAGGTAGTGCTCGTAGATATACTCAGCAAGTGGATGTGCACAACCCTGTCTTATGATGACACGAGGTTGTATGTCATTAGACATCTTGTATGATAGTGGCAAAACACCTCTCCAACGTTGGGTTCGCCTCACCCTATTTGATTCACCAAATATAACTACTAAATGATGACCACCGTTCTATTCCCCTGTTACCCCCGCTCGACCTAGCTACACTCTTATTACCTGAAAGGAATTATGAAGCAAAAGGGTGAGCACAACTAGCTCAGTAAAGAATATCATGACTAAAGATAATTAAATTATCAATAGCCTTCATCAATAATAAATCAGAGATTTAGAACATATGGTAGATGATAAAAAATTTCAACCATAGTTGCAGCAGAACGAGCAATCCATTAGAAGAGTCAAATAGACTATAAAGTCTATTATCTTCTCCATGTTAAAAATCCACCAACAATGTTTTATCCCTGTAACATCAATCAACAATTCTGGTCTATAATCATATGAATAACTCATAATCATAATTGTAGTTCTAAATTCCTCTTCTCATCCAGGACAAAGATAATTTTCATCACCTATCTTTACCTGAAACATCAAAGATCATGGTTACACCAAATCACATTTCCTGTTCATAATCATACTAATAACTTCATCTTTGCACTACGTCCAAAGATATTCGTCAACAGTTCATCTTTGCACCATCGGCAAAGATATTCAACATGTCATCTTTTGCACTACGGGCCAAAGATATTCATCAATGATTCATCTTTGCACCACGGGCCAAAGATATTCCTCAACAGATTCATATTTGCTTTCGGTGCCAAATATATTAATATCTCAAAGAAATATATAATCATTTTGAAATAATATAAACAATAATTATAACCATGTTGATCCATTCACCTTTGCACTAAAGCTAAAAATATTCAATTATAAATTCAATGGTCATGATCATACCCGTCAACAATTCAACTTTGCACTACTGGCCAAAGAGAACCCATAGTCACAATCATACCAATAATATACCCATCTTTACACTTAAGTCAAAGAGAAATTCCATCATTAGGGTTATAAAAATGTTATATATGATAATAAAAATAATATAATCAACATATAGATTTAACCTCAAGAGTAAGATTCATAAATCAACGATAATTTGGTCAGAAAAAGGAACCAATTTTGTCGTGAATAGTACTCGTGAATAGTAACTCATGAATAGTAACTCATAAATAGTAACTCGTGAATAGTAACTCGTGAATAGTAACCCCAACATAAAAAAGGTAGAAATTCCACAATAAAATCCATACCAATATTTCGGTATAATGATATTGAAAGAATAATATTTCTTAAGCTTATAAAAAATTAATTTTAATTGTTTACACTTTACTAAATAATGCATTTAATCATCCTAAAATGCCAAACTCATAAGATTTCATCACCAATAACCAAAACTCTCATCAAAAATCTGCATATACCTCATGTAGGATTCTCAAGCCATAAAATCCTATTTTCCAATTTTCTTCCTTCACCTAACATATTTAATTCATTTACTCATAACTAGTCTATTTTCATGAAAAATACCAAATCAGTCCCAAAAATATTTCTTTTCTGGGATTTAACAGAATATAGTCTCATATTGAACATATATTTTTCCCGGAATTTTTAAAATTTATTTACTATTTTTTATATGGCCAAAACAGCCGAATATTTAGACATTTATCATAAATAATAATTTTATCCAAAAATTCCGAAATTTACAGAGTATACTTTTTTATATACATGTACTCCCAATAAAAATTTGATCAATTTTGGAGTTAACCACAAGGAGTTATAAGGGTTTTCTTTTAAAATAGTCTTTTCCCGTAAACTTCATAACTCTTAATCTATACATCCAAAAATCGCCATTTTTGGACACAATCAATAAAACTCATTAAATTATCATTTTAAATTTTTTCAAAATTTTTGAAGGTCTGAAAAGTTACGAAACATGAAAAACATAACAACCCTTAAAATCCTTTACCTCAAAAGAGCAGTACTTTTGACTTGAATATCAGATATAATGCTGAACGAACTTGAGCCGTATAGCAACACTCAAGATATCTAAATACTCACAAAAATATGCTTGATAATATAGAGAGAAAGAAAACTTGTTTCTGGTGTGATTTTCAATTCTAACATAAGCACCTATTTATAGGAAAATGCTAGAACGCCAAAGGAGACTAAATTAATAAAATAATAATATTAATTATTCTACGCATGCTGCTATGAAGCCCAACATTCTTGAAAACCAATTCAGCACACCTCAATTGATTTCCAGCACATTTTTGTACACCAACCAAAATGGGTCCCACCCAAATTAAATAAAAATTATTTTATTTTCCGAAACTTCAACAATTCATAGAAAATAGCCCGATTATCAGAAAAATACGAATTTTATGTCCATTCTGCCTGAAATCAAATTCTCTACAACTTTGTAGCTTTGAGTTTTTCCAAATTCCAAACCAAAAATATCCGAAATCTACAAACGGATGATTTTTAATACCTCCACACCACAAAATACTGATAAAACACCTCAGCATTAATTCCTTCATTTTTATCCACATAAAAATAAATATATCCATCATTTATATCCACATAAAATAAATATTTCCTTATCATATAAATCAATAATTAATTATTCACAAATAATATTACGAATCACAATTATGATAACTAAGTAGTTCCCAAAAAGAGGGGCTTTCAGATAAGGATTTCTCCTTCTCATTGGTAGCGCAATTAGGTGACCAAACCTCTCCTTGTGAGAACTTTCTAGACATTGCCAATAATGCTATCTAATAATATTATTCAAATAATATGAATTATTGATCCGATAATGGAGAATCTTGTGCGATGACAATTATTGAAACAACAATAATATAAAATATCAACGCAACAATTATTGAATCAATAAAATAAAATATTGAATAGTAATTACTGTAACAATTATTGAGTAGTGCCTTCTTACGTAAGAATCAATAATTTAAAAATACTATACAATACCGTGTGTTACTTTGCAATAACGCGTATTACTGTATTTTAACCACCGGATATTCCAACAGTGTTAACGGTAACAACTACGCCGCTATTTGTAAAGACTCAAATTTGTCTTTTTCTTCATCTAACAGTTATCCGTTATGGGGCCCAAAAATGGTTGCGCCGTCGTACGAATATTCCCCGACAGAAAGAATATTCCACGACCAAACGAATATTCACCGACAACAATGAATATTTTATAACCACTTGCGTATTTTGAAAAAAAATCATATATTACCCTTAACTTTAACCTTTTATCAATTTAACCATTTACTGAATAGTAATTAAAATAAAAATTGAATACTTTTATTTCATAAAATTCGGGGTCTTACAAAAGAATATCATTGGCCGTAGTGCAGGGGTGATTCGATGATGTGGATTATTTATTAAGCTGAGTCCCAGCGATAAAAGTCATGAAAAACCTTTTAAATCATAAAAGATAGTAGATTTTATTCTCTACTTGACTCTTCTAATGGATTGCTTGTTAGGTGCGATTAAACTTGATGTTTGTTATATTGTATCGGCTTTTAACCTTTGTTTAAGGCTAATGATAATTTATTACGCATTATCTTAGTCATAATATTTCTTCTTTGGGCTAGTTGAGCTCACCCTTTCTTTCTTTTGTTCTCTTTAGGAAATGAGAATATAATTTGAACGAGTCGGGAAGAGCGGAGTGATGGACGGATGATAGTATTAGTAGTCCTCACTATTACATTAAATAGTGTGACAATAAATGTATTGAGGACTTATTTTGAGTTTTAATCTTTAGAAGACAATGTTTGTATTAAAACTCATCTTATGTTGTATATTTAAGATTGTATTTGAATTTTGTACCATGTATTTGGCGACTCAAGATGGGTGATGTATACCTATTTTGGGGGCGTCACAGATCTTCTGTTAGCTTGCATGTCATTCGTTGAGTGCTCTCTGGTTTCCTTGGATGTAACATTGCAGTGCCGACCAGAGGCTTCATTCCTTTGGATATTCTGGGAGTGCTCATTAGTTGAGAATCATATTTGCTCTACGATTTTACCTATGCATTGTGAGCACAACGATTGAGGTCGTAGTTTTGCACTCTATGATTCAGCTTCGGCTGTGCAGACACTACGACTCCTAGATCAGATCTTGACACTCTACATTTTCTGCCTTGTGTTTGTTGTCTTTATCTAATCTTGTTCGACTACGATCTCTGCATGTAAATAGACTCTATGAACTCAGAGTGTGATCTACGATCCTTGACTTGGCTTCGGCATCAGTAGACTCTATGACTCAGAGTGTAGCCTATGTTTCTGACTTGGCTTGGCGAGAGTTGGTCGGCTCGTGGCGGTTGTCTCTACGATTACGAACATAACTTCCTCGGTTGACTTTGGCCACGAGGAAGTTCTACTCGACACTCTACGATCCTTCATCGTCTCCCTGGCGATCTACGAACTCGAGATCTACTATCTTGCGAGACTACGATTCTGCCTCGACGGCTCTCGAGTTTTCCTTGACTCTCCTGGCAGACCCGATTTCTGGTGTAGTGCTCGACGATCAGACAAGCCTATCTATTACATCATAAGATCAACCTAACATGCTTGATCTTTCTACTTTTATAGTCCTTGTACATCATTTCTTTTTAAGGACTTTACAAAGCTGTTTTGCTTATGTAGGATCAACCTAACATACTTGATCAATTCATTCTAAGTCCTTGTACACATGTTTCTATTATCTATCAAAGGACTTTCTGACTTTTTCTTAATGCAAGCATACTTGCATATTCATTCATATATATATATCATAATCAAATCATATATAAATAGGAATAACATTCACATGCTTATTCGACAATCTCCCCTATTTGATTATGACAAAAACAATAAGTGCATATGCATGTTATGAATGAATCTTATATCGGTGAGCAATTGTATTTCTAAAGCAGAGATAATCATGAATGTCATTTATAATGATATGGAATTTAATACATTAAGACATTTTACATCACGGATCCGAACATACCTAACTAGTTAGAGATGTACCTCTTTGGCTCCATGTATGTTTTCGGGATGTACATTGATCATTTATTCATCTATTTGTTCTTCTTGCTCCTTCTCCCCCTGGGATGATGACCTTCTGTCTTTGCTTAGCTCCACTTCACATGCTCCCCCTGGGATGATGACCTTTCTTAACATGCTCCCCCTTAGACTCTGCGATCATGTGATCATCATCTTTTGGCTCCCCCTCAGATGATGACTCTGCCTCTTCTTCTGCTGTCTGCTTCTTTGACTTCTTCTTTACTATCATTCTGCTCTTCTTGCTCTTCTTTGAGTGCCTCTTGCTCTGCCTCTTTCTATGCCTCTTTTCTCCCCCTTTTTGTCATTAATCATTTGGGAGAGCTGCTCCATGTTGGACATAAGCTGCTCCATCAGGTAGGAGGAGTTGGCAACTTCAAACTTGAGTTCCTGTTGGCCTAGCTCAAGTTTGTCTTTGAGAAGGACTTGCTTCATGTCGTCAATCTTGTCGAGAGAGGCGTGGATACATTCTTCATTGGTATACGTGCTCGTAGAGCTTTGCCTTTGATCTTGTATGGCCTTGAGATAGATGTTATCTCTCTCTTTGATTTTGAGAGATACATCGAGCCATTAGTAGATTTGAAGCTTGTTACGAGATGAAATATCTCCTCATCTTTGTCGACACCATTTTGACTCTTCATTGAATAGAGATATTTTCTCGATCGGCACATTCATTGATTCTTCATTAGTTCTTCTCCACAGATATTTTGATTATCTGGTTGAGCGGACCTGGGTTGAGCATTAGTTTGAACTCTACGATTTTCATTCTTGGCCAGATTTTCAAAGGTGTTGAGAATCTGAATAATCGTTGAGTACCAATCTTTGGTTGAGGATGAGGAATGTCAGATGTAGTGTTTGGCGGATGGAGGCTTACGATTTTGACCTTGAACACCATCAGCAGTAGAGTGAATAGACTCTACGATCATCTCCTTGATCATGTTTCTGCTTCCTTGAGAGTCCACTCTACGATCGTAGGGGATATAGTGATTTCCAGCATGGCGATAAACTTTGAAGTGGGGTTGGTTTGTGATCATCTTTGTAGCAAAAATTTTTACCCTTGGGAAGTTTTGTGCCACCAGCTCCATGCTTGGAAAGTGAGAGTAGCACTAGTTGAGATAGCTTCCATCTCCTTCAGTATGGGCCTTTAGCCATGGCATCCATTGGAAGAACCATCTCATTAGCAAGTCGTCAGGATTATAGAGAATGGTCGAGCAGTCTAGCTCCATGTTGTTCCAGTTTTTAGTTATGTCAAAGGTAGTCATTCTTACTACCTACCTTGTTGTTCATCTCCATAGTTCACCCATCTTTACGGTGGAGCTTATAGTGGTTCATTTGAGACTTCCACCACTATTCTTCTGTTGAATCTTGCTGGTGAGAGGACAGGATAAGATTCTAGTTCCTCTGATTCCTGATTTTCAGAATTGGAATCATTCTCCATTTCTTCTCTCTCGGAGCCTGAACCATCTTTATCATTTCCAGTAGTGAATCCTTCTTGCTGCATTTCATTTCCAGAACCTTCTTCAGCAAGATCTTCCTCTGATTCATCTTCTTCATTGCTAGTCCTATCTTAGCACTTTCTTCCTGTGATACAGACTCATCATCACTTAATTCAATGACGACATTTGATTGATCACTGCTCCTTTTGGAGGCAAATTTGGCTTGCAGTCTGTAGCTCTTCCTTCTTCTTGGAGGTTCAGTTTTGGGAGAGTTAGACTCCTCTTCCTCTTCAGACTTGGAAGCCTTTGGTTCATTAAAAGAACTTCCTTTGATTTCGGCGAGGCGAGGAAGGGCATGTTCTTCTTTCTTGAAACAACATCATTTCGACCCATTATCTGGGCTTGTTGGGGCGATTGCATTTGGGGATGGAGTTGGGTCATCTTGAATTTCTTCTTCTTCATCGGAGAGTGATTGCTTCGAGGATTATAGCAGGGCTTGAGCATTCCTCTTCATCGCGAGATCTTTGAATTTTCATTCATTAATCCGAACTTCACCTTGGATTTGGATTTGGTTTGTGGGGACTCGGCCTTGACATCTGTCTCCTTTTCTTCTGCTTGACTCTCGTCCTTCTCTTCATCGGGATGTACTATTTTTTGGGAAGAGGGTTGGTTTATTTTCCACCTTAGCTTTCTTTCTTAATGGCTCTTGAAGCGACTGTTGCTTCTTCTTCTTTGCTTTGTGGTTTTGACATTCGGGACTTTTTCTTCTTTATCCTTGTCCTTGGAGGAGACTTCTTGATGGGGCCTTGGTTTTTCTTCACACCTCTGGATTTCTTTTACATTTGGTGTGGTTGATGTTTTGACAGTAGAGTCATCGGACTCGAGCTTTCTACCTCTTATGTCTTCTCTTCTTTCTGAGAGAGCCTGCTGCTTTGCTCCCGGTTTGTCGACCTTACGGTTCTCCTTGGGGTTTTCTTCCAATTCACAAATAATTGTGGAGACATCACTTTGTGAACATTCAAAGGCTCTCCTCATCATCCTTGATCTTCCTCCTAGCTTCTTCTTTATCACAATACTCGGTGGTCTTCCATGAAACACCTTAGTCGGGGGTTTTTCGGTGGACTTCTTTACTCGAGCTTTTCTACCCACTTGGAGATTTGATCGAACAAGATAGCTCCAAAGTTAATTTTTTTCTTCAGAACTATTGCTGACATTATCTTCAACTGTTGGTCAAGCACAGTATCATGTGCATTATCCTTGCATAATATACATTTGCCCACTATCTCTGTAAGGAACTCGTACTCTTCTGGAAACTCCTTCTTCTTCATGTCTTTCAGACTAGAATTTCTTTGGTACCCCATGATCTCCTTTGCTTGTTCCGTATCAACATCATCAAGGCTCTTCGGTCCTTGGTTAGGAAAACCTAGGCATTGATTGAGGTCGGAAGATTTGACTTTAGAGTGACCTTTGACCTTGGTAGAAAGGGTTAGGAGTTTATGGAGGCATTTGAGTAGAACTCTTTAACGGTCGGCGTATACTCGAGAGTGCTAGCCTCAAGGCATTACGAGAATCGACTTTCTTCACAAGTTCGAGAATGTCTACGAACTTCTTTTCGGATTTCTCAAACGACTTGGTTCTGAGTTGAATGCCAGTGATTACTCGCCAGTTTTCCATTTGAGTAGTTCGAAGAATGTGGGTATTTGATTCAGAGAGGTTTATAAGAGATGGCTGATTATGATTTGGTAAAGCTTTGGAGTGTTAACCTATTTTGGCTCTTGAGAGGATTTTAGGGTTTGAAAATGGGAAGGAGAATGGTTCGATAGCTTCTAATAATTGTTTGCAGATTTCAATTTGTCTTTATGGAAGTTCCTTCTAACTCTGCATAACCAGTGATGTGTCAACCGACCATTGGTTGCACGATGCCCAGTAATGAGCTGTAACCCCCCATAACTTTTCTGTTAGATATTTCTTTTTAGAAGAGTAGGCGTTTAATCGGCGTGGCTTTGATTGATTGACCTTTTGATTCGTGAAGTAGCATGGTAAGGCGACTATGGACTCTACGTTTTCCTTTGATGACTCAACGATCAACTTTTGAGAGATGCTGTAGTGGATGGCTTTGACTTTTATCCTCATTTTGATATAGCATAGTTTGATCACCGATATATTCAAACTTATCTCCTCATTTTGAATGGTTGAGCAATTGTCTCATTTTCCAAGCTTCTTGTGAAATAGAGTACCCTTTGGTAGGACTACGATCGTCTAGTTGTCTTCTACGATCGCTGAGGTTGCACTGCGATCGTGGATTTCTCTTCAACCTCGACTCTACGATCGTTGGCTATCTTGGTCCTTGAGATGAACTTGATCAAGCATTTCTTACGGGTCAAGGTAGCTCGGGAAGGGCCAACCTCTTAGAGTGAGCTAAAGGGTTGGGTTTGTCCACGAGGCGCTTTCGGATGAAATACTTTAGAAGTGATTTGCAATGATATCTCATTTGACCTTTTACGGTGGGGAGGTCCTCTACCAACTTTGGACAATTGCATTTCTTTGTAATCGTGGTGTCCTCTGCTTCTACTATCTGCGATCGGATGTTTGATCGTAGGCACTCCATGATTTTTGAGTTGGGTGGTGAAAGGTTATCGATAGTACGTTTTGAGGCGTTCCTCTTGACTATGGATCTTCATTTGGTTCATCGACCACAAAGTTTTGGGACTCTGTAGCTGGTACATTTCTTCATAGTATAACTCAGTGCTGTTGTTTCTCAACAGATCATTGCTCCCCATGGTTGATGTTGTCTTTCCAGATAGATATGATTCCCTTTACTTTAGGTTCATTTGAAGGCAGCCTCACATATCTCCTTACATTTGGAATCACAATTATCACTTAGATCTCTCCTTGTATCGTAGAACATGGATATTTTCAAGGGTGATCACTCTACGATCTTTTGTGACACTCTGACGTAGTCTTCTTTGACAGTCTTGTGTTTGTGAGGTTCTGCTTTCGTAATGAATTCCTCTTGACTGATGCTCGATGATCCTCTGTTGTGAGCTCCCTTGAGGATTCTTCTCATATAGCATGCCTTTCTTGATTTGAGCATATAGGACCCTTTTCATCTTTGGTTGCATGGCCTGCTCCCATATACAGATTTGCAGCCATGTGAGCTTTACTCAGGTTAGCTCAATGGGTCTTCAAGGACAGGCTTGGACATATAGAAATTTTATCAGAATCACTTCTGAGCAGTCCTTAGCCTTCTGCTGGTTGAGTCTTCTTGACTGAAGTCTCCTGCTTCAGCATTCCTTAGTGTGGTCAGACAGACCAAGTACCTGCAGGTTTAAATATATTTCTATTTTTGGTACCCATAATTAAATGGGTCCTGCTAGGTTAGTTTTCTAAACCCTGTTCCTCTTATATTTGGATAATCATCACATTTATCACCAACAACATATTCATGCATAAAACTAGTTTTAGATAATACATTTTGATATGCATGAAGGTGAGTGTGTGTAGATTTGACATTTAATAACACACTCTTTATCTTTGATGGTTTCATCATTTCTTTGGGTTATGTTCACAATGTTTAAGTGTTCACAGTGAGAATCAACTCTACGATTTAGGAGTATCTAGTTGATTCATGGAGGTGATCGGTTTCTACACATCATCGAGATACTCTTTTTAGGCTGATCATACTCTGTGTGTTATCAATCACTTAAAACAAGGATTTGTACATACGTCTTAACCCACACCGACAAAGATTACTTCACATAGAATTAATTTGGCTGTGATGCTCTTATGCCCCATTTAGATTTCCTTGAGGTGTCATCTTCAACCTAAAACTTGGATGGAGTGAAAGTTTATAGACATTTGAGTTTCCATCCTCAGGGTACTTTCTCTCTTCACCTTTTTAGGTAGATTATGACTTCTTGACAGAATATTGTTATGGTTCATAAGAAGGTGCATTTATGATGTACACATGTATAATAGTGAGGAATCGTACCTTTTTCTTATCGGTCTCTTATGATCATTTATCTTAGATATCTTGAGTTTAGGCATTGATGTGCATAGCTTCACATTTGCTCTTTGTGACTTGTTGCTCTTGTTGGCCTTTAATCAATCGGTCGTGGTCTTGCGAGTCACGGGCTTTAGGAGAATCTCGACATCTTTAGTTCTTTGACATCTTCGGTTCACAAAGTTTGCACCCATTTCTTTGGTTGGCGGACATACGTTTGAGAAGATCTTCTTTCTTCTCTGGATAAGCATTTCTTAGCATGTATGGCCTTTTCATCTTTCGAAATTTGGAGGATGCTTGACTCTTTGTCGTTGATGTCTCTTGAGCTTTCTAAATGCGGTCTTTGGACTACAAGATTGATTATGAGCGAGGATTGGTCTTGTTGATGTAACAATCGAGAACATGGACCAATCTGAGCGACTTCGGATGTATATACACATTTAACCTATACACGATATTTCCAGCGTGTGAGCTCATACGCATATAACAAGTTACTTACTACTAAACTAAGTTTAGAACAATGTTTGTGCACAGGATCGGACTCAAAGCGATTAGCTTTTGAATATAGCATGAGAACTGCTTTGATACCAATTGTTAGTTCGATAAGCACTGATAGATCTAGAAAGGGGGTTGAATAGATCCTTTTTAATTTCAAATACTTTTCTCTTTTATTTTGTATTGCTATTAAATTAGCATATGACAAACATAAGAATCTTTTTCAAGCACAATGGAATAAGTAAAAGATCCCTTCATTGATATATTCATAATCATACATACATTGTTAAGTAGAGTTAGTTAGGTTGTAAGTAGTTAAAACATACATAGCAGATTATAGCGAGTTATAGTACATAATGTAAATGACATAATGTAAAAGACCTGAGGGTTTTAAGTGGTTCGGAGACTCGAGCTCTAATCCACTCTTACGCTTTCAACTAGCGAGATTTCCACTAAGGAAGGCGGCACCACGAATCACTAAGATTCCTTGAGGCCGGTGACCTTGGGACTTTGATTCACTAAGAACTCTTCAAGGCCAGTGACCTTGGAACTCCTCTAGTTTCTAGGAACTCTTCAAGCCAAAAGGCTTGGAACTTCATTTAGTCCCTCAGGACAAGGACCCTCTCAGGCCACAGCTTCTTGAGTTGAGTTGTTTGTTGTTTGTTGGAGTTGGTCTTTGGTTGCTAAGATGTCTTCATGCTCTCGAACATCTTACATACTTAGCGACTTGGCGTGATCATCCTTGAAGTGCGGTTGAGTGTTGCATGATGCTCGACTTCTTGATTACTCAACCACCGGATGATCCCTTGATGATTGCCTTGAAGATCATTCCTCTTGATACATGATGGTTGCACATGATGGGTTTCTAAGATGATTTGTAAGCTCTTCTACGCTAGGTACTTAGAAACTTTCTCATATTTTGCCACCATGATGGCGTTTGTGATCTCCCTTCTTGATACTTGATGTCTTCTCATGATGGACTTGCTAAGATGTTGTGAGCTCTTCTCTATGGTACTTAGAGTCTTCCATGATGGACACCAAGATGACATGATGCTCTTCTTTCTCTCGGCGATTTGAGAACACTCTTCTTGTAGTAGAACTCTCACTTCTACATTGTAGAACTCTCACTTCTACTTCTTCCTTTGTATGTCTCTAAGTGTTCTTGGTGGATCGTAGAGTGAGCCTTCGGACTCACTATTTTACATGGTTTAGAAACAGGTCCACCGTTACTCCAAACTTCGGCAACTCAATGACCTTGATCTTTGAAGCTCTAGTGATTTATACTCCTTCCCGATCCTTGGTTGGAAAGTAGCCGTTGAAAGCTATTCAAATGTCTTCATAGATCTCGAGTTCTTGAGGTAGGCTAGCGATGTGACAAGTCATACTTTCTCGACATTGTAGTCTCTTATTTCACCTACCCATCGAGAGATGTCACTTTAATGTCTTGGGCGGTCGAAGACTTTATTTCCTCCTCGCCGATTTCTCGATCGGAGGTTGTCCCTTTACATCGATGCTCTCGATAAGCTCTTGTCCGAATATTACCCTTGATTGAGCCGTTGCCAATGCTTTGGTCTTGACTATTCAAACTCTCTGATTACGATGCATGTCTTGAGAGGACTGATCGTAGTGTCATGTTATATTGGTGGTAGAACAACACTACGATCTTGAAGAGTGTTGATTGGATCTTAAATATGAACACCTCTTCCTTCTCTTATGCGATACTTGACACTTACATTTTGCCTCAGCGGTTCTCGAATCTTGATGACTTGACTTCCTTATTTCGGCCCCTTACGAATAGCAAGACACTTGATTTGTGGCGTGTCATTTCGCTTTCTCCTTGTGATCTCCGTTCACTTTGATCATCGATGGGTGACCCGATGCTTAATCACTTTAGCCTTGTTCTTGAGAAGTTATCCGGTATCTCTGTATGTACTTCATTGAGTTCTTTCTTTGTTTGGCAAAACACTACGATCTGGTTGCTTCCAAGATCGTTGTCTTCTCTCTCTTGGCAGCTCTCTGCACTTCTTGACTTTTCTTAGTCGATTCTTTGAAGTCTTCTTTGATCTCCTTGTGGAAGACTTCATCTCGAATGGCTTCTGACTTCAATCTTGATCTTTGATTGGGTTGGTGCTTAGATCTTCTGTTAGCTTGCATGCCATTCGTTGAGTGCTCTCTGGTTTCCTTGGATGTAACATTGCAGTGCTGACCAGAGGCTTCATTCCTTTGGATATTCTAGGAGTGCTCATTAGTTGAGAATCGTATTTGCTCTACGATTACGCTTTATGCATTGTGAGCACATCTGATTGAGGTCATAGTTACGCACTCTACGATTGACCGGTTTGTGCGAGACACTTCGACTCTAGATCGAGATCTTGACACTCTACGTTTTCTTCCTTGTGCTTGTTGTCTTTATCTGATCTTGCTCGACTACGATCTCTGCATATATTCAATAGACTCTACGAACTTAGAGTGTGATCTATGATCATTGACTTGGCCCGGCATCGATAGAACTCTACGACTCGAGTGTAGCCTACGTTTCGACTTGGCCCGGCGGAGGTTGGTCGGCTCGTGGCGGTTTGTCTCTACGATTACGAACATGACTTCCTCGGTGACTTGGCTCACGAGGAAGTCTACTCGACACACTACGATCCTTCCTCGTCTCTCTGGCGGTCTACGAACTCGAGATCTACTATCTTGCGAGACTACGATTACGCCTCGGCGGCTCTCGAGTTTTCCTTGACTCTCTGGCAGACTTCGATTTACAGTGCGAGTGCTCGGCGATCGAGACAAGCCTATCTATTACATCATAAGATCAACCTAACATGCTTGATCTTTCTACTTTATAGTCCTTGTACATCATTTCTTTTAAGGACTTTACAAGTTTGTTTTGCTTATGTAGGATATAACTTCGATTGGGGAAGATTCCATTAGATTAGATTAAAGTATATTAGAACCAAAACCCTAGTTCTTATTAGATTTGGAGATTGAAGCAACTTGGAGACCATTGAAGATTCAAAGTAGAAGCAAAGATGGAGCATCAATTCGGCAAACAACAGATTCTATCTTTTTCTCTTCTTCTATTTTTATCTTTTAATGTTTATTCAATTGTGGATTCTTAGTTTTAATTCATTAATCATGAACTAAATCTTTTGTTTAAGGTTACAATGGATCGTATTGCATAGTTTATTTTAGTATGTTTCTCTATTAATTATTGTGATTATTCTTGGATTGTCTATTATGATTTGTGATGAATTGCTTAATTGTCTAGCTAACAATTATCGTGATAATCTATATGAACTTGAGAGATGAATTATAGATTTAGATATGATCATAGTATCATGTGATTGTATTTTCTGCATGGCATTGGAATACATAATTTATGTCTAGGATAGAGATATACATATACATCGCATGTAATTAAATAAAGAACTTGTGCTTAAAATCCTCTCTTTTTTTTTTCTTTTTCTTTTTTTGCTAAATTTGTTTGTGTATTAAATTGCAAAATAACTAAAGATATTACAATAAAGATCACAACATAGTCCTCTTTCTGCCGAGAGGACTAAAACACCTAGAAAAAACTAGGAAACCAAATGCCTAACCTAAATACACGTTTCCTTCGGTCTGAGGCTAAGCAATTGAAAATAACTAAAATAAACTAGTTACATAAATCAATCCCATAGATAAGCTATCCAAATAAACAAAATAACATGAGCCAATCAACAGAAAACACAGCTCACAAGGGCAGACCCACGATCCAATACGATCCAAAGGAAACCAATTCAAATTTTGAAGCAGCATTAGATATTTGAAAGCCTATGGGCCCCATTGAAATAACTAGCAATCCCACTAACACATCCACATGTTGCTAAGGAAACCACATTCAGATTATCAGCAACGTGGGGCCCAATGCAAAAAACCATAACCAACAGAGACCCACTAACACATTGTCCCAGACTGAAACCGTGAGCCAACAAACCAGCCATGAAAATCATCTGCTGCTACCCCAACAGGTACCAGCAAAATGGTTACGATGAGAAGGGCTCCATCCGCAACCCCACCATAAAGACCATTGAACACCTTGAACAAATAGCATCAATTGATAAGAATAAGAACATGTTAATATGAACAAAGGAAAAGCAACAAAGACGAGACTAGCAATCCAGGCAATCAATCGGCCAAAACAAAATTAACAAATCGAACTTATTGGAACAAGAACCCCTCTCAAGAACAAACCCAATCAACCGAAAAATAGAAATAAACCATATAATCATAACGAACTGATAAGGCCACCAGAACTGCTAAAACACCAAATTGACTCCACTAAAGGAAAATAACAAGCAGCAAAGGGGAATCAACTTGGGTAATCGTCAAATTGATTAGACCCGCCGAAGAAAACTTTAATTTAAATCAATTTAAAACTTCACCACAGCAGAGCCACACCATAATGGACCAAACACAGCTCAAAACTGAGGCACCAAAACCAGATCCAAACTGCTCAAATCGAAAACCATCAACATTCTCCCCTACTAACATGAGCCAGATGAGAATCGCTAGTAGGCCACTGGATTTTGCCTATAAACTAGCAAGAAAATACCTTCTAGGAAAGTATATTAGGAGATGCCAGATAACCTCAAAATATAACCAAGAATGAGAAGGAGAAAGGCATTAAGAGAGTGGGTGGGCCAATTTAAGAGCAAGGCTGAGAGTGAATATGCCAGATGAGGGTGGGGGCCATGGAGACACTAGATCCATTACTCAAGGTCTAAAACATCAACTGCCAAACCCAACCTCAAGAGCCCAAACCAGATCAGATCCAAACCTCAGACAGAGGCATAGGTGGGCCATAGGTTAGTGCTAGAGATTAGAGGCATAACATGGAAGACGATGAAGAAAAGGATAAAGTGGAATGGACAGAGGGGGGTCAAGAGAAAAGGAGGAGCTTCTCTCACTACCCTACTTGGAACCCTCTCTCAAATCCTCTTTAATTGTAATTCACATAGAGATATAATGAATTAGTTAATTAGGGTGTTCTACTTAATTCTATCATCTGTGGATTTAAGTTGATTTGAGTATGATGCATTGAGAGATAGTCATATTTACTTATGTGTTTTTGATTAACAATTCAGAATAGTGAGCATAATTGATAAGAAGGGCATTAATTTAAGTGAAGCAATAAGTGAAATTATGATCTTAAATTTTCATAATCTGATTTTTTAACTAGTGGTAATTAGGATTAGTTTCATTAAATAATTTAATTCATAACCTTAAATGGATTGTTTAAATAAAATTAGTTTGGTTAGGAGTTAATATTGGTAATTAGTATTAATAATTCCTCGTGGGAACGATACTCTACTTACACTATATTACTTGTTGACCACATATACTTGCGTGTTGTGCATAATTAGATTTTACCCAATAAGTTTTTGGCGCCGTTGCCGAGGAATTAGTTTAAAAGTTTTTGCCAATATAAGCTTCAATCAAATTAGTTTTAATTTAAACTTTTTTTTTGCTAAATTTAGACTGAAATAAATAAATGGGGGATTACAAAACCTCATGGGAGAAATCCAATCAGAATATAACATAGACATCATAGGTCAGGCCCTATGATGTAAGGACTATAAAAGATTACAGGCAGACGCCCAAACAGACAAGAGACATAGCATGCCAAAGCAAAAACAAGAAACAATCGTTAAGACGCCCGAACACGGAACTCTTGCCTCGCATTTGACCATTTAAGCCCATTCTCGACACGATGTCAAAAGCCATCCCAACAAAGCTTTATGCCTTTGAATAATCCAATAAACCATCTGGTCAAAGTCTAAGCCCCACCCATGCAAAGCCCCATATGGCCAAAGCACCCTACTCCCAACACCCCAACTGGCCGAAGCCGAAGCTACACCAACCCGAGCCTTTCTTGCTGAAGTCTAACCCTTCCGAGCCCCTCAAGGTCGTAGCCCCACCCTTCCAAGACCCCCCTTGGCCAAAGATGAAAACCCACCCAACCGAGTCACCACTAAGCCTAGGAACTAGCAACCAAGTCCCACTCATAACACAGACAGGACACAAAATCGATAACACCAGAGGACCAATTAGAAACAGTATGCGAGCGGATTGCCTTTCATGCTAGCATAAATCCACTCCAACTGCAACAGAGCCCAACTCGGCATACCATCCCAGCTGAAGCCAATGCCCACTGAATAGGCCAACAAACCATTCATTCCAAGCCAACATAGATCCACTCCAAATGCCATAAAGCCCAACTCGGCCTCCCATACTCCTCCAGACAATGGAACCTATAGCTTCTCTCAGCCACCCACCATATAATAAGCATCCCATTCATCTGGAACAAGCCAACAACCAATCAAGGAAAGAACCTTATATGGAAAGATACCAATAACAAGGCTTATCTTTAACCCTCTATAATTTAAGATTACTATCCAGTCTACACTTAATAGTATGCATAATGTCTTTGACAATGGTTTGAGAAGGGCTTGCTTTGTTAGAGAAAATCCTAGCATTACGCTCATTCCATAGCCTATACACAACAACAGCAAATCGAAGATGGGTTAGACTATGCAGAAAGTTGGACCTAGAGAAGTGTATAAGGTAGGAACTCAAAGAATCCCAACTCCTGTTACTACCCCTCCAGCCACAGCTTCTCATAATATGGATGAGGACACGGAATGAGAAGCTACAGTTAAAAAATAAATGGTCGAAAATTTCCTGATCATTATGACAAAGCACCCAGATGGGATTAACATGAATCCCAAAGCTGACAAGTCTATCAAGAGTGCGCAACCCTTTCTGAAAAGCCAGCCAAAGGTTGAAAGAGAAACGAGGCATAATCAATTTGTGCCAAACTAACTTTGCCCAAGGAGCTTCAGAACCCTCCCCCCTAATCGAATTCAAGATAATAGCCACCTTAACCTCGGAGGCCTTAGTATCATCCCATAAGATCTGATCCAAAGAGGTGGAATCACAGTGCCTATTAAAATCAAACCTCTCCCTAAATTCAATAATATCCTAGTGGTTGGAAGAGGGAAGAGCCCAAGAAGAGTTGTAAGACCCCAACTTTTATGAATAATGATGAATTTTCTATAAATATCATTTTTGAATATTATGGAGTGAATTTGATATAATGTTATAGTTGTGGGTAATATTTATAAATTTTTCAAAGTACGTAAGTTGTTATATAATATTCGATTGGTTGGGGAATATTCGTTTTAACAGGGAATATTCGTACGACGCCACAATCATTGGTGGACCCCACAACGAAATTATTGTCGGATTAAGAAAACGATAAAAATATCTTTTTATAAATAACTGGTGTAGTTATTCTGAATTAACAACATTGGAATACACGGTGGTTAAAAAACTGAGAATCCGCGTTGTTACGTAGTATAGCACCGGTATTGCATAATATTTTTGAATTATTTGATTCTTACGTGAAAGGCACTACTCGATAATTATTACGATAATTCTTTGTTTAATATTTTATTATTATTGTTTCAATAATTGTCTTTTGCATGATATTTTCCATTATCAAATCAACAATTCATATTATTTGAATAATATTATTAGATAGCATTATTAGCAATGTCTACAGAAAGTTACATCGAGGAGAGGTTTGGTCACCTAATTAAGGGCAAGATGAGGAAAAATTCTTATCGGAAAGCCCCCTCTTTCCAGGAGCTACTGGTTGTCATTATTGTGATTCTATAATATTATTTGTGAATAATTAATTATTAATTTATATGATAAGAAAATATTTATTTTATGTGGACATAAATGATAGATAAGAAAATATTTATTTTATGTGGTTATAAATGAAGGAATTAATGTTGAGGTGTTTTATTAGTATTTTGTCGGATTGGAGGTATTAAAAATCAAATCGATGTTCTTAAAGCTCTATTGTGTGAGTTATAATTTTGATCTGACCATTGGATCGTTGTGATTTTTGAATATGTTATACATATATAAGTTGAGTATATGTCCACAAATTTTGATGTTATGAATTTTAAGAGGTGTTGAAAATTTAACGTATGATGTTATGAATTTTAAGAGGTGTTGAAAATTATCCGTTTGTGGAATTCGGATATTTTCTGTTTGGAATTTAAAAAAACTTTCTTCTGTAAAGTTGTAGAAAATTCAATTTCGTGTAGAATGGACATAAAATTTGTATTTTTCTGATAAAAGGGCTATTTATTATGAATTACTGAAGTTTCAGAAAATAAAATAATTTTTATTAAAATTGGGTGGGACCCACTTTTGGTTGGTGTTGAATACATGTGCTGAATTGGATTTTCAAAGGTGATGGCTGCCATTTTGTCAAAATGGCATGCGTAGAAAGTTTTAATTAATATTTTATTATTTTAGTCTCCTATGGCGTTCTAGCATTTTCCTATAAATAGGCGCTTAAGTTAGAATTGAAAATCACACCAGAATCAGAGAATTCTTCTTCTATAATCTCGAGCGTATTTCTTTCGAGTGTTAGAAAGCTTTGAGCATAGAAAATAGTGAAAGTTTTCTTCAAGAATATTCCTGCTATACCAGTTGGAATACTCTTCTTTTCAAGGTAAGGGATGTTATTTTTGTTCAATATTCACTTGAAATAATATTTTCTTCCATACTCTGTGGTATATAAGTAATATTATTTTGTTTCAGATTTTGAAATCTATACTCGTTTGTTAAAATTTTGGCTTCTATATTCCATGAAATTAGTAGAATATCCTTGATATTTGCGCTTCATCCAGTATCTTTTCATGGAAATATTATTCTGAGCATTCTTGATAAGTTTTAACTTTTTCATCTTTGGAGTACTTATTCACGGGGTTACTATTCAAAGTAAGTCTTATTCATAGGTCTTACTATTCACTCGAGTACTATTCACCTGGGGTACTATTCATGATAAAAATTGATTCGTTTTCGATCAAAATTATTTTGGTACAATATTGTTCTTAAATTTTACTCCACAAAGCAGTATCATGTTGACAATTTGGACGTTATTGATTTCTAGATAAATTAAATTATAAATCTTTAAAAATTTATCCTTGAACTTATTTTATTTAATTCTTATATCATTGTCATCATCCTCATGTTTATATTATGTTGAAAGTCATTTGTGGCCTGTAGTGCATATATGGACTTGGTGTGATTATAACCAGGAATTATTCGGTATAATCACCATAATGTTACAAATGATGTGGTAAAAGCCTCATTGGCCCGTAATGCATTGATGGACAGTTGTTGGCATGATCATGACCATTGATGAATACACGAATATCCTTGGCCCGTAGTGCATGGATAATATGTGGTCGTGATACTAAAGAATATCCTTGGCCATAGTGCAGGGGTGATTCGATGATGTGGATTATTTATTAAGCTGAGTCTCAGCGATAAAAGTGATGAAAAACCTTTTTAAATCATAGAAGATAGTAGATATTGTGCTCTACTTGACTCTTCTAATGGATTGCTTGTTCCGCTGTAGTTAAACTTGATGTTGGTTATATTTTATTAGTTTAACACTGTTGAAGGCTAACGATAAATTATTCTGCATTATCTTAGTCATAATATTTCTTACTGGGCTAGTTGAGCTCACCTTTTTGCTTTCATTGTCCTCTTCAGGAAATGAGAACGTAGCTGGTAATAGTCGGGGAACGGAGTGACGGTCCAGATGATAGCATTAGTAGTCCTCACTATTCTATGAAATAGTGTGATAATAAATGTATTGAGGACTCCATTTGAGTTGAATACTGTGTAGAAGACAATATTCTTATTTAAAACTCTCAGTTCATGTTTTGTCGTATTGTACACGACAGTTGTATTATTAAGTTGTATTTGAATTTTGTACCATATATTTGGCGACTCAAGATGGGTAATGTATACCTATTTTGGGGGCGCCACAGTTGGTATCAAAGCTTAGGGATATGATCCTTGGCTAAGATGTGAGACTAGAACTAGGAGGGGAGAGACGGGGAATTCATTCGCTAGTATGACCTATAAAAGTTTATTTGGTATTTAATTGGTCGGTCAGAGTATAGGGATAATATGTGGCATGTCAATTAACCCTTGTTTTGTGGCAGTATTTGAAAATGGTATCCGAGAATGTTGAGAATACAATGGAGCACAAGAGACCGTTGAGTCTCCACAGATCAACAATTAGGATAATGTGCATCAGGAAGGCGACAATCCTCATGCAAACAACAACACTGACCAAATGATGAATGATGGAATGTTCAGAGGCTTTATGCAATTCATGCAACATCAGGTGAGAACGGCTCCTATCCAAAATATAGGTGGAAACACTGGAAACTCTCGGACGGTCACCGCTAAACAGTTCAAGGAGCTGGGACCACCGGAGTTTATTGGAGAGCCAAAACCACTTAAGGCGAAAGCGTGGATAAAATAGATCACCAAGATATTTGATGTCTTGGGATGCTCCGAGGAGCAAAAGGTTCCCTTTGCCACCTTTATGTTGCGAGGAGAGGTAGATTCTTTGGTGGGAATCCAGAAAGCGTACTCAACTCAACCGCACTAAAGATGTCTTGGGAGAAGTTCCAAGAACTATTCAACGACAAGTACTTTCCGAAAGTATTAAGTCACATGAAAGAGGTAGAGTTCATCAAGTTGGAGCAGAATAATATGGACTAGTGTCGCATGACTGGTTTGAGTTTGCCGAAGTTGTCCGATTTGCGTCTCACTTGGTTGATAATGAGGAGAGAATGACGCGGATATTTCTAAGAGGTTTAAAAACCGAGATACGTCAATATCTAATTTCTCATAAACGTATGTTTGTATTCGGATGTTGTAAATAGGGCTCGATTATTAGAGTGCGATAACGAGTCAATCCAACCAAGAGAAAGCGGTAAGCAAAATGATAATACCGGTGGTAGCGATCATTGAGCGGTGACAACAAGCGTGGAGGAATCAACATACAAGCGAAGAAAATGGTAACCACTTGGTGGTAATCATGGCCAAGACAATAAAATGGACATTTCAAGAAGAGGAGATTCAACAATGATGGAAAGATGTCAGCATCAGCACCAGTTATTAAAGGAAGGAGAACGACCACCTATCATATGCTTCAAATGCGGAGGGGAGGGACATATCAGTCCAAACTGTGCGCATCAGTCCAAAACGTGTTACAATTGTGGAAGAGAAGGTCACCTAGCTCGATTTTGTCATTCAAGGAAGGCAAGTCCAGTTGGGATGGAGGCACCAAAGGCCGTCCCAGAAAAGTCAAAACCAGTAGTTCAAGGGAGAGCGTTTGTTGTGACCTCCTAGAAAGTAAGGAACCTGAACGAGGTCATCACGGGTAAGCTTATCATAAACTCTAGCGAAGTATATACCTTATTTGATACCGGTTCTACCCATTCTTTTATTTCTCCTACTTGCGCTCAACGTTTAAATTTAACTCCAGAGAAATTAGACTTTGACTTATCTGTTGAAACTCAGTTGGGAGAAACCTTTATTACATCCACTGTTTATAAGTCTTGTTTGGTTCAAATCGGCACCCTCACATTACCTGTCGATCTTATTTCATTGAAAATACTTGCATTTGACGTGATTCTAAGGATTGATTGGTTAACTACTCATCATGCAAAAATTGATTATTTTTGTAAGGTTGTTAGCTTTCATATTCATAACCAACCTATTATGCGAATTCAAGCAACCAAACCATTAAAATCAATCACTGTCATCTCAAGCCATAAAGCTATTCGTTTATTCAAAAAATGGATGTCAAGCTTTCTTAGCTCATATCATCGATTTAAACAAAAATACGTCAGTTTTGAATGATATTTCTATTGAATTTTGTATCGACCTTGAACCTGGTACAAAACCCCTTTCCAAAGCCCTATATCGAATGGCTCCTATTGAACTTCAGGAGTTAAAGACCCAATTACAGGAATTGTTAGACATCAGTTTCATTCGTCCTAGTACATCTCCTTGGGGTGCTCTTGTTCTATTCGTGAAGAAGAAAGATGGGAGTATGCGACTTTGTATTGATTATCAGGAGTTGAATCATGTCAACATCAAGAATAGGTGCCCATTGCCACGTATTGATGACCTGTTTGACCAGTTGCAAGGTGCCAAATTCTTTTCAAAGATCGATCTTCGTTCCAGATATCATCAGTTAAATATTAGAACCGATGACATTCCAAAGACGGCTTTCAGAACTCGGTACGGGCGTTATGAATTCCTAGTCATGTCTTTTGGATTGACTAATGCTCATCTTTGCATTCATGGATATGATGAGCAAGAGTATTCAAGGAATATTTGGATCACTTTGTGGTCGCGTCTTTATTGATGACATCCTCATATATTCCAAAAGCGTGAAGATTATGAGCAACACTTGAGGCGTCTCGCAAAAGCTTCGTGAAAACAAGCTTTATGCCGAGTTGAAGAAATGCGAGTTCGGCTTAAGGAAGTAACATTCCTTGGGCACGTAGTATCAAGTCATGGAATATCTGTTGACGAACAAAGATTGAAGCTATTCAAAGGCTGAGCAACCTAAATTAGTGATCGAAGTACGTAGCTTTCTCAGCTTAGCTAGTTATTATCCGATATTCGTAGAAGGGTTTTCTCGAATCGCTACTCCATTAACTCAGTTGACTCGAAAAGATACAAAATTCGGTTGGAGGCGTGGAATGTGAGAAGAGTTTTCAAGAACTCAAGAGGAGACTCATTTCAAAGACTGTTACGACAATACCATCTAGCTCGGAGGATTTGTCATCTCTGATGATGCTTTGGGCAAAGGGTTAGGATGTGTTCTCATGCAACATGGGAAAGTCATAGCATATGCCTCTCGGCAACTCAAAGAATATGAGAGGAATTATCCTACTCATGATCTAGAGTTGGCAGCTGTTGTCTTTGCACTTAAAATTTGGAGGCATTACTTGTATGTAGAGAAAGTGGAGATCTTTACGGATTATAAAAGCCTCAAATATTTCTTCACCCAAAAGGAACTCAATATGCGGCAACGACGTTGTCTTGAACTATTGAAAGATTATGATCATACCATTCAATACCATCCTGGTAAAGCGAACGTAGTAGCTGACGCATTGAGTAGACGATCATATGTGGGTACGAGTGCGATATTGTCAACGCCAGAGCCCATTTTATATAACTTACAAAGGATGGAGATAGAGTTAAAGACTCCAGGGACCCATGTGATGATAGCGAATATACGAGTAGAACTGACTGTAATCGATAAAGTTAAAGCTTCTCAAGCTACAGACCTGGAACTGATGCATATGAGGAAGAAAGTACAAGAAGGTGTTATGCCGGAAGCAAGAATCGATGAAGAAGGAATAATTCGAGTCAACTTCAGACTTTGTGTTCCTAACAACCCTGATTTAAAGTATAAAATCATGATGGAGGCGCACAACACAACGTTTGCCATCCATCCTGGGAGTACCAAAATGTATCATGATCTTCGACATACATTTTGGTGGAGCAATATGAAGAGAGAGATCGCGGAGTTTATCTTAAGGTGTCTAACTTGTCAATGAGTCAAGGCAGAGCATCAAGTACCAAAAGGTCCATTGCAACCACTTGAAATTTTTGAATGAAAGTGGGAGCACATTATCATGGATTTCGTTATCGGTCTTCCCAAGGTTTCTCAAGACATAGATTCGATTTGGGTCATTGTTGATAGATTGACCAAGTCTGCTCACTTCTTACCTATACGAGAAACTTATTCACTTGAACGTCTTGCTCGTATTTATATAAATGAGATTGTAAGACTGCATGGTATGCCAGTATCCATAGTTTATGATCGAGACCCAAGATTCACTTCACTATTTTGGGATAGTTTGCAGAAAGCTATGGGCACAGATTTATGCTTTAGCTCGGCATATCATCCTCAGACGGACGAGCAGTCGAAGAGGACTATTCAAACTCTTGAAGATCTATTAAGACTTTGTGTCCTTGACTTCAAGGGAAGTTGGGACAAGTTCTTACCATTGGTGGAGTTTTCCTACAACAACAGTTATCAAGCAAGTATTGACATGGCTCCATTCGAGGCGTTGTATGGAAGAAAGTGTCGTTCTCCAGTATGCTGGGATGAGGTGGGTGAAGCAATGTTGCCGGGACCAGAGTTGGTATGTATGACTACGGAGAAGATTCAAACGATCTGACAACGTATAAAAACCTCACAAGATCGACAAAAGAGTTATGTTGATCTTCATCGAAAGGACGTAGAATTCAATATTGGAGATCATGTGTTGTTACGTGTTGCTCCATGGAGAGGATTACGAGATTTGGAAAGAGGGAAAGCTCAATCCTCGATTCATTGGCCTATTTTAATCCTCGAGCGAGTAGGAGCGTGGGCCTATAGACTCGCTTTTATCACGAAGTATGTCTCGTGTTCATAACATTTTTCACATATCTATGTTACATAAATATGTGAAAGACCCGAACCACATTATTGAGTTAGAACCGGACGAAATAGCTGAAGATTTAACGTATGAAGAGGTTCCTGTTAAAATCTTGGATAAGAAGGAGAAACCACAATGTAGAGGAAATGACTTGGGAGTTAGAATCTGAAATGAAATCAAGGTATCCTTACATCTTCGACATACCAAGTACGTACCCTAATTTCGAGGGTGAAATTTCATAAGAAGGGGAGGTTGTAAGACCCCAACTTTTATGAATAAAGATGAATTTTCTATAAATATCATTTTTTAATATTATGGAGTGAATTTGATATAATGTTATAGTTGTGGATACTACTTATAAATTTTGCAAAGTACGCAAGTTGTTATATAATATTCGTTTTAACAGAGAACATTCGTACGAAGGCACAATCATTGGTGGACCCCATAATTGAATTATTGTCGGATTAAGAAAACGACAAAAATATCTTTTTATAAAGAACGGCGTAGTTGTTACCGTTAACACTATTGGAATACCTGGTGGTTAAAATACAGTAATACGCGTTGTTGCATAGTAGCACACGGTATTGCACAGTATTTTTGAATTATTTGATTCTTATGTAAGAAGGCACTACTCAATAATTATTACAGTAATTACTGTTCAATATTTTACTATTATTGTTTCAATAATTGTCACTGCACAGTATTTCTCATTATCAAATCAATAATTCATATTATTTGAATAGTATTATTAGATAGCATTATTGGCAATGTCTAGAAAGTTCTGTCAAGGAGAGGTTTGGTCACCTTATTGCGCGCCAGTAAGGAGAAATCCTTATCGGAAAGCCTCCTCTTTCCTGGGAATGGCCTGGTTATCATTATTGTGATTCTGTAATATTATTTGTGAATAATTAATTATTGATTTATATGATAAGGAAATATTTATTTTATGTGGACATAAATGATAGATAGGAAAATGTTGGGTCTCCAACTTTTAGTTTTATTTTGATGATA
This sequence comes from Panax ginseng, assembly GCA_020205605.1. Classification (NCBI taxonomy): domain Eukaryota; kingdom Viridiplantae; phylum Streptophyta; class Magnoliopsida; order Apiales; family Araliaceae; genus Panax; species Panax ginseng. The sequence goes on from CM035145.1 coordinate 52,306,872, forward strand.
ACAATAATTAGTAAATAAATTAATTAAATGGGTAGAATCCTCTCCATAGTATTTTAATTATATTTGTTTTATTTATCTTATTTACTTTGACCAAAAATATTTTCTAAATCTTATTTAATTGATTATCTTGATCTTGATGTTTTAAAATGTTAAATCAATTGGGTTATGCATTGTGGGACAAAAGTCATATATTGATTATCAAATGCTTGTTTGACCGAATTTGGAAAGAAGATGAAAATATTGATTATCATTTTTTAATTGTGGGCATCTTCTATTTATTCTCAAAATTAATTTTATTATTTAAAAATCTCAAAAATTATTTTATTTCAAAATTTGGCAAAATTATTTTATTATTTATATATATATATATATATATATATATATATATATTAAATATAAATGTTATAAGCATTATATTTATATATATGGAACATGCATGCATTCATAGTATATACCAACCTTGCATGTGTATAAACCGTGAGTGAGCTTTTAGACTTGGTCAAATTCAAACTCATTTGAAGCAATTAATGTTGGACATTAAATGCTAGCTTATATTTTGAACATTGAATGCATATGATAGTGTATATATATATATATATATATATATATATATATATATATATATATATATATATATATATATATATATAGCGTGTGTATGTATATAATGTGTATATATATATTAATTGCATAAGTGTGTTAAATATATATATATATATATATATATATATATATATATATATATATATATATTAAATGTGTTGTACTATATATATATGAAGCATGCATGTATGTGCATAATAAATATATATATACATTAAATGTGTGTATAGGTGTGTGTGTGTGTATGAAAGAAATGTGTTGACATTTAAAACAGATGCATAGCTTGCATGCATTTATAATATATACATTAAACATACATATATCATGCATTTGTCTAATTAATATGTTATATATATATATATATATATATATATATATATATATATATATATATATATATATATATATATATATATATGTTGATCCATGCATGCATTATACCAAAGCACATCATATATATATATTCTTTGGCAAGAAGTTTTCAAAACCGTGTGATGGACTTTTGAAATTAAAACATGTGCTAGCAAATTGAATGAGGTCAAAGAAAATAAATGCTAGGTTGATCGATTTTCGCCTAGGCGGAATTGAGAATACTTCTGCGTGAAAATTGTTTTTCATCCGAACCGCTCATTTCAAAATTGATCATCTCAACCATTAATTTCAAATCAAATTTCAAAAATTACCATTTTACCCCGACTTCAAAAATCTATAAATAGGAGGTTTTTTCTTCATTTCCAATTTTTCAATTTACTTACAAAGAAAAGCTTAATTTCTCTCCCACATACTCTCTCTAAAAAGCTTTCTCTCTCTTCTTATCAAAAGTTCTGATTATTTGAGAAGAGGAAATTGGTCTAAGCATATTGAGATAAGTTATTTGATTTATTTATTTGAATTATCTCTGGCTTATTTATATTTATAGATATACAAATATAAATTGTTCTACACAATTCTATATATCTATATTTCATCTATTTATCAAATAAAAGGATACTTGGGGCCATGAGGCTACTGAGATAAACCTCTACGAGAGGAATCTGACTATACGATTCCTTATAGTCTTCAGTAACCTTTTATTGATATTATTTATATAAATATCGTAAAATAGATACGACACTTGATAGCTCAAAACAACACTGAGATACTTCTCCAAAAAGAGTAGTCATCCGAACCGGATTTGAGATTTGTAGTGATCTATTGAAAATATTTATATAAATATCAATTGTGAAAAGTATAAATTCTGTTATACTTGGGAGCCGCAAGGCTACGGAGATAAACCTCTACGGAGAGGAATCCGACCGTACGATTCCTTATAGTACAAAGTGACACTGTTTATAAAAGTTCACATAATAGATAAAATATTGTTATATATTATTTGAGTTAAACAAATAATATTTGTTATATCAAGTATTGCTTAACTGATTTATTTATTATACTTGATATCTGTAATCACAAGTATTTGTTCATAAATTTATTTATTCATAAAATACTTGTTGCATATTATAAAAGTTATTTAAACTTTTATTTCACAAACTTAAGTGAATATATCTGCCTAAATAGAAGCATATTTGATTCAAAGCTTAACTTATTTGCTTACTCAGAAGCACTTTCACTCTAAAAAGTTATTCAAACTTAAAGTGACTTTTCTTTACTCCATAAAGAATAAATATTTCTTTATAAATTTGTATTAAATTATATATCTGCTTAAACAGAAGCATTTTTGAGTAAAAGCTAAAATTGATTTATTTGCTTATCCAAGAAGCATCTTTTCACATAAAACATAAAAGTTATTTAAACTTTTATAACAGTGCATAATTTACATATTTGCTTACATAGAAGCATTATTTGATCTAAGCACAAATTACTATCTGCTTAAAAAGAAGCATATTTTCTTAAGTATAAAAGTCTTTGAACTTTTATAAATATATTTGATCTTTAATTGATATCTGCTTATTTGAGAAGCATCAATCTGTACTATACTCTTATCTGCTTATTTGAGAAGCATATTGTTGTAAAACCATTTGTAAAAGGAGAAAATGTTAGAGTTAGTTTATTTTATGTACCTGTGAGAAAGACGAGTAATTCTTCGACCAAGACCAGAGTCTTAGAGAGGTCAGCGGGAAGTTGGGTCTCTAGTGTACTTGTGAGGTGAGGAAGTGGCTGTTGTTTGAAGACCAGATCATAGAATAGAACTGAACTCAAAAGAAGTACAACTAAACTTGAGGAGGGAGCGGGGAGCTTGCTGTCCAAGATAGAATAGTTGGGAACAGTTGGAAGTTTGACTATAAAACTTTGTAAAGGCTTCTATAAAGCTTGTTGAAGGAGTTTTATTCTTGATAGTAATAGGATCTCATGTCCTGAAAAGAGCTTGAGATCGGACGTAGAAAAGATACCGGGATGTATGTTGTGACGAGACAAATCTACATGCATTGTGTGATTGATTTTTATTGTCTTGCATATTAATTTCTAACACTGCAAATTAATTATACACAAAATCAAAAAGGCCTAAGATAATTTTTTAATCTGTAATAATCTATTCAACCCCCCTTCTAGATTATTATTGGACTTTTAATTGGTATCAAAGCGGTGCTCTTTTAACTTTTTGTTGAGTAATCTGAGCATACCTAATAGTAGATCCATCTATGGCCTACAATGCTACTGGTTGCGGAGAAGGACTATCAATGACCGGACCTCCATTATTTGATGGTACAAACTTTGCCACCTGGAAGAGCAGATTCAAAATCTATGCCAAATCACAAGGAATCAAAGTTTGGCTTGCAATAGAACAAAGTGTAAAAGTTCCAACAAAAATCGTGGGAGAAAAGATTATTGAGAAAGATGTTGATGAATTCACTGCTGATGATGAAAAGACTATGAACATTGCATCCCTAGCTGAACAAGTGCTGACCAGTGCTCTCATTGAAAAAGAATACAAAAGAGTTAGCAATTGCAAGAATGCAAAAGAAATCTGGGAAAAATTGATTCTAACCTATGAAGGAACCAGTCATATCAAAGGAACCAGAAAAGATGCTCTAATCCAGGAGTATGAAAATTTCAAGCTAGAAGAAGGTGAAAAGATCATTGATATAGAAACACATTTTTCTAGAATCATTGATGAACTGGAACATCTGGAAAAGGCATATACAACTAATGAGAAAAACAGAAGAATTCTCAAGGCCCTTCCATCCAACTAAAAAATGAAGGTGATTGCTATTAAGGAAAGACAAGACCTAACTACTTATCCTCTTGATAGCCTTATTGGAAATCTGCGTGCCCACGAAGTCGACATGTTAGTCGAAAAAGTAGGATCGAATATAGATATCAAAGAGAAAGGAATTGCTTTCAAAGATTTACTTATAAATCAAGAAAGATATGATGAAGAAGTTGCTGAACAAACTGAAGAAATTGCAATCCTGTGCTTAATGGCAAACAATGAGTCATCACCAAGATCTGAGGTACATTTTGAACATCAATTATCTAGTACTTCATTTGTCATGCATACCTTAGATAATATAAATGAAAATCACCATAAACTACAAGAAGCGTATAATTGTTTACATGAAGATAATAAAATTATTAAAGAAGATTTTATTGAGTTAAAAATTTTAGTAGAAAAATTAATTAAAATTAACAAAAATTTGGAAATGGAAAATGCAAACTTGATTATAACTAATGAAAGTTTAAATAAAGTAAACTTGGAAAATGTTTTCTTAAAAGAAGAATTAGAACAATTTAAAAGAATAAATAAAAATCTTGAAATAGAAAATTCAACACTTGTTGTAATTAATGAAAATACTCAAATGAAAAATCAAGTGTTAAGTGAAGATATTAAAAATCTCAATTTTGAAAATGCATCTCTAAAGATAGAATTAGAAAAACAAAATGAAGATTCTTCTTTAATAGATCAAGTTAATATTTTAACTAAAGAACGTGACGATTTAAAATTTATAGTTCTTAAGTTCACAAAAGGGAAAGAAAACCTTGATGTCATACTTAATCAACAAAGATGTGGTTTTAACAAAGAAGGATTAGGATATATTGGAGAATTTAAAAATAAAGGACTTTATCATGTTAAAAGTAAAGAAAAAGAAAATTACACATCTCAATTTACTAAATGTTCTTACTGTAACAGAAATGGCCATTCTTTTCACATGTGTAATGCTCGAAATGGAAATTATAAAGGAAAAATGATTTGGGTGCCTAAAGGAACGTACATTGCACCAATTATTAATACAGAGAAAAAGTTTTATAATAAAAGTCAAAAATATCATAAAATTTTTCATCAAAGTTTTTCAGGATATAATAATAGAGTAAATCATGCATCTTATAGACCTGCTACTCATAAAATGTTCGTGTCTACTAAGATTGATTATCATGTACCCATTTTGTAAAGGAAAACACAAATGTTCCTTATACAAAGTGGACAACTCACCCAAAGGACCATTCTTATTAAAGGGTACCAATTCTTGAAATTGATAAATGTTGCAGGTATGTCTTGAAGGTGACTCTACTAAAAATAATTGACGACATCATTGTTGGGTCTATTGATATTACTTTGTGAAATGATTTCTCTGAAAACATGGGTAAGATTTTTAAAAAATGAGCATGAAGGGAGAATTAAACATCTTCCTAGGGGTATAAATGAAATGAGGCGAAAAAGATTCTGACTATGCAGGTCATCATAATTGTTCAAGTACAAGTGGCACATGTCAGTTTTCTCATAATTATATATATATATATATATATATATATATATATATATATATATATATATATTCCATATACATATTTTTTTTTTAAAAAATAATAATTATATATATATATATACGAATATTTTTTAAAGAATATATTTAATATTTAAATCTATTTTAAAATATTATATATATAATAGTTTTAATATGGAATATTCTTTTAAATTTTTATACATCTAACGGTAAATAATGTATAGTAATTTTGGTCAATCAGGCAAGCATACAAATTCAAATCATGCAGGAGGCAACTAAATTTTTAAAAGAATTTTTTTTATCTCTTCTTCTGCAGGTTCTGAAAAGTAATTTTTACTACTCTTTCCCCCCCATTTTTTATGATGACAAAGGGGGAGAAGAAAAATATTATTGAGGAGAATAAAAATAATTGATATATATTGTTGCATGTTAGTTTTTTCAAAAATTTAAATTTTTTTGATGATTGCATAACTTGAGGAGGAGCTTTTATGGAAAATATTTTTAGTTGATTGTCATCATCAAAAAGGGGGAGATTGTTGGGTCTCCAACTTTTAGTTTTATTTTGATGATAACAATAATTAATAAATAAATTGATTAAATGGGTAGAATCCTCTCCATAGGATTTTTATTATATTTGTTTTATTTATCTTATTTACTTTGACCAAAAATATTTTCTAAATCTTATTTAATTGATTATCTTGATCTTGATGTTTTAAAATGTTAAATCAATTGGGTTATGCATTGTGGGACAAAAGTCATATATTGATTATCAAATGCTTGTTTGACCGAATTTGGAAAGAAGATGAAAATATTGATTAAATCATTTTTTAATTGTGGGCATCTTCTATTTATTCTCAAAATTAATTTTATTATTTAAAAATCTCAAAAATTATTTTATTTCAAAATTTGGCAAAATTATTTTATTATATATATTATTATTATTATTATTATTATTATTATTATTATTATTATTATTATTATTATTAAATATAAGTGTTATAAGCATTATATTTATATATAAGGAACATGCATGCATTCATAGTATATGCCAACCTTGCATGTGTATAAACCGTGAGTGAGCTCATAGTATATACCAACCCAACCTTGCATGTGTACAAACTCATTTGAACGAATTAATGTTGGACATTAAATGCTAGCTTTTATTTTGAATATTGAATGCATATGATAGTGTGTTATATATATATATATATATATATATATATATATATATATATATATATATATATATATATATAAGCGTGTGTTTATGTATATAATGTGTATATATATATTAATTGCATAAGTGTGTTAAATATATATATAATGCGTGTGTGTATATAGTGTATGTGACGCCCCCAAAATAGGTATACAACACCCATTCTGAGTTGCGAAATACATGGTATAGAAAGCCAACTACAACTTCAATAATACAATTGTCGTGCAAAATACGACAACACATACTGTGAGTTTAAATACAAATATTTTCTTCTAGACAATATCCACACTCAAATAAGTCCTCATTATAATTATTCAAATACTATTTTACGAAATAGTGAGGATTTGCTAAAACATCTTTCTAGAACCATCACTCCATACCCGACTAGATCCTGCTATGTTCTCACCTCACGAGAAGAAAAATGGAACAAAAGGAAAAGGGTGAGCTCAACTAGCCCGATAAAGAATATTATGACTAAGATAATATACAACAAATTATCATTAGTCTTCAACAGGAAAAATCGATAAAATATAATAGACAACAAGTTTTAGATCAACAAGCTGCAAGTGAAACAACAATCCATTAGAAGAGTCAAGTAGAGAATGAGTTCTAGTATCTTTTAAGATTTAAAAGTCCATCATCAATATTTTATCCTTGTAACAACAATCAATATATATCGTCTTTAATCAAATATTCATCTTTTGCTACTGAGGCCAAAGATATTCATTTTTATATCACCAGTTGGTCATATTCATCTCAACACTGTTCATCTTTGCACTACGGGCCAAAGATATTCATTAGTAATCATTCATCTGCACTTTATAGGCCAAAGATATTGATAATATCATCATTTAGGGGTGAGGATGATGAAAATATATTAAAGAAAACGAATCCAGTGAAACAAAATAACAAATATTAGAGATTCATATTACAGTTTATCCAAGATTAATAATACTCCATAATAACCAATTTCGAAGCAAAATTTAAGAATAAAGATCAAAACATGGATACAATCAAAGATAGTAACCATAATAGACATCTTGGATAAAAAGGAGAAAATTTCAGTTTTCGGTGAATAGTGTCGTATACGTGAATAGTGTTATATACGTGAATAGTAACCCCGACACAAAAAGTTCCAAATTTTATAAAAAGTTCAGACAAATATTTCGGCATAATGATATTGAAGAAATAATATCATTTACGAAGAAAATAATATCCCTTACCTCAAATGAACAGTACTTCTGATCGAAATATCGGATATGAGGCTGAATGAAACTTGTGCTGAATAGCAACTCTCAAAGTATCTAAATACTCACAAAATACACTCAATAATCTAGAGAGAGAAAGAGAGAAAACTTGTTTCTTATGTGATTTTCAATTCTAATTAAGCCCTATATTTATAGAAAAATATTAGCACGCCGAAGCAGACTTAACCTGTAACCTGATGGCTTTACCTGCTACTATTTCCACCCACCACATTTAAATAAAAATTCCAGCACATTTCTCACCAACCAAAAGTGGGGTCCACCAATTCTAGAATTTTCCACCAAAATGATAAATTCCAAAATTTCAACAATTTCTGAGCCAGTCACCTCTTAAAATTCATAACAAATCATACGTTCATTTTTAACAGTTCAAAATTTGTGGACATATACTCAACTTATATATGTATAACATATCCAAAAATCACAATGATCCAACGGTCGTATTAAAAATTATAACTCACGCAATATATCTCAAAAACCTTTGGTTTAATTTTTAATACCTCCATTCGGAAACAAAAATATCGATAAAATACCTCAACATTAACTCCTTTATTTTTAACCACAATAAATATATCAAACATTTATATCCACATAAAATAAATATTTCCTTATCATATGAATCAATAATTAATTATTCACAAATAATATTACGAGAATCACATTTATGACAATGACGGTGCCGTTCCGGAAGAGGGGCTTTCAATAAGGATTTCTCCTTCTTTGGCGGCGCAATTAGGTGACCAAACCTCTCCTTGTGAGAACTTTCTAGACATTGCCAATAATCTTTATCTAATAATATTATTCAAATAATATGAATTATTGATTTGATAATGGGAAATCTTGCGTAAAGTGACAATTATTGAAACAATAATAATATAAAATATCAACGCAGCAATTATTGAACCAATAAAATAAAATATTGAATAGTAACTACTGTAATAATTATTGAGTAGTGCCTTCTTACGTAAGGATCAATAATTCATCAATCATCGCAAATCTGGTGTCTTTCTTTGTGCAACCACGTATATTCATCGTATTTTAACAACGAAGTATTCCAATGATTATTACTTGGTAACAATTACGTAGATTATTTGTAAAAACTCAAACTTTGTCGTTTTCTTCATCAAAGCGCTTATCCGTTATGAGGCCCACAAATGGGTTTGCTGGCGGTCGCATGCGAATATTCCACAAACGCGAAAAGAATATTCCACGACCAAACGAATATTCCCCGACACAATGAATATTTTATAACCACTTACTTATTTTGCAAAATTTGCACATTTCACCCATAACCAAAGTATTATATCAAATTATCACCTTATTATTCACAATAATAAATAGAGAAAATTCGATTTTTATTTATAATAAGTTGGGGTCTTGCAACCTGGTGTTTCAAAAAGGTGAGGGTACCTCGCTTTCATTTCTGATTCCAACTCCCAAGTCATTTCTTCAATAGCATGGTTCCTGCACAAAACTTTAACTTGTGGTACAACCTTTGTTCATAGGACATGCTCTTTCCTATCCAATATCTTGACAGGTACCTCCTCGTACGTTAAATCTTTGGCTATCTCATCTGGTTCTAACGTTATAATGTGGTTTGGGTCGTCCATATATTTACGTAACATTGATACGTGAAAAATGTTATGAACATGCGACATACTTAGCGTTAAGGCGAGTCTATAGGCCACAGTTCCTACTCGATCGAGGATTTCAAATAAATTGAAGGCTTGAGCTTTCTACTCTTCATCGACTCTTACTTCTAGAATAACACATTCTTGCACCTTCTTCTTTATATTCATCAGCTCCGGTGTGTAGCTTGAGCGGTTTTAACTTTATCGATTAAAGTCGATTCTACTCGTATATTCGTTATCTTCACGTGGGTCCCTAGAGTCTTTAACTCTATCTTCATCATTTGTAAGTTATACGAAATGGGTTTTTGTGTTAACAACGTTGCACTCGTAAACGCATATGATCTTTTACTCAACGCGTCAGCTACCACGTTCGCTTTTCCACGATGGTATTGAATGGACGATCGTAATCTTCAACAGCTTGAGCTAATGTCTTTGGCGCATTATACGTTTGTTTTGGTTGAAGAAATATTTAAGGGTTTTAGAAATGGGTTTTGTACTGGGGTCAATACAAAATTCGATTTCACGCTCTAGGGGTAGGCTAAGAAGTCCTTCAGGAATACGTCAGGAAATTCACTAACAACGGAAATATCATTCAAATCTGACGTATTTTTGTTTAAATCCATGAAATGGGCTAAGAAATCTTGACATCCGTTTTTCAATAAACGAATGGCTTAATGGCTTGATATGAAAGTGTTTGACTTCAATGGTTTGGTTGCTTGAATTCGCATAACAGGTTGGTTAGGAATATGAAAACTAACAACCTTACGAAAATAATCAATTTTGGCATGATAAGTGGTTAACCAATCAATCCCTAAAATCACATCAAAAACAAGTATCTTTAAAGAGATAAGATCAACAGGTAATGTGATTGTGCCCACTTGGATCAAACAAGATTTATAAATAGTGGGTATGATAAAAGTTTCTCCTAACGGAGTTTCCACAGATAAGTCAAATTCTAATTTCTCCGGAGTCAAGTTTAAACGTTGAGTACAAGCAGGAGAAATAAAAGAGTGGGTAGAACCGGTATCTAATAAGGTATAGACTTTGCAAGAATATATAATTAACTAACCCGTGCTAACCTCGTTCGGGTTACTCGCTCTTTGAGAAGTCACAAAAAATGCTCTTCTTGAAACCACCGACTTTGTTTTGTCCGTATTCACCTTTGGTGACACCGTCCCAACTGGACTTGATTTCGCTACAGGACAAAATCGAGCTATGTGATCGTCTTTTCCACAACTAAAATATATCTTGGAAAGCTGTGAACAGTTTGGACTTATATGTCCCACCTCTCCGCATCTGTAGCATCTAACTGGCGGTTGTTCTCCTCCCCTAGAATTTGTTGTTGTTGCTGGTGCTGTTGCCGACGTCTTCCCATCATCGTTAAACCTTCTCTTCTTGAAATTTCCACTTGAATCATTTCTTCTATTATCTTGGCCATGATTACCACCGAAGTGGTTACCATTTCGGTATGATAATTTCCTCCACGATGGTTATCATTGTTAGATGGCCCAATTTGCAGATACGATTATTAACGTGTTGTTGCTCGTTATCCTTCGGTTGGGCTGGTTCATTATTGCACTCCAATAACTGAGCCCTATTCACTACATCTGAATATAAACAAAGTTTGTGAGAAATGAGGTATTGACGTATTTCAGGTTTCAAACCTCACAGAAACATTCGTGTCATTTGTTCCTCATTATCAACCAAATGGGATGCAAATCGGGATAACTCCGCAAACTTAGCTTCGTACTGCAACACGTTCATATTGTTTTGCTCTAGCTTGATGAACTCAACTTCCTTCATGTGACGAATACTTTCGGGAAAGTACTTGTCATTGAACAATTCTTGGAACTTCTCCCAAGACATATTCAGTGCGGCAGGTTGAGTACGCTTTACCGATTCCCACCAGTAATGTGACACCCCCAAATCCTGGTACTTCATTTCCACAAGATTTGGTGTTCACTTAATCAAAACATTCATTTCTAACTACCCAATTATAATAAAATTGAATAATAAAAATCTGCCCATACAAGATTAAACTTAAATAAAAATCTCCCAGGTTATCTAACCTTTAACAACAATCATTCAAATGCGGAAAATTAAATAAACTTCATTACAATCTTTAAATCAAAGTCTGAAAGTAAACTATCAAAACTATTACAAGTCTTCAGTATTTATTCATCTTTCCTTTTCCCTTACTGGTGCTAGGTACGTCACCAGTTTCAACTTTAGCTAAGAAATTTTACAGGCAAGAGTGAGCAAACAAGGCCCACTTGAGATAACAATAAATAAATCTTTAAACTTTTACATTAATTGCCAATATTAGGCTCAATAGAACTGAACAATATATTCTATTAACTTTCTGAAAATTATAACATTCACTGAGGGTCTAATGACCACGAATCATGTCCTGATTATAAGTAATCTTTCAACTTTAACTTTAATGATCATAAGACTATAAGGACTCCACGTACTTGGGGATCAACCCTTAAATACAATGTATTGTGCACAACCATTTCAACGCTAAGCGTAAACCTCTACTAAAAGAGTTGTTCATCTCAGTATTTAGAATACAAGTCCGCACCAAAGTAAGTTTGGTTTGGATACATTACAGGGTAATTTAGAATTCAACGGTAATCTACAAAAGAAATAACTGTATGCTATGGAATAATCATAACTGAATTGATATTTGTAGATTAACATTATGCTTTAGGAATAATCAAATAGCATAAGCATAGAATAATCATAACATTCAAGGTTATTGAGAATTTGGGTACTAAACATGCATATTGAATAGTAACTTGAACGATAGAGTTGTTCAATACTAGAATATTAAAATAGAACAACTCGCATGCTAAATCACAAATTACATATTAAAGAACTTGCTAAATAATAACATATAAGATTTGGAATACTTGTATTCTCATGAAGCAATAGATACAAGAGCTTTGTCAATAATAAAGAGTCTAACTCTACGAAAGTGTAAAGTTAGCAACTTGTATAATTGAAATGAAATTAAAATCAATAATGTGCTCAACGAAATTAAACTTGTACAACGAAGTTTTAGAGTTAGAAAACTTGCCTTTAGCACAAGCTAAACCTTACAACTTGAATCAATACCCTATACATATGGCATCATGACATAATTAGTCATTACCAACATTTTAAACAAAATGTATACATCATGTAGGTTAAATTACCAATTCACATAATCAAACTACGTTAATACTAATTAACTCTTGATAACATGCTCATTCATAGTTTAATACTACTGAAATTATCATTTAACATTACTATTATTAACACATAACATTTATTTTCAAAGTTTGTGTAATTAAACAAAGCTGCTGAACCTTACGCTAATTCATTGCATGCCATACAGTTTACAGGTTGGTTACGCCTTTGTATTATATGCTTCGAGTCACATGAGCCATTGGTTGGTATGACTGACGTGACGACAGTAATCGGGTCATATTGTGATTTGTTATCTTCTTTGGGCGCGCCGGTGCTAGAGTCTAGAATCGGTGACGACCTCAAGAATAACATGAACAAAAAGCCAAATTGGCCTAAAAGCTCGAATCTAATAGGTGATTATCATGTAATACACATATAAACTTCATATAAACATATTGTGAAGATTTCTAATATGTTCCTACTCATAAAATAACATAGACATCAAATATACAACACCCAATTTCAATTTTTTTGGCAAAAACTCCATTTTTGCTATTTTCAATGGAAATCAACATCTGTGATTTTGTTTTTCAATCAAAATGTAAATTTTAAAACATCAAAGTTATGATTATACATACTCTATCAATTTCCAAACTCAACATATCAATGTAACAACTAATTAAACCTTAAATTTCTATTTTAAATTAAGCCATATTCATATATATTTTCATATAAACATTGTGATATATTTTCTTCATAAAAATACATACATACATGAACTAATATATCTATACTCATATATAAACTCATAAAAAACTTTTACAAACAATTATCATACCAAGTTATATATATATATATATATATATATATATATATATATATATATATATATATATATATATATATATCAACAATTCATCCTATAAAATATTTTACGAGAGAACTTTTTGGGAAGAAGAAAAACTAAACTTTTTGAAGAAAAGGTTAAGCCCTACCTTTGATTAAGAAGATGATGACTAGAGTTTGATTATCAATTTCTTTTCTCAATTCCTTTCTCAAACACATTAGAGTTTCTCTAAATTTCTCTCTAGTTTTCTTCTTCTCTTCTTTTCTCTCTATAAACTTCAACTGAGTCTTTCTTCTCCCTAACTCTAACATAAGTAGAATATTATAACGTATAATAATAATAATATAGATATTAAGTATAGGATTTAACTGACATCAGTTATAAATTTTTTTGAAAATCAAAAGCCATAAGGCTTGTTTGGTTAAGCTTAATAAAAATAACTCATTAACCCTTATGCCTTGTTTGGTAAAACCCAATTAGATAAAAGACTTAATAGGCATTAGGCCTTGTTTGACAAAACTGAATTAAACTCCCTTAATTTATTTTAATAACTCCTTTATAGCAAGGTTATTAGTCACACTTTTATTTAATTAATAAATCAATTAAAACATTAATCTATTAAATTATTTTAGCACATAATTTAATATCACATAACTATAATTTCTTTTATAATTATAATTTTATTAACCAACTAATATTTTAAATTACAATTTCTCATTTAAAATATTACAATTTATTTAAATCACTATAAGCTCTTTAGCTTACTTATTAAATTACATTGGTATATAATCTCATAACAATTAATTTACTTAGCTCCTTAATTATTTATTCAACAAATAATTAACTAAACCACATCAACTCAAATTGTCATATAATTGATAAATATTTAATATTGCAAATAAATATTTAATACTTAATATTTAATTATTTATTCAACAAATAATTAACTAAATCACATCAACTCAAATTGAACAATTATTTATTCAACAATAAACATAATCCCTTAAATACTTATATAAATCAATAAATATTTAATATTACACTTTAAAATTACGGAATGTTACATCATTCCCTCCTTACAAGGATTACATCCTCGTAATCGAACTCAAACAAATCATTCGTTACACTCTTCCCTACTTACAAAGATTACGTCCCCGAAATGAAGACTGATTAAACAAATAACTCGGGGTACTCTTTCAATATTTTCTCTTCGAGTTCCCACGTAGCTTCTTCAGCGTTGTGGTTCCTCCATATCATCTTCACAGAAGGTATCACTTTATTCCTGAGCACTTGTTCTTTCCTGTCGACAATCTGGATAGGAACCTCTTCATAAGACAAATCTTTCTCAAACTGTAACGGTTCATACTCGATCACATGTTTGTAGTCGGGTTTATATGGTCGTAACACCGAAATGTGAAAACATTATGAATATTTTCCAACTCTGGAGGTAGAGCTACCTCGTAAGCCACTTCTCCTACTCTTCGTAGCACTTCAAAGGGTCCAATAAACCTTGGGCTTAGCTTTCCCTTTTTACCGAAATGAATTTTCCCCTTCCAAGGAGAAACTTTTAGGAATACAAAAGTTCCTACGTCGAATGCACGATCTTATCGTGTTGATCAAAGATACTTTTTTGTCTATCTTTGGTTGCTACTAATCTTGTCCCGATGAGTTTAACAACGTCGTGATTTGTTGTACCATTTACGGTCCTAACGATTTGGCGTTCACCGACTTCATCCCAACACGGTGGAGTTCGCACTTTCTTCGTCTGACAATGCCTCGTAAGGTGGCATGCCGATGTCTTTCAGCGTGATAGTTTGTTGTTGTAAACAAATTCCACCAACAAGTAATTGTTCTTCTCAAACTTCCTTTAAAGTCTATGACGCATGCTCTCAGCATATCTTCCAATGTCTGAATTGTTCGTTCGCTTTGGCCATCTGTTTGTGGATGATAAGCCATACTCATTCGCATCTGTGTCCCCATACATTCTTGTAGTCTCTTCCAGAAATTTGATGTGAATCGCGGATCTCTATCGGACACAATTGATACTGGCACTCCGTGCCTCGAAATGATCTCCTTAATGTACAATCTTGCCAACTGATCAAGATTGAATCTAATCTTTATTGGTAGAAAGTTTGCTGATTTCGTTAGTCTGTCCACTATCACCCAAATCGCATCACATCCTCTCTGAGTAGTTGGAAGACCCACCACAAAATCCATCGTGATGTGTTCCCACTTCCATTCTGGTATTTCCAACGGTTGGAGTAACCCGCTGGGTCTTTGATGTTCAGCTTTTACTCTTTGACATGTCAAGCATTTCGCTACGCATTCTGCAACGTCCCTTTTCATATTCGGCCACCAAAAATGTCGGCGCAAATCTTGATACATTTTCGTGCTTCCTGGATGAATTGAATATTTTGAGCTATAAGCTTCGGTCAAAATTCCTTCTTTCAATTCTAGCACTGCTGGAACCCAAATTCTTCCCTCGAACCGTAGTAATCCTTCGGTATCGACCTAGTATTTTACATCACCTCCTTCAACCAAATTCTCTTTTATTTTTCCACACTCTTCATCTTGTAGTTGAGCATTCTTCACTTTGTCCACTAAAGTTGGACCAGCTTCTATCTGGAATAATTGTTCGTCAGATTCTTTTGGAAATTTGATTTCCAACTCCGGATTTTGTCATTCTTTGAAATGAGCTCCTCTCCGAGTTGTTATCAAGATCGACTTCTCTCGACCTTTCTCGCTTAAAGCATACGCAACCACATTCGCTTTTCAGGATGATAAAAGATTTCACAATCATAATCTTTTATCAATTCCATCCACCTTCTTTGGACGTATGTTCAAATCCTTACAGTGAAAATATACTTGGACTTTTGTGGTCATGTAGATCTCACATTTCTCTTCATAAAGATAGTGTCTCCATATCTTGAGCAAATACAATTATGCCTAATTCTAAATCATGAGTGGATACCCTTTCTCATAATCCTTGATTGTCTTGATGCATAGGCAATAACTTTGCCATTCTACGCATAAGAACACAACCCAACCCTTTGTGTGAGGCATCACTATATACCACAAAATTTCTGTATTATCCGGTAATGTCAACACAGGTGCCACACTTAACTTTTTTCTTCAAATCTTGAAACTCTCTTCACACTTCTCCAGTCAAACAAAATTCTGACTTTCCTTGTCAAATTTGTTAGCGGAGTGGCTATCTTAGAAAAATCTTGAATAAATCTTCTATAATATTCGGCCAGTCCCAAGAAACTCCTCACTTCTGATGGTTTTCTTGGTTGTTTCCAATTGATCGCAACTTCCACTTTTGACGGATCCACTGAAATCCCATCTTTGTCAATAACATGACCCAAAAATTGTACACGGTCGAGCCAAAATTCACACTTAGAGAATTTCGCGTACAGCTTTTCCTTCCTTAGTGTTTCCAATGTCAAACGTAAATGTTCCATGTGTTCTTCTTGAGTTTTGGAATACACCAGAATGTCATCAATAAATACCACTACAAACTTGTCTAAGAATGGTTTAAACACACTGTTCATCAAATCCATGAGCGTACTTAGGGCATTGGTTAAACCAAAGACATCACCGTAAACTTCGTAATGTCCATACCGAAGTTACGAATCTTCATTCTTGGTATATCCTCATTTCTTACCTTCAATTGGTGATACCCACTTCTCAAATCTATTTTCGAGAAATATTTAGCACCCTTCAACTGATCAAACAAGTCATCTATTCTAGGCAACGGATAACTATTCTTAATAGTGACTTTATTTAACTCTCTATAATCAATGCAAAGACGCATTGTTCCATCCTTCTTCTTAACAAATAAAATTGGTGCTCCCCACGGCGATACGTTTGGTTGAATATATTTCTTGTCCAGTAACTCTTGCAATTGTACCATCAGTTCCTTCATTTCCACCGGAGCCATTCTGTACGGGGCCTTCGATATTGGTTCTGTTCCCGGTGCCAAGTCGATCACGAACTCAATTTCTCTGTCAGGCGGAAGTCCTGGCAAATCTTCTGGAAACACGTCTTCAAATTCTCTCACTACCGGTATTTCTTCTAGTTTCACACCCTTCTTCTGAGTATCGACTATGTAAGCTAAATAGCTCACACAACCTTGACTCGACAATTTCTTGGCCTGCATAGTCGTCAGACATTTCATTTGTCTAGGCGACTTACTACCATAAAATACTACCTTTGATGGAGTCATAAGGTTTACACACTTCTTGTGACAATCGATTACTGCTCCATATTTGAATAGCCAATCCATTCCCAAAATTACATCAAACTCCCCGAGTCTAATCGGAATCAAATCTACCAACAAGATATTCTCCTTAATGTTCACCCTACAGTTCTTGTATACGAATCTAACAGGGATTACTTTCTTATTCGCAATTTCTATGTTCAAAGGAAAATTCAGTTCTTCTCTACGAAATTCTAACCTCTTATCAAATTCATCAGATATAAACGAACAAGTAGCACCCGAATCAAATAATACATATGCATTAATATCATTGATTGGGATAATACCTGACACTACATCTTTTGATTGCACAGCATCTTGCACAATCATGTTGAAGGTTCTGGCTGTGGGTTTGTTTGATGCTACAGGTCCTGCAATGGCCCATGTACCTCCATTGTTACCTCCATTGCTTCTGGTTGTCACTCCTTCCCTCTTCTTAGGGCATTCATGAGCAAAGTGATCCTTGGATCCGCACGTGAAACATACATTCTTCTTCGGTTGAGTGCAATTTGGGGCGATGTGACCCTCCTGGCCACAATTGTAGCATACTCTCTTCCCTATCAAGCACGCACCCTTATGGAATTTCCCGCATGTCGCACATGCTTCAAACTTTTTGTTTTGCTGGTTACCCTGCTGGTTTCCAGCACCCACATTCCCATTCCACTTCCTCTTCATGCCGTTGTTGTTGTTGTTGTTGTTGTTATTGTTGTTGTTGTTGTTGTTGTTTCCACTGCTACCACCTCCATTCTTAGTCTCATTCTCATTCCTCTTCTTCTTTTGTTCCTGGTTGAACTTTGTCCTTTGCCTCGCCTCCACCTTCATGTAGTATCGCTTTCTCCATCTTGCATTGCAAATGTCTTCAACTGGAACATGGAGACCCTACTGTATAGCCAGGGCTTCAGTTCCTGTTCAAATCTTTTCGCCTTACGCTCGTCTGTGCTGACTTGATATGGCGCAAACCTCGCCAATTCATTAAATTTTGCGGCATACTCGGATACCGTCATCGTCCCTTGTTTAATTCCAGAAACTGTACTTCTAGCTAACTCTTCGAACTCTCCAGGAAATAGGTCTCGAAGAACAACTCCTTGAACCTATCCCAGGTCATCACTCCTGGTCCTTCACGAGTTTTATTGGCCTGCCACCAATAACTAGCTTCTGCTTTCAACATGAACATTGCAAAAGCAGTTTTCTGATCATCCCCTACCCTAGCGACATCGAATACTTTTTCTATCTCCATAATCCAGGTTTGTGCTTCGACTAGATTCATAGACCCATAGAATTCAGGTGGTCCAACCACCTTGAAATCCTTAAACGTTGTACCATGGTTTTGTGGTTGATTCTGCAACGCTCCTGTCAATAGTGTCACTAGTTGTTGAACGGGGTTACCGTCAACATTGTCGTTATTGGTAGTTCTCTCATTGTTTCTCTGTCGGGGTTGTTCACGTCTGGGAGGCATTTTCTGCTAAAACAAAACATCTATTAGACTATTACTCAGCTTCTTTAAGTATTTCTAATTAACTTGCCTCCATAAAAGAAATAACCACATAACACATAACACTTTGAATAAAATAATAACTTTTATTTATTCATCATTACTTCGAAAAACATAAAAACAATAACATCATCACGCTATTTACATTCCTTTCCGAACTACAAAAAGTTCGGGGACAATATCATTATTATCATATCCAATGGTTACTTAACACTAGGGATTTACACATTATTTAATACTTATTACGTGCTTTACAGGCACATTTTCTACGATGATCTATTAAGATACTTCTTAGCCCTATCACGTTCTTCCTCCATGACTCGAAACATTGTCCTGCGATCTAATACATATGATGGCAGCGTCTCGAACTGAATCGGATATCCCATGACCCGATCTTGAGCTCGATTAATTGCGGTGTCAAATACTTTATCCATCTCTTCCATCTACATCCTTTTCGCCTGTGAGTTCCTTACTTCTCTTCCAGTTCATTGATAAGCTTCCTCGTATGCATCTTCGGCTCTTGCCTCTTAGCGACTTCTTCTCTCAAACTTGTTCTTGATTCAAAGAACCATCTCGATCAATTATTCTTTCTCTTCTTCTGTCTGTATTAGTTTCTCCTCGGCGTTTGTCAGCTGTTCCTCATGATCCTGGATCTCGCCGTCTTTTTGTGTTATTACAGTCTATTGTTCAGCTACTATCTCCTGCAACTCCTCAATGTGTATCCTGAAGTTCCACATTACGATCATGCACTTCATCGTATATACTACCGACTTCTTATCGAGTTAAGTGGAATCCTTTCCTCCTCTCGTCCTCATCATCCTCATCCTCATCCTCCGTGGTAAGTCAATGGGATCCTTCTCAAATGCATCTCCACATCATCATCCTCATCCTCAACTCATCGTGACCAACTGGGGGTGACTCGTGGCGATGAGTTGTTCCCAAACTACACGAATGTCGCGAGGCTCCTCCTCTATAGGCATTTGAGGTCCCTCCTCCCTAACTTTGTTGGATTCTCCGACATTAGTCATCCTGACAACAAAGTTTTAAAGTTTTAATTATTAATCATTACTATTCGACACTCACAAGTACATAAACTATAAACACATAAGCACATAAGTGTTTTATTACTTCTTTCTTAAAACTCGATAAGAGTTATCTCCACTATCTTTTCAAAGGTTACTTCCTAAGGCTTTTCCCCCCCACCTAAGGTTCATAACCTAAGGCTTTGATACCAACCTGTGACACCCCCAAATCCTGGTACTTCATTTCCACAAGATTTGGTGTTCACTTAATCAAAACATTAATTTCTAACTACCTAATTATAATAAAATTGAATAATAAAAACACCTTACATACTGAGATTAAACTTAAATAAAAATCTCCTGTGTTATCTAACCTTTAACAACAATCATTCAAATGCGGAAAATTAAATAAACTTCATTACAATCTTTAAATCAAAGTCCGAAAGTAAACTATCAAAACTATTACAAGTCTTGATGATTTATTCATCTTTCCTTTTCCCTTCTTTGGTGCTAGAGTACGTCACCAGTTTCAACTTTAGCTGTAAAAAATTTTACAGGTAAGAGTGAGCAAACAAGGCCCACTTGAGATAACAATAAATAAATGGCAAAAAGCACTTTTTGGCCACTGTGGTTATAGTGTTTTAAACAATTAGTCATTTGTGCTTTTAAAATATTCAATTATTTCATCGAACTTTTTTAAAAATATGCAATCAACCCATTCAAGTCAAATTGAGTATGAGACGTTACAAAATATCCTACGTGGCTTTTTTGAAAAAAAATAAATATTACGTGGCACTTTATAATTTTAAAATATGTTTTTAAAAAATATAATTTTTTTAAAAGCATTTTTTAAAAAAATAATAATTTTTTAAAAAGCATTTTTTTTAAAAAAGCCACGTAAGAAAAGCCACGTAGGATATTTTTGTAACGTGTGTTACTCAATTTGACGAATGAGTTGATTGATGCATATTTTAAAAAGTTCGATAATAATTGAATATTTTAAAGATTAAATGGCTAATCGCTAAAAAACACTATAACCACAATGGCTAAAAAGTGCTTTTTGCAATAAATAAATCTTTAAACTTTTACATCAATTGCCAACATTAGGCTTAATAGAACTGAACAATATATTCTATTAACTTTCTGAAAATTATAACATTCACTGAGGGTCTAATGACCATGAATCATGTCCACGATTATAAGTAATCTTTCAACTTTAACTTTAACAAATATAAGACTATAAGGACTCCACGCACTTGGGGGGATCAACCCTTCAGACAATGTATTACGCACAACCATTTCAACGCTAATCGTAAACCTCTATTAAAAGAGTTGTTCATCTCAATTATTTAGAATACAAGTCCGCACCAAAGTAAGTTTGGTTTGGATACATTCTGAGGTAATTTAGAATTCAACGGTGAATCAACTAAGGATTAGTTGATTACAAAAGAAATAAATCTTGTATGCTATGGAATAATCATAATCGAATTGATATTTGTAGATTAACATTATGCTTTAGGAATAATCTAATAGCATAAGCATAGAATAATCATAACATTCAAGGTTATTGAGAATTTGGGTACTAGACATGCATACTGAATAGTAATTTGAAGGATAGAGTTGTTCAATACTAGAATATTAAAATAGAACAACTCGCATGCTAAATCACAAGTTACATATTAAAGAACTTGCTCAATAATAACATATAAGATTTGGAATACTTGTATTCTCATGAACCAATAGATACAAGAGCTTTGTCAATAATAAACAGTCTAACTCTACGAAAGTGTAAAGTTAGCAACTTGTATAATTGAAATGAAATTAAAATCAATAATGTGCTCAACGAAATTAAACTTGTACAACGAAGTTTTAGAGTTAGAAAACTTGCCTTTAGCAGAAGCTAAACCTTACAACTTGAATCAATACCCTATACATATGTCATCATGACATAATTAGTCATTACCAACATTTTAAACAAAATGTATACAACATGTAGGTTAAATTACCAATTCACATAATCAAACTACGTTAATACTAATTAACTCTTGATAACATGCTCATTCATAGTTTAATACTATTAAAATAATCATTTAACATTACTATTATTAACACAAAACATTTATTTTCAAAGTTTGTGTAATTAAACAAAACTGTCAGAACCTTCGCTAACTTCAGGCTTTGTGGCGCCATGATTTACATCAGGTTGTTCACACATTGAGTTAATGAGTTAATGACATGACTCGAGTCACGTCACAGCCATTGGTTGGGTCACTGCGATGTGGTAGCCATGACCAAGGCGAGATTTGTAGTCAATATACAGGCCAGAGTCCAAAATCCGGCGACAACCTCGACAACAGCATGAACAAAAAGCCAAATTGGCCTAAAAGCTCAAATCTAATAGACTGATTATTATGTAATACACATATAAACTTCATATAAATATATTGTGAAGACTTCTAACATGTTCCTACTCATAAAATAACATAGACATCAAATATACAACACCCAATTTCAATTTTTTTGGCAAAAACTCCATTTTTGCTATTTTCAATGGAAATCAACACTGTGATTTTGTTTTTCAATCAAAACAGAAATTTCAAAACATCAAAGTTATGATTATACATAATCTATCAATTTCCAAAATCAACATATCAATGTAACAACTAATTAAACCTTAAATTTCTATTTTAAATTAAGCCATATTCATATATATTTTCATATGAACACTGTGATATATTTTCTTCATAAAAATACATACATACATGAACTAGTATATCTATACTCATATATAAACTCATAAAAACCTTTTACAAACAATTATCATACCAAGTTATATATATATATATCAACAATTCATCCTATAAAATATTTTACAGAGAACTTTTTGGGAAGAAGAAAAACTAAACTTTTTGAAGAAAAGGTTAAGCCCCTACCTTTGATTAAGAAGATGATGACTAGAGTTTGATTATCAATTTCTTTTCTCCAATTCCTTTCTCAAACCTGTTAGAGTTTCTCTAAATTTCTCTCTAGTTTTCTTCTTCTCTTCTTTTCTCTCTATAAACTTCAACTGAGTCTTTCTTCTCCCTAACTCTAACATAAGTAGAATATTATAACGTATAATAATAATAATATAGATATTAAGTATAGGATTTAACTGACATCAGTTATAAATTTTTTTGAAAATCAAAAGCCATAAGGCTTGTTTGGTTAAGCTTAATAAAAATAACTCATTAACCCTTATGCCTTGTTTGGTAAAACCCAATTAGATAAAAGACTTAATAGGCATTAGGCCTTGTTTGACAAAACTGAATTAAACTCCCTTAATTTATTTTAATAACTCCTTTATAGCAAGGTTATTAGTCACACTTTTATTTAATTAATAAATCAATTAAAACATTAATCTATTAAATTACTTTAGCACATAATTTAATATCACATAACTATAATTTCTTTTATAATTATAATTTTATTAACCAACTAATATTTTAAATTATAATTTCCCATTTAAAATATTACAATTTATTTAAATCACTATAAGCTCTTTAGCTTACTTATTAAATTACATTGGTATATAATCTCATAACAATTAATTTATTTAGCTCCTTAATTATTTATTCAACAAATAATTAATTAAACCACATCAACTCAAATTGCATTATATAATTCAATAAATATTTAATATTGCAAATAAATATTTAATACTTAATATTTAATTATTTATTCAACAAATAATTAACTAAATCACATCAACTCAAATTGAACAATTATTTATTTAACAATAAACATAATCCATTAAATACTTATATAAATCAATAAATATTTAATATTATACTTTAAAATTCTAGAATGTTACAAGTAATCTACCTCTCCTCGTAACATAAAGGTGGCAAAGGGAACCTTTTACTCCTCAGAACATCCCAAGACATCAAATATCTTGGTGATATGCTTTATCCACGTCTCTGCCATAAGTGGTTCTGGATTTCCCAAAAATTCTGGTGGTCCCAACTCCTTGAATCGCTTGCATTGTTGTGATGTGATCATGGCGCTGCTTATCACTTCCACCCGTATTTTGTATACGAGTCTCCCTCGTCTGATTTTGCATGAACTGCAAAAAGCTCCTAAACATTCCACCATTCATTGTTTGCTCGGTAGTGTTGTTTACAGGAGGAATATTGTCTTCCTGTTGTACGTTCCCCTGGGTGGTGATTAAAGGTGTCTCCACTGTCTCATTCACTCCATTGTTAATATTTCCTGCTGCCATTCTTAAATACTGCCATGAAACAAGGGTTAATTAAACAAATTAACATATTATCCCTATACTCTGACCGACCAAATAAATACCAAATAAACTTAGTCAGGTCATACTAGTGAAGGAATTCCCCATCTCTCCCATCCTAGTTTTTGTCTCACATCTCAGCCAGGGATCATATATCCCTATGATTTGATACCAACTGTGATGCCCCCAAAATAGGTATACAACACCCATTCTGAGTCGCCAAATACATGGTACAGAAAGCCAACTACAACTTCAATAATACAATTGTCGTGCAAAATACGACAACACATACTGTGAGTTTAAATACAAATATTATCTTCTAGACAATATCCACACTCAAATAAGTCCTCATTACAATTATTTAAACACTATTTAATAGAAATAGTGAGGACTGCTAAAACATCTTTCTAGAACCATCACTCCATACCCCGACTAGATCCTGTTATGTTCTCACCTCTTGAGAAAAAAAATGGAACAAAAAGGAAAAGGGTGAATTCAACTAGCCCAGTAAAGAATATTATGACTAAGATAATATATAACAAATTATCATTAGTCTTCAACAGGGAAAAATCTGATAAAATATAATAGACAACAAGTTTTAGATCAACAACTGCAGCGGAAACAACAATCCATTAGAAGAGTCAAGTAGAGAATGAGTTCTAGTATCTTTTAAGATTTAAAAGTCCATCATCAATATTTTTTCCCTGTAACAACAATAAATATACATCTTTAATCAAATATTCATCTTTGTACTACAGGCCAAAGATATTCATTTGTATCACCCGGTTAGTCAGTGTTCATCTCAACACTGTTCATCTTTGCACTACGGGCCAAAGATATTCATTAGGTAATCATTCATCTTTGAACTACAGGCCAAAGATATTCATCAGTTAATCATTCATCTTTGCACTACAAGCCAAAGATATTCATTAATATTATCATTTAGGACTGAGGATGATGAAAAATATATTAAAGAAAACTAATCCAGTGAAACAAAATAACAAATATTAGATATTCGTATTACAGTTTATCCAAGATCAATAATACTCCATAATAACTAATTTTGAAGCAAAATTCAAGAATAAAGATCAAAACATAGATACAATCAAAGATAGTAACCATAATAGACATCTTGGACAAAAAGGAGAAAATTTCATTTTTCGGTGAATAGTGCCGTATTCGTGAATAGTGTCGTATACGTGAATAGTTCCGTATACATGAATAGTAACCCCGACACAAAAAGTTCCAAATTTGATAAAAAGTTTAGACCAATATTTCGGCATAATGATATTGAAGAAATAATATCATTTACGAAGAAAATAACATCCCTTACCTCCTCAAGCAGTACTTACGACCGGAATATCTGGATATGAAATTTGAATGAAACTTGTCTTTGAATAGAAACTCTCAAAGTATCTAAATACTCACAAAATACACTCAATAATCTAGAGAGAAAGAGAGAAAACCTGTTTCTAGTGTGATTTTTAATTCTAACTTAGCCCTCTATTTATAGGAAAATGTTAGCAAGACGAAGCAGACTTAACTTGCAACCTGATGACTTTACCTGCTACTATTTCCACCCACCACATTTGAATAAAAATTCCAGCACATTTCTCACCAACCAAAAGTGGGGTCTACCAATTCTAGAATTTTCCACCAAAATGATAAATTCTGAAACTTCAACAATTTCTGAACCAGTCACCTCTTAAAATTCATAACAAATCATACGTTCATTTTTAACGGATCAAAATTTGTGGACATATACTCAACTTATATATGTATAACATATTCAAAAATCACAATGATCCAACGGTCGGATTAAAAATTATAACTCACGCAATATATCTCAAAAACACTGTTTTAATTTTTAATACCTCCATTCCGACAAAAATACTGACAAAACACCTCAACATTAACTCCTTCATTTTTAACCACAATAAATATATCCAACATTTATATCCACATAAAATAAATATTTTATTATCATATGAATCAATAATTAATTATTCACAAATAATATTACAGAATCACATTTATGACAACCAGGCCATTCCAAGGAAAGATGGGGCTTTCCAATAAGGATTTTCCTTCTTCGGCCGCAATTAGGTGACCAAACCTCTCCTCGATGTAACTTTCTAGACATTGCCAATAATGCTATCTAATAATATTATTCAAATAATATGAATTATTGATCCGATAATGGGAAATCTTGTGCGATGACAATTATTGAAACAATAATAATATAAAATATCAACGCAACAATTATTGAACCAATAAAATAAAATATTGAGCAATAACTACTATAACAATTATTGAGTAGTGCCTTCTTACGTAAGGATCAATAATTCATCAATATTGTGCAATATCTGTGCTCTTTCTTTGTGCACGCCAGACATCGTATTTTAACCACCGTGTATTCCAACAAATTGTTAACGGTAATAATTAATTTGTTATTTGTAAAAACTCAAACTTTGTCGTTTTCTTCATCAAGACATTTATCCGTTATGGGGCCCATAAATGGTCATGGCATCGCATACGAATATTCCAAACAGAAAGAATATTCCACGACCAAACGAATATTCCCCAAACACAATGAATATTTTATAACCACTTACTTATTTTGCAAAATTTGCACATTTCACCCATAACCAAAGTATTATATCAAATTATCACCTTGTTATTCACAATAATAAATAGAGGAAATTCGATTTTTATTTATAATAAGTTGGGGTCTTCTGATTGTACATATATATATATATATATTAAATGTGTTGTACTATATATATATATATATATATATATATATATATATGAAGCATGCATGTATGTGCATAATAAATATATATATATATATACATTAAATGTGTATAGGCGTGTGTGTGTGTTTGAAGAAATGTGTTGACATTTAAAACAGTGCATAGCTTGCATGCATTTATAATATATACATTAAACATATATATATATATATATATATATATATATATATATATATATATATATATATATATATATCATGCATTTGTCTAATTAATATGTTATCAATATATATGTTGATCCATGCATGCATTATACCAAAGCACATCATATATATATTGCTGGCAAAAAGTTTTCAAAACCGTGTGATGGACTTTTGCAATTAAAACATGTGCTAGCAAATTGAATGAGGTCAAAGAAAATAAATGCTAGGTTGATGGATTTTCGCCTAGGCGGAATTGAGAATACTTCCGCGTGAAAATTGTTTTTCATCCGAACCGCTCATTTCAAAATTAATCATCTCAATCATTAATTTCAAATCAAATTTTGAAAATTACCATTTTATCCCGACTTCAAAAATCTATAAATAGGAGGCTTTTTCTTCATTTCCAATTTGCCAATTCACTTACAAAGAAAAGCTTAATTTCTCTCCCACATACTCTCTCTAAAAAGCTTTCTCTCTCTTCTTATCAAAAGTTCTAATTATTTGAGAAGAGGAAATTGGTCTAAGCATATTGAGATAAGTTATTTGATTTATTTATTTGAATTATCTCTTGCTTATTTATATTTATAGATATATAAATATAAATTGTTCTACACAATTCTATATATCTATATTTAATCTATTTATCAAATAAAAGGATATTTGGGCACCGCAAGGCTACGGAGATAAACCTCTACAGAGAAGAATCCGACCGTACGATTCCTTATAGTCTTCAGTAACCTTTTATTGATATTATTTATATAAATATCGTAAAATAGATACGACACTTGATAGCTCAAAACAACATTGAAATACTTCTCCAAAAAGAGTAGTCATCCGAACCGGATTTGAGACTCGTAGTGATCTATTGAAAATATTTATATAAATATCAATTGTGAAAATTATAAATTACTGTTATACTTGGGGTAGCATAAGGCTAGAGATAAACCTCTATGGAGAGGAATCAATCGTAAATACGATTCCTTATGGTACAAAGTGACACCTTTGTTTATAAAAGTTCACATAATAGATAAAATACTGTTATATATTATTTGAGTTAAACAAATAATATTTGTTATATCAAGTATTGCTTAACTGATTTATTTATTATACTTGATATCTGTCATCACAAGTATTTGTTCATAAATTCATTTATTCATAAAATACTTGTTGCATATTATAAAAGTTATTTAAACTTTTATTTCACAAACTTAAGTGAATATATCTGCTTAAATAGAATCATATTTGATTCAAAGCTTAAAATAACTTATTTGCTTACTCAGAAGAACTTTCACTCTAAAACGTTATTCAAACTTAAAGTGACTTTTCTTTACTCCATAAAGAATAAATATTTCTTTATAAATTTGCATTAAATTATATATCTGCTTAAACAGAAGCATTTTTGAGTAAAAGCTAAAATTGACTTATTTGCTTATCCAAGAAGCATCTTTTCACACAAAACATAAAAGTTATTTAAACTTTTATAACAGTGCATAATTTACATATTTGCTTACACAGAAGCATTATTTGATCTACGCACAAATTACTATCTGCTTACAAAGAAGTATATTTTCTTAAGTATAAAAGTCTTTGAACTTTTATAAATATATTTGATCTTTAATTGATATCTGCTTATTTGAAAAGTATCAATCTGTACTAAATTCTTATCTGCTTATTTGAGAAGCACATTGTTGTAAAACCATTTGTAAAAGGAGAAAATGTTAGAGTTAGTTTATTTTATGTACCTGTGAGAAAGACGAGTAATTCTTCGACCAAGACCAGAGTCTTAGAGAGGTCAGCGGGAAGTTGGGTCTCTAGTGTACTTGTGAGGTGAGGAAGAGGCTGTTGTTTCAAGACCAGATCATAGAATAAAACTGAACTCAAAAGAAGTACAACTAAACTTGAGGAGGGAGCGGGGAGCTTGATGTCCAAGATAGAATAGTTGGGAACAGTTGGAAGTTTGACTATAAAACTATGTAAAGGCTTCTCTACCTGTTGAAGGAGTTTTTATTATTGATAGTAATAGGATCTCAAGTCCTGGAGAGGAGCTTGAGACTGGACGTAGCAGCATACCCGGGATGAATGTTGTGAACCAGACAAATCTCTGTGCATTGTGTGATTGATTTTTTATTGTCTTGCATATTAATTTCTAACACTACAAATTAATTATACACAAAATTAAAAAGGCCTAAGATAATTTTTTAATCTGTAATAATCTATTCAACCCCCCTTCTAGATTATTATTGGACTTTCAGAAAATATTTATTTTATGTGGTTATAAATGAAGAAATTAATGTTGATGTGTTTTATCAGTATTTTGTCAGATTGGAGGTATTAAAAATCAAATCGGTGTTCTTAAAGCTCTACTGTGTGAGTTATAATTTTGATCTGACCGTTGGATCGTTGTGATTTTTGGATATGTTATACATATATAAGTTGAGTAAATGTACACAAATTTTGAACCGTTAAAAATTAACATATGAATTGTTATGAACTTTAAGAGGTGTTAAAAATTGTCCGTTTGTGGAATTCAGATATTTTTTGTTTGGAATTTGGAAAAACTTTCTTCTGCAAAGTTGTAGAGAATTCAATTTCTTGTGGAATGGACATAAAATTTGTATTTTTATGATAAAGGGCTATTTATTATGAATTACTGAAGTTTTAGAAAATAAAATAATTTTTATTAAAATTGGGTGGGACCCACTTTTGGTTGGTGTTGAATATATGTGCTGAATTGGATTTTCAAAGGTGATGGGCTGCCATTTTGTCAAAAGGGCATGCATAGAAAGTTTTAATTAATATTTTATTATTTTAGTCTCCTATAGCGTTCTAGCATTTTCCTATAAATAGACGCTTAAGTTAGAATTGAAAATCACACCAGAATCA
This sequence comes from Panax ginseng, assembly GCA_020205605.1. NCBI lineage: Eukaryota > Viridiplantae > Streptophyta > Magnoliopsida > Apiales > Araliaceae > Panax > Panax ginseng. Next base: position 52,337,222 of record CM035145.1, read on the forward strand.
GAGAATTCTTCTTCTATAATCTTGAGCGTATTTCTTTCTAGTGTTAGAAAGCTTTGAGCGTAGAAAATAGTGAAAGTTTTCTTCAAGAATATCCTCGCTATACCAGTTGGAATACTCTTCTTTTCAAGGTAAGGGATGTTATTTTTGTTCAATATTTGCTTGAAATAATATTTTCTTCCATACTTTGTAGTATGTAAGTAATATTATTTCGTTTCAGATTTCAAATTCTGTACTTGTTTGTTAAAATTTTGGCTTTTATATTCCATGAAATTAGTAGAATATCTTTGATATTTGCGCTTCATCCAGTATCTTTTCATGGAAATATTATTCTGAGCATTCTTGATAAGTTTTAACTTTTTCATGATTGACTACTATTCATGGGGTTAATATTCCCGAAGTACTATTCATGGGGTACTATTCACTCGAGTACTATTCACCCGGGATACTATTCATGATAAAAATTGATTCGTTTTCGGTCCAAATTATTTTGGTACAATATTGTTCTTAAATTTTACTCCACAAAGCAGTATCATGTTGACAATTTGGACGTTATTGATTTGTAGATAAATTAAATTATAAATCTTTAAAAATTTATCCTTGAACTTGTTTTATTGAAATCTTATATCATTATCATCATCCTCATGTTTATATTTTGTTGAAAGTCATCTGTGGCATGTAGTGCATAGATGGACTTGGTGTGATTATAACTAGGATTATTCGGTATAATCCCGACGTAGTAATGTTACAAATGATGTGGTAAAAGTCCTCATTGGCCGTAGTGCATGATGATGGACAGATTGTTGGCATGATCATGACCATTGATGAATACACGAATATCCTTGACCGTAGTGCATGGATAATTTGTGGTCGTCATACTAAAGAATATCCTTGGCCGTAGTTCAGGGGTGATTCGATGATGTGGATTATTTATTGTCGAGTCTCAAATGATAAAAGTGATGAAAAACCTTTTAAATCATAGAAGATAGTAGATTTTGTGCTCTACTTGACTCTTCTAATGGATTGCTTGTTCATTATGATTAAACTTGATGTTTGTTATATTTTATCAGTTTAACACTGTTGAAGGCTAACGATAAATTATTCTGCATTATCTTAGTCATAATATTTCTTACTGGGCTAGTTGAGCTCACCCTTTTACTTTCATTGTCCTCTTCAGGAAATGAGAACGTAGCTGGGACTAGTCGGGGAACAGAGTGACAGTCCAGATGATAGCATTAGTAGTCCTCACTATTCTATGAAATAATGTGATAATAAATGTATTGAGTACTCCATTTGAGTTGAATAGTGTCTAGAAGACAATATTCGTATTTAAAACTCTCAGTTCATGTTTTGTCGTATTGTACACGACAGTTGTATTATTAAGTTGTATTTGAATTTTGTACCATATATTTGGTGACTCAAGATGGGTGATGTATACCTATTTTGGGGGCATCACAAGAGTTATTGATGATGAGACTCGCAGTAACAAGAGGGCCAAGACCAGAGTTAAGTGGACTCACTTAACCAAAGATCAAACCAAAGGCTCGTGTCTTCCCCATTACTTATGCAATATCTGATGTGTTTAGCAGTAATAGGTCTAAGCTGCAACACCTTTCTCTAAATCCAAGAGCAGTTACCAGGAATAGGTAAACTCCAGAAATGTTTAGTTATCAAAGATGACTGGATCCAAGAAGCCCAGAGAGAGGCTTGAGAGGGGTTCACCACTCTCCAAAGGTGCATTAGAATTAGCGCTTTATTTTAATCCTCAAGATGTTTTATAGCAAGGCCTCCTTCAGAGAACAGTAATGTAATTCTGGTCCAAGCAACTTTAGCACCATATTTGAGCATGGAGGGGCCCTTCCAAAGAAATATGCTCATGATGGATTTAAGGGACTGAAGCATCGAAGCGGGCATAATGAAGAAAGAGGCCCATTAAGACTGGATTGAAAAAATGATAGATTTAATTAAAAGAAGTCTCCCCACGTAGGAAAGAAACTTATTTGTTTAGGAGGAAATTCTGGCCATAATCCTTTCAATAAGAGGGTGAAAATCTGCAAGACTGAGCTTCGAAGTTAATAGAGGAACACCTAAAAACTTAGTAGGAAACCCACCGAGTTAGAACCTTATGGTAGTGATGATGGAGGCAACCATAGTAGAAGGGACATGGGAAAGAAAGCATAAGCTTTTGGACTTATTAATATTCAGGCCAGAGGTAGCCGCCCTTCTTTTCTAGTCTGCAGAATAGCAATCGTCGATATGCTCATATCGGTGACGTTATTGTTGCTGTGATCAAAGAAGAGTCAAGGAAATCCTTTAAGGTCTTAACCGGTTGGACATCTCCATGGTAGAAAAACATAAGGTCATCCGTGAAGCTAAGGTGAGTGATGGATTGCTCCTTCATTTTCCAATGATGTCAGAAATAAGGTTCCTTAGAGGCCTTGGAAAGCCCAAGAGAGAGAAATTCTATAACAATCACAAAAAGTTATTGGGATAAAGGGTCTCCTTGCCTAAGCCCCTTCACTCCTTTGAAGTAACCACATAGGGACCCATTGAATTTAAACGAGAAGAACGTAGATGTGATGCAAGCTTGTATCCAATACACAAATATAGGAGGGAATTTGAGAAGCTGAAGAGCAGCTAACAGAAAACCCCAAGAGACATAGTCAAAAGCTTTAAAAAGATCAATTTTCAAAGCACAGTGGGCTGGGCCAGAGGGCCTATGGTAATTTCTTAGAAGCTCTTGGGCAAGGAGGACGTTGTCCCCAATCCTTCTTCTTGTAACAAAGGCAGCTTGGCAAGGGGAAATGATATAAGGAAGGATATCCTTGAGTCTAGAAGCAATTAACTTCGAAATACATTAGTAAGAAATGCTGCAACAAGAGATAGGCTTATAATTAGGCATGGTTGTAGGGTGTGCAACTTTAGGAACTAGAATAATAGTCGTGGAATTGGTTCCTCAGAGAAGGCATCCTCTCCTAAAAAAGGACTGGACATTAAGAGTAAAAGTCCTCCCCACAAAAACCCAACAGTGAAGAAAAAAGTTAACATTGAAGTCATCCGGGCTTGGGCTCTTATTTTTCTTCATAGACTTAAGAGTTGTATAGATTTCCTCATCCGTGATGTCTCTTTTAAGAGCAGCTGCTTGAACAACAGAGACACATATGTGAGAATCAAGGGAGAGGTTCTCAAGGCTAACCTCTGGCAAAGAAGACCCTAATAAAGCTTGAAAATGATTGACCACAATATCTTGGATTTCCTTCTGGCCAGTTTCGACAATACCGTCAGCATTCGTGATGGCTAGGATTTTATTTTGGTTCCACCTATTCTTAATCTGACTATAGAAGAATCCATAATTTGTATCCCCCTCTTTAAGCCATTGAATTCTAGATTTTTGCTTGAACTCTTCATTAGCTAAAGCATTCCACATATCTTGGGATAGAACCCTCTAAAGACGGAGAAGATAGAGGTCGCCAGGATTGAGAGAGATAGAATTTTGAGTCTCGTGGAGCAAGCCCTTGGCCTTTCTGATAATAGAGGATAAGTTTCCTCTTTCTCGGTTGAGAATGGAAAGAGCACGCTTAACTGCCTTGAAATTTTCTTTCTTTTCTTTTTATTTAATTCACTTCCTATTTTTCTCTGTTTTCAGGTACCATGGCTGGATGCAAGTATCAATGGCCATATTGGAGTATGACTTAGCCAAGAGACACATGGATTGATGGACTCAATGAAATTTTTGCATTATCAACACAACTTGAGATATTTTCGAGGAGGTTGGATGTAGTTGCAGCCCAACGTAATCGAAGGATAGCAATTACTTACAATTATTGTGCTGGAAATCACCCGAGTAATCAATGCACCATCAGTCTTGGGTCGGTACAGTATGGTGGTGACTACCTCAACTAGTATGCATATGTCAAGTATCATCAAGGTTGGGGGTATTACCTGAATTCTTCATTTAGTTACAATTATAAAGATCAATAATCTGCTCCAAATTCAACATACACACCAGAATTTTCATGTCCACCTCAATTGCCACAAGATGAAAAGTCAAACTTGGAGGAATTCATGTCGAAGCTCATAGCAAACCAATAGGAGAGAATGATGAGTCAAGAAATATCGAGCCATAATTTTCAGAATCAGATGGAACAACTCATCACAACTTCAACCCATGGTCCTCAATACATGTATTCTGAAACTGAAATAGCTAATTCAAGATTAGAGGAATTGTTGTCCAAGTTTGTAACATTAAATGAGGAGAAGAGAATTAATCAAGAGATAGAAATTCAAAATCAAGAGATGGCAATTCAAAATCTTCAGAATTAGTTAGATCTAATGTTCAAAGCCTTGAACAACTGTCCTCAAAAAAGTTGGTGTTATGACATGGATTCCGAGACTGATGGAAAGCCCGTACAAAATCTACAACTAGATAACCCACAAGATGTTGAGAGAGAGAAAACAATCGGGGACCAAGAAAAAGAGATCGACGAAGATTTAACTATAAGCTTCAATGAATATGAGCCGATTTCATTAGTATCCCATGGCCCTCCTCCACCAAAGTTTAAGAATCCGGGTAGTTTTGCAAAACCATGCCCATTTGGCAGTAATGTTGTCGGCAAAAATCTTTGTGACATAAAAGTTAGTACAACTGTGGAGTCATGGTGGGATGAAAAGGAGAAGATAGAGAAAGAGCACATTATGTTTATTAAGCTTCAATACCCCAATCTGATCATAGACATAATGCAGAAAATTCCTAGTTGTTAGACATTCTTAATGAGGATCATATCTGAAAGGATCATGCTAGGTGACTTTAATTCAAGGGCCTTTCCTAATAGAAACCTCCCGGATGCTATAATGCTCTTAATGGATGGAGAATTCCTCAACTTTCGTAGAGGAAATAGATAGCATTGACCAGACAAAGTCAGGCTGAAAGACTGTAAATCAAGCGCTTATTGGGAGGCAACCCAAGTTTAAATTTAAATTTAAATTTTTATTTAAATTTTTAGTAGTTAATAAATTTGCATTTATTAGGATTTAATAAACTTGCTTCTATTAGTTCACAGGTTAGTCAAATCCAATTCAAGTATTGTGCCCGATTCATTCTAATGTGCCTATCCTATTCTCCAAACTTAGTGGTCAAGTGGTTTTTCAGGGAAGTCATCTGCTTTACTTTTTCCTATTTTATCCATTGAGGACAATGTCATGTTTAAGTTTGGGGGATTATTGCATATTTTTTAGGATTGCATATTTAGTAGAATCATGTTGATTGAATATAGTGAGTATTATTATTTTAGTTTAGTGTTATTGCATATGTTAGCGTGTTATTTAGCTTATCTTTGAAAAAAATTGTTTTAAATTGTTGCATTTAGTGTAGATAGGTTACATTGCATGAACCCAAGTTTTCAGTTGGTTTGAAATTCTTTTGGCCTATGATGAGATTGGAATTACATGATTTTTAAACAGTTTTAATGACTTAGGCTTAATTGTATTGTCATAGCATGATGTAAATCTTTATCTGTTTGAATCTGATGTAACTGGATTGCACTTTAGAGTAACCATTATGATTTGCACAATGTGAATGGTCACATAATTGTCTTCTAGTGGGAAATGTGTGTTTTAATGAAAGAGATTTAGTAAATAGTTAGTAATGACTAGGGTTACGCAAAAGTTTAAGTTTGGGGGAATTCATTGGGTATTCGTGCTAAAAAAAAGAAAAAAAATCCAGAAAAAGGAAAAAAAGTATTATATAAATAAACACTTTGGCTAGTTTAGTTTTGTGGCCTTTGATACTTGAGTAAGTACTTCCGAGGGGATGTCTCTACACCTAGCGCCCTAAAGCCTAACAGTTTGGGAGTCGTTGGTTGAAAGCTCGCTAAGGGGTATCACTGAAAAGCCTAGAGGACTAGACATTGCACAGTCGGTGTAACCACGGGAATGTGCAAAAATCACCCTCGTGAGTGAATAAAAGAAGAATAAACCCCTTGTTGACTCTTAGGTTAGTTGTTGTGTAGTTTTGTTAGAACTTAATTTGTTTGCTGCTTTTCTTGAGTTGAAACTGTATTTTCCCTCAAAGAAGTATATTATGTGAAATATTTGTTCTGTAGCGAGTTTAATGGTTGCTAAGCACACACACACTACATCAGTGATGACTAGTTTTGATTTGCAAAATAATATGCATTATGGCCTTATTCTTGGTTGGATTCTCTGTGTAAAAATTATGTAGTTTCTCTGAGGCAATTCTTGTGAATTTAAATCTGGCTGATATTTGGATTAATTGGCATGTTAGATTAGATGGCATTTTGTTTAGTTTATTTCATTGCATTATGTAGTGTTGGTTGGGGATAAGCAACTCTTTAAGTTTGTGGGTATTTGATAAGTAGGTTTTATACCTACTTATCCAGTATCTATTACTTGAATTAGTTGCTTAAACCTATGTTTCGTAGTTACTTTGCATGCATTGTGTGTGCATTTCATATATTTTATGTTATTTTGTAGGCTATGGCATGACTTTGGCATGAAGAAGCAAGGAAAAACAATTCAGATATCTTTTGGACTAAAATATGCAAGCAAATACAAGAAGGGAAGATTGCAGGGCTTTTAACACCAAGTTGGATGCATGTTCTTGGTTTGGAACATGGATTTTATTATTGATTTTTTTCTTAGGTTTCTGGAATATCTTGAATCATCCCAATCGGAGCTCGGATGTGAGAGTTATGGCCTTTTTATCAACAAAGATCAAAGATAAGAGTTGTCATGCTTTCCATTTACATATCATCTTCTTCAAGCCCGATTTTGGCCTTGATCCAATCCGTATCTCTTAATCTGAAAGAATTAAAGTTGTAGATCTCATCGATATCTTTTATTTGATAGGCGGCAGGCCCCGTAACTCCTAGCGGATCAAAAGTTAAGCCTATTTTACCAAAGGACTAAGAACATCGCGTTGGTCGGCGGGGGAGAGTTAATTTGTGTGTTATTGTAACGATCCAGAATTTCAAATTGAAGTTTAAATATTTATTGAGTTATATAAATATTATTTGAGGTGTTTATTATTAAATAAATATTTTATTGATGTGATGGTTGATGAATCTAAATTTATTAGAGAATTTTCTAAATTAAATTAATTTATAATTTAGAGAATTGTAGTATAACATGAAATGTTATATTGTTGTTTTGATTTAATAATTTAGACTAAGATATTAAATTATTAAATAAAGTTATAATGGAAATTATAATTTTCTGATATTTGCTAAAATGCTATATTTAATTAAAATATAGTATGTGATTAATTTAATGGATTAATATTGGATATGGAAATCCAAATAAATAATATGTGATTATAATTATAAACTAAAGTGTTTATTTAAAATAAATTAAAAAGGGTTTAATTTAGTTTTTGCCAAACAAGGCTCAATATATTAATTCTTTAAAAATTAAAGGGTTTTTGCCAAACAAGCCTTATGGCCTTTGGAATTTCTAGTTTTTGAATTTAAATAAAATAAACAAATTAAATTAAAATAATAAATATAATATATACGTTATTTTGATAACTGATTATAGCTATTAAGGTTATATCTGTTTCTTTTGTTTACGCTTATTATTCAGTTGGTTTTTGCACATAAATTAGTTATGATGATTACATGTGTTTATGATGATTAGAAAGTATGTTTAAACAATAATTGCAGGCTAATTTCGGTTTACAGTAGAAGAAAATTTCGACAGTATATGTTTGTGTGTATTTTTTTATATGGCTCATGTAAGTATCGATTTTAGTGGCCAATTCGTATAGGAAACTATAAATTGATGCTTGTATATGGTAGTTCATTAAGAAATGAGTGTAACATAATTCGAATGAAGTGATTTGGCCAAGTATAGAGATTACAGTGATGAATTTGGTAAAGGATGTCAAGGAAATTGAGCTTTTCATGAAAACTTGAAATTTGAGAAATTAAACTAGTTTTAGTTGATGAAAAATTGTTTTAATTGGTTGAAAATGTTAACAAACATGTTAACAATTGTTTTGTATCAATTATACATGTTGATATTACTATATATTGGGTGAAATTTGTGTTTGTTAGGCTAAAGCTCTGCCATCTTGTTCATTAGCCTTCTTTGCATTGTCTGAAAAATGGTGTGAATTATGCTTAAAGGTTGCCAAACAAAAAATGGCACATTGCGCCGATCCTGTGCCTTTGTATGGTAGCTACTACGCCATACCCTGGTTTAAGATTCTGGCTTCTGCTGTTGCTGCAGATTTGGGAAAGCATCATAACATGGTCTGAAATTATGTTAGCATGTTAAATGGGTAATGTTAAGGTTAACATAACATGGTGAATTGTGGTTAGTAAGTTCAAAGTTGCAAAACTGATTAGTAAATCGAGAACGGATTATGTGATAACTTAGTTTACACAATGAAAGTTAGACAAGTGTTGCGAAGTAAAACACATGGAATTTTCTGAAATGTAAATGGTAATGAAAGAATTGTGCTTCAATGATAAGTTTAGATAGAAGTGTACATGTTTTGGTATGTTAGCATATCTAATAGGTATTATGGTTCTAAAATTATGTGTAGGTAATCGTGAGTTTAATTTTATAGCTTACGCTCAAGGCAAGTTTCTAAACTTCTCTTTTTACATTGAGCAAGTTTTTTACTTTAACCTTTCATTAAGCGAACTTTTGTACTTCCAATCATTATTTGAGCAAGCTAGCTATGACTTTAACTTTATTCGAATAAGTTTGAATTCCAATATTTATGGATGCATTCTAACTTGTTTATTGTTAGACAAGTTTCTTTATTGTCATTCGGATTTTATGAATGCTGTTTTCTTGAATTCTAATTCTTATTGTTGAATTATCTTATCTCATTTACTTGACACAAGCTATTCTCATAATGAGCAGGATTTATGTTCATCTTGTTATTATTTAAAGCATATTCCATAATTCATAGTCCTAGTTTCATATTATTCACGCAAAGTTCGTTGTCATTCAATACTTATGCTTTGTAGTTGTTTTTAAGCATGAGTTCAAGATATAGTTAGTTCACTTACGCTTATTCATTGTTCCATATTATTATTTATCAACTGTTGTGTTATTTCACACTATTGATTCAACTAGTTCCCTAGTTAAGGATTGTTAAACTCCAAATTACCCTTAAAAGCTTATCCAAACCAAACTTTCTTTGGTGTGGACTTGTACTCTAAATACTGAGATGAACAACCCTATTATTAATATTAGGGGATAATTTCTGTGAGACCCCAGATTTTATGAATAAAGATTTAATTTTCTCGAAATAATTTTTTTAAATATTATGGTGTGGATTTGATATAATGTTTTTGTTGTGGGTAATATTTATAAATTTTGCAAAGTACGTAAGTTGTTATATAATATTCGATTGGTCGGGGAATATTTTTTTTGTCAGGGAATATCCGTACGACGGTACAATCATTGGTGGACCCCCACAACGGAATTATTGTCAGATTGAGAAAATGACAAAAATACTTTATGAAAATAACGACGGAAGTTTTACCGTTAACTGTTGAACTACCCCTGTAGTAAAAAATAAAGATGTCTGGCGTGGTTGCATAGTAGTAATACCAGTATTGATTATTGATGCTTACGTGAGAAGTCACTCAGTTATACTCAATTATTGCTACAGTAATTGCTGTATCATATCTCTCATATTATTGATTCGATTATTGGCATAGTATCATCTGCATAATATGTTATTTTATTAAATCAATAATTGAGACGACAAAGTTATTCATATTATTAAATTGAAATATTTACAATGTCTAGAAGTTCTGTCAAGGAGAGGTTTGGTCACCTAATTGCGCGCCAATAGGGAGAAATCCTTATTGGAAAGCCCCCTCTTTCTTGGGAACGACCTGGTTGATAAATATTGTGAGTTATAATATTAATGATGAATGTTATTAAAATTGAAGTTGTGTTCGGAGTTGAATTTGGAGACGCGGACGTGATATTTGAGTCTGGAATGATGAAATTCGTAAAAATAGTCTATAAACACAAAATTTTCCAGAAATCACTATTTGGTCAAAAAGTCAACATTTGACTTTTTCGGGAAAAGTCAAACTTCGAAATTTCAAAATTTATATTTTTGATAAAAATGGTTTCATTGTGTTGGAATTATTTGTGTTAGTGAAAATTGACAATTATTTCGATAATAATTGATGTCTGGAGGTTATATTGACCAATCGGGTATTTAACCGGATAAATGAGCAATTAATTGCTACTAATTCACATGCTTATATAACTATTTGTCACATGTGTGTACTATTGAATCACATTATTTACTATTAGGGGAGTTGGTGCAAGATTGATAATACTTACATGACTAAGTTAAAAATGGAGGTATAGATGGAGGTATTATACTGTAATTCGTATTTTTCACATGATTATACTATTGATTCACATGATTGAACTATTGATTCACATTATTTACTATTAGGGGAGTGGTGCAAGTTTGATAATACTTGCAGGACTAAATTAAAAATGAAAGAAAAGTTGGAGGTATTGTCTTTGTAATTTTTGAGCCCCAAAACGTGCAATTATCGAAACTATATTTTCCTATAAATAGAAGCTCATTCTTCCTTCATTTCTCACCAATTCACAAAAGCTTTAGAGCGATTATTATAGAGAGAAATTATAGAGAGAAAGAAGAAGAGAAAGTCTGCACCTCACTATTCCAAAGATCCAGCTTTTTCCAAGGTAGGGAATATTATTTGTTGTACTTCGTAGGGAGTATTATTCCTTTCTTATCCATGAAGAGAACTTACATTATTCCATTCTTTATTATTCTATTGGAATAACTCAGATATCTGCTGCTACCCTATACTTGGTGAAATTCTTACATTGTTCCATTCTTTATGATTCTTTTGGAACATCCACATGCATGCGTTCTACCTTGGACATTCGGGTTAAAATCTTTATTATTACATTGGAATATCCATGTCACATGCTTTTATCTTGGGACTGATTAAAATCTTTATTATTCTTTGGAATATCCTGTCTATGCATTTTTTGGGACCTAATTTCGTCTTTATTATTACATTGGAATATCCTTTTTTGCGCTTTCTGTGGGACCGATTTCGTCTTTATTATTTTTTGGAATATCCTCTACATGCGTTTCTGTGGGACTGATTCCGTTATTTATTATTACATTGGAATAACTTTGCTGTGTGGTCTATCGCATGCCTGGTGATTTCTTTTGTTATTGAATTCTTTATTATACTTAGTTGGTTAAAACTTGTACTTCTATACTCCATGAAATTAGTGGAATATCCTTGATATTTGCGCTTCATCCAGTATCTTTTCATGAAAATATTCTTCTGAGCATTCTTGAATTTTACTCTACAAAGCAGTATCATGTTGACAATTTGGACGTTATTAATTCCTGGATAAATTAATTCTTGATCTTGTTTTATTGAATTATTATATCATTGTCATCATCCTCATGTTTATATTTTGTTGAAAGTTATATCGTGGCCTATAGTGCATAGATGGACTTGGTATGATTATGACCGAGGGATTATTGATTGTAATCATGGATAGTAATGTTACAAATGATGTGGAGAAAGTCCTCATTGGCCCGTAGTGCATTGATGGACAGTTGTTGGTATGATCATGACCATTATTGAGTACACAAATATTCTTGGCCCGTAGTGCATGGATAATTGTGGTCGTGATACTAAAGAATATCCTCGTCAGTAGTAGTGCGGGGTGATTCGATGATGTGGATTATTTATTAAGCTGAGTCCCAGCGATAAAAGTGATGAAAAACCTTCTAAATCATATAAGATAGTAGATTTTATTCTCTATTTGACTCTTTTAATGGATTGCTTGTTCCGCTGCAGTTAAACTTGATGGTTGTTATATTGTATCAGTTTAACACTGTTGAAAGCTAACGATAATATATTTTCTGCATTATCTTAGTCATAATATTTCCTGCTGGGCTAGTTGATCTCACCCTTTTACTTTTATTGTTCTCTTCAGGAAATGAGAATGTAGCAGGGATTAGTTGGGGAACGGAGTGATGGTCCTAGATGGTGCATTAGTAGTCCTCACTATTATGTGAAATAGTGTGATAATAATTGTAATGAGGACTCCTTTTGAGTTTGTATACTCTATAGTAGGCAATATTTGTATTCAAACGCACAGTTTATGTTTTGTCGTATTGTACACGACAGTTGTATTATTAAGTTGTATTTGAATTACGTACCATGTATCTCTGGCGACCTAAGATGGGTGGCGACGATACCTAATTTTTGGGGCATCACGGTTGGTATCAAAGCTTAGGGATATGATCCCTGGCTAAGATGTGAGACTAGAACTAGGAGGGGAGAGACGGGGAATTCCTTCGCTAGTATGACCTACCTAAGTTTATTTGATATTTAATTGGTCGGTCAGAGTATAGGGATAATATGTGATGTTAATTAACCCTTATTTTGTGGCAGTATTTGAAAATGACATCCGAGAATGTTGAGAATAGCAATGGAGCACAGGAGACCGTTGAGTCTCCACAGATCAATAATCAGGACAATGTGCAACAGGATGACGATAATCCTCTTGTAAACACCAACACTGATCAATTGACGAACGACGGTATGTTTAGGAGTTTTTTAGAATTCATGCAACATCAGGCGAAGGCCATTCCTGTTCATAATACAGGAGGAAACAATGGCAACCCAAGGTTGGTTACCGCTAAGCAATTCAAGGAGCTGGGACCACCGGAGTTTTTGGGAAAGCCAGAACCACTTAAGGTAGAGACGTGGTTAAAGCAGATCACCAAGATATTTGATGTCTTGGGATGCTCCGAGGAGCACAAGGTTCCCTTTGCCACCTTTATGTTGCGTGAAGAGGCAGATCACTGGTGGGAATCTGTAAAATGTACCCAGCCTGACGCACTCAAGATGTCTTGGGAGAAGTTCCAAGAGCTGTTCAACAACAAGTACTTTCCCGAAAGTATTCGTCACATGAAGGAGGTGGAGTTTATCAAGTTGGGACAAAACAATATGACCGTGTCGCAATACGAGGCTAAATTTGCGGAGTTATCCCGGTTTGCATCCCATTTGGTCGATAATGAGGAGCGAATGACGTGAATGTTTTTAAGAGGTTTGAAGTCGGAGATACGCCAATATCTTATTTCTCATAAACTGTGTTTGTATTCAGATGTTGTAAATAGGGCTCAGTTAGTGGAGCGCGATAACAAGTCAATGCAACCAAAAGAGAGCAGCCGACAAAATGATAATACCGGTGATAACAGACATCAAAGCGGTGACAATAAGAATGGAGGGAATCAACATGCCAGAAATGGTAACCACTTCGGTGGTAATCATGGTCAAAACAATAAGAATGAACATTTCAAGAAAAGGATATTCAACAATGATGGAAAGACGTCAGCACCAGCACCCGTTGTTAAGGAAGGAGAACGATCACCTATCATATGCTTCAAATGCGGAGGGGAGGGACACATCCAAGCCCAAACCGCGCGATGCCGCGTCAAAGCATGTTATAATTATGGAAGAGAAGGTCACTTAGCCCGATTTTGTCGTTCACCGAAGACAAGTTCAGCTAGGATGGAGGCACTAAAGGCCGTCCCAGAAAAGTCAAAGCCTGTAGTTTAAGAGAGAACATTTTTTTTCGTGACAAGGAACCTGAATAAAATTATCACATGTATGTTAGTCATAAACTCTTGTGAAGTCTATACTGTGTTAGATACTGGTTCTACTCACTCTTTTATTTCACCTAGTTGTGTTCAATGTTTGAATTTAACTCCGGAGAAGTTAGATTTTGATTTATCTGTTGAAACTCAGTTGGGAGAAACCATCATTACCTCCACTATTTATAAATCTTGTTCAAATCAACACTTTCACGTTACCTGTCGATCGTATCTCTTTGAAAATACTTGCCTTTGATGTGATTTTAGGAATCGATTGGTTAACTACTCATCATGCTTTTCGTAAGGTTGTTAGCTTTCATATTCCTAACCAACCTGTTATGCAAATTCAAGCAACCAAATCACTAAAGTCAATCATGGTCATATCAAGCCATAAGTAAAGAGCCCCGGTCCTTTCGTTGTTGACTTCCTTGTGTGGAAATGCAAAGCCGGACTTTACGTGGCGTACTGCGTGAATAGCGATGGCAAGTTGATAGGTATCAATGTGACGTGTTACCCAAGTCTTGGATGAGAGTCACAGTTTTGAAAGATATTTCTATTGTTAATAAATTTCCTTACATATTCTTGAAGACTTCTTAGCCTACCCCTAGAGCGTGAAATCAAATTTTGTATTGACCCCAGTACAAAACCCATTTCTAAAACCCTCAAATATTTCTTCAACTAAAATGCACGTAACATGCGCCAAAGACGTTGGCTTGAGCTGTTGAAGATTATTATCGTACCATTCAATACCATCGTGGGAAAGCGAACGTGGTAGCTGACGCGTTGAGTAGAAGATCGTATGCGTTTATGAGTGCGATGTTGTTAACACAAAGACCCATTTCGTATGACTTACAAATGATGAAGATAGAGTTAAAGACTCTAGGAACCCACGTGAAGATAACGAATATACGAGTAGAATTAATCAACTTTAATTGATAAAGTTAAAGCCGCTCAAGCTACACACATGGAGCTGATGAATGTGAAGAATTAAGAAGGTTCAAGAGGGCGTTATTCTAGAAGCAAGAATCGACGAAGAGAAGAAATCTCAACCCTCGATTTAATTAGCCCATTTGAAATCCTCGATAAAGTAGGAACTGTGGCTTATAGAATCGTTTTACCGCCAAGCATGTCGCGGGTTCATAACATTTTTAACGTATCGACGTTACGTAAATATGGGGATGACCCGAACCGCATTATTAATTTAGAACCGGACGAGATAGCGGATGATTTAACGTATGAGGAGATACGTGTTAAAATCTTGGATAAGAAGGATTATATTCGATACTCAAAGGTTATACCTCAAGGGTTAGAATTTGAAGTGAGGTCAAGGTATCCTCACCTGTTCGGCATACCAGGTACGTACATAAATTTTGAGGGCGAAATTTCATAAGGAGAGGAGATTGTGAGACCCCATATTTTATGAATAAAGATTTAATTTTCTCGAAATAATTTTTTTAAATATTATGGTGTGGATTTGATATAATATTTTAGTTGTGGGTAATATTTATAAATTTTTCAAAGTACGCAAGTTGTTATATAATATTCGATTGGTTGGGGAATATTCTTTTTGTCGGGGAATATCCGTACGATGGTACAATCATTGGTGGACCCCCACAACGGAATTATTGTCGGATTGAGAAAATGACAAAAATACTTTATGAAAATAACGGCGAAAGTTTTACCGTTAACTTTTGAACTACCCGGTAGTAAAAGTACAATAATACGCGTGGTTGCATAGTAGCACACGGTATTGATTATTGATGCTTATGTGAGAAGTCACTCAGTTATACTAAATTATTGCTACAGTAATTGTTGCATCATATCTCTCATATTATTGATTCGATTATTATCATAGTATCATCTGCATAATATGTTATTTTATTAAATCAATAATTGAGACGACAAAGTTATTCATATTATTAAATTGCAATATTTACAATGTCTAGAAGTTCTGTCAAGGAGAGGTTTGGTCACCTAATTACGCGCCAATAGGAAGAAATCCTTATTGGAAAGCCCCCTCTTTCTTGGGAACGACCTGGTTGATAAATATTGTGAGTTATAATATTAATGATGAATGTTAGTAAAATTGAAGTTGTGTTCGGAGTTGAATTTGGAGACGCGGATGTGATATTTGAGTCTGGAACGATAAAATTAGTAAAAATAGTCTATAAACACAAAATTTTCCAAAATTCACTATTTGGTCAAAAAGTCAACATTTGACTTTTTCGGGAAAAGTCAAACTTCAAAATTTCAAAATTTATATTTTTGATAAAAATGGTTTCATTGTGTTGGAATTATTTGTGTTAGTGAAAATCGACAATTATTTCGATAATAATTGATGTTTGGAGGTTATATTGACCAATCGGGTATTTAACCGGATAAATAAGCAATTAATTGCTACTAATTCACATGCTTATATAACTATTTGTTCACATGTGTGTACTATTGAATCACATTATTTACTATTAGGGGAGTTGGTGCAAGATTGATAATACTTGCATGACTAAGTTAAAAATGGAGGTATAGAAGGATGTACTATACTGTAATTCGTATTTTTCACATGATTATACTATTGATTCACATGATTGAATTATTGATTCACATTATTTACTATTAGGGGAGGTGGTGCAAGTTTGATAATACTTGCAGGACTAAATTAAAAATGAAAGAAAAGTTGGAGGTATTGTCTTTGTAATTTTTGAGCCCCAAAACGTGCAATTATCGAAACTATATTTTCCTATAAATAGAAGCTCATTCTTCCTTCATTTCTCACCAATTCACAAAAGCTTTAGAGCGATTATTATAGAGAGAAATTATAGAGAGAAAGAAGAAGAGAAGTCTGCTACCTCACTATTCCAGTATCCAGTTTTTCCAAGGTAGGAAATATTATTTGTTGTACTCGTAGGGAGTATTATTCCTTTCTTATCCATGAAGAGAACTTCTGTTATTCCATTCTTTATTATTCGTTGGAATAACTCAGATCTGTGAGGCTACCCTATACTTGGTGAAATTCTTACGTTGTTCCATTCTTTATCATTCTGTTGGAACATCACATGCATGCGTTCTCACGCCGCACTGGTTAAAATCTTTATTATTCATTGGAATATCCTGTTACATGCATTTTCTGTAGGACCGATTTAGGTTTTATTATTTTGTTGGAATATCACGTCTTTCGCGTTTTGGCACGGACCGATTCCGTCTTTATTATTCTCATTGAATATCATGTGCATGCGCTTTTCTTGGGACCGATTCATCTTTATTATTTTGTTGGAATATATCACATGCATGCGTTTCTGTGGGACTGATTCCGTTATTTATTATTACATTGGAATAACTTTGCTGTGTGGTCTATCGCATGCCTGGTGATTTCTTTTGTTATTTCATTCTTTATTATACTCAGTTGGTTAAAACTTTGACTTCTATACTCCATGAAATTAGTGGAATATCCTTGATATTTGCGCTTCATCCAGTATCTTTTCATGAAAATATTCTTCTGAGCATTCTTGAATTTTACTCTACAAATCAGTATCATGTTGACAATTTGGACGTTATTAATTCCTGGATAAATTAATTCTTGATCTTGTTTTATTGAATTATTATATCATTGTCATCATCCTCATGTTTATATTTTGTTGAAAGTCATCTGTGGCCTATAGTGCATAGATGGACTTGGTATGATTATGACCAGGGATTATTCGGTGTAATCATGACCGTAATGTTACAAATGATGTGGAGAAAGTCCTCATTGGCCCGTAGTGCATTGATGGACAGTTGTTGGTATGATCATGACCATTATTGAGTACACAAATATTCTTGGCCCGTAGTGCATGGATAATTGTGGTCGTGATACTAAAGAATATCCTTGGCCGTAGTGCAGGGGTGATTCGATGATGTGGATTATTTATTGTCGAGTCCAGTGATAAAAGTGATGAAAAACCTTTTAAATCATAAAAGATAGTAGATTTTATTCTCTATTTGACTCTTTTAATGGATTGCTTGTTTACATTGAGCTTAAACTTGATGGTTGTTATATTGTATCGGTTTAACACATGTTGAAGGCTAATGATAATATATTCTGCATTATCTTAGTCATAATATTTCCTACTGGGCTAGTTGAGCTCACCCTTTTACTTTTATTGTTCTCTTCAGGAAATGAGAACGTATCAGGGACTAGTCGGGGAATGGAGTGATGGTCCTAGATGGTGCATTAGTAGTCCTCACTATTCTGTGAAATAGTGTGATAATAATTGTAATGAGGACTCCTTTTGAGTTTGTATACTCTCTAGTAGGCAATATTTGTATTCAAACGCACAGTTTATGTTTTATCGTATTGTACACGACAGTTGTATTATTAAGTTGTATTTGAATTCTGTACCATGTATCTGGCGACCCAAGATGGGTGACGTATACCTAATTTTGGGGGCGTCATAATTTACGCTTAGCGTTGAAATGTTTGTGCACAATATATTGTACGAAGGGCTGATCCCCCTAAGTACGAGGAGTCCTTATAGTCTTATGACTGTTAAAGTTGGAGTTGAAAGATTACTCACAACAGTGGACATAGTTCATGGTCTTACGACCCTCAGTTAGATATATTCCATATTTTGGATTCCAGTTTTTGATTATCATCGTTAAAGTACTATTCAGTTTTGATGAACCTATTGTTGGCAATTATTATTATTATTATTATTATTATTATTATTATTATTATTATTATTATTATTCTGTTGATCCATTGTTATATCCATTGAGCAATTGTTTTGCTCACTCTTGCATATTTATATACTCATTGTAGCTAAAGTTGAGAAGGTAGATGAACCTTCAACTAGCAAAGGAAAGGGAAAAATGTACAAGTGATGAAGACTTGTAATTTTAATTATTATTATGATCATAGACTTTTAAATAATGATGTGATGTAATAAATTTTATTTTCGCACTTATATGATGTTTAAAGGTTAGACAACCTGGGATGTTTTTTGATTTAATAATGTAACCCTATTTAAAGGGTGGATTTATGGTTTAAATATTATTTTATTTGGGTAGATAGTATGAATGTTTTGATTAAGTGAACACCAAATCTTGAGGTAATGAAGTACCGGGATTTGGGAGTGTCATAGGTTGGTATCAAAGCCTTAGGTTATGAAACTTAGGTGGGAAAAAGCCTTAGGAAGTAACCTTTGAAAAGATAGTGGTGATAAACTCTTATCGAGTTTTAAAGAAGAAGTAATAAAACACTTATGTGCTTATGTGTTTATAACTTATGTGCTCGTGAGTGTCGAGTAGTAATGATTAATAATTAAAACTTCAAATGTTGTTGTCAGGATGACTAATGTCGGAGAATCCAGTCAGTCTAGGGAGGAGGGACCTTAGATGCCTATAGAGGAGGAGCCTCACGACATTCAGGTTGCTTGGGAACAACTACTGCCACAGGAGTCAGTCCCGTTGGTTATAGTGGTTGAAGATGAGAATGATGACGTGGAGACGGATGAGGAGGATCCCGTTGAGATGCCACAGTCAGGGGATGAGGAGGACGAGGAGGAAGAGATTCCACTTAACTCGATAGCTGCCCGTATGTACGACGAGGTGTATGACCGTAATGTGGAACTTCAAGATACCGTCGAGGAGTTGCAAGAGATAGTAGCTGAACAACAGACTGCAATGACACAGAAAGACGATGAGATCCAGGATCTTGAGGAATGACTGACTAATGTCGAGGAGAAACTAGTACACACTGAAGGAGAGAAAGAACAACTGATCGAGGAGGTCGCTGAACTGAATAACAAACTAAAGGAAGAAGCTACTAAGAGGGCAAGAACCGAAGACGCATATGAGGAAGCGTTTGAACGAGTCGGGATAGCAGTGAAAGACGCGCAAGCAAAAGAATGAAGATGGAAGAGATGAATAGAGTATTCAACACCGTGGTTAATCGAGCTCAAGATCGGGTCATGGGTTATCCGATTTAGTTCGAGACACTGCCATCATACGTATTAGATCGTAGAACAATGTTCTGGATCATGGAGGAAGAACGTAGTAAGGCTTAGAAGTATCTTAGTAGAACATCGTAGTTGTTATGCGATTAATAAATGTTAAATAAATTGTAAATGCTAAGTGTTATAAAACCTACGGGATATGATGATGATGATGTCCTGAAACTTTTGTAGTTTAGGAAAGTAATGTAAATAGCAATGATGCTATTGTTTTATATTTTCAAAGAAATTATGAATAAATAAAAGTTGTTATTTTATTCAAAGTGTTATGTGGTCCGTGATAATCTTTTATGATGTGCAACTTAAGTATATAATACTTAAAAGGTTGAATAGAATCTAATGGGTGTATTTTAACAGAAAATGCCTCCAAGACGTCAACCACCATGACAGATAACAACTGAAGGAACTAACAATAACAATGCTGAAGATAATCCAGTTCAGTAATTCGTAACGTTACTAACAGGAGCGTTGCAGAATCAACTTCAGAATCAAGGGACAACGTTTAAGGACTTTACGGCGGTTGGACCACCAGAATTCCGTGGGTCCATGAATCCTGTTGAGGTACAAACCTGGATCGTGGAAATCGAGAAGGTTTTTGATATTGCTAGGGTAGAAGATAACCAGAAGACTGCTTTTGTAACATTTATGTTGAAAGCAGAGGCAAGTTATTTGTGGCAAGCCAATAAAACCTGAGGAGGTCAAGGGATTATGACTTGGGAACGGTTCAAAGAAATATTTTTTGAGACCTATTTTCCAGAGAATTCGAAGAGTCAGCTAGAAGTGCAGTTTTTTGAACTGAAGTAGGGAACGATGTCGGTGCCTGAGTATGCTGCAAGATTCAACGAGTTGGTGAGGTTTGCGCCATATCAAGTCAGCACAGACGAATGCAAAGTGAAGAGATTTGAACAAGGACTGAAGCTCTGCGAATGGGGGAGCTGGAAATCAGCAAATAAACTAGCAAAATAAGAAGTTCAAAGCATGTGCTACATAAAAAAAGTTTCACAAGGATGTGTGCTTGATGGGGAAATGAGTATGCTTCAACTATGGCCAGGAGGCCCCAAATTGCACTCAACCTAAGAAGAACATTTACTTCACGTGCGGGTCCAAGGATCACTTTGCTCGTGAATGCCCTAAAAAGAGATCTGGTGAGGCAAATGGAAGCAACGGAAATGCTAGAGGAGGTGCGCTGGCTATTGCTGGACCAATGTCAACAAATAAGCCCACAGCCAGAACCTTCAACATGACGGTGCAGAATTTGGTTCAATAAAAAGATGTCGTGTCAGGTATTATCCCAATCAATGATATAAATGCATATGTATTAGTTGATTCGGGTGCTACTTGCTCATGTATATCTGATGATTTTGCTAAGAATTTAGAAATACCTAGAGAAAAGCTGAATTTCCCTTTAAACATAGAAATTGCTAATAGGGAATGATTCCTGTTAGGTTCATATACAAGAACTGTTGGGTGAACATTGAGGGGAATGTTATGAAAGTAGATTTAATCCCGATAAAACTTGGAGAGTTCGATGTTATTTTGGGAATGGATTGGCTATTCAGTTATGAAGTGATAATCGACTGCCAAAAGAAGTGTGTAAACCTTATGACTCCGTCAAAGGTAGTTTTTCATGGTAGCAAATTGCCTAGACAAATGAAATGTCTGACGATGATGCAGGCCAAGAAGTTATTGAGTCAGGGCTGTGTAGGGTATTTAGCTTACATAGTCGATACTCAAAAGGAGAAGGGTGTGAAATTGGAGGAAATACCAGTGGTTAAGGAATTCGTGGTTGTGTTTCCAGAAGATTTGCCAGGACTTCTGCCTAACCAAGAAATCGAGTTCGTGATTGACTTAGCACCAGGAATCGCTCCGATATCGAAGGCCCCGTACAGAATGGCTCCTGTGGAGATGAAAGAACTAATGGTGCAACTGCAAGAACTGTTAGACAAGAAGTATATTAAACCGAGTGTGTCACCGTGGGGAGCACCAGTGTTGTTTATGAAGAAGAAGGACAAGTCAATGCGTCTTTGCATTGATTATAGGGAATTAAATAAGGTCACTATTAAGAACAAGTATCTATTACCAAGAATAGATGACTTGTTTGATCAATTGAAGGGTGCTAGATATTTCTCGAAAATAGATTTGAGAAGTGGGTATCATCAACTGAAAGTAAGGAAGGAGGATGTACCGAAGACAACATTCCAAACTCGGTATGGACATTACAAATTTTTAGTGATGTCATTTGGTTTGACAAATGCCCCTGCAGCGTTCATGGATTTGATGAACAGGGTGTTTAAACCATTTTTAGACAAATTTGTGGTGGTATTTATCGATGATTTTCTGGTGTATTCTAAAACTCAAGAAGAACACGTGGAACACTTACGTTTGACATTGGAAACACTAAGAAAGGAAAAAGTTATACGTGAAATTCTCTAAGTGCGAATTTTGGCTAGATCGTGTACAATTTCTTGGGCACGTGATTGACAAGGATGGGATTTCAGTGGATCCATCAAAATTGGAAGCTGTAATCAATTGAGAACAACCAAGAACACCGTCGGAGGTAAGGAGTTTCTTGGGACTGGCCGGTTATTATAGAAGATTTATTCAAGATTTTTCTAAGATAGCCACTCCGCTAACAAATTTGACAAGGAAAGCGGTAAAATTTGTTTGGACGGAGAAGTGTGAAGAGAGTTTTCAAGATTTAAAGAAGAAACTAAGTGTGGCACCTATGTTGTCATTACCAGATAGTACAGGAAACTTTGTGGTGTTTAGTGATGCCTCACATAAAGGGTTGGGTTGTGTTCTTATGCAGAACGGCAAAGTAATTGCGTATGCATCAAGACAACTGAAGGATTATGAGAAAGGTTATCCGACTCATGATTTTGAATTGGCTGCAGTAGTATTTGCTCTGAAGATATGAAGACACTATCTCTATGGGGAAAAATGTGAGATCTACACAGACCATAAAAGTCTGAAGTATATTTTCACACAGAAAGACCTGAACATGCAGCAAAAGAGATGGATGGAACTGATAAAAGATTATGATTGCGAGATCTTTTATCATTCGGGCAAAGCTAATGTGGTTGCAAATGCCTTAAGTAGGAAAGGCATAGAAAAGTTGATGTTGTTAACAGATAAGGAGGAGCTTATTACAGAAATGGCAAGGTTAGAGCTGGAAATTAAATTTCCATAAGAATCTGATGAAAAATTGTACCAGATGGAAGCCAGTCAAACTTTGGTGGACAAAGTGAAGAATACGCAGCTACAGGATGAAGAATGCAAGAAAATAAAGGAAAGCGTGGGTGAGGGTAAAGAAGTGAAGTACAAGGTTGATACTGAGGGAATGCTAAGATTCGAGGGACGAATTTGGGTTCTAGCAGTACAAGATATTAAAGAAGACATCTTGACGGAAGCTCATAGCTCAAGATACTCGATTCATCCAGGAAGTACGAAAATGTATCAAGATTTGCGACGTCATTTCTGGTGGCCGAACATGAAAAGAGATGTTGCAGAATGCATTGCAAAGTGTTTGACATGTCAGAAAGTGAAGGTAGAGCATCAACGACTGCTTAATTACTCAAATTGGTTGGAAATACCAGAATGGAAGTAGGAGCATATCACAATGGATTTTGTGGTAGGTCTTCCAACGACTCAGAAAGGATATGATGCGATATGGGTGATAGTGGACAGATTGACGAAATCTGCACACTTTTTGCCAATAAAGATTAGATTTAATCTTGATCAGCTGGCGAAGCTATACGTTAAGGAGATCGTCTCAAGACATGGAGTTCCGGTGTCAATTGTATCAAACAGAGATCCGAGATTCATATCAAATTTCTGGAACAGACTACAAGAATGCATGGGAACACAACTGAAGATGAGCACAACATATCATCCACAAACTGATGGGCAAAGCGAACGGACGATCCAAACGCTAGAAAATATTCTTAGAGCATGTATAATGGATTTCAAAGGAATTTGGGATGATCATCTACCATTGGTGGAATTTGCATACAACAACAGTTACCACGCAAGCATTGGTATGCCAACGTACGAGGCATTATACGGCAGGAAGTGCAGAACTCCACTATGCTGGGATGAAGTTGGTGAACGTCAACTATATTAGGCCCAAAAGCTCGATGCAATGAGACCATTGAAGTTATCAAACTCATCAGAGAAAGATTAGTAGCTGCTCAAGATCGACAGAAAAAGTATGATGATCAACACCGGCAGAATCGTGAATTTGAAGCAGGAAATTTGTGTTTCTGAAAGTTTCTCCTTGGAAGGGGAAAATTCGTTTCGGCAAGAAAGGAAAGCTCAGCCCAAGGTTTATTGGACCTTTTGAAATATTGTGAAGAGTGGGAGAGGTGGCTTACGAAGTAGCTTTACCTCCATAATTAGAGCATGTGCACAACGTTTTTCACGTGTCGGTGTTGCGACCATATAAACCCGATTACAAGCATGTGATCGATTATGAACTTTTGCAGTTCAGTAAAGATTTAACTTATGAAGAGATTCTTATCCAGATAGTCCGAGGAAAAAGAACAAGTGCTCGGGGAATAAAAGTGATACTTACATGAAGGTGATATGGAGTAACCACAATGTCGAAGAGGCTACGTGGGAACTCGAAGCTGATATGATGAAAAATTATCCTGAGTTATTTGTTTAGTCCGTGCCTTCGATTATGGGGACAGAATCCTTGTAAGTAGGGGAGAATGTGACGATTTGATTGTTTGAATTGTGATTCTGGGGACATAATCCTTGTAAGAAGGGAAGGATGTAACGATCCATAATTTCAAATTGTAGTTTAAATATTTATTGAGTTATATAAATATTATTTGAGGTGTTTATTGTTAAATAAATATTTTATTGATGTGATGGTTGATGAATCTAAATTTATTAGAGAATTTTCTAAATTAAGTTAATTTATAATGTAGAGAATTGTAGTATAACATGAAATGTTATATTGTTGTTTTGATTTAATAAGTTAGATGGTATATTAAATTATTAAATAAAGTTATAATGAAAATTATAATTTTGTGATATTTGCTAAAATACTATATTTAATTAAAATATAGAATGTGATTAGTTTAATGGATTAATGTTGGATATGGAAATGCAAATAAATAATATGTGATTATAATTATAAACTAAAGTGTTTATTTAAAATAAATTAAAAAGGGTTTAATTTAGTTTTTGCCAAACAAGGCTCAATATATTAATTCTTTAAAAATTAAAGGGTTTTTGCCAAACAAGCCTTATGGCTTTTGGAATTTCTAGTTTTTGAATTTAAATAAAATAAACAAATTAAATTAAAATAATAAATATAATATATACGTTATTTTGATAACTGATTATAGCTATTAAGGCTATATCAGTTTCTTTTGTTTACGCTTATTATTCAGTTGGTTTTTGCACATAACTTAGTTTGCTAGCCTAGAGAGCTTCACAGAAAATTGAGAGAAGAGTTGAGAGAAATTGAGAGAAAGCTTAGGATTTTAAAGCAATTCCAGTGGGTTAGAAAGAATTACACGCTAATTGAAGGTATGTTTACATAACCTTTGCATATATATATATATATATATATATATATATACATATATGAGTTTTACGACAATAATTTTCATACTCTATGAATTTTATATGTTTAGAATTGATGTTCTCGAATTAGTTATGATGATTACATGTGTTTATGATGATTAGAAAGTATGTTTAAACAATAATTGCATGCTAATTTCGGTTTACAGTAGAAGAAAATTTCGACAGTGTATGTTTGTGTGTATTTGTTTCATATGGCTCATGTAAGTATCAATTTTAGTGGCCAATTTGTATATGAAACTGTAAATTGACGCTTGTATATGGTAGTTCATTAAGAAACGAGCGTAACGTAATTCGAATGAAGTGATTTAGCCAAGTATAGAGATTACAGCGATGAATTTGGTAAAGGATGTCAATGAAAATGAGTTTTTCATGAAAACTTGAAATTTGAGAAATTAGACTAGTTTTAGTTGCTGAAAAATTGTTTTAATTGTATGAAAATGTTAACAAACATGTTTACAATTGTTTTGTATCAATTATACATGTTAATATTACTATATATTGGGTGAAATTTGTGTTTGTTGGGCTAAAAAGTCTGGCTCATTGTTCATTAGCCTTCTTTCTGTCGTCTGTCGAAAATTCCAAGTATGATTCTTGCAGTGTTAAACAAAAAATGGCGCAATTGCTTGCCGATCCAAGAACCTTTGTATGTAGCAATTGCTGCCATACCTACGGTTTAAGATTACAGCCTGTTTGTTACTTTCTGATTTGGGAAAGCATCATAACATGGTGCGAAATTATGTTAGCATGTTAAATGGGTAATGTTAAGGTTAACATAACATGGTGAATTGTGGTTAGTAAGTTCAAAGTTGCAAAATGATTAGTAAATCGAGAGAACGCATTATGTGATAACTTAGTTTACACAATGAAAGTTAGACAAGTGTCATAAGTAAAACACATGGAAATTTTTCGAAATGTAAATGGTAATGAAAGAATTGTGCTTCAATGATAAGTTTAGATAGAAGTGTACATGTTTTGGTATGTTAGCATATCTAATAGGTATTGTGGTTCTAAAATTATGTGTAGGTGATCGTGAGTTTAATTTTATAGCTTACGCTCAAGGCAAGTTTCTAAACTTCTCTTTTTACATTGAGCAAGTTTCTTACTTTAACCTTTCATTAAGCGAACTTTTGTACTTCCAATCATTATTTGAGCAAGCTAGCTATGACTTTAACTTTATTCGAACAAGTTTGAATTCCAATATTTATGGATGCATTCTAAGTTGTTTATTGTTAGACAAGTTTCTTTATTGTGATTCAGATATTATGAATGTAGTTTTCTTTAATTCTAATTCTTATTGTTGAATTATCTTATCTCATTTACTTGACACGAGCTATTCTCACAATGAACATGATTTATGTTCATCTTGTTATTATTTAAATCATATTCCATAATTCATAGTCCTAGTTTAATATTATTCACGCAAAGTTTGTTGTCATTCAATACTTATGCTTTGTAGTTGTTTCTAAGCATGCGTTCAAGATATAGTTAGTTTGCTTACGCTTATTCATTGTTCCATATTATTATTTATCAACTGTTGTGTTATTTCACACTATTGATTCAACTAGTTCCCTAGTTGAGGATTGTTAAACTCCAAATTACCCTTAAAAGCTTATCCAAACCAAACTTTCTTTGGTGCAGACTTGTACTCTAAATACTGAGATGAACAACCCTATTATTATTATTAGGGGATAATTTACGCTTAGCGTTGAAATGTTTATGCACAATACATTGTACGAAGGGCTGATCCCCCTAAGTACGAGGAGTCCTTATAGTCTTATGACTGTTAAAGTTGGAGTTGAAAGATTACTCACAACTGTGGACATAGTTCATGGTCTTACGACCCTCAGTTAGATATATTCCATATTTTGGATTCCAGTTTTTGATTATCATCGTTAGAGTACTATTTAGTTTTGATGAACCTATTATTATTATTATTATTATTATTATTATTATTATTATTATTATTATTATTATTATTATTATTATTATCCTATTGATCCATTGTTATATCCAGTGAGCAATTGTTTTGCTCACTCTTGCATATTTATATACTCATTGCAGCTAAAGTTGAGAAGGTAGATGAACCTTCAACTAGCAAAGGAAAAGGAAAAATGTACAAGTGATGATGACTTGTAATTTTAATTATTGTTATGATCATAGACTTTTAAATAATGATGTGATGTAATACATTTTATTTCCACACTTATATGATGTTTAAAGGTTAGACAACCTGGGATGTTTTTGGATTTAATAATGTAACCCTATTTAAAGGGTGGATTTATGGTTTAAATATTATTTTATTTGGGTAGATAGTATGAATATTTTGATTAAGTGAACACCAAATCTTTAGGTAATGAAGTACCGGGATTTGGGGGTGTCACAGTTATGTTGTCCCATTTGAGCTATAATAGGATTGTTAGTTACCTAACTTGCTAGGGTTTCCATTAGAACTATAAATACTTGATTATAACTTGGATTGGGCGGATTCCATTAGATTAGATTAGAGTAGATTAGAATCAAAACCCTAGTTCTTATTAGATTTGGAGATTGGAGAAACTTGGAGACCATTGAAGATTCAAAGTAGAAGCAAGGAGGGAGCCTCAAATCTGCAGACAACAAATTCTATCTTTTTGTCTTCTTCTATTTTTATCTTTTAATGTTTATTCAATTGTGGATTCTTAGTTTTAATTCATTAATCATGAACTAAATCTTTTGTTTAAGTTTACAATGGATCGTATTGCATAATTTATTTTAGTATGCTTCTCTATTAATTATTGTGATTATTCTTGAATTATCTATTATGATTTGTAATGAATTGCTTAATTGCCCATCTAACAATTACCATGATAATCTATATGAACTTGAGAGATGAATTATAGATTTAGATCTGATCATAATAGTATGTGATTGTGTTTTCTGCATGGCGTTGAAATACATAATTTATGTCTAGAATAGAGATATACCTATACATCACATGTAATTTGGATAAAGAATTTGTGCTTAAAATCCTCTTTAATTATAATTCACATAGAGATATAATGAATTAGTTAATTAGGGTGTTCTACTTAATTCTATCATCTGTGGATTTAAGTTGATTTGAGTATGATGCATTGATTGATGATCATATTTACTTATGTGTTCTTGATTAACAATTCAGAATCGTGAACATAATTGATAAGAAGTGTATTAATTTAAGTGAAGCAATAAGTGAAATTGTGATCTTAAATCTTCATAATATAATTTTTAACTAGTGGTAATTAGGATTAGTTTTATTAAATAATGTAATTCATAACCTTAAATGGATTTTTTAAATTAAATTAGTTTGGTTAGGAGTTAGTATGTAATACCCAGTAAAATAAATAAATAAATATTGAATAATAGAAAAAAAAATATTTTGTTTTAAATTATATTAATTATACGTTGTCTTTTATTTGGGTCAAACTAGTTATTTAATATATGTGAATTAATAAATAACAATAAATAGTGGATAAATTAATTTGGTAAAATTGGATTTTAAAACTAATTGAATTTAATTTATATATGGTAATATTAATCCTATTATAATTAGGAGAATTAATAATATAAATAATAAATAAATACTAAAACCTAATCATACATGTGATATGAATCAGAAAGAAAAGAAAAAGAAGTAGCGGTTGCGCTACGAAGAGAGAAGAAACAACTTTATTCTTTATCAGGCAAGTATCCATTGATTAACAGTGTTTATATAATAGTTTTTATTTCATAGATGATCAGTACATTTATTTGAGTTATGAAGAATTGCAGGTATATATATATATATTATAAACATTTGGCTATGAAGTTTATAATCAGAGTTGTAAATCAATTGAAGTTATGTATATTAAGTTGAATTAATTAATTTTGCCGACATAATTATAAAGTTAAATACTAAAACCTAATCATACATGTGATATGAATCAGAAAGAAAAGAAAAAGAAGTAGCGGTTGCGCTGCGAAGAGAGAAAAAATAACTTTATTCTTTATCAGACAAGTATCCATTGATTAACAGTGTTTATATAATAGTTTTTATTTCATAGATGATCAGTACATTTATTTGAGTTATGAAGAATTGTAGGTATATATATATATTATAAACATTTGGCCATGAAGTTTATAATCGGAGTTGTAAATCAATTGAAGTTATGTATATTAAGTTGAATTAATTAATTTTGCCGACATAATTATAAAGTTAAATACTAAAACCTAATCATACATGTGATATGAATCAGAAAGAAAAGAAAAAAAAGTAGCGGTTGCGCTGCGAAGAGAGAAGAAACAACTTTATTCTTTATCAGGCAAGTATCCATTGATAAGTGTTTATATAATAGTTTTTATTTCATAGATGATCAGTACATTTATTTGAGTTATGAAGAATTGTAGGTATATATATATATTATAAACATTTGGCCATGAAGTTTATAATCGGAGTTGTAAATCAATTGAAGTTATGTATATTAAGTTGAATTAATTAATTTTGCCGACATAATTATAAAGTTAAATACTAAAACCTAATCATACATGTGATATGAATCAGAAAGAAAAGAAAAAAAAGTAGCGGTTGCGCTGCGAAGAGAGAAGAAACAACTTTATTCTTTATCAGGCAAGTATCCATTGATTAACAGTGTTTATATAATAGTTTTTATTTCATAGATGATCAATACATTTATTTGAGTTATGAAGAATTGCAGGTATATATATATATATATATATATATATATATATATTATAAACATTTGGCCATGAAGTTTATAACCGGAGTTGTAAATCAATTGAAGTTATGTATATTAAGTTGAATTAATTAATTTTGCCGACATAATTATAAAGGTTCTTAATAATAAATTTAATAGTATTATGTTATTAATGATTGGATTGTAATAAAATCTTATTAAATTATTTAGATTGAACGGAGATAGTCTAAACGAGTTTTTGGAATATACTTTGGGTATTAAATTGCTTTATCCAGGTACGGATTCCGTACTCTTTGTAAAGACCCGGAAAATTTTCGAATAATTATATCTATATTTTTACGAATAAATTTTTTTATTTACAAATAATATTTTGAATATATGTGATAAGGATTTAGAAGGATAGTCAATTTAAAATTTTAAGTTGACGGATAAAGAAAGTTAAGTCAGTTATGGTCCAGAACCCTAATTCATGGATTATGAACAAGGAATGAGAATATTAATATATAATAATTATATTTCAATATGATATGTATGTATTATATGTGTGTATGGTTTAATGTTAATCAGAAATGGCAGAGTATTAGAAAACCCTAAGTTTAAATCGATAAACCCTAATTCAAACCTTAAATAGAAAACTAAGACTGATTTTTAATCAGGTTTATATGTGATCAAGGAGATATGTTAGTAAGTATGAATCTAATTAGGGAAAACCCTAATGATTATCAAGAAACCCTAATTCTATTACCGGGAAACCCTAAACCTAATTTAAAAAAAAACATAAATTGGTGATTAGCAAGCCCTAATGTTAATTAGAAAATTTTAAGATTAAAAAGTTATGGGAAATATATGAAATTACCAAACTACCCTTAAAATCCAAGTGAAAAAGACCAAAATACCCTTTAGTGTGTAAAATGACCAAATTACCCTTTTACTTAACTTGTAAGCAAAAAGATGTTCTAGAAAGCATGACTCACCAAGATTAGATCTTCCATGTGCATGAAATCTCAGCCAATCCTTATCTTTTGTGCCACCTTGCAAGCCTAGATTTATTGAATCAATTTATAAGAGAAAATGAGAGAAAAAGTCTACTAAAGTTGCTCACTTACTATCAAACACTCAACCAACCTTATCTCTCTCAAACCCACGAAATCTCTAAGTAAACCAGTCCCCAAACAACCCTCTAGAACACTAATATCAGTTGTGTAGAGCAAGATCAAAGCATTTTCAAGAAAGAGGTATTACTCTAAAACCTAAATTTGATTCTTAAAGCCATGTTAGATTTATTGTTTTTGTGTTTACTTAAGTGTTAAAAGATGTTATATGATGATCTATGATGTTACATCATAGATCTATAACCTCAAAGTGCCTTAAAATTAAAGTTTTTCAAAACTGCCATGAACCCTAATTTTGTGTCTGACAAGCATAAGTCAGAGGCTGTAGATCTGAGTCTGTTAATGATTTTGCATGTTTGATGTTTTAGACTTATAGTTTGCTGTAAGGACTTTCATCTGGACTTGAAATCATGCTTATATCATGTCCAGAATGAAAGATATTCATTGTCAAACTCAGTTGACCGAGCATGACCAAGAGTTTCTGGGTAACCCAGAACTCAAAGTCAGTGTCTGACAACATTTTCCAAGGTTCGTATCTGTCAGGTGTTAAATGTTTTGTTGATTTTGTTGTATCTAGTTTGTAGAATGTTAGTTATACTCCAGATCCATGCCTTTAAATCACTCAAACAATCAATAGATTGTAAGTAGGGGATGGTCAAAGTAGCTACTCGGCATTGACTTTCAAATTCTGGGTAACCCATAATTTGGATTTCAGCGTCTGACAAGAGGTTTGTGGTTCCAGATCTTGTATATTTTTGCTGTTTTGTTTGTGTTAATGTATTTAGATTATAGTCCTGTATGTGTACTACAGATTCATGCTTTTATATCACTTTTATAACAAACAAAATGAAAGAAATCGATGGTCAAACTAGGCCACTCACTCACGGATGGAGTTTCTGGGAAAACCCAGAAACCGTATGAACATTAGTTCTGACAATGTTTGACCAGATGCTAGGTTATGATTTTGATGTAGTTAGGTTGACCTAATGATTGATAATTGTACCTTGACATGTGTACTACAACCCTAAACCATTAGAACACATTAATCGTAACTGGAACCTATAGAAATTTAAGCCACAAAATGGACCCATGAAGCTGTCTGGGTTTTTGGAAAAAAAACCAGAAGCTCTGACAATGACTTTGCAAGGCCAGATCTTGTATCTATGTTGCTTTATAACCATGTTAGTTATTGAATTGTTTAGTGTTACAATCATACTACATGACCATTCTGGTGCGTGCCCGAAACAACTCGACCAAAGAAGTTGTAGATGGTCAAAAGTAGTAAATGACATGAACACTAGCATCAATGTTCTTGAGCCTCAAGAACACTTACCGCGACAGAAAATGTCGCTAAAGCCTTTAGCTACGGATTTAATTAATTTAGTTTCCTAATTTCTGAAAAATTCATTAAAAATAGAAATAAATTTCTAAAAATTACAAAATCAGTTTTAAAATTATTTTAAATTATGAAAATTAACTTTTGATAAATTGACATATTTTTCATTAATATTACTATTTATTTGAATATTAATGGTATTAAATTTATTTAATAAATGTATTAAATAAATGGATTAAAATGATTTTTATATTATAAAAATTATTTTAAATGATAATAAAATTTGTTTAAAAATATTTTAAGTAATAAATCATGACTTTTGATATTTGAAGGTAATTTTCATTAATAATTTAATATTAATGATAATAGATTTATTTAATATTTATGTTAAATAAATAGTTTAAAATGGTTTTAATGATTTAAAAATGATATAAAGGAGTTAAAAATATTTTAAGTTCTAATAAATAACTTTTAAATATTTTCATGAATAAGACATTAATATTTAAATATTAATAGTGATTATTTAACAATGATTTTAAATGTTTTTAAAATCATTTAAAGGTAAAATAAATGTATTAAAAATATTTTGAGTTATTATTAATAACTTAGATATTTTGTCAAGTATTTCATTAATATTTTATATTATTAAATATTAATGATAATAGAATTATTACAGTATTCAAATCATTTAAAAATGATTTTAGTGTTTAAAAATCATGATAAATTATAATAATTATTTCAAAATTATTATAATACCTTGAAAAATAATATGATTAATATTTAAATTATTTACTATAGTATTGAAATTCTGAGAATAAAGTTTAAGTAAATATAAACTCGATTATTATCCGATAAAGCGCTTAAATTTTGCAGAAATGAAACCGAAGTTGACCCAGACTTATATAGATTGACCTGATAAGTAATTATTTATGTTAGAATGACTGTTATAAATATGTGACAATGTGTTTAAGCTATATGATGACTGCAAATAGCAGTGTTATGTGTTATGATAAATTATTCTGATCAAAAGAATAATCTTATGAATGATAAGTTTCAGTATAAAAGATAAAATTAAGTTGTGTAAGCAGCAGATCAGGGAAGTATCTTTACTCTTTGTATCTACTTATGCAATAATTCTGCGTAAGTAAGTTATCGAATTATACTCATGTTATATAAGTTATTAAACTCTACTGTTATCAATCATGTATTTTAACATTAGTATACATGCCAGTTATCAAACTCTATTCGTTTACCAGTACAGTAGTAATGTATGATCAATGTATACCTGTTTATAGATAGTTAAGTTAGATTCTATTTAGTCTCATGTCGGTACATACCTACTAGTTTTCAGACATGTATATGTTATTTAAAAACTGTCTAAGCTATTTAACTCAGCTGGACGTAGAATGAAAAATATTGTACATCATGATTGAATGTTATTATTATTTCAGTTGAATTATTCTAATTCAGAGTTCAGATTAATTATAAACATTCCGAACAGGGAAAATCTTTTATGCGCCAAAGGCGGACCAGCTGAACGACTTATTGTTCAAACAAGTAGTGTTGATCAATACATGGCATAACGGGCTGATCACCCTCTATGTCCGTAAGATATGATGGTTTTCAGATGAAGTTCTGTTTAACCTTTTTTTAAAATTAAAACTAAAGTTCATAGTTTATCAAACTATTCTCTATTTATAGTCAGTACGTAGTTTCAAAAATAATGAAATAGAATTGATATGTAGTTCAATATTGTTTTAGCTTACTTCACAACATTTACTTCGTTGTAGAAGTGTCGACCAAAGAAAACATATAAATCTTTCAGATAATCTTTATTCATTCCAATTACTTGATGGGCACTCAAATGCTCATTCTTGCTTTAAATTTAAATGTTTTCAGCTAAGCTAGCACGACCTGAAGGTTCCGGCAAGGACAAAGGGAAGGGGAAGCTGAAGGAACAAATAAAATTATGTTGTTATGACTGTTTGTAGTAAGATAATATAATATTTATCATGTAATTTAAGACTTAAAGGTTCTCAAAACTGGGAAGGTAGATAACTTTGATATAATAATTTTGTTTAATTAATACATTAAGTAGTTGAATGAATGTTATCGTGGAGCACCAAGTACGGGTTTCAAGTACTCGGATTTAAGGGCGTCACACTCTTTCAACGAGACTCTTTTGTTTTTGATTTGTTCATTACGTTATTCGTTTCAAAATTTAGTATTGTCTCTCATAATTATTCCTTGTCAATTTATTGTGATAATTTTGTTTTGGCGTAGTATTAAAACTAATATTTGTACTCTTTAGACTAGTGTATCATGTCTAAATTTTATTTTGATAATTGTAGTGATGTACATGTTAATATATATTTTGGAGACTTTGTGTTTTGATTCGGTTCAATTTAACATGTACATATTAGAACCATTTGTGTTAATATTATATCGCATGTGTTGTGACATAATGTTTTTGTTAGAATACCGTAGGGTATACCTGAGCTATAACCACATGTGGGGGTACCATAGGCATGTCCTCTTGGCACCGAGGCATGACACCTTCCGTGGCGGTGTGATCAGTCCATGACGTCTCTATTTTGTGCTCCAGTGGGAGTTGGCCGTTTCGTGTTTTGTTGTGGGAGGCGTATGGGTCGACCCTAGTTTTTTGTTTTGTTCTATTTTGTGGAGTGGTGATGTTTGTGCCCAACACGCCTTCTAATTTAGTATGCATCTTGATTGCGCAGTCTGATGTGTGATTGTATGTGTGGCACTATTTGACTTGCCTGTGTGGCAATGTATATTACTATTTGTTTTGAGTTCAGTATGAAATAACACCCAACAATTTGATTCAGCCTATCATTTCGTTGTGATAGTTTTTTTCGTTTAGTTCAGTTCATTTTATTGTGTTAGTTATTTTGTTTCATAATTCTTTTATTCTATATTCGTACTGGGCATTTGACTCATGCTGTGTTTTTCTTCCGGCAGGCAATCAGGGGAATCAAGGGCAAGTGTGATGAGAGCTCTCTTTTATCCAAATAGTTTAGATATATTATGTTTAGATGGTGATACATTAGTTTGTTCAGAATTGTAATAATAATTTTAGATGGTGATTTGAGCCAATTTGACATTTATTATGGTTGATTTGTCGTATTTTTCAGATATTAAGAATATTCATTTGTGGTTTAGAGCCTTGTTATATATTCTTCAGTTTTGTTGTGTTTTGTGTGTAACCTTACTTTCTATTTCAGAAGGGGGTGTTACAGAGTTGGTATATGAGCTTAGTTTCTTTCTTGTAGAAAACCTATTTAGGTTTTACCTGTGAGTTATGGGTAGACTTCTGGGTTATATTTTTGTTCTGTTTGATTTTCTGTTCAGCTATTATATCAACTATATTTGAAATAATGTGTCTCTAATCTACTTTGTTTATATCTGTGATCTTTTTCGTAGATGACTCGTAGATCAGCTAGAGTTGTTGGGAGGCGAGGTAACAATAGGGGAAGAGGTGAGGGCAGCCCAATGAGCAACCTAATGATCAGATTAATGCTCAATTAGATACATTGGTGAATCAGGCGGTGAATCAGGCTTTACCTTAGTTGGTGGCACAGGTTGTACATGCAATCCAACAGCCGCTGCCAGAAATTCCTGAGCAAGAGAATCCAGGAAATAATGGTCAACATGCAAATATTGAGGAAGGGAATGCGGATGGTGATGATCAGTAGGGGGTTGCAATGTATGTATGGTTGGAAAGATTTCAGAAGTAGAAACCGCATTCATTTAGTTTAGCTCCGACTCGAATTGATGAAGAGAATTGGATTGCCCACCTAGAAAAGATTTTTGATGTGTTGAGATGCTCAGATAATCAAAAAGTGTTGCTTACAGCTTAAAAGCTAGAAGGGGTTGCACAGAGGTAGTGGAAAGCGACAAAAGTAACATAAGGTAAAAATTATGCTGAGACACTTAATTAGGCGGAGTTTTATGAGGTCTTTTATCAGCAGTACTTCCCAGATACTGATAAAGAGGCATATGCTAGAGAGTATCTATCGATTCAGCAGAAAGATGATGAGTCCATCACGGATTTCATGACGAGGTTCACCAGGTTGGTAGGCTTTGCGGGAAACTCAAGAGGGACTGCAATGGAACAGGTGGAGAAGTTCAAGTGGCGGATTCATTATAGGTATCGCCAACATCTTATTAACAACAAGTTTGCAGATGTGTCAGTAGTGGCTAATGCAGCTAAGAATATTAAGATGGAGCGACATGACTTTCGGTCTTCTAAATCGGAAGGGAGTCGAAAGAGGGACATAGATGACCAGCAGGGCTAAACTTCAGGTCAGCATGGGAAGAATCAGGGTGATCAATGGAACAAGAACCGTGGTGGCTAACAGGGGCAGTGGCGTGGCCAGAATCAAAATAGGGGTTATCAGCAAACGCCTTAGTAAGGGCAGAATCGTCAGCTTCAACTACCTTGGCATGGTCAAAATCGTCAGTAAGGACAGAATCAGGATCGTTATCCGGGACCAGCTGGTGGGGGTAACCCAAATCTTATTCTGATAGCTCTTTGTGCTACTTGTGGGGCTAATCATCCGGGGAGATAGTGTTATAGAGTCATCGGTGCATTCTTCTTGTGTGGATAGATGGGTCATATGGCTAGAGATTGTACCGGGCCACGTGGAAATGGTGGAGGTGGTGATAATGGTGGCAATGGAGGTCAGCGTCAGGGTGGTCGAGTGTTTGCCTTGACGTATAACCAGA
Organism: Panax ginseng; assembly: GCA_020205605.1. Taxonomy (NCBI): domain Eukaryota; kingdom Viridiplantae; phylum Streptophyta; class Magnoliopsida; order Apiales; family Araliaceae; genus Panax; species Panax ginseng. The sequence continues at coordinate 52,374,379 of CM035145.1, forward strand.
CGGCAGGTGCACTAGGTATTGTTTCTGGCACTCTTTTAGTTGGAAATCGTGAGGTGTATATTTTGTTTGATACGGGTTCTACTCATTCCGTTGTTGCTCAGTCTTTTATTCGGCACCTGGGTATGCCATCTCAGTCTTTAGATTCTGTTATGTCTATTGCTACCCCAATGGGAACTTCTATTGTTATCTCTAATTTATATTGAGGGTGTTCGATCAATTTTGGGGATAAGATTCGTAGGGCAAATCTCTTTTCGATGAGTATGTACAATTTCGATGTCTTTCTTGGGATGGACTAGTTGGATAAACACCAGGCCACTATCGATTGTCAGGCAAAGAAGGTTATATTTGGAGATGTGAAGTCTCCAGAATTCGTGTTTCAGGGTTCACAACCAAGTAGAGTGGTGAAGTTAGTTTCAACTTTGAAGGCTGGGAAGTTGGTGGCAAAGGGTTGTGAGGGGTATTTGGCGTTTGTGAAAGATACCTCTAAGGGTGAATCTTGTATTGAGGATGTTCCAGTTGTTCGTGACTTTCCCGATATGTTTCTTGAGGAGTTGTCAGGGTTTCCACTATAGCGGGAAGTGGAGTTTGCTATTGATCTTGTTCTTGGTGTGGAGCCTATTTCTAAGGCACCGTATCAGATGTCACCGTTGGAGTTATAGGAACTTCTAGATCGTGGTGTGATTTGGCCGAGTGTTTCATCGTGGGGTGCTCCAGTTTTATTTATGAATAAGAAGGATGGGTCTATGAGGCTGTGCATAGACTACAGGGAGTTGAACAAGATTACCATCAGGAATCAGTATCCATTACCGAGGATTAATGACTTATTTGACCAACTTCAAGGGGCAAAGTATTTTTTGAAGATAGACTTGAGGTCGGGTTATCATCAGTTGAGGGTGATCGATGAAGATATCCCTAAGACAGCTTTTCGCACTCGATATGGGCATTACGAGTTTTTGGTGATGCTATTTTGGTGTTTATCCCAATTTGTCATTGTCTTTATTGATGACATTTTGGTTTACTCCAAGTCTAAGGAAGAGCATGAGGAACATCTTCGCACAGTGTTAGGGATTTTGCAGAAAGAGAAATTGTATACTAAATTATCTAAATGCGAGTTTTGGTTAGAGTATGTTGCATTTTTGGGCCACGTTATTTCTGCTGAAGGCATTAAGGTGGATCCTGCGAAGGATGAGGCTATCACTAAATGGCCAAGACCTACTACAGTGATAGAGATTAGGAGTTTCTTGGGTTTGGTAGGGTACTATAGTTGATTTGTGGAAGGATTCTATTTGTGTGTCTTACCATTAACACAGTTGATGAGAAAGGGCATGAAGTTCGTGTGGAATGAGAAGCGCGAGAAAAGTTTTGAGGAGTTGAAGAAACGACTTGTGTCAGCCCCTATACTTGCATTGCCGTCAGGGATAAAATGTTACAAAATTTATAGCGATGCTTCTAAGAAGGATTTGGGGTGTGTTTTAATGCAACATGGTAAGATGATTTCTTATGCTTCTAGGAAGCTTAAACCTTATGAGGTGAATTACCCCACACATAATTTGGAGTTGGCGGTGGTGATCTTTTCCCTAAAGATTTGGAGGCATTATTTGTATAGAGAGACTTGTGATATCTTCACCGATCACAAAAGTCTTAAATACATCTTCACTCAGAAGGAGCTCAACATGAGGTAGAGGCGTTGGTTGGAGCTTCTAAAAGATTATGATGAGAGGATTCAGCATCACCCAGGGAAGGCAAATGTGGTTGCAGATGCTTTTAGCCAAAAGAGTTCTGGAAGTATAGCAGCCCTTATTACACAACCTCAACTTATTTCGGATATGGAGCGGCTAGAGTTGGAGTTGTATGTGCAAGGTTCAGCTGGGCATTTGGCAGGTATTAGAGTGGACCCCTCTCTTATCTCGCGAGTTAAAGAAGCTCAAAAGGAAGATGGGGAATTATGGAGTATGGCGCAGAATCTGGAGGAGGAAAAGCCGCCCGAGTATCGTATTGATGATCACGGTGTGATTTGGTTGGGTGAACGATTGTGTGTACCATCGGATCCAATCATTTGGGAGGCTGTGTGGGTTGAGGCTCATAGTTTGCCATTTTCTATTCATCCAGGTTCTACGAAGATGTATAGGGATTTGAAGAAGAATTTTTGGAGGAATGGGATGAAGCGAGACGTGGCTGAATATGTGGGCAAGTGCCTCACTTATCAACAAGTGAAGATAGAACATCAACGAGCTAGTGGTCTGCTACAACAGTTAGACATTCCAGTATGGAAGTGGGAGGATATCATAATGGATTTTGTGACTAGTTTGCCGAAGACTTTCTGGAAAAATGATGCCATTTGGGTAGTGGTGGATCGGTTGACTAAATCGGCACACTTCTTGGCTATCCATGAGGGTTACTCAGTGGATAGATTGGCACATATCTTTCAGCAGGAGATTGTTAAACTTTATGGTACTTCGGTGTCTATTGTTTTAGATCGAGACCCACGGTTCACTTCACAGTTTTAGAAAGGGTTTCAATGAGCTTGGGGTACTCGGCTCAACTTCAGTACTTCTTTTCATCCGCAAACTGATGGGCAATCTAAAAGGACTTTTCAGACGTTGGAGGACATGTTAAGGTCTTTTGCACTTGAGTGGTCGGGTAATTGGGATGATTACTTGAGCATAATTGAGTTTACTTATAACAACAACTGGCATGTAAGTGTTAGGATGAATTCTTTTGAGGCATTGTATGGTAGAAAGTGACGGGCACTGACTTGTTGGGATGAGGTTGACGAAAGGGCCATAGAAGGGCTTGAGTTAGTTCAAATCACTACGGAGAAGGTAGCGGTGGCTAAGGAGAAATTGAAGTTGGCTCGATCACGACAAAAGTGTTATGCTGATAAACATAGGAGGACTTTAGAGTTTGAACCTGGTGAGCATGTGTTTTTAAAAGTTTCTCATTGGAAGGGCATTCAACGATTTGGCTTGAAAGGGAAGCTTAGTCCGCGATATATCGGTCCATTTGAGATTTTGGAGAGGGTTGGTGAGGTTGCATATCGGTTAGCTTCGCCTCCGCAGCTAGCTCATGTGAACAATGTGTTCCATGTGTTGGTGTTGAGGAGTTATCATTATCATCTGTTGCACGTGGTACAATATCCATTCGATAAGATTCGGGAGGATCATACTTGTGAGGAGCAAGTCGAGGCAATTTTGGATCGTCAAGAGCGGATTATGAGAAGGAAGATTATTCCGCTTGTTAAGGTTTTATGGAGGAATCATTTGGAGCGGGAAGTCACTTGGGAGATGGAGGAGTCCATTTGAGCGGAGTATCCGCATCTCTTTAAAAATTAGGTACATTCTATTCTTTTGATTCTGGGGACAGAATCCTTTTTAAGGGGTAGATGATGTAATACCCGATAAAATAAATAAATAAATATTGAATAATAGAAAAAAAATATTTTGTTTTAAATTATATTAATTGTACTTTATCTTTTATTTGGGTCAAACTAGTAATTTAATTTATGTGAATTAATAAATAACAATAAATAGTGGATAAATTAATTTGGTAAAATTGGATTTTAAAACTAATTGAATTTAATTTATATATGGGTAATATTAATCCTATTATAATTAGGAGAATTAATAATATAAATAATAAATAAATACTAAAACCTAATCATACATGTGATACGAATCAGAAAGAAAGGAAAAAGAAGTAGCGGTTGCGCTGCGAAGAGAGACGAAACAACTTTATTCTTTATCAGGCAAGTAAACATTGATTAACAGTGTTTGTATAATAGTTTTTATTTCATAGATGAGCAGTACATTTAATTGAGTTATGAAGGATTGCAGGTATGTATATATATATATATATATATATATATATATATATAAAACCCTCATATAATAATATATATATTTTTTATAAACATTTGGCCACGAAGTTTATTATCGGAGTTGTAAATCAATTGAAATTATGCATATTGATTTGAATTAATTAATTTTGCCGACATAGTTATAAAGGCTCTTAATAATAAATTTAATAGTATTATGTTATTAATGATTGGATTGTAATAAAATATTATTAAATTATTTAGATTGAACGGAGACAGTCTAAACGAGTTTTTGGAATATACTTTGGGTATTACATTGTTAAATTTAGGTACGGATTCCGTACTCTTTCAGCGAGACTCTTTTATTTTTGATTTGTTTGTTACGTTATTCGTTTTGAAATTTAGTATTGTCTCTCATAATTATTCCTTGTCAATTTATTGTGGTAGTTTTGTTTTGGCGTAGTATTAAAACTAATATTTGTACTCTTTAGACTAGTGTATCATGTCTAAATTTTATTTTGATAATTGTAGTGATGTACATGTTAATATATATTTTGGACTTTGTGTTTTGATTCGGTTCAATTTAACATGTACATATTAGAACCATTTGTGTTAATATTATGTCGCATGTGTTATGACATAATGTTTTTGTTAGAATACTGTAGGGTGTACCTGAGCTATAACCACATATGGGGATACCACATGCATGTCCTCTTGGCACCGAGGCATGACACCTTCTGTGGCGGTGTGATCAGTCCACGACGTCTCTGTTTTGTGCTTCAGTGGGAGTTGGCCATTTGGTGTTTTGTTGTGGGAGGCATATGGGTCAACCTTAGTTTTCTGTTTTGTTCTGTTCTGCATAGTGGTGATGTTTGTGCCCAACATGCCTTCTAATTTTGTATGTATCTGGATTGCGATGTCCGATGTGTGATTGCCTGTGTGGCACTATTTGACTTGCTTGTGTGGCAATGTATATTACTATTTGTTTTGAGCTTGGTATGAAATAACACCCAGCCATTTGATTCAGCCTATCATTTCGTTGTGATAGTTTTGTTCGTACAGTTCAATTCATTTAATTGTGTTAGTTATTTCGTTTCATTTTTTTATTCTATATTCATATTGGGCGTTTGGCTCATGCTGTGTTTTTCTTCTGGCAGGTAATCAAGGGAATAAAGGGCAAGTGTGACGAGAGCTCTCTTTTATCCAAATGGTTTAGATATATTATGTTTAGGTGGTGATACATTAGTTTGTTCAGAATTGTAATAATAATTTTAGATGGTGATTTGAGCCAGTTTGACATTTATTATGGTTGTTTTGTCGTATTTATCAGATATTAAGACTATTCATTTGTGGTTTAGAGCCTTGTTATATATTCTTCAGTTTTGTTGTGTTTTGTGCGTAACCTCTCTTTCTATTCCGGAAAGGGGGTGTTACATAGTATTTGGTAATTAGTATTAATAATTCCTCGTGGGAACGATACTCTACTTACACTATATTACTTGTTGACCACGTATACTTGCGTATTGTGCGTAATTAGATTTTACCCAACACTTTTCATTCTTGATTTTTAAATACCATTTTAATAAGGTAAATTCAATCTTCTTCCTTTACTATACATAATCTTGTGCTGCTTAATAAATTCTTAAGTAATAAATACTTCTAATAACACAACAATTAAGTATAAAAAAATTATACTCAAAATTTGTCATTATAATAATTAAATATTATATGGAATTTTCTGTGACATTACATTTTTCCCCTTATAAGGATTTCATCCTCGGAATCATAATTACAAGGTTACTCAAAAAGATGGGGTAACTTTTCTTCATCCTTTCCTCTAGTTCCCATGTAGCTTCATCAGCATTGTGGTTCCTCAATATCACTTTTACAGAAGATATTATTTTATTACTCAAAACTTGTTCTTTCTTATCAATTATTTGAATACGAACTTCTTCGTATGTTAAATCTTTCTCAACCAGAATAGGTTCGTATTGAATTACATGTTTGTGATCTTGTTTATAAGGTCATAACACCGATACGTGAAACACGTTATGAATGTGCCCTAATTCCGCAGGTAAATCTACTTCATAAGCTACCTCACCTATTCGCTTCTGCACTTCAAAAGGTCCAATGAATCGTGGATTTAATTTATCCTTTTTTCAAATCTATTTTTCCCTTCTAGGGAGATACTTTTTAAAACACAAATGACCCTATGTTAAAATCTCTCTTTTGGCAGTATAAATTTGCATACTTCTTCTGCCTCTCTTGAGTTGTTACCAATCTTGCTCGTATTCCCTGGAAACTTTTTGCTGTCTGTTGAACCTTTTTTGGTCCTAACAGTTTATGTTCTCCTACCTCATCCTAACACAGTGGTATTCTATATTTCCTTCTGTATAATTCCTCATAAGGCGACATTCCTATACTCGCGTGATAACTATTATTATAAGCGAACTCGACCAAAGGTAGATGATCATCCCAATTACCCTTGGAAATCCATGACATATGGTCTTAGCATATCTTCCCACGTCTGAATTGTTATTTGACGTTGACCATCAGTGTAAGGATGGTATGCCATACTCAACCTCAACTGTGTTCCCATATGCTCTTGTAGACTTTTTCAAAAATTAGATGTGAATCGTGGGTCTTGATCAGACATAATTTATATTGGAATGCCATGTCTTGACACAATCTCTTTAACATATAGTTTAGCTAAATGATTCAGATTTAATCGGATCTTAATTGGTAAGAAGTACGATGATTTTGTCAATCGATCCACAATGACCCATATAGTGTCCTAACCTTTCTGCGTAGTTGGAAGTCCCACAACAAAATCCATAGTTATATGTTCCCATTTACACTCTAGCATTTCTAGGGGTTGTAGCAATCCGATGCTCCGCTTTGACTCTTTGACAAGTTAGGCATCTATTGACATATTCTGCCACTTTTGTTTTCAAATTGGGCCACTAAAAGTGTTGTTGAAGGTCTTGATACATCTTTGTGTTTCCTGGATGAATTGAGAAATTTGTACTGTATGCTTCTTGCAAGATTTCTTCTTTTAGTTCAGGTACTGCTGGTACACATACTCTGTCTTTGAATCTCAATAACCCTTCTTTATCTATTTTGAATTTAGTGACCTCTCAATCCGCCACTCGTTTCTTTACCTTGCCACATTCTTCATCTTGATCTTGGGATTCCTTTACTCTGTCCAATAAAATTGGATGAGTCTCCATGTTAAACAGTTTTTCTTCTGACTCCTCTAGATGCTTCACTTGAATCTCCATTCTCTCTATTTCTTTGATGAGCTTCTCCTGAGCTGTTAACTTAAGGCATTGGTGACTACGTTAATTTTTTCGGGGTGATACAAAATCTCACAATCGTAATCTGATCAATTCTAACCACCTTCTCTGCCTCATATTTAATTCTTTCTGTGTGAAGATATACTTCTGACTTTTATGGTATGTGTATATCTCACACTTCTCACCATATAAATAATGTCTCAAAAATTTTAAAGCAAATACTACTGCTGTCAGCTTCAAGTCTTACGTAGGATACACTTTCCCGTAATCCTTCAACTGATGTGACGCGTACGCTATGACCTTGTTGTGCTACATCAAAACACAACCAAGCCCTTTGTGTGACACATCGTTGTATACTACAAAACCACATGTATTGTCAGGACAAGATAACACTGGTGCTTCACTTAATCTTTTCTTTAGTTCTTGGAAACTTTTCTTCACACTTCTCTAACCAAACAAACTTTAATGTTTTTCAGGTTAAATTCATCAAAGGACCTGAAAATTTTGAAAAATCCTTGCTGAGTCTACGGTAGTAACCTGCTAGAACTAAGAAAATTCGTATTTCCGTTGGTGTCTTTAGTCGTTCCTAGTTAATTACCCCCTCTACTTTTGTCGAATCTACGGTTATCCCTTCGTGGTCGATCATGTGCCCTAAAAATTGGACTCTGTTAGTTCCTAGTTGGCACAATAGTTATCTAGAAGGAGGGTTGAATAGATATTTAAAAAATCTTTTCGTTTTAAACTAGTTCTTTGATAATGATTAAAACTTAGTAGAATTAATATTTGTTTTAATCTTCTTTACCAAGCAGTGGAGTTATGAGAGTGAGGCAGTTATGGCAGATATACTTGATATGGCGGTTATGGCATGAGCGTAAAAAAGACACAATCATTTTTAAGTGGTTTGAGCACTTAAAGCTCTAGTCCACTCTTCTACTCAGCGAGTAGGATATCCACTAAGGATGTACGATACAACTCACGAATCACACAGTTCCTTCTAGACCGGTGATCTAGGAACTTCTTAGTTCACTCTTGAACTCTTCAAGTCCAAAGATACTTGGCTTTCTTATAGTTCACTCTGAACTCTTCAAGTCCGGCATACTTGGTACTCTTCTTGATTGGTTGATAATGGTGAGTTCTTGAAGGTTGCTACTCGATTCTTTGTGTAAGCACTTGTTCTAAAGAACTGAGTAGCTGAGCAAGCTTTGCAATATCTTAGATCGTAGAGTTGAGCTTGAGAGAGATGTTCACGTTGTTTGTTCAATGCTTGCTTGGTTCTCTATCATCTGTCTGATCTGCATATATGTGATCTTGAAAACTATCCGTTGGATCCATCCGTTGAGGCATTAAATGTATTTAACTTTTCTGATCTTTGATGGAGACATTTCTACACATCTTCTGAAACTGCATTCTGGCCCACTGACATAGCATACTGCTTTCTCACCTAACACCTGAAAAGGTGTTTTGCCCCCCTTACCCATGGTACTTTCCTTAGCTTCTTCAATACGCTTCTTTGTTTCATACTAAGGATATTTTATATTACTCTGGGACTGATGAGTGCTGCAACGTTTAGAATCCATTCCTCAAATGTTGGAATCTATCTTCACTCAGATCATGAGGCTCGACGTTCTCTGACACAAGACATATGCTCTACGATTCATGTCGTGATACTCTACGATTCAGATCGTAGTGCCTTATCATCTTGGTGCCTTGTTTGATGTTATCAGCCGAGAGCACTACGATTCTTCTTAAACCTCTGCACACTATGATCTTCACTTGCTCGTGTTGTTGTCTCTAAGTTTCCGAGAGCATACTACGATCGTTAACTTGTAAACTCCATATTTCCTTCAGCACACTACGATCGTCGAGATGGCTCGGCAAACATTGGGACCACTCTACGATTTTTGAAGAGTCCCTTCAAGTTAGGCACACTACGATCTTCGAAGCTCTACGTTTTCTGCCTTGACTTCTGCAATGTTGATCAGATGATACACTACGAGTTCTTCGAAGCCTATCTATTACATCTCAAGATCAACCTAACAACTTTGATCTTTCTATCTATACATTCCATTACAGAATGATACACGCTAAGAGCTTAGATCAACCTAATAACTTTGATCTATCACTAAGTCCTTGTACATATCTTACTAGAAGGACTTTACAAATAATCATGAACATATACATTAAAACATCAAATCATAATATGCATTCTCCCAACAATCTCCCCCTATTTGATGTTGACATAACCAAGGAGATTTGTTGTCATGATTATTAGTTACTAGATGAATTTGCAGGATATTTAAACATGACTTTGTATTTCAGTGAGCAGCTGAAATTTCTAGAGGATAAGCATGAATGTATTGATGATCAAGAGATATTACAGTTTAGCATTTACATCAATCAAAAATTTTAAACTTATCTCTATTTCTTTGACCTCTTTCTTGCAGGTGGGTTGGCATACTCCTTAGCCCTTCTTTTTCTGCAAGCTTCCTCATTTCTGGCTAACTCTTCCAGCTCACTTGGACTTAGTCTTGGATTTTCCTAATGCCTGTACATGAATGCAGGATCTCTAGTTGGCATTCTTATGCGTACAGTAGACATATCTTGTGAGCTGGGAGTTGACTCCTGATGACTTAAAGGTATAGCCGTTAAAATTCCCTGATGATCAGATCGTTGAGTCTGATGGTGGAATTGTCTTGCAGGAGGGCTTCATGATGCTTGAGCATAAAATTGTCCTCTTCCCCTTTCTTGAGTTCCATGTCCTCCTCTTCCTCTGCCTTGATTTCAATGTCCTCCCTTAACTCCTTTCCCTTTATTCTCCCCCTTTATGTCAGCAGCAAGGGTTCAAATATCTGCAGACAGTCGATTAACACCTTGGACAAGCTCGTTCAGTTGGCTTTGTGTTTGAGCAATGTCCTCTTTACTTTCCTTGATCTGTTTGTCAGATCTTCCTTCTTTGTTTCGGAGGGCTGTTAGAACCATGTCATTCTGTTTTCCCTGATTGACATAAGATTTCTGGAAGTCGTAAATAGAAGCTTTCAAGTTGATGATATTCTCCGACATAAGTTTATGTTGAGTGTCTTGATGTTTCTGCATTTCAAGAACAACCTCTCTTTGCTTGGCAGCTATCTGGAAGTGAATCTCATCTCTGTCCTTCATACTCTTAAGAATTTCTTGGATAATTTCCCTCAGGTTCTTTGTAAGCTTAGTGTTCATAGTGCCAGGAAAATTATTTGCTGCTGTAATCATTTGATTTAGCAGGATATGGATGAGATCGGAGTGAGATTCCAGACTGTCTTCTATATTCTTGACCATATTCTTGGTTGCTTCCTTCAAGTAATCCTTGGTGGGCAGGTTCGGGAGAGTATCATTGGTTTGAGGATTGTTGGTTGGTGGGGTTGTTTGCTGGGATTGATCTTGCAAGTTGTAAAGAACAAGATCAAGACTAAAGTAGTCATTTGATGAGGAGGATGGTATATCGGATGGAGGGGCTTGGGTTTGGATGTTTGGGACACGTGTCTCTACGGTCTCTATTTGGGACTCTACGATGGGTCAAGAGTCTAGAATCGTAGAGTTGGTAGTTTGTGGGAGCAAAGTAAGGTTGACTTTATTTGGTTCTTCAGTTACAGAATTTTGGGATTCTGCAACTGGAAATTGATTGAGAGGGTGAAGAATCACTTCCAACCATCGAGGAAATTCATAGAATTGACTGAATGAAGATGATGGCAAGTGATTAACTTTGAAGAGATCAGAGATAGTCAGTACCTCAAGTTTATCCTTGGATAAAGAATGGTCAGTAAGCAACTTCTTGGCAAAGTTGACTTTCCCTGGTAATCCATGAGCCAGAACTGAGATGGTTGGATACTCTTTGAAGCTCCATAACATTTGATTCCATCAGTTCAGGATTTGAGCTTGATGGTATGCCATCATGGGTAGGTAGGAAAACATTTTATTGTACAGATAGCTTTTATATCCATCTTTAACCATACCAGTGATTTCGAGCTCATCATCATCATCTTGTTCTTCTTCTTTGTTCTCTTCTGAGGATTCCATTATCTCAATGGTCTCTAGATGGTCTTGCACTGGTTCATCTTTATTTTGCGTAGAGACCTCTTCTTCTGCTATGTGAATATCATGAGGCCCCCCCTCAGCATGATTATCTTTTTGAGAGTTCAGAAACTCTCCCTCAGCTGGAACATCTTCTTGAGCAGCAGACATCTCCCCCTCAGCCGGTGTATTCTCTATCATGAGAATTTGAGGATCTCCCCTCAATTTGGAGCCTTTGTCTTCTTTATTTGCTCGAGATAGTTCTTCTTTTGCTTCCACACTCTTTGCTTCCTTTTTCAGCACCTTTTCATTTTCAAGAATGTACTTCTTGACCAACTTTCTTCTTGATTTTATGGGTTTAGCCACAACTTCAGGACTCTCTTGAATCTCAGCTTTGTCCTGTTCAATAGCCACTATACTTGAGACATCTCCTTCCTTGCCTTCCATACTTGGTCTGGCCTCTGTGAACAGTAGAGACTCTACGATAGAGGAGATTGATGGCCTTTTGGACTTATGGCCAGCTTTGTTCTTCTTTAGGATCTGTGATATGGTGGCTTGATCATCATCAGCTTCATCTTTTTGCTGCTTCCTTCTTAGCATCCTCAGAGTCTCTATATCAAATGACTCTATAGGAATATCAGTTGTAGATCCTTGAGGCTCTTCTATCTGTCTAGCCCTTAGCTTCCTCTTGCCCTTGCTTTTTCTGGTAAGGACAGAGGGTTCTCCCTTGTTGGTTTCTCCTTCTTCTTCAGCTTCCCTGACAATAGACATGTTTCCTGGAAAGCCTGCGTCCTTGATTCCCAGTTCTTCCTTTGGACTCGGTCATCATTAAATACATACTCAAGATGGTTTCTCTTCCGGTTTTCAAAACAAGCTTCTTTGGGTCATTCTTGATTTGGGTTTATGGCTTCTCCTCTTCATCCCCAATTTTGTTTACCCGGTCTGATTGCAAAATGATACTTAAGAAATGCCCATATAGCATCTTACGAGGGCTTTTTGATTTCTTGAGTTGACGATCCACTTGCCTTAGATCCACTCGAGCAATCTGACTCCATAGTTGAGTTTTATACCATAAAACATGGCCGTCATGAGCTTAAGTTGAGCTTCATTCACCGAGTCATGGCCTTGAGAGCTCTTCTGACAGATGCATTTCCCAATAATGTCGACCAAAAAATTCGTACCTTTGTAGGAACTCATTCTTTTTGAACCCTTTCACAGAGGGGTTTTTCTTGTGATGCATTTTTCTTAGTCCCCTCTTGGAAGTCTATGTTGTCTAAGAATGGGTGCCCTTCATTCTTAAAACCTAGGGCCATATTGAAGTCTTCTGCCTTTCATTTAATTTCTACTTCCCTTACTCTTGTAGTGATGGTGTCGTTTTCAAACACACCATTTTTGTAGAACTCTTTCACTAGCTTGGGATAGATAAGGGTATCTGTGCTCAGAGCCTCCTCGAGACCCGCCTTCTTTAGCAGTGCTAGGGTCTTGTGAAATTTTGGTGGAGCTATTTTGAACTCGTCAAAACAGAGTGTGTAGCCGGATGCCACATTTGAAGCAACCATTGATTCTGTTGTTGGAAGTGAGATACGTCTGAGCTTTCTGCTGATTTAGGGCTTTTGCTTTGAGAGTGAGAGAGAGAGATAATCTTTTAGACTTCAGATTTCAAAATTATGATTTCAACTTGTACTTGTAACTTCCCTCTCTTCTTTTTGGCTTAGTGGGACAGGTGTCATTTTTTGCTTGGCTCTACAATTTTGACTGTGCAGGAATGTACTGATTTGCCCTTGGCTTCTTCGGAGCTGAGGTGAGGAAGACTACGATCGTTGAGGTAGTCTTATGTTCATTGAGTCTGTCCTGCGATCGTCGAGTCTGTCTTGCGATCGTCGAGTATGTCCAGCATTCGTTGAGTACATCATCTACGTCAGTACATCTACGATCGTTGATCGATATCATTCGTTGAGTCTCATCCTACGATCGTCGAGTCGGCCGGATCCTTGTGATGAGTTTTGACTAAGCATTCTTTTAAGGTAACTCGGGAAGGGCCAACCTCTTGGAGAGATTCAAGGGTTAGGTTTGTTCCTGAGGCACCTCTTAGAGAGATTTCTTTGTTATGAATCTTGTCATCAAAGGATACATTTTTGCTTTGTGGATGGGGCTTGTGTCATCGTTGAGTCTGCACTACGATAGTTAAGTCTTTGCTACGATCGTTGAGGTAGTTTTCTTTTCGGCTCTACGATCGTGAGCTTTCCTTAATCATGTTTATGATTTTGAGTTCAGCCTTTGTATCTGTCATGGTTAGCACAATCTAGAGCATATATTTCATGGTTGTAGATTTAGCATTCCTAGCTCACTTATTAACTTATTAAATCTGGATTCATCTAGTGGTTTTGTAAAAACATCAGCAAGTTGATTTTCAGTAGGGATATATTGTAAAGATATAGTTCCATTTTGCACATGATCCCTAATGAAGTGATACCTTATTTCTATATGCTTAGTCCTAGAATGCATGACAAGATTATGAGTTATTGCTATGGCACTTATGTTATCACAGTGTATGGGAATAGATTTGAAATCGAACCCATAGTCATCTAGCTGATTTCTCATCCATAGGATCGAGCACTGTTGTTGCCCGTGACAATATATTAAACTTACTACGGTTGAAGTAGACTTTGAGTTTTGCTTTTTTTGCTAAACCGGGACACAAGTCAATTTTCTAGAAATTGACAGGTGCCCTTTGGTACTTTTCTATCGATTTTGCATCTGCAAAATCGGCATCTGTGAATCTGTTAGTTCAAATGAGGATTCCTTGGGGTACCAAAGCCCCAAGTAAGGTGTACCTTTGAGATACACGAAGATCCTCTTTCTGACGAGAAAAATGTGACTCTTTAGGGTTAGCACGAAATCTAGCACATATGCATGTTGCAAACATTATATATGCAGTCTCTTGGCGATTAGGTATAAAAGAGAGCCTATCATACCTCTGTATTGAGTGATATCAATACTTTTCCTTTCTCATCCTTCTCAAGCTTGGTTGCGGGGAGCAATTGGTTTTTTCATGGAGAGAGGTGATTCATGCCATACTACTTCTTGATGAAGTCTTTGATGTACTTGGCTTGGTTTATGAAAATTCCTTCTTGATCTGCTTTACTTGCGGTCGAGGAAGAAGTTCATCTCACCCATCATGCTCATTTCAAACTTTTCTGCATTAGCTTAGAGAATCTCTTGCATAACTTTTAAATCGGTAGAACCAAAGATAATGTCATCAACATAGATTTGAACTAGTAAGACTTTGTCTTTATGCTTTCTAAGAAAGCGATGAGGTATCTACTCTACCTCTAGTGAACCCATTTTCGATTAAGAAGTTAGTCGGTGTTTTATACCATGCTCTAGGTGCTTGTTTAAGACCATATAAAGCTTTATCTAATCTATAGACATAATTGGAAAGTGATGGATTGATGAAACACGGAGGTTGTTCTACATAGACTTCTTCTTGGAGTTCTCCATTTAGAAATGCACTCTTGACATCCATCTGAAAGACTTTGAACTTCATGTGGGCGTGAAAGGCAAGAAAGATTACGATGGCTTCTAGTGCAGCAGCAGTGCAAATGTCTCATCGTAGTCGATACCTTCTTCTTGAGAATAGCCCTTTGCCACTAATCTTGCCTTTTTTACGGTTATGACCCCATCTTCATCCATTTTGTTTACGAAGACCCACTTAGTTCTATCACGGGATGACTCTTTGGTCTTGGTACCAATCTCCATACTTTACTTCGTTCAAATTGGTTGAGTTCTTCTGCATTGCTTCTATCCATTTGGAGTCTTCCATAGCATCCTCTATCTTCTTTGGCTCTATTTGTGACGAGGAAGCTTAGATAAAAGCATTCATTCTAAGTAGCGACTCTTGTTTTGACTCTGGCTTTTCGGATCTCAATGATTAGATCACGAGTGTGATCTCTTGCCCATCACATTCTAGGTTGGGACATCATCTGATGCCTTCTGTCTTAAATCTTCAAGGTCTATCTCTTCTTCTTGGGTGGAGGCTCATTTGTCTTGCATGGACCTTTCTCTCGATCACATTCTCATGCTCTACGATTTCACTATCGGCGCTACGATCGTAGTGTTGAGCTCGACGACTTCATTTCGTAGTGTACGCTTTTATCGGTCGTAGTGTCTTGAGGCACTATTTTGTCTAAGTCGGTTTCATCAAAGATGATGTGTATTGAGACTTCAACATTTAGTGTCTTCTTATTAAACACCACTGTAAGCCTTAACATGCATGGCATATCAAGAAAGATCCCTTAAATCGACTTGAAATTTGGAATTTTGTCGAATCTTGCTTTCCATTGTTGAGAATGTAGCATGCACAACCAAAGACATGGAAGTAGGCGACACTTGGCTTTCTTTCTTTCCACGGTTAAGTAGAGGCGTCTTCTTAATCGTAGAGTGAATTAATGATCATTCTGCGTGTAGCATGCGGTGTTGATGACTTACGCCTTGAAGTATTGAGGCGGTGAGTTCTTTGCTAGTAGAGTCCTTCCAGCCTCTATCAGAGTTATGTTCTTTCTTTAAGCAACTCCATTTTGTTGAGGAGTTCGCGGAGCTGAGAAGTTGTGACTGATGCCATTGTCTGAGTAGAACTTGTCTATTTCTAAGAAATCGAATTCTCTTCCATGATCACTCCTTATGGACTTAATTTTCTCTCCTTTCTCGTTCATTACCAGTCCGAACATCTCGATTAATTCGGAGCTTGTTTCATTCTTTAAGGTTAGGAAGAATACCCATGTGAATCTGGTGTAGTCGTCGACTATGACTAGAGAGTATCTTTTTCCTCCAAGACTAGTTGTTGGGATTGGCCCAAAAAGATCCATGTGGAGTAACTGCAGGGGCTTGTCAATAGAGTTGGCAATTTTGCTTTTGAATGAGCTTCTGGTTTGCTTTCAAGCTGACAGGCATTGCATGGCCTTTCCTTCACGAAGTTGAACTTGGGTAGGCCAGCTACTAGGTCTTTTGATGCCAGTTTGGACATGCTTTTGAAGTTTAAGTGAGACAATAACTGCTCATGCCATGCTTGACTCATTTCTTGAGATGCTTTTTGCGAGAAAACATATTGTCTCATCGAGCTTAGTTGACCAAGATCCCTTGTGTAAACATTTCCTTCTCTTGTCGGTTAGCTTTCTGTGAGATGTCTTCAAATCTCGACTTGACATTGGTTGTTGAGGAATGTCACTTGATGACCCTTGTCGCGAGTTGGGCGATACTTAGAAGATTGTGTTGAAGACCTGCCGGTTTGGACATCTTTTGAAGTTTAAGTGAGCTACTTTCATTTTTGAAAAACATATTGTCTCATCCAGCTTAGTTGACCAAGATCCTTTGTGTGAACATTTCCCATATCTGAAGATGTCTCTGTCATTGGTTGTTGAGAATGTCCTTGTTGTCTCCAAAGATGATACTTAGAAGGAGGACCCTCTTTTGCACCATTATATCCTCTTTGATAGTAGTTGTCTCCAAAGATAGAGGACCCTCCTTTTCTATGTAATTTGATAGTGGGCTTTGTTCCTGTCATATGCCTTGAGCATCCTTTATTCAGATACCATGTTGAGGTTGTGGAGCTCTTTTCTGTCAAAACATTTGAACCTTCATTTTGGTACCCATATTTGCATGGGTCCTTCATTATTAGTGCCTTTGGGGACCCAAATCATCTAATCTTGGGTCTCACATTCATGGAGTTATAATAACATTTTGTAGCCCTATGACTATATTTATTGCATATTAAACATCTATTATGATGCATGCCTGTGTGTGTATGATGATTCATATTCCACTTGGACTTGTGTGGTTCCTTAGTTAACCTTCTATTAAACTGATTCTCTTTCTTCCACGTGTCCTTAGGTTTCATAAATAGTGATGAGTGTGCCTTACCCTCTCTTGTACCTTCCTAGTTGATTCGTAGAGTTGGTCTTGCTTGACTCTACGATTCTTGAGGTTGGTGAGTAGAGGTTGGGTTACTCTTCTCCTTTATGAAGCCACTGCGGCGATGAGATCCTTTACTTCTCGAGTATAACTAAAAGCAGTAGAACAAGATTGAGCTGGCTCTTCCATTTGTGAGGATTTCATAAAGGCAATGCCTCTACCAAAACTTGAGGCATTACTAGTGCTAGTTTCCATTGTCTTTTCCACACATGACTACGAGATGGATTCCCCAAAGCCTAAACACATTACATCGAGCGTGCTTTCTACGACTAGAAGCGGGCGGTCCATGGATGATGAGGATTTGTTCCATGCGAGAGATAGTCTTCTCTAGATCCTCAATTTTAGAGGTTAGCTTAGACTCTCTTTGTGCATTGAGTGTGTTTGTCATTTTAAAGTTTCATTTCGACCTCAAGCTTGGAAAGAAGATTAGTACTTAGAAGAAATTTGTTTCAAGCTCTTCTTGAACTTCTTTTTCTCCTCTTGAAGAGGTGAATGATCTTTAGACAAGACTCTGAACCACTTCATGTATTGATGTAGATCAGTGGTTATTCCATGCAAATTAGTTCTTAAATCACTTATATCTACATCAGGAGAGTTGAAATCAAATACCTCATCGAGACTTACATCATGTATGTTGAGGTTTTGGTTATTCTTTGCATGTTTGGCCATTAGACACAGATTGGCCATTTGTGGTTCTTCTTCATCTCCGGAGTCAGCATTTGAGTCATTATTTGAATCACTCCACGATCCTCCAGCTACTAGGCCTTTGTCTCTTTTTTAAGGCCTCTTGTTTCCTTTGTATTCCTTCTTTGCATGTGTTTTCTTCTTTAGTTTTTCTTT
The DNA here is from genome assembly GCA_020205605.1 of Panax ginseng. NCBI lineage: Eukaryota > Viridiplantae > Streptophyta > Magnoliopsida > Apiales > Araliaceae > Panax > Panax ginseng. The sequence goes on from CM035145.1 coordinate 52,392,340, forward strand.
GATAGGTTTGTTGCAGTTGGCGATGAAGTGGCCAGGCTTTTTGCAGTTGTAGCATAGGTCATTCATTTGATCCTGGCTGCTGTAATTGCTGACCTTCTTTGGCTTGCTGATTCTTCTTTGTCGCATGAACCTTCTTAGTCTCTTTACCAGCATAGCAAAGTCTTCATCATCGTCTTCATCATAATCAGAGTTAATCTCAGTGTTGACCTTTGATGCACCTTCATTAGCCTTGAGAACAACACCCTTGTCTTTCCTTCTTCATTCTGATAAGGTTTCAGCACGTTGGGTCAGCTCCAATTCGTAGGTCAGGAGATTTCCATATAGCTGTTGAACTGTCATCTCATTAAGATTCTTTGATTCTCTTATTGATGTGGTCTTGGCATCCCACCTGCTCGGTAGAGCTCTCATGAACTTTATGGTCAGATCTTTGTTAGGATAGATCTTCCATACGCTTGTAGAGAGTTGAGCAGAACGTTAAATCTTTCATAGGTGGCAGTCACATTTTCTCCTTGCACATGAGCGAACATTTTCGTCTTCTTTGTGTTAGGGAGGCTATTTGTTCTCTCTTACTTCTTCAGTTCCTTCGTGCATGATCAGCAGTGCTTCCCAAACTTCCTTAGCTGTTTTGAAGTTTACAACATTTTCAAACAGATCGTCCTCTAAGGATTGGAATAGGATGTTCTTAGCCTTTTTGTCAAGTTGGACAACTCTCTTCTCTGTGTCTGTCCATTCTTCTTTAACTTTGATTTGTACTCTGTTTGGATCGTCAGTGGTTGGTGCAAGCTTTGTTGGTATATAGGGCCCATTAAGAACGGTCTCAAATAGATCTTCATCTATTGAGTCCATGTAAGCTTGCATCCTGACTTTCCAGTTAGCAAATTTATCCTTGTTGCACATTGGTGGCTTCTTGCCTCCCGGTCTGGATTAAGCTTGAATACGAGTGCCATTGGATCTACTAAAGCTTGTAAGCTATAAAATAGAACACCTTCTGATACCAATTGTTAGTTCCTAGTTGGCACAATAGTTATCTAGAAGGGGGGGGGGGTTGAATAGATATTTAAAAAACTTTTTGTTTTAAACTAGTTCTTTGATAATGATTAAAACTTAGCAGAATTAATATTTGTTTTAATCTTCTTTACCAAGCAGTGGAGTTATGAGATTGAGGCAGTTATGGCAGATATAGCAGATATGGCAGTTATGGCATGAACGTAAAAGACACGATCGTTTTTAAGTGGTTGAGCACTTAAAAGCTCTAGTCCACTCTTCTACTCAATGAGTAGGATATCCACTAAGGATATACAGTTACAACCACGAATCACACAGATTCCTTCTAGACCCGGTGATCTAGGAACTTCTATAGTTCACTCTTGAACTCTTCAAGTCCAATGAGACTTGGCTTTCTTATAGTTCACTCTGAACTCTTCAAGTCAAGCAGACTTGGTACTCTTCTTCAGATTGGTTGATAATGTTGAGTTCTTGATGGTTGCTACTCGATTCTTTGTGTAAGAACTTGTTCTAAAGAAGCTGAGTAGGTGAGCAAGCTTTGCAATATCTTAGATCGTAGAGTTGAGCTTGAGAGAGATGTTCACGTTGTTTGTTCAATGCTTGCTTGGTTCTCTCTCTCATCATCATCGATCTGCATATATGTGATCTTGAAAACTATCCGATTGGATCCATCCGTTGAGGCATTAAATGCATTTGACTTTTCGATCTTTGATGGAGACATTTTTGCACATCTTCTAAACTGCGCATTACGCCCCTTGACACGATGATTGCTTTCTTACCTAACACACGAAAGGTGTTTTCCCCCCTACCCATGGTACTTTCCTTAGCTTCTTCAATCGCTTCTTTGTTGCATACTAAGGATATTTCATATTACTCTGAATTGATGAGTCTTTGCAGCGTCTAGAATCCATTCCTCGTATGTTGGAATCTATCTTCACTCGGATCATGAGGCTCGGCGTTTCTCGACATAAGGCGATGATGCTCTACGATTCATGTCATAATACTCTACGATTCAGATCGTAGTGCCTTATCATCTTGGTGCCTTGTCTGATGTTATCAGCTGAGAGCACTACGATTCTTCTTAAACCTCTGCACACTATGATCTTCACTTGTTCGTGTTGTTGTCTCTATGTTTCCGAGAGCACACTACGATTGTTGACTTGTAAACTCCATGTTTCCTTCAGCACACTACGATCGTCGAGATGGCTCGGCAAACATTAGGACCACTCTACAATTTTCGAAGAGTCTTTTCAAGGCAGGCACACTACAATCTTCGAAGCTCTATGTTTTCTGCCTTGACTTCTGCAATGTTGATCAGATGATACACTACGAGTTCTTTGAAGCCTATCTATTACATCTCAAGATCAACCTACTTGACTTTGATCTTTCTATCTATACATTCCATTCTGAGAATGATACACGCTAAGAGCTTAGATCAACCTAACAACTTTGATCTATCACTAAGTCCTTGTACATATCTTACTAGAAGGACTTTACAAATAATCATGAGCATATACATTAAAACATCAAATCATAATATGCATTCTCCCAACAGTTTGGGAATATTCGTTTTAAACGGGGAATATTCATACGACGACACAATCATTTGTGGACCCCTAATGTAAGTATTGTCGTAGTTAGAAAGCGATGTAATTATCTTTATATAAAAATAACTGCGAAAGTTTTACCGTTAAACCGTTGAACTATCCGGTGGTAAAGTACAAGAATCTGGCGTGGTTGCATAGTAGTACACACGGTATTAATTATTGATGCTTACGTGAGAAGTCACTCGGTTATACTCTATTATCAGCGATGAGTTCTTTGCATCATATCTCTCATATTATTGATTCAATTATTGTCACAATATCTTCTGCATAATATCTTATATTATTAAATCCATAATTGAGACGACAAAGTTATTCATATTATTATTTTTAATATTGACAATGTCTAGAAAGTTCTGTCAAGGAGTGGTTTGGTCACCTAATTGCGCGCCAATAGGGAGAAATCCTTATCGGAAAGCCCCCTCTTTCCTGGGAATGATCTGGTTGTTAAATATTGCGAGTTATAATATTAATGATGAATAAGTTCGTGTTGATTAAAGATGAAATTGATATTTCCATTATGTTGGGATTATTAGTGTTAGTGGAAATCGACATCTATTTCGATAATAATGAATGTCTGGAGGTTATATTGACCAATCGTGTAATTAATCGGATAAATGAGCAATTAATTGCTATTAATTCACATGCTTATAACTATTTGTTCACATTTGTGTACTATTGATTCACATGCATGTACTATTAGGGGAAGTGGTGCAAGATTGATAATACTTGCATGACTAAATTAAAAATAGAGGTATAGATGAAGGTACTATACTATAATTAATTTTTTCAAATGATTGTACTATTGATTAACAAGATGTACTATTAGGAGAGGTGGTGCAAGTTTGATAATACTTGCATGACTAAATTAAAAATGAAGGAAAAGATGAAGGTATTATACTGTAATATATCGAGCCCCAAAACGTGCAATTATCGAAACTATGTTTTCCTATAAATAGAAGCTCATTCTTCTTTCATTCTCACCAATTCACTAAGACTCACAAGAGCAATTATAGAAAGAGAAGCTATACAGAGAGAAGCTTTAGAGAGAAAGTAGAAGAGAAGTCTGCTACCTCACTATTCCAGTATCCAGTCTTCTTCTGAGGTAAGGGATATCTTTTTTTTCCAGTATTCATAGGAATAATATTGTCTTCCATACTCTGTAGTATGTTAGAAATATTATTTTGTCTCGTATTCCTGATTATACCCTCATTTTGTTAAAGTATTGCTTCTATACTCCGTGAAATTAGTAGAATATCTTTGAAATTTGCGTTTCATCTAATATCGTTTCACAAGGATATTTTCTGCACATTCTTGGAGAAATTCCAAGAACTGTTCAACGACAAGTACTTTCCCAAAAGTATTCGTCACATGAAGGAGGTAGAGTTCATCAAGCTGGAACACAACAATATGACCGTGTCAAAGTACGAAGCTAAGTTTGCCAAGTTGTCCCGGTTTGCGTCCCACTTGGTTGATAATGAGGAGAGAATGACGCGGATGTTTCTAAGAGGTTTGAAACCCAATATACGTCAATACTTAATTTCTCACAAACTGTGTTTGTATCCAGATATTGTAAATAAGGCTCAGTTATTGGAGTGCGATAACGAATAAACCCAACCAAGAGAGAGCACCCAACAAAATGATAATACCAGTGGTAGCAATCATCGAAGCGGTGACAATAAACGTGGAGGGAATCAACATGCCTGAAATGGTAACCACTTCGGTGGTAATCATGACCAAGATAATAATAGTAGGAGTTTCAAGAAGAGGAGATTCAATAATGATGGAAGGACATCAGCACCAGCACCTATTGTTAAGGAAGGAGAATGACTGCCGGTCGTATGTTACAAATGCGGAAGGGAGGGAGACATCAGTCCAAACTGTACGCAGCAGTCCAAAGCATGTTACAGTTGTGGAAGAGAAGGTCACCTAGCCCGATTTTATCGTGCATCGAAGTCAAGTCCAGCTGGGATGGAGGCATCAAAGGCCGTCCCAAACAAGACAAAACTGGTAGTTCAAGGGAGAACATTTGTCGTAACCTCCCAAAAAGCAAGGAATCCAAACGAGGTGATCACGGGTAAGCTAATCATAAACTCTAGCGAAGTCTATACCTTATTTGATACCGGTTCTACCCATTCTTTTATTTCTCCTACTTGAGCTCAACGTTTAAATTTGACTCCGGAGAAATTAGACTTTGACTTATCTGTTGAAACTCCGTTGGGAGAAACCTTCATTGCATCCACTATTTATAAGTCTTGTTTGATTCAAATCGGTAACCGCACGTTACCTGTCGATCTTATCTCCTTAAAAATACTTGCATTTGACGTGATTCTAGGGATTGATTGGTTAACTACTCATCATGCTAAAATTGATTGTTTTCGTAAGGTTGTTAGCTTTTATATTCCTAATCAACCTATTATGCGAATTCAAGCGACCAAACCATTAAAATCAATCATGGTCATCTCAAGCCATAAAGCTATCCGTTTATTAAAAAATGGATGTCAAGCTTTCTTAGCTCATGTCACAGATTTAAACAAAAATACGCCAGATTTGAATGATATTTCTATTATTAATAAATTTTCCGACGTATTCCCCGAAGAACTTCATGGCCTGCCCCTGGAGCGTGAAATCGAGTTTGGTATTGACCTTGAACCCGGTATAAAACCCATTTTTAAAGCCCCATATTGAATGACTCCTATTGAAATTCAGGAGTTAAAAACCCAATTGTATGAATTGTTAGACATTTTTTTCATTCGACCTAGTACGTCTCCTTGGGGTGCTCTTATTCTATTCGTGAAGAAGAAAGATGGAAGTATGCGACTTTGTATTGATTATCGGGAGTTGAATCATGTCACCATAAAAAATAGGCACCCGTTGCCTCGCATTGATGACCTGTTTGACCAGTTGCAAGGTGCCAAATTCTTTTCAAAGATCGATCTTTGTTCTGGATATCATTAGTTGAAGATTAAAACTAATGACATTCTAAAGACTGCTTTCAGAACTCGGTACGGGCATTACGAATTCCTAGTCATGTCATTTGGATTGACTAATGCTCCTGCTGCCTTCATGGATATAATGAACCGAGTATTCGAGGAATATCTGGATCACTTTGTGGTCGTCTTTATTGATGACATCATCATTTATTCCAAAAGTCGTGAAGATCATGATCAACACTTGAGGCTGATACTCCAAAAGCTTCGTGAAAATAAGTTATATGCCAAGTTAAAGAAATGCGATTTTTGGCTTGAGAAAGTAGCATTCCTTGGGCACGTGATATCAAATCATGGAATATCTGTTGACCCAGCAAAGATTGAAGCAACCTAAGTCAGTGACCGAAGTACGTAGCTTTCTCGGCTTAGCTGGTTATTATCAGTGATTCGTAGAAGGGTTTTCTCGAATCACTACTCCATTAACTCAGCTGACTAGGAAAGATATAAAATTCGGTTGGAGCGAGGAATATGAGAAGAGTTTTCAAGAACTCACGAGGAGACTCATTTCAGCACATGTTCTGACAATACCATCTGGCTCGGAGGGATTTGTCATCTACAGTGATGCTTCAGGCAAAGGGTTAGGATGTGTTCTCATGCAACATGGGAAAGTCATAGCATATGCCTCACGACAACGCAAGGAATATGAGAGGAATTATCCTACTCATGATCTAGAGTTGGTAGCTGTCGTTTTTGCGCTTAAGATTTGGAGGCATTACCTGTATGGGGAGAAGGTGGAGATCTATACGAATCATAAAAGCCTCAAATATTTCTTCACTCAAAAGGAACTCAACATGCGACAACGACAATGGCTTGAGCTATTGAAAGATTACGATCATACCATTCAATACCATCCTGAAAAAGTGAACGTAGTAGCTGACGCATTGAGTAGAAGATCATATGCGGGTACAAGTGCGATATTGTCAACGCAAAGGCCCATTTTGTATGACTTACAAAGGATGGAGATAGAGTTAAAGACTACAGGGACCCATGTGATGATGGCGAATATACGAGTAGAACCGACTTTAATCGATAAAGTTAAATTTGCTCAAGCTACAGACCTGGAGCTGATGCGTATGAGGAAGAAAGTGTAAGAAGGTGTTATTCCGGAAGCAAGAATCGATGAAGAAGGAATACTTTGAGTCAACTCCAGACTTTGTTCTCCAAACGATTCTGACTTGAAGTATAAAATCATGATTGAGGTGCACAACACACCATTTGCAATCCATCCTGGGAGTACCAAAATGTATCGTGATCTTCGACATACATTTTGGTGGAGTAATATGAAGAGAGAGATAGTGAGGTTTATCTCAAGGTGTCTAACCTGTCAACGAGTCAAGGCAGAACATCAAGTGCCAAAAGGTCTATTGTAACCACTTGAAATTCCAGAATGGAAGTGGGAGCACATTACCATGGATTTTGTTACTGGTCTTCCCAAGGTTTCTCAATTCATAGATGCGATTTGGGTCATTATTGATAGATTGACCAAGTCTGCTCATTTCTTACCGATGCGAGAAACTTATACACTTGAACGTCTTGCTCGTATATACATAAATGAGATTGTAAGATTGCATGGTATGCTAGTATCCATAGTTTCTGATCGAGACCCAAGATTCACTTCACGATTTTGGGTTAGTTTGCAAAAAGCTATGGGCACGGATTTACGATTTAGTTCGGCATATCATCCTCAAACGGACGGGCAGTCGGAGAGGACTATTCAAACTCTTCAAGATTTATTAAGACTTTGTGTCCTTGACTTCAAAGGAAGTTGGGACAAGTTCTTACCATTGGTAGAGTTTTCCTACAACAACAATTATCAAGCAAGTATTGGCATGGCTCCATTTGAGGCATTGTATTGAAGAAAGTGTCGTTCTCCAGTATGCTGGGATGAGGTGGGTGAAGCAACGTTGTTGGGACCGGAGTTTGTACGTATGACTACGGAAAAGATTCAAACGATCCGACAACGTATAAAATCCTCACAAGATCGACAAAAGAGTTATGCTGATCTTCATCGAAAGGACGTGAAATTCAATATTGGAGATCATGTGTTGTTACGTGTTGCTCCATGGAAAGGAGTTACGAGATTTGGAAAGAGAGGAAAGCTCAATCCTCGATTCATTAGCCCATCTTTAATCCTCGATCGATTAGGAACTGTGGCCTATAGACTCGCCTTACCGCCAAATATGTCTCGTGTTCATAACGTTTTTCACATATCTATGCTACGTAAATATGTGAAAGACCCGAACCACATTATGGAATTATAACCGGACGAGATAGCAGAAGATTTAACGTATGAAGAGGTGTAACGATCGAGAAATTTATAATTTAATTTAAATATTTATTGAGTTAAATAAATATTTTAAATAATTTATTTATTGAGGAAAATAAATAATTAATGAATTGTGGTGAGTTAATAACTAAATTGATTAATGTTAATTAAACTGAGTATTGATAATTTATCTGAAGAATTTAATTTAAGGAAATAATTAAATTAAATCAATTTCTTAATATTTAAGAAAATAATTAAATTAAATAAATTATATAATTTAAAGGAAATAAATAAATTAAATAAAGTGATGTTTCTAATTTATTAATTAAATTAGATATATATAATTATTTATTAATTATAAGTATAATGATAATAAGGTTATTATTATTATTATTAGTTATTTAAATTAGTTAAACTAAAATTATTTAAATAGTGTGTGACACAAAGTAACTACATAATATAAATAATATAATAATAATTTGGTTTGGGAATTATGTGGTTAGCCAAACATGGATTTGTGGCCTTTGATTTTTTAACTGACGCTATCTGTTGGTTTTGTACCTGACGTTAGTGGGGAAGTGGGAGTCAGTATATGTGGGTTACGCATCTTATTTTCCTAAGGCTTGTTAACAAAGATAAACACAAAGGAGAGGAGATTGAGAGCGAGACCTTTAGAGAATTGTGAAGAAATTCTTGAATTTTTTTTAAAAAAAATCAGTGGTGATAACAAGGGTTTCAAGCAAATTGGAGGTATACTATCTAAACCTTAGTATTATATATATATATATATATATAATATGAGTTTACGACATAACTTATATGTTCTGTGAATTCTATTTTTTGTTGAATTGTTGCTAGACAATTGAATTGTGATGATTATATGTGTTGGTTATGTTTGAGTTTGTTTGTAAACAAGAATTCGTGTGCTAATTATAGTTAAAAAGGAAGAAAAGTATGTCAGTGTATATTTTTTCATATGGCTTGTGAATAGTACCAATTTTAGTGGCCAATTCGTATGCTAAACTGTAAATTGAGTCTTGTTTATGCTAGCTTATTAAGAAACGAGCATAACGTAATTTGAATTAAGTGTTTTGGCCAAGTTTTGAGATGTCAGTGATGATTTTTGTGGAAGAAATTCAAAAATGGAGATTTATATGAAAATATGGAATTTTGAGAAATTAAACTAGTTTTAGTTGATGATAAATTGTGTTAATTGGTTGTAAATGTTAGCAAAAATGTTTGTAATAGTCTGTACCAATTGTAGATGTTAATTTCACTGTTTGATGGGTTAAATTTGTGTTAGTTGGGCTAAAAAGGCTCTTTGTTCATGCCGAGTGAAAGTCTTCGTCTGTACATGCTAAGTAGAAATTACTATTTAATGCTAAACAAAAAAGCTAATAACAATGCTTGATCCCAAGCGCAATTTATGCCATTGGTTTTCTCTGATCGAGCACCGGTAGCAATTTACTGGTGTATGTCTTAAAAGGAAAAACAGTAGCATTACTCTTGCGTCTCCCCAGACTGACGATGACTTCTACCTATTTGCAGGTTATGTGTGTCGGACTTATATTAGTCTAGCATGCACGTTAATGATGTCGAGACATAAGATAGACTACAATAACGGGTTGTCATGTGTTGTAATGCAAAGTGTAAAGATTTGAAATAACTATTTAAATAAGTTATAAAATGAAACCAAATGTGATGTGTGCAAAGGTTAGAGATGAACGGTTAGGCGATGTTGGCTCGTAATGAGATTTCAGATTCGTTAAGTATATTAACCAACATGGTTAGATGCTAAGTTAAGGTTATGACCTAAATGATGGTTTAAACCCTTAAAGCTAATGTTCATACAACTAATTGTTGTTGCGGTTTTAATGATGTATGTAGGATAATTGGAGATTATTTTACACTTGTGTAGCTTACAAACAAGGCAAGTTATTTAACCCTACTCTTATAATAATTGTGCAAGTTTTTAAACCTTATCTTTGTCATTGAGCAAGACTATTGATTCTATTCTGATGAATGATTGAATAAGCTCATGTAACCTAATTCGTTACATCGAATGAGTTTCACATTTTCATTTCTTGTTATTAGTATTCAAAACATATATTGTTCTAACACATTGATTCAAAGGAGATTGTTTTAACTCCTTGAATATAATACTTTGCATATATATCATGCTTATTCAGTTATATATTGTTGATATCCGATCTTTGACTTTGATAGCCTTGTTCAGTTATACATTCTTGCATTAAACCTTTATTGATGGAAATTGAATAAGTGTTCTAAAATTCTAGAAACACTGATAAGCTAGTTCCAAACTAAACTTTCTTTAGTGCGGAAATTCTAAATTCAATTTGAGACGAACAACCCTAACATAGGAGATTTTGTACGTGTAACGTTTAGATGTTTGGTACAAAGGGCTGATCCCCCTGAGTACGTCAAGAAGAGTCTGTACAGTCTAATGACTGTTAAGGTTAAGGTAATAATACCTAGACACCGTGGACATAGTTCGTGGTCTTAAGACCCTCAGATAATTAAAGTTCGAACTTGTTTTCTATTTTGATTCGTAGAACAAGTTCTTTATTATTCAGTATTCGTTGTTCACTCTCATGTTGTTGTTACACTATCTTTATGTCAGTGAGCAATTGTTTGCTCACTCTTGCAATTAAACAATGCAACTAAAGTTGAAAGAGGTGATGATCCATCTACTAGCAAGGGAAAGAGCAAGATGTCTAAGTGATGAAGAATTAGTTAGTTTATTTAAATGCTTGAAGTTTTAAGACTTGTTTTATTTTATAATGTATTCCGCAAACTGATGTAATAATTTTAAGGTTAGATTACCTGAGATTTATTTTGAGATTTTGATGTAACCCTTTAATGGGAGAGATTATTGTTTAAGTTATTTATTTAATGTTTTATCCTTTATTATGGGTAGTTAGATGTAATTATTTTGATAGTGAGCACCAAATTCGGTGGAAATGAAGTACTCAGATTTGGGGGTGTCACAGGTTGGTATCAAAGCCTTAAGTTATGAACCTTAGGTGGGAAAAACCTTAGGAAGTAGCCTTTAAGAATTCAGAAAACATAGAGGTGATTAACTCTTATCGGGTTTTAAGGAATGGATTAAGGCATCCATTGAAACTAAACAATAAAAGACATTATGTGCTATGTGTTAATAACTTATGTGCTCGCGAGTATCGATAATGTTAAGTAAAACTTAAAAATATTTTGTTGACAGGATGTCTAACGAAGGAGGGTCCAGTCCAGCTAGGGAGGTGATACCTCAGGTACCTAGAGATGACGAACCCCGGGATATTCACGTAGTGCGGGAATAGTTGATCTAGGAGGATGAGCTTGTGACCGATCCCGAGGAGAATAGTCCTGAGGAGGATGATGATGAGGAGGATCCTGAGGTGTTTCCACCAAACTCCGTATCGGCTGAGATGTATGACGCTCTGTATGACCGTGACATAGAGTTACAAGATAATGTTGAGGAACTGAAGGAGATGGTTGAGATGCATCACGTTGCATTGGAGCAGAATCGTTTCAAGTAAAGAAAGCCAAGATGAAGGAGATGGATTATACTTTTAATTCTGCGATTGATAGGGCCCAGGATCGAGTCCATTATTACCCACCTCAGTTTGAAGACTCGACGTGGTTCGTGATGGATCGTAGAACGGCTTACCGTATCATGGAGGAGGAACATCGAGAAGCCTTACGACGTCTTAATATGCCTAGATAGAATAAGAGTGATAATAATATGAGGTTAATTATGTGAATAAATAAGTTGTGAATCCCTTATTTTGAGATAAATAAAGGGATAGTATGAGTATGTAATCCTGAAACTGGTTTAGTTCAGGAAAGTGGATGTTTATAGCAGATATGTTATCTTTAGTATGTTTAAAACATTATGAATGAATAAAATATTAGAGTTTATTTGAAATGTTATGTGTTATAGCTTTAATCTTGGAATGTTTAAGTTAAAATTCAAATACCCAAGAAGTTGAGTAATGAACTAATAAGCGTATATTTTAACAAAAAATGCCTCCTAGAAGAAGACAACCACGTCAGCAAGTACCTCCTGAGGGGTCTACTAATAATAACAATGAGACCAACGCTAATCCAGTTCAGCAGTTGGTAACTTTGCTGACGGGAGCACTTACGAATCATCCGCAAGCTCAAGTTATGACTTTTAAGGAGTTCAAAGCAGTCAGACCGCTACAATTTCAAGGGTCTATGAATCCAGTCGAAGCCCAAACCTAGATCATGGAAATGGAGAAGGTGTTCGATGTTGCTAGAGTTAATGAAGATCAGAAGACTGCGTTCGCAACATTTATGTTGAAGTCCGAAGCTAGCTACTGGTGGCAAGCAAATAAAGTTCGTGGAGGACAAAGAGTGGTAGCGTGGGATATATTTAAGGAGATGTTCTTTGAAATGTACTTTCCAGCGAGTTCTCGAAATCAGTTGGAAGTGCAATTTCTGGAGCTTAAGTAAAGGACTATGACTGTGCCAGAATATGTTGCGAAGTTTAATGAGTTGGCAAGGTTTGCCACATATCAAGTAAATACTGATGAGCATAAGGCGAGAAGGTTCGAACAAGGATTGAAACCCTGGCTGTATAGCAAGGTTTCAATGTTCCAGTTAAATACATTTACGGCTGTACTGGAAAAGTCAATCATCGCAGAAGGTGGAAGCGATGCCTTGACCAAGTACAATCAAGAACAAAAGAAGAGGAAGAATGATAGTGAAAATAAGGCTGGTGGAAGTAATGTCGGAAGTAACAATTAGAAAAGGAAGTGGAACGAGAATTCGAATACGGGAGGACAGTAGGGAAGTTAGCAGAAGAAAAAGTTTGAAGATTGTGCTACTTGTAGAAAGAATCATACTGGGGTATGTTTGAAGGGAAAGCGAGTATGTTTCAACTGTGGTCAGGAGGGACACATTGCACCGAACTATTTTAGTCTGAAGAAAGGAGCATGTTTTACCCGCGGTTCAAATGATCACATGGCTCGTGATTGTCCTAAAAAGCCAGCGGGGAGTGCGAGTAGAGGAAAGGGAAACAACAACGGTGGTGCATTGACTATCTACTGCAAGAACTTTCAATATGACTGTGTAGGATGCTGTTTAGTCTAAGGATGTGGTGTCAGGTATCATTCCGATTAATGGTATTAATGCTTATGTACTTTTTGATTCGGGTCCTACTTGTTCATTTATATCTGATGAATTTGCTCAAAACTTGGATTTGCCTCAGGGAGAATTAGAATTTCCCTTAAGCATAGAGATTGCAAATAAGGAAGTGATTCCTGTTAGATTCGTATATAAGAATTGTAAAGTGGTTATAAAGGGTCAAGAGATGAGGGTAGACTTAATACCAATTAGACTGGGGGAGTTTGATGTTATACTGGGAATGGATTGGTTATTCAATCATGGAGCAGTGATTGATTGCCAAAGAAAGTGTGTTAACCTTATGACTCCGTCAAAGGTTGTGTTCTATGGCAGCAAATCACCTCGACAAGCAAGTTGTCTGACGGTGATGAAAGCCAAGAAGTTGTTAAGACAAGGATGTGTAGGATACTTAGCCTACATAGTTGATACACAGAAGAAAAGTGCAAAATTAGAGAGATACCGATCATAAGAGATTTTGCAGACGTATTTCCAGACGATTTGCCGGGTCTTCCGCCAGATCGACAAATCGAGTTCGTGATTGATTTAGTACCAGGAACGGGCCCAATATCTAAGGCCCATACAGAATGGCCCCGGTAGAGATGAAAGAGTTGATGGTGCAACTGCAAGAATTGCTCGATAAGAAGTATATTCAGCCGAGCGTATCGCCATGGGAAGCGCCAGTGTTATTTGTTAAGAAGAAGGATGGGTCGATACGGCTCTGCATTGACTATCGAGAATTGAATAAGGTTACGATTAAAAATAAGTATCCGTTACCAAGAATCGACGACCTGTTTGATCAACTGATGGGGGCGAGATATTTTTTAAAGATAGACTTGAGGAGTGGTTATCATCAATTGAAGGTGTGGCCAAAAGACGTACTGAAGATGGCATTCAGAACTCGGTATGGTCATTACGAGTTTCTGGTTATGTCATTTGGTTTAACCAACGCACCTACAACATTCATGGATTTGATAAACAGGGTGTTTAAACTATTCTTAGACAAATTTGTGGTGGTATTTATTGATGATATATTGGTATATTCTAAGACAAAGGAAGAACATGTTGAACACTTAAAAGTGACGTTGGAGACATTGAGAAAGGAGAAGCTATACACAAAATTTTCAAAATGTGAGTTTTGGATGGAACGTGTACAGTTTCTCGGGAATGTTATTGATAAAGACGAAATTTCGGTAGATCCATCAAAAGTTAAAGCTGTAGTAAACTGGGATCAGCCAAAAACACCGTCAGAGATAAGGAGTTTCTTAGGATTGGCAGGTTATTATAGGCGTTTTATTCAGGACTTTTCTAAGATCGTGACCCCGTTGACGAATTTAACCAGGAAAGCAGTTAAGTTTGTTTGGACGGAGAAGTGTGAGGAAAGTTTTCACGAATTGAAGAAGTTTGAGCTCGACTGTGTGTTGTCATTACACGATGATATGAGGATTTTTGTGGTGTATAGTGATGCATCGCATAAAGGACCAGGATGTGTACTTATGCAGAACGGCAGAGTCATTGCATATGCATCACGTCAATTAAAAGATTATGAGAAGGGGTACCCGACTCATGACTTAGAGTTGGCTGCGGTGGTGTTTGCCCTGAAGATTTGGAGACATTACCTTTACGGAGAGAGGTGTGAGATATATACTGACCATAAAAGTCTGAAGTATATCTTTACACAAAAAGACTTAAACATGCGACAAAGAAGATGGTTGGAACTAATCAAAGATTATGATTGCGAGATTATCTATCATCTCGGAAAGGCGAATGTTATTGCTGATGCTTTAAGCAGGAAGGGACGAGAGAAGTTAATGTTGTTGACAGCCCAGGAGAAGCTAGTGTCAGAAATGGCTAAGATGGAGTTGGAAATTAAATATCCGGCAGAATCCGATGAAAAGTTGTTCCAGATAGGATATGATTCAACGTTGGTAGATAAAGTGAAGAATACACAACTTCAGGATGAAGAATGCAAAAAGATAAAATAGAAGATATCTGAAGGGGAGGAAAGCAAATTCAAAATCGATTCGGAAGGGTTACTTCGATTCGAAGGGAGAATTTGGGTTCCGCCAGTACCAGAAGTTAAAGTGGAAATTTTGAGTGAAGCTCACAACTCAAGATATTCGATTCACCCTGGAAGTACAAAGATGTACCAAGATCTTAGACATCATTTTTGGTGGCCGAATATGAAGAGGGATGTGGTTGAGTGTGTGGTGAAATGCTTAACGTGTCAGAAAGTTAAAGCTGAGAATCAAAGACCAAGCGGATTGTTACAACCGTTGGAGATACTAGAATGGAAATGGGAGCATATCACAATGGATTTTGTGGTAGGTCTTCCAACGACCCAACAAGGTTACGATGCTATTTGGGTGATTGTCGATCGATTGATGAAGTCGGCTCACTTTTTGCCAATCAAGATTCGATTTACCCTAGATCGGTTAGCAAAACTGTACGTGAAAGAAATCATTTCAAGACACGGTGTACCTGTGTCCATTGTATCAGACAGAGATCCACGTTTCACATCAAATTTCTAGAAACGATTGCAAGAATGTTTGGGAACACAACTGAAAATGAGCACAACGTACCATCCTTAGACCGACAGACAAAGCGAGAGAACTATCCCAACACTAGAAGATATGCTCAGAGCATGTATAATGGATTTCAAAGGAAATTGGGATGACCATCTGCCATTGGTGGAATTTACTTATAATAATAGTTATCGCGCGAGAATGTAATATTCCGAGTAAATTTTGAAAAGAGATTTGGTGAAAATCGAGTAAGGGAGGTTTCTTTGATTCCGAGGATGGAATCCTTATAAGGAGGGAAGGATGTGACAACCCGAATTTTCTTAAGTTATTAAAATAAGAATTTAATAATTAAAATTCTTATTATGAGGTTTATATATTTTGAATTATATGATTTGGTGTGAAGAGAATTATATATTCATATGTTGGAGAATGTTAGATTTAATAGTTATTTAAACTATTAAAGAAATTAAATAATATTAGTTAATTTAATTAAGTTGAAATTATGTTATGAGACAATATAATTTTAATTATTATGCCTTGTGGGCAATGGAAATTATTATGAGTTAAGTTTCATTAATAGTGTGAATAATTCACTTAATTAAAATAGTGAATTAATACAAGTATAATTGATTTAATAAAGTGAGAAGGTAATATGTTGCATGAAAATGTAAATATTAGTATAATGCGAGTAAAATATTTATTAAGTACATTAAATATTTTAGTTGAAAACTTTATAGAATAAAATGAATATTTATGATATTAAATAAATATTTGATGAAAATTGTTATGAGATAGTTTATTTAAGTGTGATAAAATAGATATGATTTATACGTATTTTATTACGCGAGTATAATTGTGATATTCTAATTTAATTAAATAATTAAATTAGAGGAGTGAGAATTTGTTAAATAATTTTATGATTATAATGGTTGAATAGAAATTATATTTTTACTGATAAGGTTAATTTTATTTCTTAAGGAATTAAAGGTACATAATCTAGTTTATATTTCTAGTTTATGTGTTCTTGAGTTTCTTTTAAAATTGGAGTTTTGGTTAATGAATTTATGGGTTACGATGTTATATATATTATTAGATATTTATAATTTGATAGTGGTCATCTAGAAACAAATTTTCAGAAATCAAATTCATGTATTTATACTAAAGAAGAGGAATTTGGGTTTTGATTGTAATGTGTGTTTTGGTGTACTTTGGGACTAAAGTTGATGATGAATTCGTGATGGAAACTTTAAATTGATGGATGATTGTTGTTCTCCTCTATAAAACGAAAACAACGCAACTTGAACAGATCGAATTGGTTAAGAAACGAATTCGTGATGAATGAATACACTCAGCATGTTGAAAATAGGAAAAAATAAGTATAAACAAATTAGAATTAGTATAAACCAAGTCCCACATTAACTAAATTGAGAACTTTACCCTTTGCTAAACCTATAAATAGAAGGGCTTGATCCTTTGTTTCATTCACCAATAATAAGGCCTCCAATTTTGAGAAAGCTTTGTTGTGGGAGGACTTTTTATAAAGATCTTCTTAGTTAAATTTTGGTCCGAAGACATTATTCGGGTTTGTGGAATTCAGTATTTTGAATTATGTTTCTTATTTAATTTTTGGTAATGTTATTATTTTAAATATTGTATTTAGTTTGTTAGTTAAAGTTTGTATTTTGGAAGTTTAGTTAGTTTTGTTAGTAAACTAGTTAGTTTACTATGTTTATTTTGGCTTGTAATTGATTATGTAAATGAGTTCTAATGATTGTAATTAGAGATATGAAGCCTTAACATCATCCAAGTGTAACAAAACACACAAAATAAAAGATTTACAAAAAGAACCTTATTAGGCGGTTTTGGGGGTGAGCTTGAGGACCTTTTGTGCTTTTGATTTATGTCTAAAAGCTTAATTTGATGATTGTATGTTATATCCCTCTAAGTTCTGAAGATTTCCTAACTTGAATGAACCAAAGCGGAGTTAAAACGAATCCGTGGTGAAGATTTTAGTAAACCATGTCTAGAAATGAAAACTGAATGAACAGTGACTATAGTGTCAAATTCTGGAATAGCTATGTTGTCTAAAAAATTCTGAGTTTCTGGGTAGTTATAGTGCACTGAGTTAGGAAGTCATAGGCTTTGGAATGACCTCATTCTGACCTCAGATGAGGGAGTTACGGTGATTGGAAAGAAATGTGTTGAATTTGTCAAACTGAAAGTCAGCAGCGGGACATGCTATTCGGGACACTGTTTCGATCCGTTAGTGTTTCCAAAAACTTTTGGGCTTTTGGTATGTTATAGTACACTGAATTAGCTTTCCATAGACTCCGGAACGGACTAATTCCGACTTCGGAGCAAAGAGTTATGACCATTCAAAGTAGTCGCGTCAAAACTGTCTAACCAACTCGGGGCAGTCACCTTGAACGAATTTTCCGGAATTCTGTGTTTTGAATTTGGAAATGGTCAAAGAATGAAAGTTGTAACCTCGGAAGTTAGCTTCGGGTGGAATCAAGAATCGCTCAAAAATATTTTGAAACGAATTAGTTATGACTATTTTAGCGAGAGAGGGTAAAGCTGGGAAAAAAATTGAAGACTGCTATGAACATCAATTTTTGGCACGCTTTTTAGACTACTTAACAAACCCAAAATGAGAGGTTAGTATTTCTTAAAAATAGTCTTGTATGCCATGAAAAACATACTAAAAAATGACTTACGATTGGATAAGTAGATTGCAAGCTATTAAGTTGTGGAGTGGGTGTCAAAGGTGAGGGGTTGCTACTTTGTGGCAACATCAAATACTTGAAGATCATGGGAACATTAAACGCGCTTTTTTAAATAACGCTTTTTGGGTGGTTTTGTGGTACATTTAACATATAACAAAACAGAGAGAGATGTATAGATATTATATAATGCTTATATATCGCGAAAACTCACTTTAAATGTAAAGAAAAGCGATAGAAATGTAATGTAAATGTAAGTTTTCATAACTATCGAAAGCGTAATTAGGAAAATGATATGTAAAAGCGTATATGTAACATAATGAAATGCATAAATCATTTGAAATTATATTGAACCTAGTAATGTAAAATGAAGGGATATAAATGGTTTATGTTTTGATACGTAAAGTATTTACATACTAAATCCATGAGAGAGAACCTTTTTTGGGCGTAAAAAGGTTATAACGGACAAAAGTTTCTAAAGAAACATGGAATGGTTTTTAAGACAAGAACAAAATATTATAGTTAAATAAAATTAGTTTACATTGAGTACGTGAATTTTGTATGTGAAACTAATATGTACATGTATGTATCCTCAATTTGTGTAGGATCATCAAAACGCAGATAAGGTATAAACATTAAACAACATCCTAGGCAAGTTTTTCAGTTCTATTATGTTTGTGGATTAAATGTGATTATGTGGTGAGTTACATACCATGCTTTATGAATTGTTAAAGTCAAAATATGACCAAGTTAATTGGGTTATGGAACTCAATTTATATGTGATATGTGATAACACATGCATGTTGTATAATGTAACTCGATAAATTAGAAATATATAATGCATGAATTGTGTGCTATTTAAAACATGATAGACTGTTAAATTTGTTGGGCTGTCGAGCTCAACCTTGTAAATAACCACTTTTGCAGGTTCAAGATTCAAGGTAAAGTTATGTGTTACTTGAAAGACATGAATCAAATGCGATACTTGAAGATTTATATACTTTGGTTGTGTTATTATTATTTGAACCATGTTTAAGGTTTCGAATAATGTATTAATGTTGAATTGTAATATTACTTTGCGAATGTAAACTATTGTAGTATTAAAATGATTCTGAGATATTTATATGTAAATGTTGAAGGTTTTGGGAACGAGGATAGTTTGTAATAGAAAATTTTAATTATTCTGCAAATTTCAATGGTTATATTATCGTTTAATGATATAAAATTAGAGGTTGAATGTATTATTAATGACCGAAGTCGTGAATTAAATTGTATGAATTTTGGGGTCATTACAGTATTGGCATGCCGCCTTATGAAGCGTTATACGGCAAAAAATGCAGAACTTCGTTGTGCTGGGATGGGGTAGGAGAACGTCAGCTATTGGGTCCAAAATTGGTACAGTAGACTGTCGAGATCATCAAAGTGATTCGATGTTGGTAGTTATGTTTTCTTGAAAGTATCTCCCTAGAAGGGGAAAATTCGATTTGGCAAGAAAGGAAAATTAAGCCCTAGGTTTATAGGTCCTTTTGAAGTGCTTCGATGTGTGGGTGAAGTGGCATACGAGGTAGCTTTACCTCCAGAATTAGTGCATATCCATAATATTTTCCACATCTCGGTATTGAGACCATATAAGCCTGATTATAAGCATGTTATAGAATATGAGCCCTTACAGTTTGAGAAAGACTTAATATATGAAGAAGTCCATGTTCAAATTGTTGACAGAAAAGAGCAAGTACTGAGGACTAAAGTGATACCTTCTGTTAAGGTAATTTGGAGAAACCACAATGCTGAGGAAGCTACGTGGGAACTTGAAAATATTATGATGAAGAATTATCCTCGGTTGTTTGCTTGATTCTGTATAGCGATTCTGGGGACAGAATCTTATTAAGAAGGGAAGAATGTAATGAATGAATTTTTCGAGTTGTGATTCTGGGGATAGAATCCTTTTAAGGAGGGAAGGAAGTAACGATCGAGAAATTTGTAATTTAATTTAAATATTTATTGAGTTAAATAAATATTTTAAATAATTTATTTATTGAGGAAAATAAATAATTAATGAATTGTGGTGAGTTAATAACTAAATTGATTAATGTTAATTAAATTGAGTATTGATAATTTATCGAAGGATTTAATTTAAGGAAATAATTAAATTAAATCAATTTCTTAATATTTAAGAAAATAATTAAATTAAATGAATTGTTTAATTTAAAGGAAATAAATAAATAAAATAAAGTGATGTTTCTAATTTATTAATTAAATTGGATATATATAATTATTTATTAATTATAAGTATAATGATAATAAGGTTATTATTATTATTATTAGTTATTTAAATTAGTTAAACTAAAATTATTTAAATAGCGTGTGACACAAAGTAACTATATAATATAAATAATATAATAATAATTTGGTTTGGGAATTATGTGGTTAGCCAAACATGGCCTTGTGGCCTTTGGTTTTTTAACTTGAGATATTATCTCTGTTGGTTTTGTACACAGCGTTAAGCGGGGAAGTGGGAGTCAGTATATGTGGGTTACGCGTCTTATTTTCCTAAGGCTTGTTAACAAAGATAAACACAGAGGAGAGGAGATTGAGACTGAGACCTTGAGAGAATTGTGAAGAAATTCTTGAATTTTTCCAAAACAAATTCAGCGGTGATAACAAGGGTTTCAAATAAATTGGAGGTATATTATCTAAACCTTAGTATTATATATATATATATATATATATATATATATATATATATATATATATATATACACACACATATATGAGTTTACGGCATAACTTATATGTTATGTGAATTCGAATTTTTGTTGAATTGTTGCTAGACAATTGAATTGTGATGATTATATGTGTTGGTTATGTTTGAGTTTGTATGTAAACAAGAATTCGTGTGCTAATTACAATTAAAAAGGAAGAAAAGTATGTCAGTGTATATTTTTCCATATGGCATGTGAATAGTATCAATTATAGTGGCCAATTCGTATGCTAAACTGTAAATTGAGTCTTGTTTATGCTAGCTTATTAAAAAACAAGCATAACGTAATTTGAATTAAGTGTTTTGGCCAAGTTTTGAGATGTCAGTGATGATTTTTGTGGAAGAAGTTCAAAAATGGAGATTTATATGAAAATATGGAATTATGAGAAATTAAACAAGTTTTAGTTGACGATAAATTGTGTTAGTTGGTTGTAAATGTTAGCAAATATGTTTGTAATAGTCTGTACCAATTGTAGATGTTAATTTCAACTTTGTTTGATGGGTGAAATTAAGTGTTAGTTGGGCTAAAAATAGCTCTTTGTTCATGCCGAGAGTTTAAATGCAGTACGTACAAGTAGTAAATTTATCTTTGAGTGCTAAAAAAAAAAGCTGCCTTGATTCTTGATATGCGAATCCTTGATCCCCAAGCTTGACTACGCCATTAGGTTTTTCTGATCGAGCATCAGTATAATTGCTGGCAGTCTGAAGAGCAAGGGACGATCTTGTTGTCTTAGTGCCACGAGCCCAAGCGATGACTTGACTTTATTCTGAGGTTATGTGTATCAGACTTATATTAGTGTAGCATGCACGTTAATGATGTCGAGACATAATATATACTACAATAACGGGTTGTCATGTGTTGTAATGCAAAGTGTAAAGATTTGAAATAACTATTTAAATAAGTTATAAAATGACCAAACGTGATGTTTGCAAAGGTTAGAGATGAACGGTTAGGCGATGTTGGCTCATAATGAGATTTCAGATTCGTTAACTATGTTAACCAACATGGTTAGATGCTAAGCTAAGGTTATGACCTAAATGATGGTTTAAACCCTTAAAGCTAATGTTCATACAACTAATTGTTGTTGCGGTTTTAATGATGTATGTAGGATAATTGGAGATTATTTTACACTTGTGTAGCTTACAAACAAGGCAAGTTCTTTAACCCTACTCTTATAATAATTGTGCAAGTTTTTAAACCTTATCTTTGTCATTGAGCAAGACTATTGATTCTATTCTGATAAATGATTGAATAAGCTCATGTAACCTAATTCGTTACATCGAATGAGTTTCACATTTTCATTTCTTGTTATTAGTATTCAAAACATATATTGTTCTAACACATTGATTCAAAGGAGATTGTTTTAACTCCTTGAATATAATACTTTGCACATATATCATGCTTATTCAGTTATATATTGTTGATATCCGATCTTTGACTTTGATAGCCTTGTTCAGTTATACATTCTTGTATTAAACCTTTATTGATGGAAATTGAATAAGTGTTCTAAAATTCTAGAAACACTGATAAGCTAGTTCCAAACTAAACTTTCTTTAGTGTGGAAATTCTAAATTCAAACCGAGACGAACAACCCTAACATAGGGGATTTTTATGCGATGTAACGTTTAGATGTTTGTGCACAATACATGGTACAAAGTTTGATCCCCCTTAGTACGTCAAGAAAGAGTCATGCGGTCTAATGATCATTAAGGTTAAGGTAATAATACCTAGAACTAGTGGACATAGTTCGTGGTCTTAAGACCCTCATATAATTAAAGTTTGAACTTGTTTTCTATTTTAATTCGTAGAACAAGTTCTTTATTATTCAGGAGCAATTGTTTGCTCACTCTTGCAATTAAACAATGCATCTAAAGTTGAAAGAGGTGATGATCCATCTACTAGCAAGGGAAAGAGCAAGATGTCTAAGTGATGAAGAATTAGTTAGTTTATTTAAATGCTTGAAGTTTTAAGACTTGTTTTATTTTATAATGTATTCCGCAAACTGATGTAATAATTTTAAGGTTAGATTACCTGAGATTTATTTTGAGATTTTGATGTAACCCTTTAATGGGAGAGATTATTGTTTAAGTTATTTATTTAATGTTTTATCCTTTATTATGGGTAGTTAGATGTAATTATTTTGATAGTGAGCACCAAATTCAGTGGAAATGAATTACCCGGATTTGGGGGTGTCACAAGAGGTACCTGTTAAAATCTTGGATAAGAAGGATCATATTCTACGCTCCAAGGTTATACCTCAAGTCAAAGTTTTGTAGAGAAACCACGATGTTGAGAAAATGACCTAGAGTTAGAATCTGAAATGAAGTCAAGGTATCCTCACCTCTTCGACATACCAGGTACGCACCCTAATTTTGAGGACGAAATTTCATAAGAAGGGGAGGATGTAAGACCCCAACTTTTATGAATAAAGATTAATTTTTCTCAAAATATATTTTTGAATATAATGGTGTGGATTTGATATAATGTTATAGTTGTGGGTATTATTTACAAATTTTGCAAAGAAATCAAGTGGTTATATAATATTCGATTGGTCGGGGAATATTCATTTTAACAGGGAATATTAAATACGACAAAGCACAATCATTGGTGGACCCCACAATGGAAGTATTGTCGTAGTTAGAAAATGACAGAATTATCTTTTATAAAAATAACGGCGAAAGTTTTACCATTAAAGCTGTTGAACTACCCGGTGGTAAAAATGCGAAGATGTCTGGCATTAGTTGCATAGTAGCTTTACGGTATTGATTATTGATGCTTACGTGAGAAGTCACTCAGTTATACTCAATTACTGCTACAATAGTTGTTGTATAATATCTCTCATATTATTGATTCAATTATTATCACAGTATCATCTGCATAATATCTTATATTATTAAATCAATAATTGAGATGACAAAGTTATTCATATTATTATTTGCAATATTGACAATGTCTAGAAAGTTCTGTCAATGAGAGGTTTGGTCACCTATTTGCGCGTCAATAACGAGAAATCCTTATCAGAATGCCCCCTATTTCCTGGGAATGATCCGGTTGTTAAATATTGTGAGTTATAATATTAATGATGAATAAGTTCGTGTTGATTAAAGATGAAATTGATATTTCCATTATGTTGGGATTATTAGTGTTAGTGGAAATCGACATTTATTTTGATTATAATGAATGTATGGAGGTTATATTGACCAATCGAATAAATGAGCAATTAATTGCTATTAATTCACATGCTTATAACTATTTGTTCACATGTGTGTACTATTGATTAACATGCATGTACTATTAGGGGAGGTGGTGCAAGATTGATAATACTTGCATGACTAAATTAAAAATGGAGGTATAGATGAAGGTACTATACTATAATTATTTTTTTCATATGATTGTACTATTGATTCACATGATTGTACTACTGATTAAAAAGATGTACTATTAGGGGAGGTGTTGCAAGATTAATAATACTTGCATGACTAAATTAAAAATGGAGGTATAGATGAAGGTAATATACTATAATTATTTTTTCACATGATTGTACTATTGATTCACATGATTGTACTATTGATTCACAAGATGTACTATTAGGGGAGGTGGTGCAAGTTTGATAATACTTGCAGGACTAAATTAAAAATGAAGAAAAGGATGAAGGTATTATACTCTAATATTTTGAGCCCCAAAAACGTGCAATTACCGAAACTATATTTTCCTATAAATAGAAGCTCATTCTTCTTTCATTCTCTCCAATTCACTAAGACTCACAAGAGAAATTATTGAAAGAGAAGCTATAGAGAGAGAAGCTTTAGAGAGAAAGTAGAAGAGAAGTTTACTACCTCATTATTCCAGTATCCAGTCTTCTTCTGAGGTAAGGGATATTATTTTTTTCAGTATTCATAGGAATAATATTGTCTTCCATACTCTGTAGTATGTGAGTAATATTATTTCATCTCGTATTCTTGATTATACCCTCATTTTGTTAAAGTATTGCTTCTATACTCCGTGAAATTAGTAGAATATCCTTGAAATTTGCGCTTCATCTAGTATCATTTCACAAGGATATTTTCTGCACATTCTTGTTAAATTTTAAGCTTTTCATGCCGGAGTACTGTCCATGAGTAGTATTCATTTTTATGGTACTATTCACAAAGAACTATTCACGGGGTACTATTCACAAAGTACTATTCATGAGTACTATTTACGGGTACTATTCACAAAGTACTATTCACGAAGTACTATTCACGGGGTACTATTCCTGAAGTACTATTCACGGGATACTATTCACTCGGGTACTATTCACCTGTGGAATTATTCATGACAAATATTGATTTCTTTGTTGTCCAAATCATTTTTGATAAAATATTATTCTTGAATTTTACTCCACAAAGCAGTATCATGTTGATAATTTGGACATTATTGAATTATGGATAAATTAAGTTATTATCTTTAAAAATTTATCCTTTGCATTCTTTTAATTGAATTCTTATATCACTGTCATCATCCTCATGTTTATATTGTGATAAAAGTAATCTGTAGCTTACTTGCATAGATGTACTATTGATTGGTATGATTATGACCAGGGATTATTCGGTATAATCATGACCATAATATTACAAATGATGTGGTTAAAAAATCCTCATTGGCCTGTAGTGCATTGATGACAGTTGTTGATATGATTATGACTAGGGATTATTCGGTATAATCATGACCATTGATGATTACATGAATATCCTTGGCCCATAGTGCAGGGATGATTCGATGATGTGGTTTATTTATTAAAATTTGAGTCTCAAATGATAAAATTGATGATAAACTTTTTAAATCATAGAAGATAGTAGATATCATACTCTACTTGACTCTTCTAATGGATTGCTTGTTCCGCTGCAGTTAAACTTGATTTTATTATATTTTATCAGTTTAACACTGTTGAAGGCTAACAATAATTTATTCTGCATTATCTTAGTCACAATATTTTTTACTGGGCTAGTTGAGCTCACCCTTTTGCTTTCATTGTTCTCTTCAGGAAATGAGAACGTAGCTGGGACTAATCGGGGAACGGAGTGACGGTCCAGATGTTTGCATTAGTAGTCCTCACTATTCAGTGAGATAGTGTAACAATAATTGTAATGAGGACATTATTTGAATTTGGATACTCTCTACGAGACATTATCCGTTTTGAAACTCTCAGCTACGTTTTATCGTACTGTATAAAAGAAGTTTGTATTTAAATTTTGTTCCATGTTTTTGGCGACTCAAGATGGGTGATGTATACCTATTTTTGGGGCATCACATAATATATCAAAATATCGTCGATGAATACCACCACAAATTTATCTAAGTAAGGTTTAAATACCCGGTTCATTAAATCCATGAATGTTACTAGTGCATTAGTCAATCCAAAAGACATCACTAAGAACTCATAATGACCATAACGAGTCCTAAATGTTGTTTCTGTACGTCTTCATTCCTCACTTTCAATTATGATAACCCGTTCACAAATTTATCTTAAAAAAATAACGAGCTCCCTTTAGTTGATCAAAAAGATCATCGATTCTTGGTAATAGGTACTTCTTCTTGATTGTGACTTTATTCAATTCTCTATAGTCGATACACAGTCGTAACGATACATCCTTCTTTTTAACAAACAATACAGGTGCTCCCCAGAGAGACACACTCGACTGAATGTACTTTTTGTCTAACAATTCTTGTAATTGAATCATTTGTTCTTTCATATCTAATGGATCCATTCGATACGGGGCTTTTTAAAATTGGGGTTGTACCTAGCACTAAGTCTATCATGAATTCGATCTCCCGATCTGGTGGTAGTCCTGACAACTCATCTGAAAATACATCCGCGAATTCCCTTACTATTGGTATTTGTTCTATTTTTGTTCCCATTCTTTGGGTGTCAACCATATAGGCTAAATAATTAACACACCCTTTTCTTAACAACTTCTTGGCCTGCATCATCGTCATACAACATGACTGTCTTTGCGATTTGCTACCATAAAACATAATTTTTGACTTACTAGGAGTCTGAAGGTTTATACATTTCTTTTGACAATCAATTATTGCCCCATGGCTATACAACCGATCCATCCTTAATATTACATCAAATTCAACTAATCGGATGTGAATTAAATCCACCAAAAACTTGTGACCCCTTATATCCATACTATAATTTTTAGGTACATGGATTACGGGAATGACTTACTTATTTATGACCTCTATGTTCAAAGGACGATCTAGTCTTTCGTGGTTTAATTATAACCGTTGAGCAACTTCTTCAAATATAAAAGAACAGGTAGCACCTGAATCAAATAGTATGAAGGCATTAATGTTATTGATTGGAACGATACCTGACACCACATCTTTCGATGTCACTACATCCTACACCGTCATGTTGAACGTCCTGGCAGTTGGTCGATTAGATGGGGTTGGTCCCCAGATTGACAGATTTCCATTGTTGCTTCCTTTTTAACCACTTCCTCCATCAGTTCCTTTTTTTGGGCAGTTCTTGATCTGGTGATCCATAACTCCACATGCAAAACATCCTTGAGTTTTCTTTGGGTTGGGGCAGTTATGAGAGATATATCTATCCTGCCCGTATTTGTAACATACAGTTTTCCCCTTTAAACAAACTCCCAGATGACTCTTCTCATAAATCTTACATGCTTCTATCTTCCTTCTTGGCTCTTCTAGCCTACTGCTTGTTTTATTGCTCTTATTATTCCACTTCCTTTTGTTGAAATTACTTTCTGTACTACTTTCCTCTCTAGGTCCTCCATCACTTTTCTTTGTCTTCTTTTCTTGATGATATTTAGCCAGCGCGTCAGTTCCTCCTTAGTTATTATGGCTTTTTCCAGCATATCCGAAAATATAGCTATTTGAAACATCGAGACCTTATTATAGAGTACCGGCTTCAACCCCTGTTCAAATCTCCAAGCCTCCCGTTCTTCAGTGTTTACCTGATGTGGCTCAAACCTTAATAGGACATTCAATTTTGCAACATAGTCGGGTACAGTCATACTACTCTGTTTCAGTTCGAGAAATTCAACCTCCATCCTATTATGCATGATACGAAGAAAATAAGCTTCGAAGAATAGTTCTTTAAACATATCCCATGACACTACTCCTACTCCAACGCTATTTTTGTTGGCTCCCCACAAGTAACTTGCTTCCCATTTCAATATGAAAATGGCAAAAGTCGTCTTCTATTTTTCAGCAACCCTTGACAACTTTGAATACTTTTTCCATTTCGTTCACCCACGTATGAGCTTCTATCGAGTTATTAGTTCCTCAGAACTCTGGGGGTCCTACTACCTTAAAATCCTTAAAGTTGGCTCTGCCCAATGCCATGTCTCTCTGCTATTCAGCCCTTCTTCTGTCAGCTTTCTCTTCCTCTCAATGGACTCTAATAGCCCCTTTCTCAGCCCTCAACATGTCTATTTCCTGCCTAAGAGCTATATTCTCCTGCTTAAGAGCATATCTCTAATAAGCAGTGTTATAGAGAGCGTGGCCCAGCTCAACGTTCTTTTCTATGGCATGGACTACTAATAACTCAAATAGAACTAGGGATACCTGTTGTTCTTCCTTTTCTTCCTCTAGCTCTCGGACCATAGCCGCCAAATCCTAATTTTTATAAGTCAGTTCCATGAGGGTATCCACTTCCTCCATGTAGGGTTCTTCAGAAAAACCTCCCAGCTGCTCCTCGGGATCCTCTTGGTTTACTTCTTCATTCACCCTACTGGACTCTCCCATCTTAGACATCTACAAACCCAAATTAACAAACTTAATAAGTCTCTATATAACATTTTTAAATGATCACATATTGCATAAGTTCAAATTTTTCATCTTTACAAATGAATTCCCATAATTCACCACTTATACTCAAAATGAGTTTAACTACTCTTCTTAAGGTCATATTCCTAAGGTTTATAGCCTATATAAGCTTTGATACCAACCTGTGATGCCCCCAAATCTGGGTTATCTTTAACTCAGACTTGGTGAGCACGATACTATAAATATTCATACATTTCAGCATATACTAACTTAAACATATCTTAGATTAAATAAAAACCAAATAATATTACAAAACATAATATACTTGTGACGCCCCCAAATCCGGGTATCTTCCAACCCGACAGATGGTTCTCCACAATACTATAATCCATACAATCATTCCATTAAGATAACAACAAAATGAGTGTAATTACTATCTTTGTATTACATTTGTAATAAATCCTTTCCCAGGTTCATTAACCGAATACATTTGTTGTTCTTCATAAATATATTACATACAAATACACTAGTCTATTACAGGACAATTAATTGTCCATCTTAGCCTTGCCTTTATCTCTCTTAGAATTCTTAGTTCGTTCGGCTTTAGCTGCAAACATATGGTTCAAGCAAGAATGAGCATAACTAGCTCAACAAGTCTTAACAAAGAATCATAAGAATAACACCTTAACAAATACATGCTTTATTTTTGTATCTGAACAATTATCTATGAAGCACTATGAAACATTTGACTAGTACTTCTCATGACATAATAACAATTCCAAAGTATATATAATAGCTTAGGAATGATGAACCGGTCAATAGACCATGAACATACCCTTTTCATTTTTATACTTGAAAAGGATATTCGACACTAAGGCCATCCACCCGTCTTTACTTACGAGCACTTCTAGGTGATCAGCCTATTGTACTCTATGTTGATTAACACTCTTATGTTAAACGTATTTACGCTTAACATTTGGCAACCTCGCGTGCCCATCGAATAATCGATGAAAAATACTTTTGTATGTACATAGACAAACTTACCTTCTCATCCGTACCAAATATTTGGCATAGGATAGCGTTAACAGTTCTATATCAAAAGACTTGTAAACAAATTAATCAATTCTTCAATACTTGTCTAGCCAAGTTAAAACAGGCATCGACTCTTTCTTTAATACCATTCATGCATTGTATAACATGCATCACATAAAACTTGACTAACACAAAGGTTAGGCAAGCGTTAAGAAAGACTTGCCTTCAAGCGTCTTCGAATAAACAATTCAAAAATTCTCAGTCTTTACAGGATCTACATGATATATTCACATAGCACACTATAATTAGTTATCAAACAAACTAACTTTATTGCCTATAACCAACTTCTTTCTCTTCTATGTCTTATTTGAATTAACTTCGTTATTAAAGTCGATTTGACTTTCTCTACTTCATTACGGTTCGTTAACGTTTTTACGTTACTAACCGACATTCGATCATTATTGGTTAAGTACCAACGTTGAACGTCATTTATAGTTTACTTATTACACTCTCGCGTTCTTCGTTTAATTTCTATTTAAACCTCCCTAAATCTTCTTACACTATCACCTTATAAATGCTTTAAGTTCAGTCTTATTATGTACATTAAGTACCTTCAATGTCTTACCTTAAGTCTACATTCAAATGGAACAAAACATAACTTGGTCAACATTTTTCTACTTTCGGCGCTGAGGCGCGACATCCTTTTGTATTCTCATGGTATTTGACGGCTTGAGTTAGCAAGGTACTCTCTTGAAGTGCTGGTCTTTCTAGTGCGACCACTTTGTCTTGGTTTTGCAACTCATGGGCAAAGTCTCGTGCACCGATTGGCCAAAACAGTCCACTTTTCTAACGAAACTCTCGGCTTCCTAATTTGTTCATTTTACATCCAAATTGACCCATTCGAAAGCCTACAACTCACAAATTACATCATTTACGTGTTCCTATAAGAATTTCACATTTTCAAATCCGTTAACTAGGAATTAACCTTTGAGTTCATTTTTAAGCGTTCATTTAACGTTTTCGACCGTTCAATACTCGTTTTCTTCGTTATAAGTCGGAATGCGACGATTCTTTCGCTAACGACTCTTAATTACCTTATCTCACGTGTTGACATTGGAAACCATCATTTTCAAGTCACACGATAACTTTTGACCTTTAATCCGATGTTTTTACGTTTTCAACATTTAACGTCTATTTTCGCAAAATTCTCCATAACTTCGTTACTCGTGTTTTATAAGCCAAATCAAATGGAAAACTCCATTGATTCATCATAGTCATCCTAACCAAACAATAGGCACATTCCTTAGTTATAACGGTTTTCAAAACGTTCATTCATAACTAAGTTAACATTCAAGACTTTTTACGGTTTTAACTCATGTAAATACTTATGATTTCTATTTGGTCATGGCGTATCAATGATTTGGTCATTAATAGACATCCTTATATCTCCTCAATAAACATGCTCCACCAATCTACGATTCTTCTACGAGAAAGAAAGCGAAAAAGATGAAGATTGCAGTTTATGAGAATTTACCTTTGAAGAAATTAACGTTCTTGATAAACGTCTATTGGTTTGCTTAAAAGTAGAATGATTAAGCGTTTCTAGCTTTTCTCTCTCTCAATATAGGTTGAACAAGATTTTCAAAACAACAAAAACTCAACCTTAGCTTTGTATTTATAGAAAACCAAATGAGGGGCAATATTGTCCAAATGGCACCTCCTTACTATTGCACCTCCTTTTCAACTTTGTCACCAAGTAAAGTACTTGGTGAGCAAGTTGCCTACCTTTCTTGGCAACCAAGTGGCCGGCCCACTCTCTCATGGATCCTCCCATGGGTTTCCCCATGGGTTTTACCCATCCCATGACCCACCGGTTCGACCTGCAGTTTACTTTTTGATTAGGCTTGACATATCTTAATAATGGGCCTTAACTTGGGCTTGAACACTTAATTCATTGAGCTTGCTATTGGTTTAAGTCTAATTAGATTATACCAAACCCTTGACTCATACTCCATTAATACGTCTCGTATTCTACGCGTATAACTCACGTATTCTCTTCGTCTAATACTCATATAATAATTTTATTATACGTCATACTATTCTTCATACTATACTCGTATTCATACTAGCATAATATTTGTATATACTCATCGAAACGACTATACACATTTCATTTCCCTTCGGAAACCTCTTTCACAAACCCTTAGGTTTTACGTCCGCAAGTGAAAACTTCATTTGCCACAACGGAATTATTATTGGATATTCCATACTATCTTTGTATTCTATCATTATGCGTTTCTCGAAATTTCAAAACCTAGCTCTGAACGAAATCGGATGAATAATGTTTTTACGCAAACATTCTCGAAAAACCTTCGTTTTCGTCTTGATAATTCACAACCATTAATACTAGCACAAAGCCAGAATACTAACCACATCCGTATATTCTAGGTCATAGAACAACCTTCAAACATCGTACTCACATAATAAATCAATTAAATTCATTTAATTCACATAATCAAATAAAAATTTAATTCATTCAAAATTCAAAATTCTCGGGCATTACATTCTTCCCTCCTTATAAGGATTCTGTCCCCATAATCTCGCTATTCTTACAGAAACAAATGAGGAAACTTTTCCTTTATTTTACTTTCGAGCTCCCACATTGCTTCTTCAGCATCGTGGTTACTCCAAATTACCTTTACTGAAGGTATTACTTTATTTCTCAAGACTTTCTCCTTCTTATCAATAATCTGAATCGGATATTCTTCATACGTTAAGTCTTTTTCTACTTGAATAGGCTAATATTCTATTACGTGTTTGTAGTCCAATTTATAAGGATGCAACACATGCATGTGAAATACATTGTGTATTCTTTCCATTTCTGGAGGTAAGGCTACTTCATAGGCTACCTCTCCTACCCTTCTTAAAATCTCAAAAGGTCCTACAAACCTTGGACTTAACTTCCCTTTCTTCCCAAAATGTATCATCCTTTTCCAGGGCGATACTTTTAGAAAAACATATGAACCTACTTCAAATTCCCTCTTCTCTCGATGAGGATCTGCATACTTCCTTTGTCTATCTTGAGCTGCTACCAATCGAGTTTGTATTAGCTCAACCATGTCTGCCATTTGTTATACCATTTCAGGTCCCAACATTCGACGTTCACCTACTTCATCCAAGCAAAGTGGTGTTCTGCACTTCCTTCCATACAACGCTTCGTAAGGCAGCATGCCTATACTAGCGTGAAAACTATTGTTGTAAGCAAATTCTACCAAAGGTAGATGTTCGTCCCAACTTCCCTTGAAATCCATAACGCAAGATCTTAACATATCTTCTAGCGTTTGAATTGTTCGTTCACTTTGTCCATCCGTCTGTGGATGATACGCCGTACTCAATCTCAAATGCGTTCCCATTTGTTCTTACAAACTCCTCCAAAAGTTCGACGTGAATCGTGGATCACGATCAGACACAATTAAAACAGGTACTCCATGTCTAGAAATGATTTCTTTGACATAATGTTTAGCTAACTGCTCTAAATTATACCTAACTCCTATTGGTAGAAAATGAGATGATTTAGTTAACTGATCCACTATTACCCAAATAGCGTCGTATCTCTTTCTCGTTGTTGGAAGTCCCACCACAAAGTCCATAGTGATATGCTCCCATTTCCACTCCGGAATCTCCAATGGCTGTATCAATCCACTCGGTCTTTGGTGTTCAGCCTTAACTTTCTGACAAGTTAAATACTTACTAACGTATTCTACGATCTCTCTCTTCATGATCGGCCACCAAAAGTTCTGACGAAGGTCTTGATACATCTTAGTACTACTAGGATGTATCGAGTACCTCAAACTATGGGCCTCAAACATAATCTCTTCTTTCAACTCAGAATTCTTTGGAACCCAAATTCTTCCTTCAAAACGAAGTAAACCTTCTTTATCAAGGTTATACTTAGTCTTCACATCATCCTTCATTATCTTCCTCACGCGTTCACATTCTTCAGTGCTTATCTGTACTTCCTTAACCCGTTGCACTATCGTTGGTCGAGTATCTATTGAGAATAACATCTCCCCCGTTTCACTTGGTAACTTAACTTCTAATTCCATCTTTGTCATCTTTGTTATTAACTCATTCTGAGTCGTTAACATTGATAGCTTTTCTCTACCCTTTCGACTTAACGCGTCGGCTACTACATTCGCTTTCCCCGGATGATATAAGATATCACAGTCATAATCTTTTATCAACTCTAACCACCTTCTCTACCTCATATTCAACTCCTTCTATGTGAAAATATATTTGAGACTTTTATGGTCCGTGTATATCTCACACTTCTCCCCATATAAATAATGTCTCCATATTTTTAAAGTAAACACTACAGCTGCCAATTCTAGGTCATGAGTAGGATAGACCTTCTCATAATCCTTTAACTGACGTGACACATACGCAATGACCTTGTCATGCTGCATAAGCACGCGACCTAGTCCTCTATGCGAAGCATCGCTATAAACTTCAAAATAGCTCGTATCATCTGGTAAAGATAATACAGGTGCCTCACTCAACCTCCTTTTTAGTTCTTGAAAACTATGATCACACTTTTCTGTCCATAATACTTCATCGACTTCCTTGTCAGATTCGTCAATGGAGTAGCTAATTTAGAAAAGTCCTGAATGAACCTTCTATAGTATCCTGCTAACCCCAAAAAACTCCTAACCTCGATTGGCGTTTTCGGTTGCTCCCACTCATTTATTGCTTCCACCTTCGCTGGATCTACGGATATGCCATCTTTGTCTATAACATGTCCTAAAAACTGCAATTGTTCGAGCCAAAATTCACACTTAATAAATTTCGCATACAACTTCTTCCTCCGTAGTGTTTCCAACACAATTCTTAAATTTTCAGCATGATCTTCTGGCGTCTTAGAATAGACTAGAATATCATCAATGAACACTACAACGACTTGTCCAAATGGCATAACCAAAAACTCGTAATGCCCATAACGAGTTCTGAATGTCGTCTTAGGTATATCTTCCTTCCTCACTTTCAGTTGATGATACCCCGTGCGCAAATTTATTTTAGAAAAATACTTTGCCCCTTTCAACTGATCAAATAGATCATCGATCATGGGCAACGGGTATTTATTCTTAATCGTTAACTTGTTCAACTCTCGATAGTCGATACAAAGTCGTAACGATCCGTCCTTTTTCTTTACCAACAATACCGGTGCTCCCCACAGAGACACACTCGATTGAACGTACTTTCTATCTAATAGTTCTTGTAACTGAACCATTAACTCCTTCATCTCAACTGGCGTCATCCTATATGGTGCCTTTGAAACTGGTGCCGTACCCGACAACAAATCAATCACAAATTCTACATCCTTATCTGGAGGAATACCGGGTAACTCCTCCAGAAACACTTTCGCAAATTCTTGAACTACCGCTATCTGTTCCAATGATTTTCCCACTCATTGGGTATCCACCACATGACACAGATAACCCTTACACCCCTTCTTCAACATCTTCCTAGCTTGTGTCATGGTTAGACAACAAGAACGTCCCGGTGATTTATTTCAATAAAATACCACCTTAGGTTTCTTAGAAAGCATTAGGTTTACACTCTTTATATAACAGTCTATTATCGCTCTATGGTTAACTAACTAATCCATATCGAGAATCACATCGAATTCCCTTAACCTTATTGGTAAAAGATCTACCGATAATTTATTACCCCTGATATCTACGAAATAATTCCTATGAATGTGTTCAATGGGAATTATCTCCTCGTTTACTACCTTAACTTCTAAAGGTATTTCTAATTTTTCAGGATTTAATCCCAATTGCTGAGCAAATCCATAAAAACATAACTTCTACATAACTCAAAAACACAAAAATATGATTTTTGAGGTACTTTTGGGGATTTTTAATAATTTCTATAGTAGCCTTTTTAGTATCCCATTCATGCA
This sequence comes from Panax ginseng, assembly GCA_020205605.1. Classification (NCBI taxonomy): domain Eukaryota; kingdom Viridiplantae; phylum Streptophyta; class Magnoliopsida; order Apiales; family Araliaceae; genus Panax; species Panax ginseng. Next base: position 52,428,157 of record CM035145.1, read on the forward strand.
ATCTTTTATATCCCATAGAAAAATATTTTATCTATGGCTAAGGTCTTTCAAAATACCAAGTTAAGCATTACAAAAATAGACCCTAAAAGGGCTGTTTCATACACTTACTTGGGCAAAATTGCAATTTTGGTGATTTTCTAGGCTACTTTGATGATTTTTATGAATTTTTTTATTAAGCTTTTAGACCTAAACTCTGGACATACTTATAGACTATATATCAAAGTATATTTTTACTGGTGTAGGTTCTTAAGCAAGTCATTTAAGCTTCTTAAAATTGATGTCCAAACTAGGTTGTTCATCACAGTTTTTAGTTTTCCTAACTTTGGTCAATTCTTGTCAATTTCATTTCTGGCCACTTGGGCTCATTCCAACACTTGAATTATTACTTAGGAGTCGTTTTACCATTCCCCTAACTTTTCTATGCATAGATATGGTTTTGACCCTCTAAACCTAGCATTTTCAAGCTTTTACATACTAATTCCTAATTTTCTTATATGTATTAGCATTCCAACCCTTGGAATATTCTAACATACTTCTAACTCATTTGTTTAAGAATTTAAAACTGATTTTTAAGCAAAATAACAAAATCTCAAATTTTACACATAGTAAACTATAGTTTTAGTGATTTTTCAAGCTAGTTTGATGATTTGTTTGAATTTTTGGGTTAAGTTATTGGCTCATCTATTTAACCCTACTCCTAAACCATACATCAAGGTATTTTAATCAAGGTTTAGGTTTCTGATTCATGTCAGTTAGGATTCCAAAAACAAGGGATCAAATTGGCTTGTTTCTCACTTTTCCCCAAAACTGATTTTAACACTTTTCTAATTTTTTTTTTAGTTTTGGCTACTTGGATAGTCTATGCATGTGTATTTTAGTTACTTGAGGCTACCACAATTTATTTAATCAACTAGCCAAATTTGACTTATTAAAGCACACATTAGGCTTATAAGAGAGATCTTAACTTGGTTTTCTTGTTAGCTTTTTGCTTTGGCCATGGTTGGGAATCATTACAAGCATGCATTATCAACTTTATATTGAAAGTAGTATGCACACAAGCCAATCATGTTTGATGATAAAGCATATACTTTGTAACAATCTTATTCATTTATTAATAAAAAGTATTAATTTATTAAAGGCTTTTAATTATCTACATGATGTTGTTTTATAATATGTGATAAACCCATAGTTTTAAGCAATGCTTTTAGAATAATGATGATGATCATTCATAAGAGATCTAAATTCTTAGAAAGCTTAAAACTAAAATAGTTCACAATCGTTGGATTACTAAATTGGGGATTAGTGAATCCGGATAGATTAGTACGTATGTTGCTTGCTCATTAGATGAGGATGATTGATCTCATGATCATTTATGTGGAGACACTAAAGCAAGTATGTATGTGCTTATTAGAGAATAAATTCACTGAACGTGGCTCGCTAAGGAATACCTAATGGAGTTTTACTTGTCTGTCAATAGGAATTCCTGTAGTGATAGTAGTACAAGTGATCCTTGGACTTGAGATCATCATAGTATCTTGTGTATGATGAATTATACTTTGACTTATTCCTTAAGACTCTTAGGGTATATCAAAGGGTATGCTTGGGTATAATAAGTCGTACATGGAGATAATGTATGATCAATGAAGAATCTACCACTTCTAGTAAAAGAAGAGAAATGTCCTATGACATTCGGTAAATGACAACCCAGTAGTCCTTGGCCAAGGCAGAATGAAATTAGAAAGAAGTTTCTAATTTGCATTATTTGGAGTTGTGCATTTAAGAATCGAAATACATATAATTAAATAAAATAAGACTTGACAGTAATTCCATGTCTTATATTTAATTGGGACATTGTATGGTGGAAGGATTGAATTGTACGGTAACTATTAACTCAAAGGTTCTTTTATGATTAATGTTGAAATCTATATTAGCTGGAAAGTAGTTGATCGCTAGGGAGGTTTATCCCTATTGTAAAATAAATATTATTTATTGAAATAAATTAATCGTTTAATTTATTTATTTAAATAAGATTAGAATTGTTCTAATTGATTTATTCACAACCGGTTTAATATGGAGAACCTAAAGGGTCACACCATAAAATGAAGAATAATTATTTAAGAAGTTAATGGCATAATCGTAATAATATGTTATGTATATTTAATTTAATCTATGGTGATAGAATAAATTAAATAGCTTAATATTTATTGTTTAATATTTTAGAAATATTAAATATAAATTAATAAGAGAGTCTTATTAATATTATTACAATTATTATTATTTTAATTTCTAAAAGAGTTTAGGAATTAATTTAATATTAGTACTCTTATTTATTCTTAATAGGATTAAGAGGAAAATTAGTTAAAGGAGTTTAATTAATTATCCCTAATAAGATTAGGAGCCCATTTAATTAAAAGAGTTTAATTAAATAAATAATACCTTATTTTAATTAAATAAATAATACCTTATTTTAATTAAATAAATAATACCTTATTTTAATTAAATAGGGTTACCTGATATCTTTATAGGAGGAGTCTTATATCTAATATCAGATATCAAAAATACGCAATTCTAAAAGTTGGAGAGTACGTTCTTTTTCTATAGAGATAAAAATCTAGAGTTTAGCCAACCACCCTTGTAACAACCCTAAAATTCATACAATTTAATTCTCAACTGTGGTCGTTAATAACACATCTACCTTCTAATTTTACATCATTATTCGATGCTAAACATTATACAATACGAAATAATTTAAACTTTTATGTCTTCTTACTTTAATTCCCTGAATCAAAACCTTTATCATCTACATGTCTTTGAATCAATTTTATTTTATGATTCACTTTATCACTGTTATTATATAAAATTTTATATTTCAATCCGATAACCTTTACATATCAGATAACTCTAACTTTAGCTTTACAACTCAACATAAAACTATACATCATAAAACATTTAGTACATCTCATGAATCTTAATCATGGTATAAAGAAATAACAACTTTAGTTAAAATATTAATCTCTATGTATTATTTCTGATCCACGTCATTCAAGTAGCACATAGTGTTACCTTCAATCCTTAACTTGAAAAAATGGTTATTTGCAAGGTTGAGCTTGACATCCCAGCAAAATCTAATAGTTTTCATGCATCACGTAGCACATAATAACATGCTCAACATATATCTCATAAACATTGGACTAACATAACATACATGCTACAGTTCATATAACAAGTATAAAGATTGAGTTCCGTACTCAATCAATGCTTTACTCAATCAACTTAGTCATATATTGACTTTAACATTTCATACATTCAACATACAATAACACATCATGTGTGATGCCCCCAAAATAGGTATACATCACCCATCTTGAGTCGTCAGAAAATACACTACTTACAACTCCATTTATACTGTTGTAAATGTAAAATAATGACGACTGACTCATATCTTTGTGAGTTTCAATACAAATATTGTTATGTATATAATATGACAATATTCATATTTAAATTATTACAATGCCATATAAAGTACAGCAGCAATTATATCAAGTCCCCGAAGGGACACGAGAAGATTTATGTTCTCCTCATTCTAATGGAGTGCACCTTTGACGCGTCCAAATTCTGATTCGCCTCACCCTATTGTTATTCACCAAAATTAAATATCAAATGATGTATAAAATATGTCACACACATACTAAGTTCTCAGTACAATTATTATGCCACACCGTTTCATAATTTGATTAGGCTTGTGACTAATTCGTATCACCACTTTATACCCATGTTCTCTCTGCTAGTCAAACTACACTTTTATTATTACGAAAAAGGGTGGTGAAGTAAAAGGGTGAGCACAAATAGCCCAGTAAAGAATATCATGACTTAAGATAATTAAATTATCAATAGCCTTCATCAATAATAATTCAGATATTTAGAACATATGGTAGGTGATAAAAGTTTCCCAAACATAATAGCAGCGGAATCAACAATCCATTAGAAGAGTCAAGTAGAACATAATGTCTACTATCTCCTCTAGATTAAAATTCCATCGTTAATATTTCATTCCTGTAATACTCATCAACAGTTTTTTGTTATACCCAAGACAAAGAGAACTCTCATCGCATGTCTTCACCTGAACCACCACAGATTATAATTAAATCACAATTCATATTTATAATCAAGTAAATCAACAGTCCAACTTTGCACTACAGGCCAAAGATATACAACTGTAAAACCAATAATCAACAATCCATCTTTGCACTACAGGCCAAAGATATACAACTATAAAACTAATAATCAACAGTCCATCTTTGCACTACAGGCCAAAGATATACAACTGTAAACCAATAATGTTGAGACTCAGCTTAATAGTATCATGTCCACGAATTATCCATGCACTACGGGCCAAGGATATTCGTGTTTGCAATTACGGTCATGATTATACCGAATAATCCCTGATCATAATCATACCAAGTCCATCTATACACTACGGGCCAAAGATGACTTTTACCACATCGTTTGTAACATTACGGTCATGATTATACCGAATAATCCTTGGTCATAATCATACCAAGTTCATCTATGCACTACTGGCCATAGATGACTTTCAACACAATATAAACATGAGAATTATGACAATGATATATAATGAATAAACATAAATCATCAGAATAATAAGATAACATAGATCTTAGTGATTTTCAACTTAATTATCCAGAGTCCAAATTGATAACATAACAATAGATGAATCACAAACTATTAAGGATATTATAATCCTTTCAGGACTTTTCACCATTTAATGATAAACTGAATAAACGAATAATAATATCTTACCATAATATGGAGTATGAAAGAAAATTATATTCTTTTTAGCATAAAAATGATACCCCCTTACCACAATAATGATATCCCTTACCTTAGCATTTGACTTGATTCTGCTTTCTGTGAAATTGATCAACTTAAACAATGCTTGCATTCCTTATCTACACTTGGAGTAACATTACACTCAATAGAAATACTCACAATATTGTAGTAAAAGAATTTTATATTTTTAGTGTAGTGATGGTGTGTGTTTAGTTACTCAACCGAGCAACCTATTTCTACTGAAAATTTAGTAAATAACTAGCACACCCGCTTTGACAAAATAACCAAACGAGGTATATAATAATGGTAGTGGTGGAATTTATGGTCCCACAGAGAAAATTAAACCAACTTGTACACGTTTTTAAAATAATTGAGTTGTGGTCCAGACTACTTTAGAAAAAGTAGAGTGTCGGCAAGTCCTGCCAAACTTACTTTTGTAAAAGAAAATAATTGAACAAACATTTGTATATCATACTTATCTTTAATCAACACCATTTTCAATCTTTGAACCATTATTCACAATCATTAACATAGACTCTCAATACTGCCAACTGGTTTAATTATATTATAACAAATAATATGAGTCACTGTGTAATAACTACTGTGGCAATTATTGAAATAAATACCGAGTGACTTCTTACGTAAGAATCAAATAAATACCTTACTTATAAACAATTTAAATTCTATTAAAAGTAAGGATCAACATCAAATCATAATTATCTCGAATAATATATACACCAACTAATAATTCATTATTCATTTAAGTTGTCTTTATTTATCGCATAATATCATTATATTTAATAATGTTCATGTTTTACAACTTAGAACAACATCCTTTATCGTCGAAAACATTACACGTTGCATGCGTGCATGCCCGACGTCCTCCGATTGCCTCTGAATGCACATCAGTCCCTTAAATAGCCATTTTAGGCCTTGATACTGACCTCAAATCTCAAAACATAAAGAATGAAAGTTTTAGGTCTACTCGTTATCTTTCTGAATCATCCTGAATCACCTCAATCGAAGTTCGTTTGAAAAAGTTATGCAGACTTACTAAAGGATGTCCGGACAGATTTTGGCTTAACACTTGACCAGCGCCTAGGCGCCCAAATTTAACCTTGGGCAAGTGCCTAGGTGCCCAAGAACAGATTCTAAGCGCCGAGCCTAGTGCCTAGGCGCTCGACCTTTGGCACTTAACTCCAATTTTCCAGATTTTGTAACTTTTGACAGATATACTTCAAATCTTCATAACTTCTTCATTTTAAGTCGAAATTAGTCCGTTTTCGAGGCTATGGAAAGATTGTAACATGCTCTACAAAACCGCCATGATTTCATAATTTTTCAGATTCATTAATTATTTCGAAATTTGGCTCAAAAGTCCCCCAAGACTAAGTTTTTCATCGCTTATCATGTTTTACGAAAACTTTCACCACTACTTTGATTTAATCATTTTTAGTCCGTTCAAATTGGAATATTTCCACAACTTCTTAATCTATAGATCATCCTCCTCGGATATTACACATAAATCAACTATCAACACTTTTACAAGTTTGATTTAAGTCCTCAAAATAACTTTTGTTCATCCTCAAACGCATGCCTAACTTTTTGATCTTAAATTTGATTATGAAATGGAATAAACATAAAATCTTTATCATATACTTCCTTATTACTTTGGATCCATCATGATCCCCTGTACCCCAACTTTTAACAAATCAAACTCTTAGGAAAATTAAAGAGATGAAAAGTTTAGGTTTTTCCTTTTGAGTTCTTATTCTTCCTTCATGTTTCCATGGTTTCATTTTCTTCTTTCTTCCTCTCTTCCCTTCTTTCTCTTCTATCTTTTCTCTCTTTTCTTTTGCTGAAGATTGGCTATGGAAGGATGTAATGAAGGAGAGGGTTGATGGCTCTTCTCTTTTCTCTCTCTCTCTCTCTCTCTCTCTCTCTCTCTCTCTCTCTTTTTCATTCTTCTTTCTTTCTTTTATTTTTCCCCCAAATTATTCCTACGGGAGGGAGTGTGTGAAGACTAATATGGCTGATGGAAAATGCTAAACCAAAATCAATTAGGCAACATGCCCCCCCCCCCCCCCCTCACCCAACATTATTCAACCAACCAATCACATTAAAGGTTGGTGAAGAAATTTGGAAAAATATTTGGAGGTAGGAAATATTTTTCAGCATCTACTAGTCGACTCCTCCTCTTTTATTTTTTCATTTATCCGTTTAATTGTTCATTTGACTATTTATCAATTTAATATTTTACAATTTTAAAAAATAATAGTATTAAATTAAATTAGACTTTTATTTATAAAAGTCGGGGTTTTACATCATGCACTTTGCAATAAAGATTTAAAACAGCTAATCATCAAGTTCACAAAGCAAATAGGAACTGAAAGACATGCCTTTACCGGCGTTTTACCAACATGCTAATACTTTGTGTCCTTGCACAACCTACATTGTATGTGAGATTGATAATAAACAAAATCAATACTTGATCTCATGGTCAAATTTATTCTAAGACCTTACTTTATCTTATTATCCTTTATAATATCTTTATAGACATCTAACTGTGTTTTATATGCAACTCGGCTTTATTTTCATTTTTATCACCACACATGCTAGACTATTACACTTGTAGTTTAATGTGCGTATATCACACCATTTTATTATACCACTTTGGTTTCAAAAATGCATATTCAACACATTGTTTACATGTTTAATTTTCCTTCAAAAATCAAAAATTGCCCTTTTCGATTGCTTTCCATTATTATTCTTCTATTATCATCTTTTTATACTCAGATATCCAATATTAGCCATTAGTTAGACACTTTGTATACCAAAGTTTAGAAACAATATTACTCTTAGGCATTTTATCGAGCACGTTATGTGCACACATTAACTTATCTCAACTCTTGATCTTAAATGGTTAATTATGCATAGAATATGATAACACATATCTATACTGATTACATATGTCAAAACATATTTTTAATCATCAAAAATATACCATCACCCAAAATCTTAATTCAAACAGAATTATAAAACTCATCTTCACAATTTCTTTAACAAAATGTTGTTTTAGTTTTTAACGTAACTCCTTCGTTACATGTCCGTTTTTGTTCCTTCTTATATAGAATTAACCCTTACTCAGTGTACTACAATCTCATCTAGGCCTTAAAGTTAGACCCTTATCCATCTAAACCAGATTCTGTAATTCATCAACTAGTCTAGAAAATTTCATTTTCTGGACATCCATACTAAACAATTTATTTCGGGCATGATCCGGTCCATAAAATGGCTCAATCTCGCGATTCTGGCTCGTAAACTTCCATATCTATAACTTTTTAGTTTAAAGTTTCTTCAGATTCAAAACACACGAGTTTATATGAATTGTTCAAAGTCAGAAATCGTAATGTTTTTTGATTTTCAGGTGATTATTTTCCTTGGACCGCCTTCATTGAAAGCAGACATTGCAAGAAATATACAAAGCGTTTTCATTTGATTACACTTTTAGAATATAGCTTACTTCCATATCTTCGATTTGATATAAGGCTCACATTCTAACACAATATACCCAAAGAGGTATGAATTTCATAAGATCTGTCTACAATTACTCAAAACCTACGAATTTTGTTCTTCAAATTTTCTTTCCATTTCATGTTCTTTCTTGAATCCTCTTGTTTGATTCTTTATAATCCAAGATTAAACCGATACAAACAAGATTAAGCATGATCTACTACCCTAGAACATAAATCTACCCAAAAAATCAAAGATTAAACAAGAGTTTAGAAGTTACCTTCTTCTAGCTTTTTCTTCTTCTTCTTCTAACTCCTCTCAATTCCTCTATTTCTCTCTATCTCTCTCAATTTCTCTATTTCTCTCTTCCACCAAGACTCTTGCTATAAAAAAACTCTAGGATTTCTTCTTGTGTAACTCCTCATTTGGGTAATAGTTATGTTAATAATTAATATAATAGTAACCCCCACTAATAACATAAGGCTTATGTTACAAAACACTTATATGCATGACCAATATCACATTAAGCCATCTTAGTAGCATAACCTCACTTTTCCATCATTAGTTAAGCAATCCAATGGTTAGGCTATTCATTATATACTATTATTACTTTACTATATATTTCGCGGCGTATTCTGACACCGTCATGTTTTCCTGCTTCAACTTTAAAATTTTAACCTCCATCCTAGCCTGCATACTAGGTGAAAAATAGTTTTCGAAAAATAGTATTTTGAACCTATCCCATGTAACTACACCTTCTCCTGCCCTCGCCTGGTTCGTTTCCCACCAAAAATTTGCCTCACCCTTCATCATGTAGGTGGAAAAAATAGTTTTCTGCCCTTCATCTACCCTAGCTACCACAAATGCTTTTTCAATCTCTTTGACCCAAGTTTGGGCTTCAACAGGGTCAGTTGTACCTTTAAATTATGGCGGTCCTACAACCTTATAGTCTTTGAAGTTCGCTAAGCGGTTATCCGGCTGATTCCCAGCGACTGGTATTCCTTGCTGCATAGCTTGTGCAACCATGTTTGCAAAGTGCTGCATTGGGTCTTCTTGTTGTTGTCCTTCAACGTTGTTGATAGATTCTTCTGCCTTTTGGTTTCAAGTTCGACGTCTTGGCGGCATTATTTGATTAAATAAAATCATAAATTTAACTTACATTCTAAACCTTATCATATAAGTTTAATTTATTAAACTTATTTCATTTTTCAAACATAGATTCATATTCATTTAACGAATATTTTACATAACATATCACATAATGCTTTAAACATCAGTTATCCCTTTATGACCACAAAAGTCGGGATTTATAGTCTTGACTAACACAAAAGTTGGGAACATTACATTACACAGACATAATTATCATATATATTACATTGAACACATCTAGACAACATAACCTATACTACCTATTTATTACACCTCTTCTTTGGACAACTTTTTGCCTGATGACCTTCTATCCCACAGATAAAACATGCTCCTGGTTTGTATTCAGGACAATACAGAGTGGTATGTCCCTCATAACCACAAAGATAACAAATTCTTTTCGCTTTCTTCTTATCGGATTTTCCTAAGTCATGGTCTTCTATCTTTCTTTTCCCCTTCTTCCTCGGAGCTGCACACGATGTGTTGTTTGTGGCTCCCATCTGATCAATTTGGATTTTAAGCTTATCTTGTTCTTCCATTGTTTCTATTAACGCTTGATGCAACTGACTATTTAATAATTTTTCGATCTCCCACAGCCTTTCCAGAGAAGAAACCTTGTTCCTCAGATCCTGCACCTCCGTTGATGCTTGATCAGCTTCAACTTTAGTGTCCGAATCACTATCTGTTAGCTCTACCATCTCTGGATCTGGTACTACGTTTTCTATAATAACCACCTCGTCTGAGTTGTTTGCATCGTGAGCCTTTATTTCAGCTATTGGCTTCGATATCAACTTGGGTGTATGGGTTTGACCCTTCTTCATGCTATATGCATATAACAAGCCTTTTCCACCAGACATCTACACACATAAATTATCCTGATTAGCATATAGTATATACACACAGCAAATAAGAGTTTTATATAAGTTATCTTTTATTTTATTTGACGATGAATTTATTCAATTCATCTCTTTTTAAACTCTATATGAGTTATTTATATTTTTAACGTTTCCCTTTGTTCTAAGGTTATAGCCTAAGGTCTAGCCCACCTAAGGTTTTTAACCCTAAGCTCTGATACCAACCTATACCTTTCATGGTACTTCCAACCATAGCACCTAATAAGGGTATCTATCAGCTTTCCACCGACTGAATCGGCGTCCCCTACGGAGAGTCTAGCTTCGGTACATTCCACACAAGGAAGTCACCAGCGAGAGGCTCGGGGCTCTTCGCAAATTCATGTTTATAGCTCTGATACCAACCTGTAGAGCCCCCAAATTCGGGTACTTCAAACCCGAACTCGGTGCTTCACGATACCATTTCTATGAGCGGAATAATACTAATAATAATAACAATAATATAAAGATCAACTTAATTTACATATTCATCAGAGTCTGAATCCCAAGTACGTAACCTTTAAACATTCATTACAACCCATGATAGATAATATATATCATATTTGTCTTAATAAAGTTAACTATTACATAACATAGCATTTCTTTCATTCAGCAACCTTTCCCTTTCCCTTGTTCTTAGCAGAGCTCTCTAGTCGTTCACACTTAGCTAAAAATATTTAAATTAAGCAAGGATGAGCATTTAAGTGCCCAGCAAGTAATAGCAATTATATATATAAGATAAAAGAATTTAAATATTTTCTTTATACTACCCTTCTACAACGATTCAACAGTTGTGAAGTAATTTGTACCAATGATAATAATATATCAATTCTATACCAAAATTTTGAAACTACGTACTGACTATAAATAGGGTTTAGGTGACATGCTATGAACATTATTTTAAATTTTCAAATAGGTTAAACGAGAAATTCATCGCAAAAACCGTCATAACTTACGAACGCTGCACGGGGTGATCACCATTATGCCCCTGCATTGATCAATACTACATGCAAAGCGAGGTATCGTTCACTCTGTCACTTTGGTAGCATAAATGTTTTCCCGTGTAGGGATGTTCATACTTGTCTGGGTTCCAAATCAAAGGTTTTATCTTGTTCAACAATAATCTATAATTCAACATATATATATACGGGTAATTAACAAAGGTATATCAACATGTGATTAAATACAATGATTATCCAAATGGGGACACTTGTATAACCATTTATAAAAATTAACGAACATAATATATATCTGAATTATCATATACTAACATGTTGATAATCAATGAGCGTATATAATATAGGGTTAATAATCTGTACAGTAATAATATAGTTTAGAAACATTCTTATTTATGTCCATTGCATAAAGAAAATGCAAAGGTAAGATACTTGCCTGATGCGCTGCTTACAGTTCATAACTTAGTTTTATCGTTTATATCACGACCTATCATTAATCAGATCATTCGTTCGATTAGAACAATATACTTTAACACATAGTACTGCATTTCGCAGTCAGCACATAACCTAATCACATTATTACCCATGTTTAACAATCATTGAATCACAAATAATCACATATCTAATTAAATTATCTAAGTCTAGATCAATTTCTTAAACATGTCGGTGTACCGACAGCTTTATCGGGTAATTATCGAGTCTAAGACTCTATCCGGTAATTTAGTATTAGTCATATTATTTTTAAATGACTTATAATAATATTAAAATATTTATTATAATTTATCATAAATTTTCAAACATCGTAATCATTATTAAATGATTTAAGTACTAAACAATTCTATTATCATTAATATTTAATTAATATTAAACTATTAATGAAATCATTTTCAAAATATTAAAGTTATTTATAATAACTTAGAATATTTTTAAAGTATTAATAATATTACACTTAAATGATTTTTAAAATATTTAAAATCATTTTAAATAATTACCATTAATATTAAATTATTAATGTACTATTTATCAAAATATTAAAAGTCATTAAGTATAACTTAATAATATTTTTAATTCATTTATACCCTTTTCAAATAATTTTAAATTAATAAAACCATTTTTAAACTATTTATTTAATATAATTATTAAATAAATTTAATATATATTAATAATAAATTATTAATATTAAATTATTAATAAAATTATCCTTTAAATATTAAAAGTTATATTTTATAACTTAAAATATCTTTAAAAACTTTATTTTCATTTAAAATGATTTTTCTATTATACAACTCATTTTTAAACTAAACTAGTTAATATAATTATTAAATAACTTTAATATCATTAATAATAATTAATTAATGAAATTTACCTTTAAATATTGAAAGTTATATTTTATAACTTAAAATATTTTTAAATACGTTATTATCATTTAAAATGATTTTTAATATAATAAAATCATTTTTAATTAATTTATTTCATTCATTTAGTAAATAACTTAATAATAATTAATATTAATTTATTAATGAATTTCATCACAAAATATTAAAAGTCATTAAAAATAACTTAAAATATTTTCTTATATCAAAATATAATTTTAAATGATTTTTAAGTATTAAAATCATTTTATAATAATTTATTTAATATTAGAATTAAATAAATTAAATACCTTTAATATTCAAAAATATTAAATATTTATGAAATATATTTAAAATAATTAAAAACTAATTTTTGGAATTTAAAATAATTTTTAATAATTTATTTGGTATTTTTAATAATTAAAATTATTTTTTCTATTTATTTAATTAAAATAATAAATTTTGAATTTAAATTAATTAAAATCCTTTATCTGTCATTATCTAAAGATCACCTATAGTAGACAGAAGCGTCGCTATAAGGTGTTCTTCATGTTCTTCATCGTAAAACCGGATATTCATACACGATTTGAGGACCCGTGTTTGACCGTGTACACTAATCGGATCATGATGTTTGAGTGATAGTTTCTGGTCAGATCGTATAGCACAAATGTAACACTACAATACCCAACAAGAAACACGATCAAACAACATCACAATCCAGAAGATATAAGCTGTGAATTGGTACATCGGGACATTCTTCATTTTTGGGTTGCCCGAAATGAAGAACGATTCAATACGCACCTTAAGCGCTTCCATAACTTGGTGTTCTTGTACTGCTTACGTGATTTAAGACTTCCAGGATGTAGCCAGCATGTAATACTATAGATCTATTACAAAATATACCTAGTTCTGCCTGGTTTGACCAACCATTACTTTCTACATGCTTAGTATTTAGGTGATATAAAGATACTATAATGTAGTATAAACAACATACTACAACTTAGATACAAAATCAACAACGGATTATCAAACCACTGTCAGATCCGTGCTCATGAAAATCATGTCAGAGCTTTCTGGGCTCGTTCTGGGTTACCCAGAACTTGACCAGTCATGGTTGGTCATCGGTGTTTGACCACCCATAACTTGTAACCTACAACCGATCTGACCCTGATTTGAGTTCCAGAGCAAAGATCTCACAGCATACTACAAGATCAAAGCTTAAAACAACAAAAACACATAACAGAGAATGATTGGTGACCACTAACATTCGTTGTCAGACCACCAAGAATTTTTTTTCCAAATTTTGAAGAACATCAAATTCGAGCCTCTAGATGTTATGGATCTAACATCTAGCAACCCAGATCATGATTATACACTATAAACAACATATTCTAGCACTCAAACAAAACATCTAACATGGAATCATTGGCCAGATTTCTTTATAGGGTTTTATACCTCTTATGAACAATCTTAATTTCTGGCTTCTTGATCTGTTAGTGATATTCGTGGGGCTGGTATTTGGGACTGATTCTCTTATGAATTTCGGAGCATTAGGTGAGAGAGAGAGTTGTTAAGAGCTTATAGTGTAAAATGAGCAAATGAGTACATTTTCTCTCTCTCAATCCTTTTATAATACATTGGTGCAATGTATCTTGATGTCATTGCTGGAAATGAGAGGCTGATTTGCTGAGATATTTGCCACAATGTCAACATAGTTGGTCACCCACTCCATTATTTGGTAGAATTTACAAGTTATCAATTAAAAATGCACAAAAGGGTAAAAGGGTCATTTACTATTTTTAATGGCAAAATTGTAATCTTGTCAAACCCTTAGGGTTTAACCCTAAGGTTTAGCACAAATTGAATGATTTTCCAACTAGGGTTTGTACAAAAAAAAAATAAAAAAAAAATAAATTTTAGTTTCTAAAATTTTAAAATTAGGGTTTCATAATTATGATTAATTTTCTAATTAATCTATACAGGAACATTAGGGTTTAATATCTCTAATTATAATTAACTTTGCTAATTTAGCAATTAGGGTTTATTCTTTTGGTAATTAGGGTTACCAAATTACAATTAGGGTTTCCAATTACTAAATTAGGGTTCTAGTTTAGTAATTAGGGTTTAACAATTTAGAGTTTCCATAATTAACAATTGTAATTGTAAAACCCCAACTTTTTGAATAAAGATGAATTTTCTATAAATATTATTTTTGAATATTATGGAGTGAAATTGATATAATGTTATAGTTGTGGGTAATATTTATAAATTTTGCAAAGTACGCAAGTTGTTATATAATATTCGATTGGTTTGGGAATATTCGTTTTAACAGGGAATATTCGTACAACGGCACAATCATTGGTGGACTCCACAACAGAATTATTGTTGGATGGAGAAAACGACAAAAATACTTTATGAAAATAACGGCGGAAGTTTTACCATTAACTGTTGAAACACCCAGTGTTAAAAGTACAGTAATACGCGTGGTTGCATAGTAGCACACGGTATTGATGCTTACGTGAGAAGTCACTCATTTTTGCTTATTTTATGGATCCCCATTTACCCATTTTTCAAAATAATCGGTAGAAAGTTATTTAATATAATAAAGGTGGGCCCACATATGGGGGCCACATGTGGGGCCCATGTGTGGAAATTGGGATGGCAGAGAATCTCAAATGTTTACGGGTGGATTGCATGTTGTTTAATTATTAGATATATGTATATTATAATATATATGTATTATATATATAAAAGGTGATATAATGGAATGGATGGTGGTTCACGGGGGTGATAACCCGTGAACTTATATATATATATATATATAATATATATTATATTTTATATTTTATATTTTATTTTGCTTTAAATATAGACCGTTAGATTAAAGTAAATCAATCTGGACCGTTCATGAGTTAGTTACTATGCAGTCTATTTTTCTATAAATAGAAGCTCATTCCTTCATTATTTTCTTAAGAATTCACTGAAACTCTAGAGAGAGAAAATTATAGAGAGAAAGAAGAAAAGATTTCTGCTACTTAACTACTCTTATATTGGTTCTTTTATGGTAAGGGTGTTATTCTTTCTTATTCATGAAGAGAAGCTGTTGTTATTCCATTGCTTATTATTACATTGGAATAACTTTGTATACGCTGATCTACCCTATACTTGGTGACATTCTTCTATTATTCCGTCTTTCTTATTCTCGTTGGAATATCATATCCGCGTTTTCTGGGACACGATTTAAATCTTTATTATTTTGTTGGAATATCTTTATGCATGCGCTTTTCGTAGAAGACACGTTCCGTCTTTATTATTATTACATTTGGAATATCACATACATGCGTTTTCTGTGGGACTGATTAAAATCCTTATTAGTATTCTCGTTGGAATAACTTTGTCTATCGCGAAATACCGCATGCATGGTGATTTCATTGTTATTCCATTCTTTATTATTTTGTTGGAACATCACATGCCGGTGCATAATTTACTTTGACTTTGGTTCCGTTATTTAGTATTCTATTGGAATAACCTGTCTATGCGAAGTATCGCATGCATGGTGATTTCTTTTGTTATTCCATTCTTTATTATACTCAGTTGGTTAAAGTTTTGACTTCTATACTCCATGAAATTAGTAGAATATCATTGATATTTGCGCTTCATCCAGTATCTTTTCATGGAAATATTCTTCTGATCATTCTTGAATTTTACTCTACAAAGCAGTATCATGTTGACAATTTGGACATTAGTAGTTCTTGGACAAATTAATTCTTGAACTTGTTTTTATTGAATTCTTATATCATTGTCATCATCCTCATGTTTATATTATGTTGAAAGTCATCTATGGCCTGTAGTGCATAGATGGACTTGGAATGATTATGACCAAGGATTATTACGTGTAATCATGGTAGTAATGTTACAAATGATGTGGTAAAAGTCCTCATTGGCCCGTAGTGCATTGATGGACAGTTGTTGGCATGATCATGACCATTAATGAATACACAAATATTCTTGGCCCGTAGTGCATAGATAATTGTGGTCGTGATACTAAAGAATATCATTGGTCATAGTGCAGGGGTGATTCGATGATGTGGAATATTTATTGTTGAGTCTCGATGATAATGATGATGAAAAACCTTTTTAATCATAAAGATAGTAGATTTTATTTTCTACTTGACTCTTTTAATGGATTGCTTGTTCATTTGTAGTTAAACTTGATGTCTATTATATTTTATCGGTTTAACATTGTTGGAGACTAATGATAATTTATTCTGCATTATCTTAGTCATAATATTTCTTACTGGGCTAGTTGAGCTCACCCTTTCTTTCACTGTTCTCTTCAGGAAATGAGAATATAGCTGGGACGAGTCGGGGAACGGAGTAATGGTCTAGAGGATAGCATTAGTAGTCCTCACTATTCTGTGAAATAGTGTGATAATAATTATAATGAGGACTCCTTTTGAGTTTGTATAATCTCTAGTAGATAATATTTGTATTCAAATTCACAGTTTATGTTTTGTCGTATTGTACACGACAGATGTATTAGTAAGTTGTATTTGAATTCTGTACCATGTATCTGGAGACCCAAGATGAGTGATGTATACCTAATTTTGGGGGCGTCACAGTAATTCTAATACTTGTTAGTTAATCACATTAACACAATCACCAATCAATCATGGACTCTAATTTGAGTTTCAAATTAGGGTTTAACATTTCAAAAATTAGGGTTTTATAATTAGGGTTTTTCTAAAGAATTTATTTAGAGTTTCAAAAATTAGGATTTACCTAATTACTCAAATCATTATCTAATACACAACATAAATTATATAACACACTTATAAAATAATCTTGTACTCTAATTTGGATCTCAAATTAGGGTTTAACATTATTACTAGGGTTTGGTCATAATACATCGTAATTGACCAACCATTATCAATATGGACATATAGTACATATTCATAGCACTGAAAAATAAAAATATAATTAATATTCTATTATTATTCTCATACCTTGACAATAATCCAAAATTAGGGTTTGGATTCCATATCTGATTTATTATTCATATTTAACCTTAATAATTAAGGTAAAATAATTAACTTAATAATCTGTAATAAAATTCATATAATAAAATAATTATTATAATTATTCTAAAATCACTCCATATATTATTTAAATAATATATGATTATATTTTCATGAAAATAATTAATAAAAACATTTCTACTATAAATTAATTATTATAAGAATATACTTTATAATAATCAATAATTCTAAAATAAATTTATTTGTAAATATTTTAAATGATTTTTAAATTAATAAAACCATTTTTAAACTATTTATTTAATATAATTATTAAATAAATTTAATATCATTAATAATAAATTATTAATTATTAATATTAAATTATTAATGAAATTATCCTTTAAATATTAAAAGTTATATTTTATAACTTAAAATATCTTTAAAAACTTTATTTTCATTTAAAATGATTTTTCTATTATAAAAATCAATTTTAAACTAAACTATTTAATATAATTATTAAATAACATTAAAATCATTAATAATAATTAATTAATGAAATTTACCTTTAAATATTGAAAGTTATATTTTAGAACTTAAAATATTTTTAAATACCTTATTATCATTTAAAATGATTTTTAATATAATAAAATAATTTTTAATTAATTTATTTCATTCATTTAATAAATAACTTAATTATAATTAATATTAATTTATTAATGAATTTCATCACAAAATATTAAAAGTCATTCAAAATAACTTAAAATATTTTCTTATATCAAAATATAATTTTAAATGATTTTTCAAGTATTAAAATCATTTTTTAATAATTTATTTAATATTAGAATTAAATAAATTAAATAACTTTAATATTCCAAAAATATTAAATATTTATGAAATATATTTAAAATAATTAAAAACTAATTTTCAGAATTTAAAATAATTTTAATAATTTATTTGGTATTTTTAATAATTAAAAACTATTTTTTTTCCTATTTATTTAATTAAAATAATAAATTTTGAATTTAAATTAATTAAAATCCATCATCTCGTCGCTAAAGATCACCTATAGTGATGTAAGCGTCGATTATAGGTGTTCTTCATGTTCTTTATGCAAAACCGGATATTCATCATACGATTTAGAGGACCATGTTTGACCGTATACTTAATCGGATCATGATGTTTGAGTGACAGTTTCTGGTCAGATCGTGTAGCACAAATGTAACACTACAATACCCAACAAGAAACACGATCAAACAACATCACAATCCGAAAATATAAGCCTGCAAATTGGTCGTTGTCAGGACACATTCTTCATTTTACAGGTTGCCCGAAATGAAAAACAGATTCAATACGCACCTTAGGGCTTCCATAACTTGGTGTTCTTGTACTACTTACGTGATTTAAGACTTCCAGGATGTAGCCAGCATGTAATACTATAGATCTATTACAAAATATACCTATAACAACCTTAACAACAACCGATTCAAATTCGGGTTAAACCATGTCGAGAAGACATGCGTTCGCCGGTTTTACGGGTTACCCGGAAAAATGTATGTCACGGTCGATTCTGCCTAGTTTGACAAACCATTACTTTCTACATGCTTAGTGTTTAGGTGATATAAAGATTCTATAATGTAGTATAAACAACATACTACAACTTAGATACAAAATCAAGAACAGATTATCAAACCACTGTCAGATCCGTGCTCATGAAAATCCTGTCAGAGCTTTCAGGGCTCATTCTGGGTTACCCAGAACTTGACCAGTCATGGTTGGTCAACGGATTTTGACCACCCATAACTTGTAACCTACAACCGATCTGACCCTGATTTGAGTTCTAGAGCAAAGATCTCACAACATACTACAAGATCAAAGCTTAAAACAACAAAAACACATAACAGAGAATGATTGGTGGCCACTGACATTCGTTGTCAGACCACCAAGAAATTTTTTCCAGATTTTGAAGAACATCAAATCCGAGCCTCTAGATGTTATGGATCTAACATCTAGCAACCCAGATCATGATTATACACTATAAACAACATATTCTAACACTCAAATAATAACATCTAACAAGGAATCATTGGACAGATTTTTTTCTAGGGTTTTATACCTCTTATGAACAATCTTGATTTCTGGCTTCCTGATCTGTTAGTGATATTCGTGGGGCTGGTATTTGGGACTGATTCTCTTATGATTTTCGGAGCTTTAGGTGAGAGAAAGAGTTGTTAAGAGTGTAAAATAAGCAAATGAGTACATTTTCTCTCTCTCAATCCTTTTATAATACATTGGTGCAATGTATCTTGATGTCATTGCTGGAAAAGAGAGGCTAATTTGCTGAGATATTTGCCATAATGTCAACATAGTTGGTCACCCACTCCATTATTTGGTAGGATTTACAAGTTATCAATTAAAAATGCACAAAAGGGTCATTTGGCTTTTATTTTTAATGACAAAATTGTAATCTTGTCAAACCCTTAGGGTTTAACCCTAAGGTTTAGCACAAATTGAATGATTTTCCAACTAGGGTTTGTACAAAAAAAATAATAAAATAAATAAATTTTAGTTTCTAAAATTTTGAAATTAGGGTTTCATAATTATGATTAATTTTCTAATTAATCTATACAGGAACATTAGGGTTTAATATCTCCAATTATAATTAACTTTGCTAATTTAGCAATTAGGGTTTATTTTTTTTAGTAATTAAGGTTACCAAATTATAATTAGGGTTTCCAATTACTAAATTAGGGTTCTTGTTTAGTAATTAGGGTTTAACAATTTAGAGTTTCCATAATTAACAATTGTAATTCTAATACTTGTTCGTTAATCACATTAACACAATCACCAATCAATCTTGGACTCTAATTTGAGTTTCAAATTAGGGTTTAACATTTCAAAAATTAGGGTTTTATAATTAGGGTTTTTCTAAAGAATTTATGTAGGGTTTCAAAAATTAGGGTTTACCTAATTACTCAAATCATTATCTAATACACAACATAAATTATATAACACACTTATAAAACAATCTTGTACTCTAATTTGGATCTCAAATTAGGGTTTAACATTATTACTAGGGTTTGATCATAATACACCGTAATTGACTAACCATTATCAATACGGACATACAGTACATATTCATAGCACTGAAAAATCAAAATATAACTAATATTATATTATTATTCTCATACGTTGACAATAATCCAAAATTATGGTTTGGATTCCATATCTGATTTATTATTCATATTTAACCTTAATAATTAAGGTAAAATAATTAACTTAATAATCAGTACTAAAATTCATATAATAAAAAATTATTATAATTATTCTAAAATCACTCCATATATTATTTAAATAATATATGATTATATTTTCATGAAATAATTAATAAAAACATTTTTACTATAAATTAATTATTATAAGAATATACTTTATAATAATCAATAATTCTAAAATAAATTTATTTGTAAATATTTATGTAATAAATATATTTTATTTACCACATAAATATATATACACATTATCTTGTACAAATCCTCATCCTTAAAATAAAAAAAAAATTATATGCAAAATTTCTTATTTATTAATATAGAAAATATCGGGTTGTTACAGCAGCGCGGCACCAAGTGCAATAGCCGGCGTTGTAGCGCCAGCTTCATAACCTAGATAATAAATAAATGTTTACATGTTAAGCATGAAGAATATTTGATAAGCAATTAAATGAAGATCTTATAGGAACATTGTTAAGATATGTTAAACCTTAAGTATGCACACTTAGGGTTAAGATTAAGTCAATTACTTATGAATGTAAGAATAACCTAATAGAAAGCCGGAACCAATAATAACAAATCTAATACGTATTTAGATTGAGAAGAAGGGTAAGATTCTTTAGGAACCATCTATATTATTATTCATGACCTAATGTACTATGTGATGTTATTATCTAATGTAGAGACCTTAAAGACGTAAAGTGCACATGTTATATCTATAAGCAGACGCTAAATGCAAGTACTCTAACCCTTATTCCAGTTCGATCTGGACAAGTCTTTGTGATTCATGTATTCTTCGCATGAGTTAGTATTTGAGGAAGTCAAAGCCAATCCTTTCGGCAAGACGTATGTTATGTTATTCTATCAAGTGTTGATAAGGATTTACCAAACTAATATTGCTGTGGTTTTCAAAAGTAGATTGTGTATGCTCAAATTGTTTTGTCGTTAAACGACAGGCACGTGAGGTTGCCACAACTTAAATGTATATATACACATTTAATGAATGTAGTGTTGATCAAAATAGAGTACTATAGGCTGATCACCTAGACGTGCTCTTAAGTTATGTCGGACTTACAGACTTAGTGTCGGGATGTCCTTTTCCAAGTACTTATGAAATGCTTACGGTCTTGAACCGGAATTGATGTTTTACTGAATATTGTTGTGGTAAAACGTTTTGAATGAAATGAAGTGCTATTTTGAATTATAGATAGTACTTTGTAACTATTGTTCAGTTATCGAAGATATACAATTCCTATGTTTAAAGCATGCTATTTTCCTAGAATTGTTGTACTTGCTGAGCTAGTTAGGCTCATTCTTGCTTGAACCATATGAATGCAGCTAAGACCGAACGGACAGATGGATCCTGCAAGGATAAAGGGAAGGCAAAGGCGAACCCGTAGATTTCATATGTAATAGTATAGTTTTTGTAAGGGATAATATTGATATTATGACAAAGACAATGTATTGGTTGTAAAGAACCTGGGGAATTTAATATTCTTTTGAGGTATTTCAATTGAATGTTTATGTGAACTGTAGCACCGTGTAGCACCATCTGTCGGGTTGGAAGATACCCGGATTTGGGGGCGTCACAGGTTGGTGTCAAAGCATTAGGTTATAAAACTTAAGGGGAGGAAATAAAACCTTAAGTCATAACCTTAAGAAAAGTCAAAGAATAAAATATGGAAGTTAACCTTATAAAAATGCATTATATATGTTATGTGTTTGTATTATTCTACTAACGTGTACTAATCAAACTTTTGTGTTGTTGTAGATGTCAGGAGAAAATAGAGACGTACAGGTAGTCAGTGAAGAATCGGTTAATCAGGTAGAGATTATACCGAGTCCCATAGCGGCAGATCCCAAGATTGTGGTGGTTGAGTCTGGAGACTCAGAAAGTTTAGATTTCATGTCAGTATTTGATGGCATGATAGAAAAAGAAGTGGAAACAGTGTCCTTCGACCCAGTAGCTATAGCAGTGGAGACGGCTCCGGGGGAGTCAATGATGTCATTATTCATGTCAGTAATAGATAGGAACATCCACTACTGCCAGGAGGTTAAGGAGCTGAAGGCAGAGCTCCAATTTGTTATAGAGGATAAGACGGACGTGGAGTCCTTGTGGGAGCAGGAACATGATGAAAGGGTTTTAGCCAAGGACAAGGTCAATGGGTTGAAACGGGAGGTCCTTGAGCTCAAGGATGAGCTAAAGACCAAGAAGCAGAAGATAGGGAGAATGTCCTATATCCATAGGAATTCTCATGAGGATTTCCAGTTGCAGGTAGTTGGTTATCCCGTAGAGACAGGGCAGACGCGGTATACTATCAGCCGTGATATTATTGCCAGTCTTGCTAAGGCGGTTTTTGAAAATACTTTAAGGAAAATGTAATCTAGTGTGACTAGAATAGTTAGATATGTACATATTTTTGTATCTAGTAGCGACGTAAAACCCTCTTTTGTATAATCAAGGGTAGTCTTTTGTAAATCCCAATTTTTGGAAAGCAATGGCGGAAAGTAATGTATTGGCTTAGGGTCGTGTTATGTAATCGATGTAGTATTATACTACAATGAATTAATATAAGTTTCTTTTTCTGAAAAATGTCGAGTAACGAATGTTTAAGTTATTGTTTAACATTGAATAATAACTAACTGACAGGGAATGAATAATAACGAAATATGTGTTTATTGTAACAGCAAAATGCCGCCAAGAAGAGTACCACCTTTACCAAGGTGCAAACACGAATCAACCGGAAGGAGGTCCGGTTAACCCCATGCAAGAATTTTTAAACCTTTTAACAGCAGGGTTTAATCAAACTGGGGCTAATATCCCCGTAAATCCTGGTGTAGTACGAGCTACTACATTCAAGGACTTTAAGAGTGTGGGTCCGCTAGAGTTCAAAGGAACTACGGACCCTATCGAAGCCCAAACATGGGTGAGGGAGATCGAGAAGGCATTTGTGATAGAAAATGTTGACGAGGCCCAAAAGGTTGCCTTTGCAACCTATATGATGAAGGGAGAAGCCAACTTTTGATGGGAGGCCAATCAGGCGAGGGCTGGAATAGATGTTATAACGTGGGTGAGGTTCAAGGAAATATTTTACGAGAACTATTTTCCCACGAGCATTCAGGGAAGGATGGAGATGCGGTTTTTAGATTTGAAACAAGGGGACATGACGGTTCCCCAGTACGCCGCCAAGTTTAATGAACTGGCAAGGTTCGCTCCACACCAAGTGGATATCTAGGTGAGAAAAGCTCGACGGTTCGAGCAGGGCTTGAAACCCTGGCTCTATAACAATATCTTTGTGTTCCAAAGTACTTCCTTTGGAATTGTTTTAGAGAAGGCAATAATTTCCGAAGGTGGTAGCGAGTCGTTGAGCCAATACCACAAGGACAAGAAAATTAAGGGGAAGGTGGATGGGGGAATAAAGGGTGAAGGTGCCAACTGGAGTGGCGAAGGGTATAAGAGGAAGGTGAGTAGCTCGGGGAATCCCGTAGTGAAACTAGGGGACCTGAAAAGGAGGATGAAGGCCTGCAAGACCTGCGGGAAGACTCATTTAGGAGTCTGTCTCAAAGGTAAGGCCATGTGTTATAACTGCGGACAGGAGGGGCATATTGCGCCAAACTGTCCAAGCCCGAAGAAGAACCATGGATGCTTTGTATGTGGGTTAACTGACCACATGGAAAAGATGTGAGACCCCAGATTTTATGAATAAAGATTTAATTTTCTCGAAATATTTTTTTTGAATATTATGGTGTGGATTTGAGATAGTGTTATAGTTGTGGGTAGTATTTATAAATTTTGAAATGTATGAAAGTTGTTGTATAATATTCAATTGGTCGGGAAATATTCTTTTTGTCGAGAAATATCCGTACGACGGTACAATCATTGGTGGACCCCACAACGGAATTATTGTCGGAGTGAGAAAACGACAAAAATATTTATAAAAATAACGGCGGAAGTTTTACCGTTAATACTATTGAACTACTCGGTAGTAAAAGTACAGTAATACGCGTGGTTGCAAAGTAGCACACGGTATTGATTATTGATTCTTACGTGATAAGTCACTCAGTTTTGTTTTATTGGTATTATTAATGTAATAAAACAGAAAAACTTTTTATATAAAACATAATACTTTTATAAAGTTATTCTATAAATAGAATATATTATATTCTATTATGTATAGTGTTGCATAGTGTCTGCATGGTGTTTTTCATAGTAAAATCTTTTTATATAAAATAGAATACTTTTATAAAGTTATCTATTTTATTAGACAATAATTAGAATATATTATATTTTATTATGCATAGTGTTTGCATAGTGTCTGCATAGTGTTTGCATAGTAAAATCTTTTATAAAGTTATTCGTTTTATTAGATTATAAATAGAATATATTATATTTTATTTAAAAGATTTTGCTTTAAATATGGATCGTCAGATTAAAGTAAATCAATCTGGACCGTTCATGAGTTAGTTACTATGTAGTCCATTCTTCTAAAAATAGAAGCTCATTCATTCATTATTTCTTACGAATTCACTGAAACTCTAGAGAGAGAAACTATAGAGAGAAAGAAGAAAAGTGTTCTACTACTTTACTACTTCTATATCCAGTACTCTTCTTTCTAAGGCAGGGGATATTATTTGTTGTACTCGTAAGGGGTATTCTTTCTTTCTTATTCATGAAGAGAACTTCTATTATTCCATTCTTATTATTCTGTTGGAATAACTTGTCTATGCAAAGTATTGCAAACATGGTGAAATTCTTCTAATATTCCGTTCTTTATTATTCTGTCGGAATATCCTTTCTGTGCGTTTACGCTGGACCTGGTTCCATTATTTATTATTCTGTCGGAATATCCTGTCTAAGCGCGTTCTGTGGGACTGGTTCCATTATTTTATTATTCATTGGGAATAACTCCGTATGCGTGTTGTCTATCGCACGCATGGTGAATTCTTCTATTATTCCATTCTTTATTATTCTGTTGGAATAAACTGTCTATGTGGATTACCACATGCATGGTGAATGATCCTTTGTATTCATTCCATATTAAATTGTGAAAATGATCTGTATACGTGGAATTACCGCATGGCGGGTGAAGATCCATTTGCAGTTTCATATATTCAATTGTACTCAGTTGGTTAAAGTTTTGACTTCTATACTCCATGAAATTAGTGGAATATCCTTGATATTTGCGCTTCATCCAGTATCTTTTCATGGAAATATTTTTCTGAGCATTCTTGAATTTTACTCTACAAAGCAGTATAATGTTGACAATTTGGACGTTGTTGGTTCCTGGATAAATTAATTCTTGAACTTGTTTTATTGAATTATTATGGCATTGTCATCATCCTCATGTTTTTATTATGTTGAAAGTCATCTGTGGACTGTAGTGGATAGATGGACTTGGTATGATTATGACTAGGGATTATTCGGTATAATCATGACCGTAATGTTACAAATGATGTGGAAAAAGTCCTCATTGGCCGTAGTGCATTGATGGACAGTTTTTGGTATGATTATGGCTATGGATTCTCTTCGGCCAAGGGTGCAAAGATGAATTGTTTTATGGCATGATCAGGACCGTTGATGAAAACATGATTATCTTTGGCCCATAGTGCATGGATAATTCGTGGTTGTGATACTAAAGAATATCCTTGGCCTGTAGTGCAGGGATGATTTGATGATGTGGATTATTTATTAAGCTTAGTCTCAATGATAAAAGTCATGAAAAACCTTTTAAATCATAGAAGATAGTAGATTTTATTCTCTACTTGACTCTTTTAATGGATTGCTTGTTCTGCATAGATTAAACTTGATGTTTGTTATATTGTATCGTTTTAACTTTGTTTAAGGCTAATGATAATTTATTCTCGCATTATCTTAGTCATAATATTTCTTCTTGGACTAGTTGAGCTCACCCTTTCTTTCCTTTGTTCTCTTGTGAAATGAGAATATATATTTGGGACGCAGTCTGGGGAGCGGAGTGATGGACCAGATGATAGTATTAGTAGTCCTCACTATTCTGTTAAATAGTGTGACAATAAATATATTGAGGACTTATTTTGAGTTTTAATGCTGTCTAGAAGACAATGTTTGTATTAAAACTCACAGTTCATGTTGTATATTTAAGATTGTATTTGAATTTTGTACCATGTATTTGGCGACTCAAGATGGGTGATGTATACCTATTTTGGGGGCGTCACAAAAGAACTGCCCAAAGAAGGGGACGGACGGGAATAAGGGCGCCAATAGTGGTAAGTTAATTATTGGGGGTCCAATGCAGCCGGGTAGGCCGATGGCCCGTACCTTTAATATGACCATCCAAGATGCAATGGCCTCGGGGGAAGTATTCACAGGTATTATTCCGATCAACGACTTAAATCCATACGTGTTGTTTGACTCGGGTGCTACTTGTTCGTTTATCGCATGTGATTTTGCTAGACGACTAGGATTACTTCCCGAAAAGTTGCCGATACCTTTGAATATTAAGGTAGCAAACGAAGAGATAATTCCTGTTGAAGATATTCATAGGAGTTATTTCGTAGACATTCGAGGTTGTAAATTGTCGGTAGATCTGATACCGATAAAGTTAGGAGAATTCGACGTAATTCTCGGAATGGATTGGTTGATAAATAATGGGGCAATTATAGATTGTCAAAAGAAATGCGTAAATATTAAAACATCAATTCAATCTCATGTAATATTTTACGGGAATAAATCGTCGGGACGTTCGTGTTGTCTTACCATGACACAAACTAGAAAATTATTGAGGAAGGGGTGTGTAGGTTATTTGTGTCATGTGGTTGATACCCAGAGAGTGGGAGCGACCATGGAACAAATACCTATAGTGAGTGAGTTCATGGACGTATTTTCGAGTGAGTTGCCGGGTCTTCCGTCGGATAGGGAGACCGAGTTTGTAATAGACATTGTGCCAGGAGCGGCACCAGTTTCCAAGGCACCGTATTGTATGGCGCCAGTGGAGATGAAGGAGTTGATGATACAGTTGGAAGAATTATTGGACTGGAAGTACATTCAACCAAGTGTTTCGCCATGGGGAGCACTGGTATTGTTTGTCAAGAAGAAGGACGGATTGTTGAGACTTTGTATCGACTACCGAGAGTTGAACAAGTTAACGATAAAGAATAAGTATCCATTGCCCAGGATCGATGATCTTTTTGATCAGTTGAAAGGGGCAAAATATTTTTCCAAAATAGATCTAAGGACGGGGTATCATCAGCTGAAGGTTAGGAATGAAGACGTGCCAAAGACAGCATTCAAAACTCGTTATGGTCATTACGAGTTTCTGGTGATGTCATTTGGGTTAACTAATGCACCTGCTGCATTTATAGATATGATGAACAGAGTGTTCAAATAATATTTGGACAAGTTCATCGTGGTGTTTATTGATGATATTCTAGTCTACTCTAAGACGCCAGAAGATCATGCTGAACACCTAAGAATAGTATTAGAGACATTAAGAAAGGAGAAGTTATATGCGAAGTTCACTAAATGTGAATTTTGGTTAGAGAGGGTACAGTTTTTAGGTCATGTCATTGAC
The DNA here is from genome assembly GCA_020205605.1 of Panax ginseng. Lineage (NCBI taxonomy): Eukaryota > Viridiplantae > Streptophyta > Magnoliopsida > Apiales > Araliaceae > Panax > Panax ginseng. Next base: position 52,456,699 of record CM035145.1, read on the forward strand.
CATGAGGGGATTTCAGTAGATCCAGCGAAGGTGGAAGCCGTGATGAATTGGGAACAACCAAAAACGTCGACCGAGGTACGTACGAAGTTTCTTAGGGTTAGCGGGTTACTATCGGAGGTTCATTCAGGACTTTTCGAAGATAGCTACTCTGCTGACTAACTTGACGAGGAAGACGGTGAAGTACGTATGGACTGAGAAATGCGAAGATAGTTTTCAAGAACTGAAGAAGAAGTTGAGTGAAGCGCCTATTTTATCATTGCTCGATGACACAAGAAATTTCATGGTTTATAGCGATGCTTCGCATAGAGGACTTGGTTGCGTGCTCATGCAGCATGGCAAGGTCATTGCGTATGCATCTAGGCAGTTGAAGGATTATGAGAAAGTTTACCCTACTCATGATCTAGAACTAGCTGCGGTGGTGTTTGCCTTAAAGATATGGTGACATTATCTTTATGGGGAAATGTGTGAGATATACACGGACCACAAGAGTCTAAAATATATCTTCACACAAAAGGAGTTGAATATGAGATAGAGGAGGTGGCTGGAGTTGATAAAGGATTACTACTGTGAAATCCTGTATCACCCTGGAAAAGCCAACGTAGTGGCCGACGCCTTGAGTAGAAAGGGTCGGGAGAAGTTGTCTATGTTAACAGCTAAAATTGAGTTAATAACAGAGATGTCTAGGATGGAGTTAGAGGTGAAGTTGTCAATTGAGGCGGATCAGAGATTGTTTGTGATGGAGATTCAGTCTAGCATCGTAGAGAGAGTCAAGGAGGTGCAGCTCAAAACCAATGAGTGTGACCAGATGAAGAAGCGATTGACCAATGAAAAAGATATTAAGTTTAGTCTTGATAATGAGGGATTATTAAGATTTGAAGGAAGAATTTGGGTTCTGAATGACACGAAATTAAAGGAGCAAGTTTTACAAGAGGCTCATAGTTCGAGATACTCGATTCATCCTGGTAGTACTAAGATGTATCAAGACCTTAGACAGAGTTTTTGGTGGCCGAATATGAAGAGAGAAATTTCCGAGTATGTGAGTAGGTGCTTGACTTGTCAAAGAATTAAAGCCGAACATCAACGACCAAGTGGCTTGTTACAGTCATTGGAGATTCCGGAGTGGAAGTGGGAGCATATCACGATGGACTTTGTGGTGGGACTTCCGACTACTCAGAAGGGATATGATGCGATTTGGGTAATAGTGGACCGGTTGACGAAGTCGGCTCACTTTTTGCCAATTCGAGTTAAGTATAACCTAGATTAGTTAGCTACACTCTATGTCAAGGAAATTATTTCCAGACATGGAGCAGCAGTTTTGATTATGTCAGATCGTGACCCACGATTCATATCAAACTTTTGGAGAAGTCTTCAAGATCAGTTGGGGACGCAGTTGAAGTTGAGTACGACATATCATCCACAAACCGATGGAAAGAGTGAGAGAACAATTCAGACGTTAGAAGATATGTTGAGATCTTGCGTCATGGATTTCAAGGGTAGTTGGGATGATCATTTACCATTAGTAGAATTTGCATATAACAACAGTTATCATGCAAGCATAGGTATGCCGCCGTATGAAGCTTTGTATGGAAGAAAATGCAAAACACCGTTGTATTGGGATGAAGTGGGAGAACACCGAATGCTAAGACCAGAATTGGTGCAGTAAACAGCATAAGTGGTAAAGTTGATTCGAATGCGTCTCGTAGTAGCTCAAGACAGACAGAAGAAATACGCAGACTTACATCGAGATAATAGAGAGTTTGAGGTAGGCTCGTACGTATTTCTAAAGGTATCTCCCTGGAAAGGAAAGATACGCTTTGGAAAGAAGGGAAAACTAAGCCCAAGGTTTATAGGACCTTTTGAGTTATTAGAACGAGTAGGTGAGGTAGCTTATAGGGTAGCATTACCTCCAGATCTAGAGCGAATACTTAATGTATTTCACGTTTCAGTGCTACGTCCTTACAAACAGGATTACAAGCACGTGATAGAATTTGAGCCTATTCAAATCGAGAAGGATTTAACATATGAAGAGATGTCGATTCTGTTGGGAGAATGCATATTATGATTTGATGTTTTAATGTATATGTTCATGATTATTTGTAAGGTCCTTTAATGAATATATGTACAAGGACTTAGTGATAGATCAAAATTGTTAGGTTGATCTAAGCTTTCAACGTGTATCATTTTGTTAAAGAATGTATAGATAGAAAAATCAAAACTGTTAGGTTGATCTTAAGATGTAATAGATTAGTCTTGAAGAAATCATAGTGCATCAACTTGATCAACATTGCAGAAGTCAAGGCAGAAAACGTAGAGCCTGAAGATTGTAGTGTGCCTACCTTGAAAGAGACTCTTCGGATTTCATAGAGTGGTCCCAACGATTGTCGAGCTAACTCCATGATCGTAGTGTGCTGAAGGAAACATGAAGTTTACAAGTCAACGATAGTAGTGTGCTCTCGGGAACGTAGAGTCAACAACACGAGCAAGAGAAGATCGTAGTGTACGAAGGTCTTAAAGGGAAATCGTAGTGCTCTCAACTGATAGCATCGTAGTGTGCAAAGATGTAAAAGACACTACGATCTAAATTGTAGAACACCACAATCCAAATCGTAGAGCATCATCTGTCTCATGTCAAAAAACGTCGAGCCTCATGATCTGTGTTTTCAACAAATAAGGAATGGATCCCAGATGCTGCAGTGCTCATCAGTCCCAGATTATATGAAATATCCTTAGTATGCAACAAAGAAGCGTATTGAAGAAGCTAAGGATAGTACTATGGGTAAGAGGGACAAAACACCTTTTCAGGTGGTAGGTTAGAAAGTAGCTTGCAGTGTTAGTGGGCCAGAATACAGAATTCAGAAGATGTGCAGAAATGTCTCCATCACAGTACAGAAAGTTCAAATGCATTTAATGTCACAACGGATGGATCCAACGGATAGTTTTCAACATCAAATATATATAGATCAGATAGATGAGAGAAAAAAAAACAAGCATTAATCAAATAACGTGAACATCTCTCTCAAGCTCAACTCTACAATCTGAGATATTGCAAAGCTTGTTCAAATTACTCGGTTCTTAATGAAAGGCTTGCTTACACAAAGAATTCGAGTAGCAACCATCAAGAACTCAAAGAACTATCAATCAATGAAGAAGTATACCAAGTCTGCTTTGGACTTGAAGAGTTTTTGTAGTGAATCGTAAGAAAGCCAAGTCTGCTGGACTTGAAGAGTTCAAGAGTGAACTAGAGAAGTTCCTAGACTGTTGGTCTAGAAGGAATCTATGTGATTCGGAAGATTGTAAAAGACATCCTTAGTGGATATCCTACTCGTTTAGTAGAAGAGTGGACTAGGAGCTTTGAGTGCTCTGAACCACTTAAAAACAACTGTGTCATTTACATTCATGCTATAACTATTATAACTGCTATATCTGCTATAACTGCCTTACTCGCTCCATAACTCCATTGCTTGGTAAAGAAGATTAAAACAAATACTAATTCAAAGAAAGTTTTAATCATTATCTAAGAACAAGTTAAAATGAAAAGATTTTCAAATATCTATTCAACCCCCCCTTCTAGATAACTTGTGCCTACTAGGAACTAACAATTGGTATCGAGGAAAGGTGTTCTATTTTACGACTTACACGCTTTAGTAGATCCAAATGGCACTCGTTCAAGCTTAATCCAGACCAGGGGAGGCAAAGAAGCCACCAATGTGCAACAAGGATAAATTTGCTAACTAGAAAGTCAGGATGCAAGCTTACATGGACTCAATAGATGAAGATCTATTTGAGACTGTTCTTAATGGGCCCTATATACCAACAAAGCTTGCACCAACCATTGACGATCCAAACAAAGTACAAATCAAAGTGAAAGAGGAATGGACAGACACAGAGAAGAGAGCTGTCCAACTTGATAAAAGGGCAAAGAACATCCTGTTTCAATCCTTAGAGGACAATCTGTTTGAAAATGTTGTAAATAGCAAAACAGCTAAGGAAGTTTGGGAAGCACTGCTGATTATGCACGAAGGAACTGAAGAAGTCAGAGAGAACAAGCAGTCTCTCCTAACACAGCAGTATGAAATGTTCGCTCATGTGTAGGGAGAAAATGTGACTACAACTTATGAAAGATTCAACGTTCTGCTCAACTCTCTACGAGCGTATGGGAAGATCTATACTAACAAGGATATAACCATAAAGTTCATGAGAGCCCTACCGAGCAGGTGGGATGCAAAGACCACAGCAATAAGAGAATCAAAGAATCTTAATGAGATGACAAAGAAACAATCGATATAAATCTCGACGCATTTAACCGGAGTCGACCCAACGCGCCGAAACCTTATCAGAAGGAAGAAGAAAGGATAAGGGTGTTGCTCTCAAGGCAAATGAAAGTGCATCAAAAGTCATCACCGAGATTGACTCTGATGATGATGAAGACGATGACGATGACTTTGCTATGCTGGTAAAGAGACTAAGAAGGTTCATGCGACAAGGCAGAACCGGCAAGCCAAAGAAAGTCAGCAACTACGTCAGCCAGGAACAAATGAATGATTTATGCTACAACTGCAAGAAACCTGGTCATTTCATTGCCAACTGCAACAAGCCTATCAAAGAAGAGCTAAAGAAGAAATCTCATGCAAAGAAAGAATACAAAGGAACCAAGAGACCTCAGAAAAGAGACAAAGGCCTAGTTGCCGGAGGATCGTGGAGTGATTTGGATAATGACTCAAATGCAGACTCCGGAGATGAGGAAGAACCACATATAGCCAATCTGTGCTTAATGGCCAAACATGCAAAGGACAAACAAAGCCTAAACATACATGATGAAAGTATCGATGAGGTATTTTTATTTCAATTCTCCTGATGTAGATATAAGTGACTTAAGAACCGCTTTGCATGGCATAACCACTGACCTACATCAATACATGAAGTGGTTCAGAGTCTTGTCTAAAGATCATTCACTTCTTCAAGAGGAGAAGAAGAAAGTTCAAGAAGAGCTTGAAAAAATTTCTTCTAAGTACTAATCTTCTCTCCAATCTTGAAGCTGAGAATGAAACTTTAAAACAGACAAACACACACCATGCACAAAGAGAGTCTAAGCTAACCTCTAAAATTGAGGATCTAGAGAAGACTATCTCTGCATGGAACAGATCCTCATCATCCATGGACTGCCTGCTCTCTAGTCAGAGAAGCACATTCGACAGAACAGGCTTAGGCTTTGGGGAATCCATCTCAGAGCTAAGTGTGGAAAAGACAATGGAAACTAGCACTAGTAATATCTCAAGTTTTAGTAGAGGCATTGCTTTTGTGAAATCCTCACAGTTGGAGGAACCAGTTCAACCTTGTTTTACTATCTCTAGTTATACTCAGAGAAGTAAAGGATCCCACGCTGGTCTGGGTTTCATCGAGGAAAAGAGTAACCCAACCTCTACTTACCAACCTCGAAGAATCGTAGAGTCAAACAAAATCAACTCTACGAATCAACTGGGAAGGTATAGTAGAGGTAAGGCACACTCATCACTATTTATGAAACCTAAGGACACGTGGAAGAAAGAGAATCAGTTTAACAGAAGGTTAACTAAGGAACCACACAAGTCCAAGTGGAAGATGAATCACCACACACACACACAGGCATGCATTATAATAGATGCTTCATATGCAATAAATATGGTCATAGGGCTACAAAGTGTTATTATAATTCCATGCATGTGAGACCCAAGATTAGAAAAATTTGGGTCCCCAAAGGCACTAACAAAGAAGGACCCATGCAAATATGGGTACCAAAATGAAGGTTCAAATGTTTTGACAGGAAAAGAACTCCACGACCTCAACATGGTATCTGGACAGTGGTTGCTCGAGGCATATGATAGGGAACAAAGATCTACTATCCAACTATGTAGAAAAGGAGGTTCCCTCAGTCATCTTTGGAGATAACTACCGGGCAAGACAAGAGGATATGGCTCTACTTTGGCAATGGTGCAAAGATCTTTCAACAAAGTAGCTTATGTGGAAGGACTCCAACACAACCTTCTAAGTATCAGCCAACTCTGCGATAAGGGTCACCAAGTAACATTTCTCAACAACCAATGTCTAGTCAGAGATTTGAAGACATTTGCCATAAAGCTGACCGGAACAAGAAAAGGAAATGTCTACACAGTAGATCTTGGTCAACTAAGCTTTGATGAGACAATATGTTTCCTGGCAAAAGCATCTGAGAAAATGAGCTGGCTATGGCATAGAAGGCTGTCTCACTTAAACTTCAAAAACATGTCCAAACTGGCATCAAAAGATCTCATAGCTGGCCTACCCAAGTTCAACTTTGTGAAGGAAAGGCCATGCAACGCCTGCCAGCTTGGAAAGCAAACCAAAAGCTCATTCAAGAGCAAGACTGCCAACTCCATTGACAAACCCTTGAAGCTGCTCCACATAGATCTTTTTGGACCAATCCCAACAGCTAGTCTCGGAGGCAAAAGATACTCTCTAGTCATAGTCGACGACTTCACCAGATTCACATGGGTATTCTTCCTAACTTCAAAGGATGAAACGAGCTCCGAAATAATCAAGATGTTCAGACTGGTGATGAATGAGAAAGGAGAGAAAATCAAGGCAATAAGGAGTGATCATGGAAGAGAATTTGATTTCTCAGAAATAGAAAAGTTACGCTTTCGAACAATGGCATCGATCCATAACTTCTCGACTCCACGAACTCCTCAACAAAATGGAGTTCTTTGAAGAAAGAACAGAACTCGATAGAGAAATTTGGAAGGACCCTACTAGCAGCTGAAATCTCCACGAATACTTACAAGCGTAAGTCATCAACATTGCATGCTACACACGATGTAACAGATCATTAATTCACTCTACGATCAAGAGGACACCCTACGACGCGTGGAAAGGAAGGAAGCCAAGTGTCAGTCACTATTTCCATGTCTTTGGCTGTGCATGCTATATTCTCAACAATGGAAAGCAGAGATTGGACAAAATTCCACCCCAAGTCGACGAAGGGATCTTTCTTGGATATGCCACAGATAGCAAAGCTTACAGGGTGTTCAACAAGAAGACACTGAATGTCGAAGTCTCAATACGCATCATCTTTCTTTGAAATTGACATGCATAAAGCAAATTGCCTCTAGACACTACGACCGATAGTGCAGATACTACGAATGCAATCGTCGAGCTCAACACTACGATTGTAGTACCAGATAGTGAAATCATAGAGCATGATAATGAAATCGTAGAGAGGTCCATCCAAGACAACGAGCCTCCACTCCAAGAAGAAGAGATAGACCTTGAAGACCTAAGACAAGAAGGGATCAGGACAGATGTCCCAATAGGGAACAGATGGGCAAGGGATCATACTCAGGATCTAATCATTGGAGATCCAAGTGCAAGAGTTAAAACAAGAGCTGCTACTCAGAATGAATGCTTCTATCTAAGCTTCCAGTCACAGATAGAGCCAAAGAAGATAGAGGATGCTATGGAAGACTCTAGTTGGATAGAAGCCATGGAGGAAGAACTCAACCAATTTGAACGAAGCAAAGTGTGGAGATTGGTACCAAGACCAAAGAGGCATCCTGTCATAGGAACCAAGTGGGTCTTCAGGAATAAAATGGATGAAGATGGGGTCATCATCAGAAACAAGGCAAGATTAGTGGAAAAGGGTTATTCTCAAGAAGAAGGCATTGACTATGATGAGACATTTGCACCTGTTGCCGGACTAGAAGCCATCAGAATCTTTCTTGCCTTTGTTGCCCACATGAAGTTCAAAGTCTTCCAGATGGATGTCAAGAGTGCATTTCTAAATGGAGAGCTTCAAGAAGAAGTCTACGTAGAACAACCTCCAGGTTTCATCAATCCATCTCTTTCCAATTATGTTTATAGATTAGACAAAGCTTTATATGGTCTTAAACAAGCACCTAGAGCATGGTATGAAACACTGACTAACTTCTTAATAGAAAATGGGTTCACTAGAGGTAGAGTAGATACCACACTATTTCTTAGAAAGCATAAAGACAAAGTCTTACTAGTTCAAATATATGTTGATGATATCATTTTTGGTTCTACTGACGAAAAGTTATGTAAGAGATTCTCTAAGCTAATGCAGAGCAAGTTTGAAATGAGCATGATGGGTGAGCTGAATTTCTTCCTTGGACTGCAAGTGAAGCTGACTGATGAAGGAATATTCATCAACCAAGCCAAATACATCAAAGACTTACTAAAGAAGTATGGCATGGAATCAGCCTCTCCCATGAAAACACCAATTGCTCCTGCAACCAAGCTTGACAAGGATGAGAAAGGTAAAAGTATTGATATCACTCAATATAGAGGTATGATTGGGTCTCTTTTATACCTAATTGCCAGTAGACCAGATAAAATGTTTGTAACATGCATATGTGCTAGATTTTAGGCTAACCCTAAAGAGTCACATTTGTCTACTGTAAAGAGGATCTTCAGGTACCTCAAGGGTATGCCCTACTTGGGGCTATGGTATCCCAAGGAATCCTCATTTGAACTGATAGGATACACAGATGCTGATTTTGCAGGATGCAAAATAGACTGAAAAAGTACCAGTGGCACCTGTCAACTTCTTGGAAACCGACTTGTGTCCTGGTTTAGCAAAAAGAAAAACTCAGTGTCTACTTCAACTGCAGAAGCTAAATATATTGCTGCTAGTAGCTGCTGTGCTCAGATCCTATGGATGAGAAATCAGCTAGCTGACTATGGGTTCGATTTCAAATCTATTCCCATACACTGTGATAACACAAATGCCATAGCAATAACTCATAATCCTGTCATGCATTCTAGGACCAAGCATATAGAAATAAGGTATCACTTCATTAGGGATCATGTGCAAAATGGAACTATATTTTTACAATATATCCCTACTAAAAATCAACTTGCTGATGTTTTTACAAAACCACTAGATGAATCCAGATTTAACAAGTTAATAAGTGAGCTAGGCATGCTAAACCTTCAACCATGAAATGTATGCTCTAGATTGTGCTAACCATGACAGATATAAAGGTTGTACTCAAAATCGTAGACATGATCAAGGGAAGTTCACGATCGTAGAGCCGAACAGACAACTACCTCAATGATCGTAGCAAAGACTCAATTATCATAGTGCAGACTCGACGATGACCAAAAGCCCTTCCAACAAGCAAAGTGAATCCTATGATGACAAGCTTCATAACAATGCAATCTCTCTAAGAGGTGCCTCAGGGACAAACCTAACCCTTGAAACACCAAGAGGTTGGCCCTTCCTGAGTTATCTTAAAAAGAATGCTTAGTCAAAAACTCATCACAAGGATCCGGACAGACTCGACAATCGTAGGACAGACTCGACGATCGCAGATTAGACTCAACGACTGCCGGACAGACTCGACGATCGCAGGACAGACTCAACGACCAGAAGACTACCTCTACGATCGTAGTCATCCTAAGGACATCTCAGCACTAAAGACTCAAAGGGCAAATCAGTACATTCATGCACAATCAAAATCGTAGAGCCAAGCAAAAGGCGACACCTGTCCCACTAAGTCAAAAAGAGAGAGGGAAGCTACAAGTACAAATTGGAACCGTGTTTTTTGAAATCTGAAGTTCAAAAGATTATCTCTCTCTCTCTCAAAGAAAAACCCTAACTCAAAAGAAAGCTCAGTCGTATTCCACTTCTCAACTATAGAATCATGGTTGCTTCAAATGTAATCTCAGGCTACGGACTCTGTTTCGATGAGTTCAAGGATGCTCCACTAAAATTTCACAAGACCTTAGCACTACTAAAGAAGGCAGGTCTCGAAGAGGCGCTGAGCACCGACACCCTCATCTATCCCAAGCTAGTGAAGGAGTTCTACAAGAATGGAGTGTACGAACACAACACCATCACTACACGAGTAAGAGGAGTTGAAATGAAGCTAAAGGAAGAAAACTTCAATCTGGCCCTAGGTTTCAAGAACGTAGGGCACCCATTTCTAGACAGCATAAGCTTCCAAGAGGGCTTGAAGAAAATGCACCACAAGAAGAATCCCTCTGTGAAAGGCTACAAAAAGAAGGAGTTCCCTCAAAGATACGAATTTTTGGCTGACATTATTGGTCAGATCCTAAAGAAGAACAAAACTGGTCATAAGTCCAAAAGACCAACAGTTTTTTCGATCAGAGACTCGCTTCTTCTCGTAAAACCGTGCCAAGTGTGGCAGAAATGGAAGAAGCTGCTTCAAGAAGAGTGGTTGTTCAAAAGGACAAAGCTAAGACTCAAGAGAGTCCAGAAGTTGTGGCTAAACCCAGCAAAGGAAAAAGAAAGCTGGTCAAGAAGTATATTCTTGAAAATGAAAAAGTGCTGAAAAAGGAAGCCAATAGTATAGCTGCAAAGGTAGAAATTCCCCAAGCAAACGAAGAGGAAAATGCTCCAGCTGAGGGGGAGATCCCTGAAACTCTCATTATTGAGTATACACCAGCTGAGGGGGAGAAGTCCACAGCTCAATAAGATATACCAGCTGAGGGGGAGTTTCTAAACCTCCAAGAAGATGTTCATGCTGAGAGGGAGCCTCATGATATCCCAATGGCTGAAGAAGAGGTCCTTGCTCAAGATGAAATTGAGCCCATGCCAAACCCTCCAGAGACCATTGAGATAATGGAATCTTCAGAAGAAAACGAAGAAAAAAAAGATGATGATGATGATGAGCTTGAAATCACTGGTGTAGGGAAAGATGGATTTAGGAGCTACATGTACACTCAACTGTTCTCCTACCTACCCATGATGGCATACCATCAAGCTCAAATTCTGAACTAATGGGATCACATGTTCTGGAGCTTCAAGGAATATCCAACAATCTCAGTTCTGGCTAATGGATTTCCAGGGAAAGTCATCTGAGGTAAACCTAAGGTATTGTCTATCCCTATTAGTTTTAGAGTTAATCACTTGTTATCATCTTCATTTAGCTATTTCTATGAATTTCCTAAATGGCTGGAAGTAACTCTCAATCCAGTAAATCAGTTTCTAGTTGCAGAATCCCAAAATTCTGTAACTGAAGAACCAAAAGAAGTTAACCTTACCCTACTCCTTCAAATCACCAACTCTACGATTCCAGACTCAAGCCACATCGTAGAATCCAATATTGAAATCGTAGAGTCACCTATCCCATATATCCAAACCCAAGCCCCTCCAGCTGATATACCATCCTCCTCATCACATGACTATTTCAGTCTTGATCTTTCTTTGTACAATTTGCAAGATCAATCTCAACCAAGAACCCCTCCAATGGACAATCCCCAATCAAATGATACTCTCCCAAGCCTGCCTACCAAGCATGACTTGAAAGAAACTTCTGAGCAGATGATCAAGTCTATCGAAGCAAGTCTGGAATCCAACTCTGATCTCCTTAACATCCGACTAAACCAAATGATAAAAGCTGCAAACAAATTCCCTAGTACTATGAACACTGAGCTCACTACGAGGCTAAGGGAAATTATCAAAGAGATTCTGAAGAGTATATCATACAGAGATGAGATCCATTTCCAGGTTGCTGCCAAACAAAGAGACGTTGTGCTTGAAATGCAGAAAAACCAAGATCGTCAACATCAAATTATGCTGGACAATATTCTCAACTTGAAAGCTTCTGTCTATGACTTCTAGAAATCTTATGCCAATCAGGAAAAGCATAATGATATGATTCTGACAGTCCTCCAAAATAAAGAAGCTAGAGCTGAAAAACAGATCAAGGAGAATAGAGAGGACATTGCTCAAACCCAAAGCCAACTGAATGAGCTTGTCCAAGGAGTTAATCGCATGTCTTCAGATAATTGAACCCTTGATGCTGACATAAAGGGGGAGAATAAGAAAGGGAAAGGAAATCAAGGAGGCCAAGGTAGAGGAAGAGGTCATGAAACTCAAGAAAGGGGGAGAAGTCAATTTCATGCTCAGACTCAACGATCTGGTAAGTAGGAAATTGTAACAGCTATTCCTACAGCTATTCCTCTGAGTCGTAAAGAGCCAACTCCCAAGCTCACAAGACGTGAGGAAGTCAAAGCCAATCCTTTCAGCTAGTCATATGCTATGTTATTCTATCAAGTGTTGATAAGGATTTACCAAACTAATATTGTTGTGGTTTTCAAAAGTAGATTGTGTATGCTTAAATTATTTTGTCGTTAAACGACAGGCACGTGAGGTTGCCACAACTTAAACATATACACGTTTAATGAATGTAGTGTTGATCAACATAGAGTACTATAGGCTGATCACCTAGACGTGCTCGTAAGTTATGTCGGACTTACGAACTTTGTGCCGGGATGTCCTTTTCAAAGTACTTATGAAATGCTTACGGTCTTGAACCGGAATTGATGTTTTACTGAATATTGTTGTGGTAAAACGTTTTGAATGAAAAGAAGTGCTATTTTGAATTATCAATAGTACTTCGTAATTATTGTTCAGTTATCGAAGATATACGATTCCTATGTTTCAAGCATGCTATTTTCCTAGAATTGTTGTACTTGCTGAGCTAGTTAGGCTCATTCTTGCTTGAACCATATGAATGCAACTAAGACTAAACGGACCGATGGATCCTGCAAGGATAAAGGGAAGGCAAAGGTGAACCCGTAGATTTCATATGTAATAGTATAGTTATTGTAAGGGATAATATTGATATTATGACAAAGACAATGTATTGGTTGTAAAGAACCTGGGGAATGTAAATATTCTTTTGATATATATATAAGACATATCCGTTCTGTTGAGGTATTTCAATTGAATGTTTATGTGAACTGTAGCACCGTGTAGCACCATCTGTAGGGTTGGAAGATACCCGGATTTGGGGGCGTCACAGGTACATATGTGACGCCCCCAAAATAGGTATACAACACCCATTCTGAGTCGTCAAAATACATGGTACAGAAATAACTACAACTTTATTAATACAACATAAAAACTGTGAGTTTAAATACAAATATTGTCATCTAGACAATATCCACACTCAAATAAGTCCTCATTACAATTATTAATACACTATTCTACAGAATAGTGAGAACTACTAAAACCACTTCTAGAACCATCATTCCACACCCCGACTAGTACTCGCTACATTCTCGCCTCCTGAGAAGAAAAATGGAACAACAAGGAAAAGGGTGAGCTCAAGTAGACCAGTAAAGAACATTATGACTAAGATAACATAGAACAAATTATTGTTAGTCTTCAACAGGGAAAAATCTGATAGAATACAATAGACAACCAGTTTTAAATCAATCCTCGCAGCGGAAATAATAATTCATTAGAAGAGTTAAGTAAAGAATGCAAAATACTATCTTCTATATATGAATTTAAAAGTTCGTCGTCGATATTTTATCCCTGTCACATCAATCAATATATATCTGAAATTAATTATTCATCTTTGCACTACAGGCCAAAGATATTCACCAGTTGGTCATGTTCATCTAAACACCTGTTCATCTTTGCACTGCGGGCCAAAGATATTCATCAGAAATCATTAATCTTTGCACTACAGGCCAAAGATATTCAATTATATCATCATTTAGGACGGAGGATGATGAAAAATATTTTAAATGAAACGAATCCAGTGAAACAAAAGAATAAATATTAAGGATTCGTATTTCAACTATTTCATTTCCAAAAATACCTCATAAATAATCATAGTGGAGTAAAATTCAAGAATGATCAAAACATGGATACAATCAAAGCTATTATCCATAATAGATATTTTGGACAAAAAACGAAAATTTAATTTTTCTGTGAATAGTGCCGTATACGTGAATAGTAACTCCGACACCAAAAGATAGAAATTTCACAAAAAACATCATTATGCTTCGTGAATAGTAACTCGTGAATAGTAACTCATGAATAGTAACTCATGAATAGTAACCCCGACATGAAAAAGTTCCAAATTTGATAAAAAGTTCCAACCAATATTTCAACATAATGATATTGAAGAAATAATATCATTTGAGAAGAAAATAACATCCCTTACCTTAGCTAGAATAGTACTTCTAGTTGGAATACTGGATATAATGCTGAAAGAACTTGCACCGTATAACAATACTCAAAGTACTAAAATACTAACAAAAATACGCTCGATATATAGAGAGAGAAAGAGAGAGAAATCTGTAGTTTCTGGTGTGATTTTCAATTCTAACCTAAGCACCCTATTTATAGGAAAATGCTTAGAACACCAAAGCAGAAAATTTAATATAATATTAATATATTAAAATTAAATTCCTACACCAACCTTAGAAAATCTGAAATTATCCCATTCAACAAACATGTGGAACACACCATAATTAAAAAAACGTTTTTGTTATTTAAAGTATTTTAAACTTCCAAAAATTAATTATTTCGGAACTCCGGAACTTCAATAATTCACAATAAATAGCCCTTTATCAGAAAATTCGAATCTCGCAATTTTTTATAGGAAATTCAATTCTCAACAACTTTGTAGAAGAAATTTTTTCCAAATTCCAAACAGAAATTGACCGAAATCCACAAACGGGCAATTTTACAGGCTATAATCAAATTTCAGTCAAGAAATGGGGTCCACCGACACACAAAACATGTGTTAAACAACTTTTGCAACAAAAATACTCTTCCTCCTCATATACCCATATATCCCACATTCATTGTAAAAATATCATCATTATTATATTATAATAATATAATAAAATATTATTTTATCAAAAAAGATAAAATATCGATTTTCAACAATTGTCACTTTAAAAATTTTCTCCATCTATGTCCACATAAAATCAATATTTTCCTCATCATATAAATCAATAATTAATTATTCACAAATAATATTACTGATTTAAAGATCGGCAACGGTAGCTCCTAAGAAAGAGGGGCTTTCAATAAGAATTCTCTCCTTCTTGGCGCCATGATTAGGTGACCAAACCTCTCTTTAGACGTAACTTACTAGACATTGCCAATAATGTTTTCTAATAATATTATTCGGATAATATGAATTATTGCTTCGATAATGGAAAATACGTGTAGTGACAATTATTGAAACAACAAAGAATATAAAATATCAACGCAAAGAATTATTGAATCAATAAAATAAAAAATCGAATGAAAGAATTCACTCGTAACAATTATTGAGTAGTGCCTTCTTTACGTAATAATCAATAATTGATGCAACATCTGTGTGCTTTCTTGTCAACAACGCCAGACATCGTGTTTTAACCACCGTGTATTCCAACAAAGTGTTAATTCAGAATAACTACGCCAGATTATTTATAAACAACTTATACTTGTCGTTTTCTTCATCCAATCGCTTTTTTTAGTTATGGGGCCCACAAAAAGATCGCTACCGTCGCATTTAATATTCCAATGTGAAGAATATTCCACGACCAAACGAATATTCCCCGACAAAAATGAATATTTTATAACCACCGCTTATTTAAAATATTTATGATTTTACCCATAACTAACCACATTAATCAAATCAACCCTTACTATTTCAAAATAATAAATAGAGGAAAATAAATTTCATTTATTAATAATTTGGGGTCTTACAACATACATGGCTTATTCATTGGATGATGATGATTGATCTCATGATCATTTGTGTAGAGACACTAAAGTAAGTATGTAGGTGCTTATTGGAGAATAAGTTCACTGAACGTGGATCGCTTAGGAATACCTAATGGAGTTTTACTTGTCTGTCAATAGGAATTCCTATAGTGATAGTAATACAAGTGATCCATAGACTTGAGATCATCATAGTATCTTGTGTATGATGATTTATACTTTGACATGTCCCTTAAGACTCTTAGGGTATATCAAAGGGTATAATTGGGCGTAATAAGTTTTACATGGAGATAATGAATGATCAACAAAGAAGCTACCGCTTCTAGTAAAAGAAGATAATGTCATATATGATTCGATAAATGACAACCCAGTAGTCCTTGGCCAAGGCAGAATGAAATTAGAAAGGAGATTCTAATTTGCATTATTTAAAGTTTTGCATTTGAGAATCGACATTCATAGAATTAAACGAAATAAGACTTGATAGTAATTCCATGTCTTATATTTAATTGGGACATTGTATGATGGAAGGATTGAATTGTACAGTAACTATTTACTCAAAGGTTCTTTTATGATTAATGTTGAAATCTAAATTATCTGGAAAGTCGTTGATCGCTAAGGAGGCTTATCCTTATTGTAGAATAAATGTTATCTATTTAAATAAATTAATAGATTAATTTATTTATTTAAATAAGATTTGAATTGTTCTAATTGATTTATTTATAACCTGTTTAATATCGAGTACCTAAATTGTCACACCATAAAAGGAAATATATTTATTTAAGAAGCAAATGACATAATCATAATATTAAGTTAAGTGTATTTAATTTAATTTATGGTGATAAAATAAATTAAATAGCTTAATATTTATTATTTAATATTTTGAAAATATTAAATATAAATTAATAAGAGGAGTCTTATTATTATTACTATTATTATTATTTAATTCCTAAAGGAGTTTGAGAATTAATTAATAAAAGTACTCTCATATATTCCTAATAAGATTAGGAGGTTAAATAATTAAAAGAGTTTAATTAATTATTCCTAATTGGATTAGGAAGCCTAATTAATTAAAGGAGTTTAATTAATTAAAATAAAACTCAATTCTTAACTAGTTTTTTTTATAATTTGGGGTTTCCCAACCGCAGTCGGACTAATCCCCCCAGCCCGAACCAGCCTTTTCTTTGAACCAACTTGCGCTGGCGGTCCATGGCCACCATGAACAGCATGTTGCCTTAACACTTGTTGCTAGCGGGAGTCGAAATGAGGATGTCCGGGTTTACGGCTCATCCCCAGTCGGCCTTGAACCGCTGAGCCAAATGCTGGTGGTTCTTAAATAGTTTAGGAATGTCCCTTACATCTATAAATAAGATGAGTCTTATTATGGGTAGGGGTTACACAAGTTAATGATACTTCCAAAAGTTGGAAGAGTACACATATTCTATAGAGATAGAATTAGGGTTTTGTCAAACACACATCTTCTTGAATACTTGTTCTTCCTTGGTGGATAACCTCTAGAGGCCAAACACTTGGGTGACTAACGTTGATCAAAGGAAGGAATCAAACTCGATAGATTTAAGTTGAACGTGAAAAGAAATTGGAGGTGAACTCGTACCTAAGGAAGCTAGTTTTTACAAGGGTATGAAACTGATCTCCAAATCTTTTCATCTAATTAATAATTGCGCTAAAGGATGATTCGGGTATGTGGTTTGTAAAATTTTAAACTCTGATTTTTTCACGCTTCCGCTCTATGTATGTAATTTGTTACATGTTCATGGATATTACAAACCTAACAGTGGTATCAGTGCCAAACTTTATGAGAGTTATTAATTGTTTTGATTATGTTGATGTAGACACTCGAAATTTTCTGTACTACTGTCACTAACATTGCAGGAGGACTGTAAGACCCCAACTTTTTGAATAAAGATTAAATTTTCTTGAAATATATTTTTGAATATTATGGTGTGGATTTGATATAATGTTATAGTTGTGGATAATATTTACAAATTTTGCAAAGTACGCAAGTTGTTAGATAATATTCGATTAGTCGGGAAATATTCGTTTTAACAGGGAATATTCTTACAACGACACAATCATTGGTGGACCCCCACAACGGAATTATTGTCGGATTGAGAAAACGACAAAAATACTTTATGAAAAAAACGGCGGAAGTTTTACCGTTAACTGTTGAAACACCCGGTGTTAAAAGTCTGATGAATCTGGCGTGGTTGCATAGTAGCACATGGTATTGATTATTGATGCTTACGTGAGAAGTCACTCGGTTATACTCAATTATTACTCTGAGAATTCTTTGCATCATATCTCATATTATTGATTCAATTATTGTCTCAAATTATCATTTGCATAATATTTTATATTATTAAATCAATAATTGAGACGATAAAGTTATTCATATTATTATTTGCACTATTGACAATGTCTAGAAGTTCTGTCAATGAGAGATTTGGTCACCTAATTGTGCGCCAATAAGGAGAAATCCTTATCGGAAAGCCCCCTCTTTCCTGGGAACGACCTGGTTGTTAAATATTGTGAGTTATAATATTATTGATGAATAAGTTGTGTTGATTAAAAATGAATTTTGATAGTTCCATTGTGTTGGGATTATTAGTGTTAGTGGAAATCGACATCTATTCCTATGATAATTGATGTCTAGGGGTTATATTGATAAATCGGGTAATTTATCGGATAAATGAGCAATTAATTGCTACTAATTCACATGCTTATATAACTATTTGTTCACATGTATGTACTATTGAATCACATTATTTACTATTAGGGGAGTTGGTGCAAGATTGATAATACTTGCATAACTAAGTTAAAAATTGAGGTATAGATGGAGGTACTATACTGTAATTCGTATTTTTCACATGATTATACTATTGATTCACATGATTGAAATATTGATTCACATTATTTACTATTAGGGGAGGTGGTGCAAGTTTGATAATACTTGCAGGACTAAATTAAAAATGAAAGAAAAGTTGGAGGTATTGTACTGTAATTTTTTGAGCCCCAAAACGTGCAATTATCGAAACTATATTTTCCTATAAATAAAAGTTCATTCTTCCTTCATTTCTCACCAATTCACAAAAGCTTTAAAGCGATTATTATAGAGAGAAATTATAGAGAGAAAGAAGAAGAGAAGTCTGCTAAATCACTATTCTAGTATCCAGTTTTTCCAAGGTAGGGAGTATATTTTTTCTTTCTTATCCATGAAGAGAACTTTTGTTATTCCATTCGTTATTATTCTATTGGAATAACCTGTATACGTGGGCTACCCTATACTTGGTGAAATTCTTCTTTTATTCCATTCTTTATCATTCTGTTAGAACAACCTGTCTGTGCATTTACGCCGGACATGGTTCCATTATTTATCGTTCTGTTGGAACATCATGTTCTACATGTATTTTACGTGGGACTGGTTCCGTCTTTATTATTACATTGGAATATCCTCGCTCATGCGCTTTTTACGCCGAGGTCGATTCCGTCGTTATTAATTATTACATTTTGAATATCACATGCATCGCGCTTTACGCCTGCACTGATTCCGTTATTTATTATTACGTTGGAATAACACCTGCATGCGATCTATCGCATGCTCGGTGATTTCTTTTGTTATTCCATTCCTTGTTATACTCGGTTGGTTAAAGTTTTGACTTCTATATTCCATGAAATTAGTGGAATATCCTTGATATTTGCGCTTCATCCAAAGATCTTTTCATTGAAATATTCTTACGAGCATTCTTGAATTTTACTCCACAAAGCAATATCATGTTGACAATTTGGACGTTATTGATTCTGGATAAAATAATTCTTGAACTTGTTTTATTGAATTTTTATATCATTGTCATCATCCTCATGTTTATATTTTGTTGAAAGTCATATGTGGCACATGTAGTGCATAGATGGACTTGGTATGATTATGACCGAGAGATTATTGATTGTAATCATAACCGTAACGTTACAAATGATGTGGTAAAAGTCCTCATTGGCCCGTAGTGCATTGATGGACGAGTTGTTGGCATGATCATGACCATTAATGAATCTGAAATATTCTTGGCCCGTAGTGCATGGATAATTGTGGTCGTTATACTAAAGAATATCCTTAGCCGTAGTAATGCGAGGGGTGATTCGGTGATGTGGATTATTTATTGTCGAGTCACACAATGATAAAAGTGTTGAAAAACCTTTTAAATCATAAAAGATAGTAGATTTTATTCTCTACTTGACTCTTTTAATGGATTGCTTGTTCAGCTGCATGATTAAACTTGATGGTTGTTATATTATATCGGTTTAACAACATTTGTTTGACAACGATAATATATTACGCATTATCTTAGTCATAATATTTCCCTCTTTGGGCTAGTTGAGCTCACCCTTTTACTTTCATTGTTCTCTTTCAGAAATGAGAGCGAAAGCGAGGACTAGTCGGGGAGCGGAGTGACGGACGAGATGATAGCATTAGAAGTCCTCACTATTCGGTGAAATAGTGGGAAAATAAATGTAATAATATTGAATTTGAGTTTGTATATTGTCTGAGGCGACAATATTTGTATTAAAACTCACGACTTATGTTTTGTCGTCGTACTTTTGCACTGACATGCGTTATATAATTAAGTTGTATTTGTATTCTGTACCATGTATTTGGCGACTCAGAATAGGTGATGTATACCTGTTTTGGGGGCATCACAGTTGGTATCAAAGCTTAGGGATATGATCTCTAGCTATGATGTGAGACTAGAACTAGGAGGGGAGAGACGGGGAATTCCTTCGCTAGTATGACCTACCTAATTTTTTTGGTATTTAATTGGTTGGTCAGAGTATAGAGATAATATGTTGCATGTTAATTAACCCTTGTTTTCTGGCAGTATTTAAAAATGGCATCCGAGAATATTGAGAATAGCAATGGGGCACAAGAGACCGTTGAGTCTCCACAGATCAACAATCAGAATAATTTGCATCAGGAAGGTAACAATCCTCATGCAAACAACAACACTGACCAAATGATGAACGATGAAATGCTCAGAGGCTTTATGCAATTCATGCAACATCAAGCGAGAGCGGCTCCTGTTCAAAATACAGGTGGAAACACTGGAAAACTCTCAAACGGTCACCGCTAAACAGTTTAAGGAGCTGAGACCACCAGAGTTTATTGGAGAGCCAAAACCACTTAAGGTGGAAGCGTGGATAAAGCAGATCACCAAGATATTTGATGTCTTGGGATGCTCAGGAGTAAAGGTTCCTTCGCCACCTTCATGTGTTGCGTGAAAGAGGCGACATCTTTGGTCAGAACGTCAAACCGACGCACTCAAGATGTCTTGGGAGAAGTTCCAAGAGCTATTCAACGACAAGTACTTTCCCAAAAGTATTTGTCACATGAAAGAGGTGGAGTTTATCAAGTTGGAGCAAAACAATATAACCGTGTCGCAATACGAGGCTAAATTTCTATGAGTTATCCCGGTTTGCATCCCATTTGGTCGATAATGAGGGAGCGAATGACACGAATGTTTTTAAGAGGTTTGAAAGCGGAGATACGTCAATATCTTATTTCTCATAAAGCGTGTTTGTACTCGGATGTTGTAAATAGGGCTCGATTATTGGAGAGCTGTAACGCAGTCAACGCAACCAAGAGAAAGCGGTGGCGAAGATGAAACTACCACCGTATCGGTCATCGAAGCGGTGATAACAAACGTGGAGGGAATCAACATGCCAGAAATGGTAACCACTTCGGTGGTAATCATGGCTAAGACAGTAAAAATGGGCATTTCAAGAAAAGGAGATTCAACAATGATGGAAAGACGTCAGCACCAGTAACCGTGGTTAAGGAAGGAGAACGACCACCTATGATATGCTTTAAATGCGGAGGGGAGGGACATATCAGTCCAAACTACGCGATGCCATCCAAAGCGTGTTATAATTATGGAAGGGAAGGTCACCTAGCCCGATTTTGTCGTTCACCGAAGACAAGTTCAGCTAGGATGGAGGCACCAAAGGCCGTCCCAGAAAAGTCAAAGCCGGTGGTGCAAGGGAGAGCATTTGTTGTGACCTCCCAGAAAGCAAGGAACCCGAACGAGGTCATCACGGGTAAGCTTATCATAAACTCTAGCGAAGTCTATACCTTATTTGATACCGGTTCTACCCATTCTTTTATTTCTCCTACTTGCGCTCAACGATTAAATTTAACTTCGGAGAAATTAGACTTTGACTTATCTGTTGAAACTCCATTGGGAGAAACCTTCATTACATCCACTATTTATAAGTCTTATTTGGTTCAAATTGGTACCCTCACATTACTTGTCAATCTTATTTCATTGAAAATACTTGCATTTGACGTGATTCTAGGGATTTATTGGTTAACTACTCATCATGCAAAAATTGATTGTTTTCGTAAGGTTGTTAGCTTTCATATTCCTAACCAACCTATTATGCGAATTCAAACAACTAAACCATTAAAATTAATCAATGTCATTTCAAGCCATAAAGCTATTCGTTTATTGAAAAACGGATGTCAAGCTTTCTTAGCTCATGTCACGGATCTAAACAAAAATACGTCAATTTTGAATGATATTTATGTTGTTAATAAATTTCCTGAGGTATTCCCCGAAGAACTTCCTGGCCTACCCCGAAAGCGTGAAATTGAATTTTGTATCGACCTTGAACCCGGTACAAAACCCATTTCCAAAGCCCCATATCGAATGGCTCTATTGAACTTCGTGAGTTAAAGACCCGATTCTGAGAATTGTTAGACATTGGTTTCATTCATCCTAATACGTCTCCTTGGGGTGCTCCTGTTCTATTCGTGAAGAAGAAAGATGGGAGTATGCGACTTTGTATTGATTATCGGGAGTTAAATCATGTCACCATCAAAAATAGGTACCCATTGCCACGTATTGATGACCTGTTTGACAAGTTGCAAGGCGCCAAATTCTTTTCAAAGATTGATCTTCGTTCAGGATATCATCAATTGAAGATTAGAACCAATGACATTCCAAAGACGGCTTTCAGAACTCGGTACGTGCATTATGAATTCCTAGTCATGTCCTTTGGATTGACTAATGCTCATGCTGCCTTCATGGATATGATGAACCGAGTATTCAAGGAATATTTGGATCATTTTGTGGTCGTCTTTATTGATGACATCCTCATATATTCCAAAAGCCATGAAGATCATGAGCAACACTTGAGGCTGATACTCCAAAAGCTTCATGAAAACAAGTTATATGCCAAGTTGAAGAAATGCGAGTTCTGGCTTGAGGAATTTACATTCCTTGGGCACGTGATATCAAATCATGGGATATCTGTTGACCCGACAAAGATTGAAGCAATTCAAAGCTGGGAGAAACCTAAATCAGTGACCGAAGTACGTAGCTTTCTCGGCTTAGGTGGTTATTATCGGAGATTCGTAGAAGGGTTTTCTCGAATCGCTACTCCATTAACTGAGCTGACTCAAAAAGATACAAAATTTGGTTGGAGCGTGGAATGTGAGAAGTGTTTTCAAGAACTCAAGAGGAGACTCATTTCAGCACCTATTCTGACAATACCATCCGCTCGGAGGAAATTGTCATCTGATGCTTGGGCAAAGGGTTAGGTTGTGTTCTCATACAACATGGGAAAGTCATAGCCTATGCCTCACGGCAACTCAAAGAATATGAGAGGAATTATCCTACTCATGATCTAGAGTTGGAAGCTGTCGTTTTTGCACTTAAAATTTGGAGGCATTACCTGTATGGGGAGAAAGTGGAGATCTATACGGATCATAAAAGCCTCAAATATTTCTTCACTCAAAAGGAACTCAACATGCGGCAATGACGTTGGCTCGAACTGTTGAAAGATTATGATCATACTATTCAATACCATCCTTGAAAAGCGAACGTAGTAGCTGATGCACTGAGTAGAAGATCATATGCGGGTACGAGTTTAATATTGTCAACGCAAGGGCCCATTTTGTATGACTTGGAAAGGATGGAGTTAGAGATAAAGACTCCAGGGACCCATGTGATGATGGCGAATATACGAGTAGAACCGACTTTAATCGATAAAGTTAAAGCTGCTCAAGCTACAGACCTAGAGCTGATGTGTATGAGGAAGAAAGTACAAGAAGGTACTATGTCGGAAGCAAGAATCGATGAAGAAAGGTCGTTACCCTACGTGAGTCCCCGACGGGGGTTACAACATGAGTCCCCGACGGGGGTTACAACGTATATCTCCGGCGGGAGTAACAACGCATGCTCATCCGTTGACACACAAATTAGCGAAGGTCAAGCAGCCTGGACGTTATTTCAGCCGATAGCGATTAAACCTATCAGAACTCTGGAGTTATTCGAGGTTTTCACCCATTTTCGTATTCCCCAAAGATATATCCCGTGGGTCACAACGCAATGTTCTGGTGATCTACACGATAGCGGATGTCAAGAAACCTTGACAATCTACCCACAGAGTTTCAGCCGTTGATTCACACGTCGACGAAGGTCGAGCATCCCTGAGAACATTTGATGTTGGTAGTAAATCCAACAGGATCTTGACATACTCTGGCGATACTAACTAGAAAAAGTCAATGTTATCAAAGAGGATAGATGATGGAATATGTTATACACATCCTCAAACAGATCAAGCTTTATCCCCACAGATCTCTTACACATAAGAGGCACATCTTTAGGATCAAGTCATAATCAAAAACACAGGGATTTGGTGATAACTCCAACATCAACATCCTAACAGATTCGGATCACACATCAAATCCGGTCATCATTGCCAATCCCCAGTTGAAGCAACAGGGAGCCAGCAATCATCCCCGGCGTGTTGGGCTACAACCCCGTACATACGCATCATACATTTTCATCATGTTGCTATCCATAGTACCATGTTCGTCTTGTTGCGTTTCAAGTGTCTAGGATTCTTTATCCTACCCATGCATCGCCATGCATGAGTATGATAAAGAGGGGCATCTGTAGACACTCAAAATATTATGTACTACTGTCACTAACATTACAAGAGGGGCATATGTAGACACTCAAAATTTTATGTAGTATTGTTACTAACATTACATTCGATTTGCAGTTTATTTGAGGAAAGTGGAATAAATTATTAAGGTGATTAAGTAATGATATTAGTTAAAAATTGTGATTTAATCATTGAGGTGAATAAAGTTATACTTTGTACAGATAGGAAATGATCTTATATGAGATGTGATTATAATGCGAGTATTTGTATCGACGAGTATTTGATTTTGAAAAATTATTTATTGGAGTTATTTTCGTGACAATTTATTATGATCTTAAAATTAAGGATTTGATTTGATTTGAGTTATGCTTTAATTTTGTTAAATTTGTGGATAATTTGAGGTATGTATATCGGTGGGATAATATGATAATGTGATAAATTATTAAGCATATAGGATCTTTTATAAATTTGAGTTGTTGATATTCGAGGTAATTAGATTAATCATTTGGAGTTGATGATCAATTTTGTGGCTATTTTTTTTTTCCTAGTAAAATATTGGAGTTATGTTCTATGAAGTTTCTTTGTGATAGTACAGGGAGACATTGAAATTTATTGGATTAAGGTTTGCAATAAGGGATGATTGATTTATTATATGATTAGATAGTAAGTGATGAAATTCAATTGATTATGAGAGATCTTGAATGGTTGTAGTTGCTTATGCAGATGGTAGAATATGTGACCTTTGAGTTTGATATGGTGATAAAGAGATCTTAGTAGTATATTTTGGTATTATAATATTTGAGAATTAATTTGATTTGAGGTTATGATATTTTGAAACTCTTAAGGACTTAGGAGAGTTGGTGATAAAGAGATATTAGTAGTATATTCTTTGGTGTAATATTATTTGATGAATAGTTCAAATTGAGGATGAGATATTTTGAAGCTCTTGAGGACTTGGGGAAAGTTGGTAATATAGTTTGCATAGTTGTTTTGTTTATCCGATGTCTTTAGAGTTTTGCGTGAATTTATGTAAAATTAAATGAAAATAATTGGTTAAATCTTTGTCATGTGTGGAACATAAACGTTTTACGAATTGAAGATAATTTTAAATATTTTGGGTATTCGAATCGTATTTAGATAAAAATAAAATTTTGTGTTTTCGAATTATGTTATGAAGAGTACGTATGTTTGCAAGAATGAAACTCAAAGATATTAGCGACGGCCCGCACCAACGGTGGATCATGCGATCTAATTTGATGCAACACGAAGAACCTTACCAAGGCTTGACACGGTAGCTGACGAATCTTTTACAAGTACATTGATAATTATGTGGACCGATGACTTATCCGCGTTGATCGTTACAAATGGAGACGCTACGTCATAACTAAATTTAATTATTTTTTTGTAGCTTATTTGAATTCCGAGAACATAATTATTTTTAAGGGGTGAAAAATGTAATAACCCATTTTTTTTAATAATTAAATATTAATTGATTTTATCTAATACAATTGTATTTAAATTGGAAAAGGTAAATGATTTTGTTTCCCTCTTTTCTTCCTTGTTTTGTTTGGAAAATTAAATTAGTTTAGTAGATAATTAAATAACTGATTAAATTAAAATTGAGAAAGATAATTCCTTTTGTTAAAGTCTTGTGATAAAATTATTCGGAGCGAGAAACTACTTGGGAGATAGAGGAGTCTATTCGAGCGGAGTATCCGCATCTTTTGATAATTAGGTACTTTTCATTCTTTTGATTCCGGGGACGGAATCATTTTTAAGGGGTAGGTGATGTAATATCCGGTAAAAAAAATATAATGATAATAATAAATAAAGTAAATAGCATTTAAATCTATGTTTTAAATAGAATAATTGGACTTGTCTTTTATTTGGGTCAATTTGAAAATAATGTTTGTGGGTTATAACAATAAGTGACAGAAAATATTAATCTTGTAAATTTGGGCTTTAAAACTAATTAAGTTCAATGTTATAAATCCTATTAGGACAAGGATGATTAATTATATATATGACTCAAACCTAATTGTATTGGATTCCATCTATTATGAAGTGAAGAGAAAAGGCTAGAGTACTGAGAAAATAGAAAGAGAAAAATTCTCCCAACCAAGGTAATACCATTATTTTTATTATTGGGTATTTTTTTTAGTTATTTTATGATCGGATCTTGCAAGCTTAATTAATTTGATTGTTTATTGTTATAAGTCATGCCTGGAGGGAATCTCAATTAAAACTAGCAAATAAATAAAGTATAAATTAGATTAGCTTGTTTGGAACATGAAGTTAAATTTCAAAGTATTGTTACTATATATTATATTGTGGTATCATGTTAGAAATTTTTTTTATATATTAGAGCGAAGTTGGGAATTATGATTAAGTTTGTAATTAATTAAAATTTGCCTCAGGATATCAGTTTATGAGTATTTCTTGTGAAACAGAGGTAGAATAAATATAAGTACATAGTTAGTACAATGGTATTAAAAAGAAAATATATGGAGTGTAATAATAATAATAATAATAATGATTTGATTGCATCTGGGTAGTATATGAATTGAATGGCATCAGTGTGCCTTTTATAAAAAAAAAGGAAAAATGCCTTACGAATAAAATATGTCATGAATAGTAATTATTTTATTAGACTTATGGATATTTAGACTTCTTTTGGAAATTACAGGAGTGCACAATAGGTGCATGCCTATTATATGGATACATATATATTAATTTGTAGTCTCCCCGATCACATGTTCTTAATAGTATTTAATTTTCATGTTTATTGTTAAGAAAATAAAAAAAATTAATAATTACGTATATAGTATTGCAAAATATTATGTTATACAAAATTTAAATGAATAAATAAAATATTTTGAAATTATAGAGATTATTATTATAATAATAATAAAATGAATTTATCAATGGGTTAAAGATGAAAGAATATTTTTATAAGTGTACTTATATTTATTATTATTTTGTTTAGTTAGTTCGAACGAAAAGGCGATGAGTAAAGGCATATTAAATAGATTATGAAATTACTTTGGAATTATTAGTTTGGATTGTTTTTAATTTGAGGTGAATCTGTTTAGGTTGTGAATAACGTTTCATATTTGATATCGTTGGCAATTGAGAGTAAGATTTTGTGGAGTGTGCTATAAATGGTTTGGAAGTATCAGGTACGGATTCCGTACTCCACTCCTTTGATTATTGTTGTATTCTTTATATCTCGTGATATCTTGTCTTTCGTTTCATTTTTTTATAATTCTATTGACACTCTTAAATAGAAATTTGATCTTTGATACTTTGGCTTTATTCAGTAATTTAAATTTCTTTCTTTCTATTACAATTTGTACATATTCTGTACTCTTTTAGCGTTACTCTTGTTAAATTTGATTTGTTCGTTTTGTTCTTGTTTCGAATTTCGTTATTATTTCACATAATTGTTTCTTGTGAAATTCATATTGTAAGACCCCAACTTATTATAAATAAAATTGAATTTTTCTTTATTCATTATTCTAAATTAATAAGGGTTAATTTGATATAATTCTTTGGTTATGGGTGAAATGTGCAAAGTTTACAAAATAAGCAAGTGGTTATAAAATATTCATTATTGTCGGGGAATATTCGTTTGGTCGTGGAATATTCTTTTTGTCGGGAATCTCCGTCGATTTACAAGCCTTGATCATTGGTGGGCCCCATAACGGAAAAGCGGTTGGATGAAGGAAAGCGACAAAATTGAGTTTTATAAATAACGGCGTAAATTATTACCAATTAATAACTTTGTTGGGTTACCTAGTGGTTAAAATCTGATGTCTGGCGTGGTTGCACGATAGTTTTGCAGTATTACGCAGATTATTGAATTATTGATCCTTACGTGAAGACACTACTCAATAATTATTACGATGAATTCTTTATTCAATATTATATTTTATTAATTCAATAATTCTTTGCGTTGATATTTATATTATTATTGTTTCAATAATTGTCATTACACGAGTATTTTCCATTATCAAATCAATAATTCATATTATTTGAATAATATTATCGAGATAACATTATTGGCAATGTCTAGAAAGTTACATCTAAGGAGAGGTTTGGTCACCTAATTGCGGCGCTTGCGTAAGGAGAAATCCTTATTGGAAAGCCCCCTCTTTCTGAGAGCGATGCGGTTGTCGATCTTTGTGATTACTGTAATATTATTTTGATTAATTAATTATTGATTATTATGATAAAGAAAATATTTATTTTATGTGGATATAGATGGAGAAAATTTTTAATGTGACAATTGTTGAAAATTAATATTTTATCTTTTTTACGATAAAATAATACATTTAAATATATTATTTTAATAATATATTAATTGGTGATATTTTTATAATGATTGTGGGATATATGAGTATATGAGGAGGTAGAGTATTTTGTGGCATTAAATGTTTAACATATGTTTTTGTGTGTCGGTGGACACAATTCTTGTAGAAAATTGATTATAGGTATCGTAAAATCGTCCAGTTTATGGATTTTGGTCAATTTCTGTTTGGAATTTGGAAAAACTTTCTTACGTAAAGTTGTAGAGAATTGAAATTCCTATAAAAAGTCATGAGATTGAATTTTCTTATAAAAGGGCTATTTATTGTGAATTATTGAAGTTTAGGAGAATAAAATGATTTTTATTAAATTATGGGTGGGACCCACTTTTTGTTTTTTCAAACACATGGGCTCTTTGGGATTTTTTTTTCCAAGGTGGTGGCTGGTCATGGTCTAAAGCATGCGATGAATTTTAAAAAATTAATAATATTAATTTATTATTTTAGTCTCCTTTGGCGTTCTAACATTTTCCTATAAATAGAGGGCTAAGTTAGAATTGAAAATCACACCAGAAACTAAGTTTTCTCTCTTTCTCTCTCTATATTATCGAGCGTATTCTTGTGAGTATACTTTGAGTGTTCTATACTCGAGTGCGAGTTTACATCGACCTACACTACAATCAAATTCAATCGAAATACGGTTATTTTGAGGTAAGGGGTATTATTTTCTTCTTAAATGATATTTTTCTTCAATATCATTATGCCGAAGTATTGGTGAACGTTTTTATCAAATTTGGAACTTGTTGTATCGGGGTTACTATTCACGTATACGGCACTATTCACGTATACGACACTATTCACGAATACGGCACTATTCACCGAAAAATAAATTTTTTCTTTTTGTCCAAAATATCTATTCTGGATACTAGCTTTGATTGTATTCATGTTTTGATCATTCTTGAATTTTACACCACTACGATTATTTTCGAAGTATTTTTGGACATGGGTAAAACAAAGTACGAATCCTTAATCCTTAATCCTTGTCATTTTGTTTCACTGGATTCGTTTCTTTAAAAATGTTTTTCATCATCCTCAGTCCTAAATGGTGATATAAATGAATATCTTTGCTTTTGTAGTGCAAAAGATGAGCAGTGTTGAGATGAACATGACCAATTTGGTGATACAAATGAATATCTACGGCTGTAGTGCAAAAGATGATTAAAGATGTATATTGATTGTTATTACGAGGATAAACTATTGATGATGGACTTTTAAACCTTAGAAGGCGGTAGAATTCTTTCTCTACGTGACTCTTCTAATGGATTCTTTATTTCATTGCATTTGTTGATCTAAAACTTGTTGTCTATTGTATTCTATTAGATTTTTCTGTTGAAGACTAACGATAATTTGTTGTATATTATCTTAGTCATAATATTCTTCTTGGGCTAGTTGAGCTCACCCTTTTCTTTTTTGTTCCATTTTTCTTCTCGGGAGGTGAGAACATAAGCGAGGATCGAGTCGGGGTATGGAGTGATGGTTCTAGGAAGATGTTTTAGGCATCCTCACTATTTACGTAAAATAGTGTATGAATAATTAATGAGGACTTATTTGGGTGTGTATATTGTCAGAAGACAATATTTGTATTCAAACTCACAGTTGTATTGTCGTATTCTACACGACATCTGTATTATCAAAGTTGTAATTTGCTTTCTATACCATGTATTTTGGCGACTCAGAATGGGTGTTGTATACCTATTTTGGGGGCGTCAGATTAAGTATCGAGCTTAGGGATATGATCTCTGGCGGAGATCGGGGAATAGAACTAGGAGGGGAGAGACGAGTAAATCCTTCGCTAGTGTGTCCTACCTAAGCTTATTTGTTGGTCGGTCATAATATAGGATATTATGTGATATGTTAATTTGTTTAATTAACCCTTGTTTTATGGCAGTATTTAAGAATGGGCTGCGAGAAGCGTTAACAATGGAGTTTATGAGGCCGAGAGGCTTGGTACTCACCAACGAGGAGCGATGCAACAGTGGCAATGTTCCTCCTGTGAACAACGCTTATTCGAGCAAATGATGAGCAGACGGGATGTTTAGAAGTTTTTTTGCGAGTTCATGCAAAAATCGAACAAGGAGACTCGTGTACAAAATACGGGTGGAAATGATGGCAATGCGCAGTAAAATCACAACCAAGCGGTTTAAGGAGTTGGGACCACAGATTTCCATGGAAAGGCGGATCCGATCAAAGCGAAGCGTGGGTCAAGCAAATTACCAAGATATTCGATGTCTTGGGGTGTGCGGAGGAACGAAGGTTCCATTCGCCACCTTATGTTTCGTGGTGAAGCAAATTTGGTGGGAATCGTGAAGCGTACTGACCCGGATGCACTTAACATGTCTTGGGAAAGATTTGAGAAGCGTTCAATGACAAGTACTTTCCGAAAGTATTCGTATATGAAGGAGGTAGAGTTTATTAGACTCGAGCGAACAACAACATAGCGGTGTCTCGATGACGAGGCAAAGTTCGCGAGTTATCGAGGTTTGCACCTCATTTGGTGGAGAATGAGGAGCGAATAGACAGCGTATGTTTACGAGAGGTCTAAAACCGGAGATTCGTCAATACCTTATCTCTCATAAATTTTCTCTGTATTCGGATGTTGTCAATGAGGCTCGATTATTAGAACGAGATAGTTGAGTATACTCAACCGAGGGACCACAATCAGGGTAGTCATCAGAACGATGATAACCAGCGAGGAGGAAAGAATACGGACAAAGGCGGTAACCACTCAGGTGGTAATCGTGGACATGATAATAGGAGAGGTGACTCAAGTGGAAATTTCAGAAAGAGAAGATTCAACAATGACGGGAAAATATCAACGGCAGCACCAGCACCAACAACAAATGCTAGGGGAGGAGAACGACCGCCAGTTAGATGTTACAAATGCGGGAAGGAGGGAGATATCAGCCCAAACTATCCACAACAATCCAAGGTATGTTACAACTGTGGAAAGGAAGGCCACATCGCTCGAGATTGTACTATCGCGAAACCAAGTTCAGCAGGAGTGGTGATTCCAAGGGTCATCCGGATAAGTCGAAATCGGCGGTTCTCGGAAGAAGGCGTTTGTCGTATTTGGACAAAACGTGAGGAACCCAAACGAGGTGATCACGGGTAAGCTAATCTTGAATTCTTGCGAAGTTTATACCTTACTAGAATCACCGGTTCTACCCATTCTTTTATCTCTCCTGCTTGTGCTCAAGCGTTTAAACTTGACTCAGGAGAAATTAGATTTTGATTTATCTGTTGAAACTCCGTTGGGTGAAACCTTCGTTACATCTACGGTTTATAAATCTTGCATGATCCAAGTTGGCACTATCACATTACTGTTGATCTTATCTCTTTAAAGATACTTGCTTTTGATGTGATTTTAGGAATTGATTGGTTAACCACTCATCATGCCAAAATTGATTGCTTTCGTAAGGTTGTTAGTTTTCATATTCCTAACCAACTTGTCATACAATTCAAACCACTAAACCACTAAAATCGATCCTTTGTCATATCAAGCCACAAAGCTATTCGTTTATTGAAAAGCGGATGTCAAGCTTTCTTAGCCCATGTTATGGATTTGAACAAAGACAAGTCGATTTGAATAATATTTACGTGGTTAAAGAATTCACGATGTATTTCTGAAGAGCTTCGGTCTACCCCGAGCGTGATGTTGAATTCTTTATTGACCTTGAACCAAGTACAAAGCCCATTTCTAAAACCCCATATCGAATGGCTCCTATTGAACTTCGGGAGTTAAAAGTCCAACTCTGAGGAGTTATTAGACATCGGTTTCATTCGGTCCTAAACGTCTCCTTGGGGTGCTCTGTTTTATTCGTAAAGAAGAAAGGCGGGAGTATGCGACTTTGTATTGACTATCGAGAATTGAACCATGTCACCATCAAGAATAGGTATCCGCTACCTCGCATTGATGACTGTTCGACCCGATTATAAGGGCTTAATTCTTTTCAAAGATCGATCTTGAATTACGGATATCATCGGTGAAGATTAAAAGCGAGGATATTCAAAGGCGGCATTCGAGGACTCGATACGGGCATTATGAATTCTTGGTCATGTCTTTTGGATTGACTAATGCTCCTGCTTTGCTTTCATGGATATGATGAACCAGTGTATTTAAGGAATATTTGGATCGGTTCGTTGTTGTCTTTATTGATGACATCCTCATCTATTCCAAAAGCCGTGAAGATCATGAGCACCATTTGAAGTTTGGTACTACAAAGACTTCGTGAACACAAGCTTTATGCAAAAGTGAAGAAATGCGAGTTCGGCTCGAGGAAGTAGCATTCCTTGGGCGCGTGGTGTCAAAACAAGGAGTATCTCATTGACCCGTGAAGATTGAAGCAATACAAAGTTAGAACAGCAAAATTCGGTGGCCAAGTCTGTGACTTTTACGGGCTTATTTGGTTATTATCGGAGATTTGTGGAAGGATTTTCTCGAATCGCTACTCAGATTAACTCGGTGACTCGGAAGGATGCAAAATTCTTATGGAGCGAGGAATGCGAGAAGAGCTTCCAAGAGCTCAAGAGGAGACTCATTTGGCACTTGTTACGACAATACCATCCGGTTCGGATGGATTTGTTATCTGATGATGCTTACAGCAAGGGGTTAGGATGTGTTCTCATGAAACATGGGAAAGTCATAGCTATGCCTCACGACAACTCAAAGAATATGAGAGGAATTATCCTACTCATGATCTAGAGTTAGCGGTGATCGTATTCAGCGTTGAAGATATGGAACACTACTTGTATGGAGAGAAAGTGGAGATTTATCACGGACCATAAAAAGCCTCAAATATTTCTTCACCCAAAAAGAACTCAACATGCGGCAACAGCGTTGGTACATTTGGAGTCATTAAAAGATTACGATCACACTATTCAATATCATCCCGGAAAAGCGAGCGTAGTGGTAGCGCATTAAGTAGAAGATCATATGCAATCACGAGTGCGATATTGTCAATAAAGGCCCATTTTGTATGACTTGCAAAGGATGGAGGTAGAATTAAAGACTTGAGGGACCCACATAATGATGGCGAATATACAAGTAGAACCGACTTTAATCGATAAAGTTAAAAGTTGCTGCTCAAGCGACTACGGACACAGGGGCGTCGTTATGAAGAAGAAAGTGCAAGAAGGAGCTATTAGGAAGCAAGAATTGATGAGGAAGGAATACTTGAGTCAATTCTAGACTTTGCGTTCTAACAATTCGACTTGAAGCATAAAATCATGATGGAGGCACACAACACCCGTTTGCAATCCATCCTGGAAGTACCAAAATGTATCATGATATTCGACATACATTTTGGTGGAACAATATGAAGAGAGAGATTGCGGAGTTTATCTCAAGATGTTTAACCTGCCAACGTGTAAAGGCGGAGCATCAAGTGCCAAAAGGTCCATTGCAACCACTTGAGATTCCAAAATGGAAATGGGAACACATTACTATGGATTTTGTTACAGGTCTTCCCAAAGTTTCTCAAGGCGTAGATGCAATTTGGGTTATTGTTGATAGATTAACCAAGTCTGCCCATTTCTTACCGTCGTGAGACTTATTCCTTAAGCGTCTTGCTCGTATATGCGTGAATGAGATTATGCGATTGCATGGCATGCCGGTATCCATAGTTTTGGATCGTGACGAGATTCACTTCAAGATTTTGGGTTAGCTTGCGAGAAAGCTATGAGCGCGGATTTGATTGATTCAAAGACATACCATCCTCAAGCGGATGGACAATCGAGAGAGGACTATTCAAACCCTTGAAGATCTATTAAGACTCTGTGTCCTAGATTTCAAAGGAAGTTGGGATAAGTACCTACCATCGGTGGAATTCTCCTACAACAACGGTTATCAAGCAAGTATAGGCATGGCTCCATTTGAGGCGTTGTATGGGCCGAAAATGTCGTTCTCGATATCTTTGGGACGACGAGGTGGGAGAAGCAATATTGTTGGGACGAGGTAATTAATGCGCATGACTACAGTAAAAGATCCAAATGATTCGACAACGTATTCAAACTTCACAAGATCGACAAAAAGAGTTATCTTGATCTTCATAGAAAGGGACGTGGAGTTTAATATTGGAGATCATGTATTATTACGTATTGCTCCATGGAAAGGAGTTACAAGATTTGGGAAAAGAGAAAGCTCAATCCAAGGTTTGTTGGTCCATTTGAGATTCTTGGCCCGAATAGGAGCGTAGCCTATAGACTCGCGTTACCTCCAAGTATGTCTCGTGTTCACAATGTATTCCACATATCTATGCTTCGTAAATATGTGAAAGACCGAACCATATTATTGCATTAGAACCAGACGAGATAGCGGAAGATTTAACCTACGAGGAGATACTGTTGAGATTTTGGATAGGAAAGAGTATGTCTTACATACGAAGGTTATACCACAAGTTAAGGTTTTGTGGAGAAACCATGCAATTGAGGAAATGACATGGGAGTTGGAATGGGAGATGAAAGCAAGGTACCCTCACCTTTTCGATATACCCAGTGCGTATGTCAATTTCGGGACGAAATTTCATAAGGAGGGAGGTTGTAAGACCCCAACTTATTATAAATAAAATTGAATTTTCTTTATTCATTATTCTAAATTAATAAGGGTTAATTTGATATAATTCTTTGGTTATGGGTGAAATGTGCAAAGTTTACAAAATAAGCAAGTGGTTATAAAATATTCATTATTGTTAAGGGAATATTCGTTTGGTCGTGGAATATTCTTTTTGTCGGGAATCTCAAATCTGACGGCCAGTAGAGTCATTGGTGGGCCCCATGCGGAAAAGCGGTTGGATGAAGGAAAAGCGACAAAATTGAGTTTTATAAATAACGACGTAAATTATTACTGAATTATTAACCTTTGTTGGGTTACCTAGTGGTTAAAATACTGATGTCTGGCGTGGTTGCCGCGATAGACTACGGTATTACTGATATTATTGAATTATTGATCCTTACGTAAGAAGACACTACTCAATAATTGTTACGATGAATTCTTTATTCAATATTATATTTTATTAATTCAATAATTCTTTGCGTTGATATTTATATTATTATTGTTTCAATAATTGTCATTTACGTATTTTCTATTATCAAATCAATAATTCATATTATTTGAATAATATTATCGAGATAACATTATTGGCAATGTCTAGAAAGTTACATCTAAGGAGAGGTTTGGTCACCTAATTGCGGCATGATGAAGGAGAAATCCTTATTGGAAAGCCCCCCTCTTTCTGAGGAGCGGCACGGTTGTCGATCTTGTGATTACTGTAATATTATTTTGATTAATTAATTATTGATTATTATGATAAAGAAAATATTTATTTTATGTGGATATAGATGGAGAAAATTTTTAATGTGACAATTGTTGAAAATTAATATTTTATCTTTTACGATAAAATAATACATTTAAATATATTATTTTAATAATATATTAACGGTGATATTTTTATAATGATTGTGGGATATATGAGTATATGAGGAGGTAGAGTATTTTGTGGCATTAAATGTTTAACATATGTTTTGTGTGTGTCGGTGGACACAATTCTTAATAGAAAATTGATTATAGGCGTAAAATCGTCAGTTTATGGATTTTGGTCAATTTCATTTGGAATTTGGAAAACATTTCTTACTGTAAAGTTGTAGAAATTGAAATTCCTATAAAAAGTCGCTTGAGATTCGAATTTTCTGATAAAAGGGCTATTTATTGTGAATTATTGAAGTTTAGGAGAATAAAATGATTTTTATTAAATTATGGGTGGGACCCACTTTTGTTTTTTCAAACACATGAAATTCTTTGGGATTTTTTTTTTTCCAAGGTGGTGGCTGGTCATGGTCTAAAGCATGCGTATGAATTTTCAAAAATTAATAATATTAATTTATTATTTTAGTCTCCTTTTGGCGTTCTAACATTTTCCTATAAATAGAGGCTAAGTTAGAATTGAAAATCACACGAAACTAAGTTTCTCTCTTTCTCTCTATATTATCGGCGTATTCTTGTGAGTATACTTTGAGTGTTGTTATACTATGCGAGTTTACATCAAGACTACAAGAAATTGATCGGTAAATACGGTTATTTTGAGGTAAGGGTATTATTTTCTTCTTAAATGATATTTTTCTTCAATATCATTATCCGAAGTATTAGTGAGCGTTTTTATCAAATTTGGAACTTGTTGTATCGGGGTTACTATTCACGTATCGGCCTTTATTCACGATATCGACACTATTCACGAATACGGCATTATTCATAGAAAAATAAAATTTTTTTTTTGTCCAAAATATCTATTACGGATACTAGCTTTGATTGTATCCATGTTTTGATCATTCTTGAATTTTACACCACTCACGATTATTTTCAAGTATTTTTGGACATGGGTAAAACAAAGTACGAATCCTTAATCCTTAATCCTTGTCATTTTGTTTCTTTGGATTCATTTCTTTAAAATGTTTTCATCATCCTCGGGTCCTAAATGGTGATATAAATGAATATCTTTGGCTTGTGTAGTGCAAAGATGAGCAGTGTTTGAGATGAACATAACCAACTGGTGATACAAATGAATATCTACGGCACTGTAGATTGTTATTACTGAGGGATAAACTATTGATGATGGACTTTTAAACCTTAGAAGGCGGTAGAATTCTTTCTCTACGTGACTCTTCTAATGGATTCTTTGTTTTCATTGCATTTGTTGATCTAAAACTTGTTGTCTATTGTATTCTATTAGATTTTTCTGTTGAAGACTAACGATAATTTGTTGTATATTATCTTAGTCATAATATTCTTTACTGGGCTAGTTGAGCTCACCCTTTTCTTTTTTGTTCCATTTTTCTTCTCAGGAGGTGAGAACATAGCAGGATCGAGTCGGGGTATGGAGTGATGGTTCTAGGAAGATGTTTTAATTTGTCCTCACTATTTACGTAAAATAGTGTATGAATAATTAATGAGGACTTATTTGGTGTGTATATATTATGCAGAAGACAATATTTGTATTCAAACTCACAGTTGTATTGTCGTATTCTACACGACATCTGTATTGTCAAAGTTGTAATTTGCTTTCTATACCATGTATTTTGGCGACTCAGAATGGGTGTTGTATACCTATTTTGGGGGCGTCACACATATAATAGTTTCATTTTGGAGTTGACACATATGACTCGAAGTTGTACTCTTTGAATTAGGTTATCATGTCTAATTGGTATTTATTTTTCATAATTGTAGAGCAGTACATGTTGCTACCTTCTTTTGAGACATTGTGATTATAATTTGATGTTGTTCAACATGTACATATAGAACCCTTTTGTTGGTATTATGTCGCATGTGTTGTGACAAGATATTTTTGTTAGAATATACCGTAGGGTATACCTGAGCTATAACCACCTGTGGGGGTACCACAGGCATGTCGTCTTGCACGAGAGACGTGACACTTTCCGTGGCGGTGTGATTAGTCCACGGCGTCTCTGTTTTGGGCTCCAGAGGAAGTGGGTCATTTGGTGTTTTGTTGTGGGAGGCGTATGGGTTAACCCCTAGTTTTTACATTACTGGATTTGTGATGTTGTGCCAAACACACATATCTGATTTTCATACATTTGGATTCGCGGTCCAATGTGTGACTTGCCTGTGTGGCATTATTTTGACTTGCATGTGTGTCATTATTTTGACTTGTCTGTGTGGCATTATTTTGACTTGCTTGTGTGACAATGTATATTTCTGAGCTCACTCGGTATGAAATAAAACTCAACCATTTGATTCAGCCTATTATTTCATTGTATTAGTTTTGTTTGTTTCTGTTCAGTTCAATTCAATTCATTGAGTTATTTATTTCAGTTCGTTATTTTTTTATTCTTCTATTGGTTTCGTCAATTCTGTTGATTAAGATGTATTCCATTTAGATCTTTGGAGAATATATTTTCGTCAGTATTTACACTTGAGGCTTGGTTCAGTATTTTGTCTAAGTTGTTTTCGTATATCAGTTGTATATCTATATCCGTACTGGGCAATTGGCTCATGCTGTGTTTTTTTCTTCCGGCAGGTTTACAGGGGTGATTCAGGGCTAGTGTGATGAGAGAGTTATCTTTGACCATCTAGGTTGTTTCAATTTTTGGTTTTTATTATTTTGACTCTAGTTGGAGAATTATAATTAGTACTTCATTGATGGATATCATTATTAATATTTTGCAGTTATTAGTGGTATGTTTACTAATTTTGAGGTTTATTGTGCTTTGCACTTGACCTCCCTTTCCTTTTCGGGAAGGGGGTGTTACATTCATCCCATTGAATCTAGATTCGGTTCCCGTGATGGATATTTTCAGCTGTAAGTAGCTTGTAAATTATTCTGCGGTGTCTGAATTTCCTCAAATGGTTTCCATACCCACGAGGAAGTCGGCATTATTTTGTACATTATTTTCGTACGGATGCCTCGCATCTGTCAAATAAAATCAATCAAGTGAACACTTAATAAAATGGGAGTGTAAAAGGTCTCAATTACTATTGAGCATCGGGGTTTGAAAAACCTTTTTATAAAACATCATTGCTATACCTTGCTAAAAAAGCGAATTTTACATAAATTCAAACCACATGTATATAGGTTCGAACAAGGCCTCTATGACTACTTCCAAATAACGACACATTGACCCACACACACACATTCAGATAATAGTTTCTTGAAAGGAGGCAAGTGGTAACACGAATGTCGGGGGTGCCTAACACCTTCCCCAGCATAACCAAGTCCCGGACCCTAATGAATCTCGGTTTCATCGACCCGTTTAGCAGTGTCACATCACTGGGTCAATGTGCAAACCTTTTCTCAGTTGTATTGGTACAACCATTTAAAAAACCAACTGGCGACTCTTAACTGTCCATCGTTGACATTATACATGTCGGACCTTTTTCACTTGTTTTTTCAAACAAATCTCACCTAAAATGAGAACACCAAAGAACAAGTCACAGAAAGGGACATCTAAAAATCCCGACGTCGACAGTTGATA
Organism: Panax ginseng; assembly: GCA_020205605.1. Classification (NCBI taxonomy): domain Eukaryota; kingdom Viridiplantae; phylum Streptophyta; class Magnoliopsida; order Apiales; family Araliaceae; genus Panax; species Panax ginseng. The sequence goes on from CM035145.1 coordinate 52,496,521, forward strand.
TGTGTTCAGAATAATTTTATTGGGCATAATTGTTGTGACGACCCCAAATCCGGGTACTGGTACTACTAACTATACATGAGGTAGTCATGAAATTAGTTAGTATGCATGCTCACAAAGGTTTTCATCATATACACATAACTAGCATCATTTATTGCTTTAAAACATGTCTAACTCATGCTTGACTAACTTTTATTGTGTCTACCTAAGATGGACGTACATATGTGTTATGTGTAGTCACATAGGGATTATTAATCATACATGCTCTAAGTTCAGAACGTACACAACATCATGTTCATAATATTAGTTTACAACACATCCAAGTTTGCTTTTAAAAGTTATTTTAACCCAAACTAAAGTATATCTTAAAACATGCATATCAATTTGAATCACATTTCATGAGTAGTTAGGTCATGTGTGCATGCTCACAAAATCAGAACTTAAGGTACATAAGTTTCGTCAAATTTGTTTTTAATGTGTCAAGTCTTTATTTAGAAATATACATCCAAATAAGCTAAGGTAACTTATGTCAGGAAAGGAACTCTAGGTCACATGTCAAACTTATTTTCATGCATGACTTAATTCATATTAACATGTTAAGATTCATCAGTTCTTATACAGAAGTCAAAATTCCTTCATTGGTACGTACAAGCAATTCTTGAATTTCGAATTCTGAGGCGCTTGCACAACAAGACTACCCTACTGAAACGATTGAAGACCTCTACTTCGGCAAGACATCAAGCTTATACACGAAATCCTTAATGTAAGATACCCAAAACTAAATACATTGCTTTCATATATGCATATAAACTCAGATAACATACTATAATCATTCAATTAACAATTCATTCATGATAACTCTAAGATTTCTTCGAAATCAAAATTTAGAACACAATTAGGGAATATTACCTCTGTGAAATTAAATTTGTTAGTTGTGGCTTCCAATTTCAGATAGCTTGCTAACTCAGCACCCTCACACTCTATATGGACTTATCAGAAGATTTCTAGCAGTTGAAATGAGAAGAGAATGGTTCCATTTATAGATAATGAATTACACAGACAATAATTTTGCCCACCATTTCAAACCAACGAAAAAGAGAAGAAGATGATGGTTAATGGAGGTTTGGTAGCATAGTGCAAAAAATTGTGAAGGCCACTTCCCATTCATCATTAGCTAAAATGCTGAGTTTTGATTTTTGCAAGAAATAGGCTTAGGTCATTGGCCTATACACATGAAGAAGAAAAGCGACAGTGATTTTGGGACAAAACTCTCAGTAGTTGAAAAATTGTTATTAACTTATTTAAGTTTTAACTCCTTTTGGGTATATAAACACAATTTTAATGAGGTAATATTACTACATTGTGATAGATTGGGGATATATACATTTTATATAATCCATGTACATTAGTCTAGCCCAGCTAATATTTATAACAGGTATGAACACAATTTAATTGGATACCAATAATCTAATATTTTCACAAAACTTTATTATTTAATTACACATCATTATTGAGATAAATATTTTAATAGTACATATTTATTTACTCTCATATATTAAAATATACATTTAATTATCCCACAACACATGATGAGGTCACAAAAACTCATCTCAACCAATTATATGATTTATTTACTTTTACTATATAGTTTTATATAGCATTATTCACATTTAAATGTCACACCTTATGTTATGTCAATGCATGAAGTAATTATATGGTACTACTACTTACATGCTCCAATATCACACATGGTGGTTCATAACAATATTTAATAATAATATTCACATTAATAATAATGGTAATTAACACACTATAACACTTGTTCATTTCCTCATGCACATACTAGGAATTATTTTCCAAACTTTGCTACCGGTATATTTGCCGCAGACTTTTATTATCTGATAGTGGCATCAAGCTGCGCCATTCTGGGACAATCTCTGACTCAGCCACTGTTGAATTTAGTTCATGCCCTAAATTAATTATTCTCTTCATTATTTTAATTACTAGTACACTTATTTATTACCTTGCCACACTAGGCAATTATTTTATTACATTACCTTACTCATCATATAGTTCTCAAATACTTAACTTATTTGAATAGAATTACGGTAACCCATGCCACAACAATATTTATTTATATTCAAATAAATATTCGACTTATTAATATAATTATTAATAATATTCAAAAAATTCTTGGGTATTACAGAATTACTGACAAGTCTTATTTATCTAATCATATTCATTTCGATTAACAAAATGTACAACTCCAATTAATGTAAATTAGAAACTCATTTCTAATTTTATCTAATTTACATTCACCTTGCCCAAGGATTTTGAGTTGTCACTTATCGAATCGCATGACATTTTCTCCCTTTACTAGAAGTGATAGATTCTTTGTTGATCATTCATCTACCTCCATATACACTTTATTATGCCCAAACATACTCTAAAACATACTCTAAAGTATTAAGAAATATGACAAAGTATAATTCAAAATATACAAGATAATATGATGATCTTAAGTCCAATGATCACTTGCTACTATCACTTTAGAAACTTCTATTGTCAGACAAGTAAAACTCCATTAGGTGTTCTTTTAAGCGAGCCATGTTCAGTGAACTTATTCTTCAATAAGCACCTATATACTTGTTTTAGTGTCTACACACATGATTATGAGATCAATTATCCAACTATACTATGATTATGATTATGATTATGAACAAGTATACTATGTACTAATCTATCCGGAATCAGTAATCTCACATTAATTATCCAACTATTAGGAACATTTTAATTTTGAATTATCTTGAATTTAGAACTCATTAACATGATCAACATTATTCTAAAAGCATTGCTCCAAAACTATGAGTTTATCACATTTATTTAATTCAACTAATTAAACATGGATAAATAATGACTTTAATTAAATAAATTCTTTTATTAATAAATGAATAAGATTACAAAATAAATAATTATCAGATCCAATATAATTGACTTGATTACATACTACTTTCAAAAACAAAATGAATCAAAGAACGAAACATTCCAAAAATGCACTATTTTTCTAGTTTTCCATATACCAACACAGACATTTCCATGTCTTCTAAATACAGATTTTGTAATGTATCTCATTGCTAAATAAACAAACTATAGATTCTTCACAACTACTCCCAGGCACAAACTTTTTATTGAATGGTTTATAAGTTATAACCAAAGAGTCAAAAATAGGTTCTCATGCCTAAGCTCACCGTATTTACAGATACTCCTTGAAAATTTACCGTAGCATATTTTCCAATCAATTTGTAAAATTTGGAGCAAGTTTATTATTTTCACACTAGGTAGAAAATTGAAAATATATATATATTCCTTAAAGTTTGTGTTTTTTTTCCCCGGAATGTTACAGTTATTGTGGTGGACTGGAGAGCTATGTTTCACGGACTAGGATGCAGTGCTTAATAGGACACGGTATTTTGAAGACTGACACAGTTACTTCTTAATTTTGCTAATTTTTACACTAAAACGAAGTGTCATGTAGCCATTCCCTTATCCTAGTGTCCAGTGTTGGACAAAGGTATGTTAGGGCAAAGTAAACAGCCCGTGTAACATAGGTGGAGGCAGTGTTGGAGAAAAGAATGTCAGAATATAAAGGAAGAGCAAACTTTGTTGCTCCCAACATATGTGATCAATGAAAAAATTCATTCTCTCATGTCTAAAACAAAGATCAATGATTAAATACAGATAAAATCTCACATATGTAGCTTGCCTGCTAAGCTATACCAGAAACCAAACCCACAGAAAAGTACCGATAATCTAATAAAGACGACTGCCCAAGAAAGATTGGCTAAAGTTTTATTGCACAAGTCTTTAATTTCAATTAAATAATGTAGCACAATGAGGTTTACCTCTTCGAGGTGTGAATGTACATTCCCAGGTACATAACTAAATTAAAATAATTCAGGTACTAAAGAATAGCAAGTGCATAGGGAAACTGGACAGAGTTTAGAAACTTTCAGAGATTTTCCAATAATTAAATGCTAATTTTGGTGCTGTGGATGTTGGTAAAAAGTATTACCATAACTCATCATTACTCCAAAGTTTACATGCTCAGAGTTATATGGAACTTTGGGCTCATTTGCTCCCGTACCTATGCCTATTCCATTTATTCGATTGTTTCCCATGTTTTCATGACCAGTTCTATTCCGGACCCAGGGAGGGAGCAATTTTGAATTGTTCCACTTGGGCTGCTTTAAGTATTTCCCTCCCAAACAACTAGAGGAGCTCCTTTTTCCTTCAAAGTTTCGTTGGTTGATTGAACCAGAAATTTCCATATGCAGTGGGTTTGCAACATATGTGATTGGAGTATTTTGATCTGCAAGATAAGCATTTGTTTTTTGGAAACCCTCTTCAACTTTTACTGCAGGTAATTTAACTGTCAAAGAACTTGCAGCAGGTGTATGACCTCTTTTGTCACGGGGATATGGGGGCAGTGGCGGATAAGGCTGGAAAGGAATTCCTGCAGAAACAACCCAACTCTCAGAAGTTACTCCTTGAGGTGTCCCAAGTTGTTGCACAACAGGCAATGGAAGTCCATATGCCACAGGCAACCTTAAAATGAATCTCTCATGTGGATGACCCATAACCATTTCACTAGGGCACTCTGAATGGAGACCTTTTTCTTGGTGGAAACCAATAGCAGTTGAGGAAGCAGTGGGTGAGACTAAAAGACCATTAAAAGGAGCAGAAAATCCAGGAGGAACATCCTTATCGAAGTTCTGCCCGCCATCATCTACATTCTTAGTACCACTTTTCTGAGAGGAATGGACCATAGACCGACGGAAATTTTTGTCTTCGCCAGTACTACCAGGTATATGGTTAAGCACCACTTCGCTGATCTCAGGTTGTGGGCTTAAATGTGACTTTTGCATTAATCTAGGCTGAATCCTTGGTTCTTTATGTGGAGGACATACTATACCCAGGTTTGTCTCTGCTGGCTGATCCCATCGGCTTTTACGCTTACGAATTCTTGTCTCATTAGTGGCACAACCAGTACTACATGATGCGGAGCTGCTGTCCAGACTACCAGCACCAACTGTAGCTGTTGCACTAACTGGTTGCTTGATGCAATCTATTGCTTCAGGTGGTCTTCCACCCAGATCATAAGATTGGTTGTATAATGCTGACGACCTATGTAAGTCCATCCTATGAACATCCCTGCCCATGTAGTTATTTCTCCTGACAGGCCGAGGAATCCACTTGTCTCGAAAATTACGTGCAATTTTATGTACCTATTTGCAATAAAACAAAGAAATCCAAAATTTTCAGCCTACAATTCATCCAATAATCTTATCATTTGCTAGAAAAATCACATTCAATTTGCAGGAATTGCTGCAGTGGCACCAGAAAATTTCATGTAGTTTAAGAATTAGAAGACTTCAGTGAAGAAGAAAGAGCTAACACTTCAAAAAGATGATTTCATCGGAAACATTGACAGAGAAAACCACTCTACACTAAAGATGAAGGAAATAGCTCCTTTCCTAATTCCCTAAGAGTCTGAACCACCATGGTCGCTATTAGCCTCAATAAATTAAAGATGCCTCTTAGAAATCCTACCAAATATTCTTGTAATTCATTGCTTATTTTTCAATAATGTAATCCTAAAACCCCGGGAAACATATTATGTAGTATTAGATATCCTACTTCAAAATACAACAGTGCCTTCCCAAGGTCACCTATTTTATACTTACTATTCATGTTCCACAGAAATAGTCTCATTTGTAAAATTTACAAATTATAAGGATATATTTTGATCCATTTTTATCCCTAAATTTATTAAGTGTTTGGTTTAGTCCTAGTGGCATGATAATCAAATTGTGATGGTAAACTTAAAAACATTATCTAATTTTATACTAGCATCTACGTAAATGGGACTCATTTGAAACCAAATAATTTAGCAAATGGGACTCTTTTAGAACCAAATAAGCATTTAGGAAGACTTAGCATAACAAATATTAAGGGAGAACAAAAAAGTGGCAGGTGGACTGTAATATTTTCATTGCCATTGGTTATGTCAACAAGGTCAACAACAGATGACTTTAGATTTTCCTTTTCCAACAATCCAATGGGTCCCACTTATCAGGGAAAAAAAGAAAGAATAGAAAAAGATCTGCAGGAGTATTGAACAACACCACCTGCTGTATCTTAAATAATAAAAGTTTATGCTTCTTTTAAATATAAATATAAGTAAAGAACATCCAATAATGATAATATAAAAGAAAAGGGATATTAAACAAAAAGTAACGAGGCATCACTTAGATAATCCATATTTTTAAGAATTGCAAAGAGGGAAATAAAAATGAGCAGCAAATGCCACACAGAAATTTTTAATAAAAGTAACAATGGAAAAAGCATTATTGAAGATAGTTGAACCCCCATACACGTGATAGCATCAATTACGTTTTTGTAAATATTTCATCAATCTCACCAACATGCATGTAAAACAATTTAATAAGAAGTCAATATCAGATGGAGAAATATTACCTGCTTGTCAATGTGCTCTGTCAATGACAAAATTGACTCCCTAAAACTGCATATAAACATACATTTTAGAAATATATAAATAAAATGAAGACAAAACAATGAGTGAAACATCAAAAGATGCGAATATTGTTTGCAACAAGCACTTTTAAAAAAACTAAACTAATTTTGTTTGCAACCAACACGACATGGCAGCAACAAATAGATAGAGCAAAATTAAAGAAAGAATTGATATAACAGTTCCTTCAGATTAAGCACACCAAGACAATATAAAGAAGGTACGGTGGCATAACATTCTTAGAAGTATAAAAGAAACTATAATACTTAATATTCTTAGAAGTATAAAAGGAAATAAATACTAGGAAAATAAAAAACAAATACAAAAGACTGGTGTAAATAAATTCATAATTTTCTTAGAAGTATGAAGGAACTAATTTCAACAACTATTATCTAAATCTTTTACACATGAATTAATGAATTCTTGTTATTTGGATTGCGGTATTCAAAATATCTCATATAATACCTAATTGACTAGTAACATAGAATTCATGTAGCTAGAAACTAGAAGAGGGATTAAGGATATGTAAACCATTATTCAATAAGCTACAAATTAAGAAAATGAAAACCAGCATATCGTTATGGTCAAGATCAAGAATGGTTGACTAACAAAGAAGGAAATCTGTAAACAAGAAAGTCAAATAAAGGATTGACTTCAATTCTAAATAAATATTGAGGTCAACCTGTAATTGGGGAATACTGTAAGTTTCCTTAAACTCTAATATACACAGGCTGACTCCAGACTCCATATATTCATAAAGGATCATTTTACACTACACTCCTCAAGTACAAAAATCCATTAAAAATTCACTGAGCAAGTATAATTTCAATGTTTTGGCATGAAACGTCTTCGTAATTAAAATAAAGGACTAAAATACAGTTTTCACCCCAAAGATCATGGAGTTGTAGAGGTTTGCACCAATATTTAAAACATATCTAAGTACACTCCAAGATTCTTTTCTGGTAAACAAAATGCACCCTCCGAGGCTTTAACCAGTTGAAGTGCACCCCAAGGTTCTTTCCACTAAACAAAATGCACCCTAACTTTTGACCGATTAAAGCCTTTGGAGGGTGCATTTTGTTTAGCAAAAAGAACCTCATGGTGCACTTAGATACATTTAAAATATTGCAGTGCAAATCTCAATAACCGTACAAACTTTGGGGTGCCAATTGTATTTTAGTCAAAAATAAAGTGAGAGCATTGCTTGGCTTTTCAACTATTTATAGAGGACACTGAACTATTAATAGAACAGACACTGAACAAATTGAAGCAGATGGAATGCTATCAGTATCTCCTGCATTTCTAGTGCTGGGCTTCCGCTATGGGCACATTTCTCAGTTATTTGGTTTAGGCATCCTCTTCTGCATGTATCCTTTATTTCCTATCAATAATCTTCTTTATCTATTATTTTTTTTAAAGTTATTACTCTACGAAGGAAGTCCTCTCTTTAAACTTTTCAACTATACATACAAATAAATCTTTCTTATTCCTATTTCCTTTCTTTCTCTCCCTCTTTTTCCTTATCCAGTTTCTCTAGACGAATTAAAGTGCTTTCAACAATGGGATCTGCAGAAATAGTTACCTGTACTATTCCCATGCTTGTAATGGAATTCTCAATAGATACATTCAAATTTACAAACAATGGACCACCCAAACTATGTCCGATGAACTATAAGTTTTGATTTTACCACCAGAAAGGCAGAAACTCCTTTCACTTGAATTTATATTTATTTATGCCCATATTCCACTTTTAGGTTCTGATGTCCAAATTTTGAACCTAGGAGGTTTTTCTTAATTTTATTTTACAAAATTCAATATGACAAACAGGTCTTTTTTTACAAGTAAATAATTCCGTTAAAAGAGAGAACAGGGAAAACAAGTACATGCTTATGACTTGGACCTAGCAGTTTATATGGTGCCCAGACCCCCAGATTATGTGGACCACCCATTAATTTTGCCATCCTGGATTTTTAAGAAAATGAACTGGCAAAATGGATCTTGTAATCCAGTCCTTGATGGCATTGAGTGCAGGGTGACCCAGACCTTTTTTTGTTTATATGTAAATATTCCCAAAAAAACGCCAATTCCTACTATCCCCAATACTTGCTACTTAACAAATACTAAATCCCCTAAGATATCCCCATTTCCTCTCTTTGCAAACCCCTGTTAGAGATAAAATAGATATATGGAATATTATTGTTTTCTCATTACAAAGAGTACTAAAACTTTATATATAGTCTACTAGTTGAGCAGGGGCCAAGTATGTGTGGGCCCCAAGTAGATGTGGGCACCAAACATACTTGTTGACCAAATTATAATAATAATATACTCTAACAAACTCGTGATTCTAAAATAATTTTCTAACACTCCCCCTCAAGTTGAAAGTCTTATATCACAACTTACAACTTGTTACATAACACAGTCTTAAAAATAAAAAAACTCCAACCACAACACAAAATTATTTTATCTTCAACCCTCCCCCTCAAATTGAGACCCTCTTCAATTTGCACGGATTTTTTTTTTCTTTTTGATTTTTTTTTTGTTTACGTCCAAAGTTAGATTCCTCATCCTCAATACATAACTTCACACTTTCACTTTTCGAGGATATCATATGCTAGCAACAATGGAGAACACTCGGTCTCCTACAACAAATGTGAAGGACTATATTCTTCAAAACAACAACGAAAGACTTTTTGCCTTTTGCCTCCCAAAAAAAATCGAAGGACACATGCCTTCCTAAATCTCAGCCCCATGCAATCCTTACTTTCCAATAAACCATTTACATATTTCAACCCAAGAAATTAACTACTCTTGATATATCACCCTTTATGCAACAAGAAACTCGCATCTTCGAAAAAGAAACCTTAAATCTGGGCAACGAAGTACCAGAGCACCAACTTTAGCAACGCATGACAAAACTTAAACTACAGCTCCAACAAAAGAACTCTAACTGAACTCTAACCACCTTTTTTTTTTTCTTCTTTAAGATGAAGTTAAACAATAAAAATTAACGATACCCTCCACTGACCATGTGCCGCCGGCGGCAGAAGCAAGACTTTTTGATTTGAGATAGTCAAGATCATCCTAGCTTTAATACCATGTTAGAGATAAAATAGATGTATGAAATATTATTGTTCTCATTATAAAGAGTACTAAAGCCTTATATATAGTCTACTAGTCGAGTAGGGGCCAAGTATGTGCGGGCCCCAAGCATGCTTGGTGACCAAGTTCTAATAATAATATACTCTAATAAACTCGTGATTCTAGAATAATCTTCTAACACCCTCAAATCATCTCCTCTCACGCTCTCTGATTCTTAGTTGTTGTTGATGTGGTCATATGGCTAAGAATGATAATTGTGATCCCTTGCAATGGTAAGGAAGATGTTATTAATGCCATTCTGTCAAGTACTGATGTTGCAACAGCTTTTTTATGTTAATTGTTGAATGTCATCATGATGTTCCTAAAAATAGTAATTATTTTCACTCTCAAATTGTCCTATTTTTATAGCATTAGCTTTGTTTTTTTTGGAAGCTTATGGATTTAAATTGAATGTTATGTTCTAGTATGGAAAAGTAATTTATTGAAATTTATATTGCTATACCAATAATTAAAGTTTCTTTGTTGTAATGGAAATATAGCTAGATTGTGTTTTGATTTTACAAGTTTTGGGAGAATACAATAATAGTAGTGATATTCTGGAGTATGATATCTGATAGATTCGACTTTAAATTGTATCAGCTAATAACTTATGTTGGCAGCTTGCTATTAATGTGCTCTCACTTTATAAGTACAGTTCTTACCCTTCCCCTTTGCTTTTACACTCACCAAGATTACTTGGGAGTTGGGATATACTACCATTCCAAGAAGTTCATGGCCCAGTACCAAGCAGACTGGTACATGTGTTTTTTGCTGGAAAAATGGTTGTATGTGGAAAGTAGAGAGATAAGAAATCAATTGACCCGTGGATCTAGAAAAACAAGACCCATTCAAAACGGGTCTTATTGACCTCACCATTTTGAACTAGACAGTAATCACCCAGACCACCCGATTGCAGTGTCATATGACCCTTGAGTCATCATGTATGGCGAATAGGAATGTGACCTTGGGAATAGGCATCCCATTCCTATACCATAAATACTCAGTTTTGGTGTCTAATTTTTATAAAAAAAAAAATTGTCTGCAAGTCCCTTTTGCAATTTGCATGAATACTAGATACCTATTTAATTTGGGCACCCCTAGGGATGGCAATTTGCCTCATACCCACGGTGATCCCCGCGCTCCACCCTGAATGGGACTGTGATTTTGACTTTGATCGGGAATGAGGTCGGGGATGGGGAATCACAGAATGTTATTTATGGGGATGGAGAGAGGATGGTATTTGGTTCCCCCCAATCCCTGCGCCGTACCTGCCCCTCGAACAGTTATATATTAATTAAATTTATATTTATACTAGTATATATTACATAAAATATAATATATGTCCTTGTGTGTATATATTATTATTATTATTTGATTTTTCTTAATTTTATCATATATGCACTAAAATATGATTAATTTTCATTTACGTATTAATGTAAATATAACCAAAATTAAATTTTTTATTTAAAAATTTCACAAAAATATTAGTCCCCGTGGTGATATAAATTCCCCGTGGGGGTTTAAAATCCCCATCCCTACATGGGGATGGTTATTAAAATTTAATCTCCGTGATGAATTGGCCGGGTATGGGGAATTTTTATAAGGTCGAGGATGGGGGTGGGATGTATAATCGCCTCCCCCGCCCCATTGCCATCCCTAAGCACCCCAGACCCACGATGAGGTCTGATTATCTTATACTCCTTCCAAAGGAATGGGTAAGGAAAGATAATAATTACAGATCCCGAAATCAAACCTCCTGTCTAGTTCTATAAGACTTCACTAAACTCTCTCCTCCACCATCACCGCTGGTCTCATCCACCATTCCTCCATTCTCTTCCCTAACCCCTGGCTCCTTCACCCCCCAACATTGCCAACATTCTCTTCCACCACGTCCCCAAATACTGATATCGAGCTTTTATCAATCCCCTCTTAGGTGCTTGACATAGATTCAAAATGATAAAAGGAGACGAAGATAATCAAAAGAGATAAGGGGATTACAAGCATAATTTGGTTTAGAAGGAGAAGAAGAAGGGAGATAGAGGTGAGAGCTTCTAAGATTTCAATCATAAACTTCAACAAAGAAAATGAAAATTACATGTCTACTTTTACTTGAGAAACTAGGCTATCCAACACCAAATTATGCTACACTAACACGCATAACTAATTCTCATGGACCGTGCCTATTCTAGAAAACTCTACACCTAAAGATACCAATTATGTCCTTAGCTTGACAACTTCTCCCCTTTAAAGAATCCATGTCCTCGTGGATTTGCAATTTGTAGGACTTCTCTTGCTTCAACTCTTGGGAGGGCCAACTAAAAGTCTTGCTTCGCCTTGTCGGGAAAAAAAATAGTCGGTATTGTATGAAATTTTTGGGAAAGAAGAATAAGAATAGAAAGGTAGTTTGTCCTAAGAAATTAATATTTTGGGTTGAAATATGTAAGTGGATGGTTGACTGAAAAGTAATGATTTTTCATGAAGCCGATGTTTAAGGACAACGAGTGTCCTTTGATTATTGGGAAGCTAGGGTGTCCTATATTGAGGAAGGCAACGAGTCCTTCATATTTGTTATGGAAAGATAGGTAATCCGTCACAGTTGTCGTAGGAGACTAGCATTCTTCGTTGTTGCCGCAACATGATATCCTCAGAATGTGAATCTGTGAAGTCATGTATTGTGGGAGAGAAATCAACAATGGACATGAACTTGAGCCGTTTAGTTCATGCGAATTAAAGAGAAAATCTCAATATGCAGACTTTTGAAAATCGTATAATTTTGTGTTGTGTGATTGTGTAATGTTTAAATCATTTTATATCCAACTCTTAGGTTATATTTTGTAATAAACTGTATGTAGTGATATCACTACATACAACTTCTAGCTTGATGGGGACTGTTAGAAAATTCTAGTATTCTAACATGTTATGATAGACATAATTTAGGAGTGATCAGTAGTATATGATAAACATAATCTTAGGAGTAATCCGTGGTAAATCACTGATCTCCTTTCCTCACCCAGTTGTGGGTCTAAGCCTATATAAAGGCTCTTGATTGCAAAATTTGTAATATGGAACAAAAGCCTTTGTCTCTTTGCTTTATCTTTCACAGAGTCCAAATCAAATGAAGGCTCGATCCACTATAGATGATGCTCTTCAATCACCAAAAGACCACCCAAACATCATGACCATTGATACCCTCGGTAGTAGAATTAAGACATATACACAGACAATAAAACTCACATGTTCTAATGTACATGTTCTAATGTGGGACTTGAGTATTACAAGCAAGGGCTTACCTTTTCACATAGTTTAGAGGGCCATTTGATTCCTTGAAAAGAAAGGAAGAAATCTGGTTAGCTTGGTAGGTTAGAAAATCCTTGTATTAACCTTCACTTCTAAATTTCAGCAATAATAAAACTAGATCCCACCTAAGTGCAGTTTTGAACATTGGTTGTTGCATTAACTTCTTGTACTAGTACAGCTATCGCTCCATGAGTTCTTCATGGGTTCAATTAGGTGTTTCGACTCTTGGAGTGGTATTTTATGCATACATTGGGTTTAAAGGCTTGCAATGGTGTCATACTTTTTCGCCAAATTTCATCTAGCACTTCATCCTTCTCATTTTTTCACTTGACCAATGACCACTTTAAGCTGATTTGCACGATTTCTTACTACAACTTCTGTTAGCACATTCCCTTTGTCATTATGTTGTGTTTTTGGTTGACTAAAGTAGATTTATGTGCTGAAAAGTAGGACATGCGGTGATAGTTTTCTGCGAGTAGTATGTCATAAGCACTTCAACTTTATATCTCCAAGGAGTAAATTTTGCAGCCCACCACCCTTTGGTCATAACTAGCTTCTTTGGTTGTTTTTTGTGCTTTCCCCCCATAATCTGATTTCTTTCTCTTAATGTAGGAAGTCCATAAAGGATTATTGCAGTCCATATGAACTATTCTGAGCTGTTTTAGCCATTTTGTACAAAGATAACATCCACTGTTGTAATAGTCCATATGATGATGTGGTACGGAAGAGGAAAGTCAATAGATTTATTATTAGTTTTGTATTGTTATTTAGAGATAAATATTGAATTATTAATAAAACTATTTAGTAGGATATTTTTGAAATTTTAATTATAGTAATATATTTTAATTAGGAGAGTTTTATTATAGTAGTACATTTTAGTTAGGAGATTGTTTCCTTTTTAAATAGGATTTTTACTTGGTCCCCAAGTATTGAATTTTCTATTTAAGCATTATAATACTTCATTATTTGACAAATTATGAATATGAATTGATTTGAGATTAAAGTTGTGTGCCTTTGTGTTTGTATTTCTTTATCGATTCTCTGCAGAGATAGGTACCTTATTCTTTTTTCCCACCTCGTCCTACATCATAATGATAATGGTATCAAGAGCCAAAATTCCTGATATTTTTTTATTTCACCCGATTCATTCCTACCCTAATTTTCCGGCCTCCACCATTTGTCAAAGTTTGCTAGAGAACGACTTCAATATCCGAGACGACAACGTAGTCTCAAACTTAACCCAAAATTGAAGGGGGAAAAACTGTACAACGCTGCTGCTGCTACAGTACCGCGCTCACTGTTCATCACTGCTTCTGCTGCCAAATTACATTTCGGTACCCCAAGGTTTCGGAAAATTTCAATTTAGCCCTCATAGTTTCTGAAGTTTTTCAATTCAACCCCCAAAATTTCTGAAATTTTCAATTTAGCAATCCAGACTTTTTTCAGGCCATGATAAAGCAACTTGAGCATCAAACCTTTCTCAAATACGAGCAACGTAAAAGGTCTTGTGTTTTGTATAGCATCGAGTATTGAAAATTATGCTCGCACGGTCCGAAACAAGTCCTTACAAATTTAAAGACACGTTACGAGTACGTAACCGCATACCATGTTCGTCCATATTCTGTTCAAGTGTAAAGAAATGTTCAACCAATCGTATTGGTTCAACTAAAGCGACGGATTCAAAAGAGAAAACCCGCAATGCAAATTCTTACAAGACAATTGATTAATGTCTTACAATACTTAATCGTATCAATAACAAATATAAAGTTGCATATTCAAAGATTGTTCGCAGTGAGGAAATTAAGTTAAGTTTAACCCCAAATGCGAAAACAAGGAAGATAAAGTTGAGGTCAATTATGTTGATTCTCTCTTTCCGGCTGATACATTCGAGTCACAAGCTACTTCAAATTTATATATTATGTCACTGTTATTTTCAAAAATTGTGCATGACATTGAAATATCGAATGCGCATATTTTGTTGGAAGGCATCTCCAGGACTATGATTTATTATTCTTCGGTATTTCAAAACTCGAGGACGAGTTTTTTTCAAAGGCAAAGAGAATGATGCGGAACGGAAGAGGAAACTCAAAAAATTTATTAGTTTTGTATTGTTAATTAGAGATAAAAATTGGATTATTAATATAATTATTTTTTTGGATAATCTAGTAGGATATTTTAGAAATTTTAATTATAGTAATAGATTTTAATTAGGAGAGTTTTATTATAGTAATAGATTTTAGTTAGGAGATTGTTTCATTTTTAAATTAGGGTTTTTACTTGGTCCCAAATATTGAGTTTTCTACTTAAGCATTGTAATACTTCATTATTTGACAGATTATAAATATGAATTGATTTGAGATTAAAACTGTGTACTTTTGTTTGTGTTTCTTTACTGATTCTCTGCGGTGATAGGTACTCTTATTCCTTCTTCCCACCGTCCTACATCATATGAATTGTTCCTAGTTGTCCATTCAACAGGCTTGGCTCCAAAATTTTAACCATTTGGGAGGGGAATACATATAGGTGTAATAGGTTGAACTATGCACTAGAGGGTTTTAGAAGTCGATGTTTTTTAAATTGGACCAGATGGTTGAACTAATTAGACCGGGAACCAATTCGGTTTGACCCGATCAAACTCTTTTGGTTAAAAAACCGGTTGGACTGATGGTTCAACAATAAAACCATTCAAATTGATCTCTAATGAACCGGTTTGTTAAAAAAAAAAAAAAATTGGTATCAATTTTGTTTTTAAATTTTAAGATTAAACATTTCTAGTCGTATTGGAGTACAAATTCATTATATTTTAGTATATTAAAATCTTACTAAGTAATAATCATATATTTTCATGTATTTATGATGTAACTGGTTCAATAATGGTTCAATTCAACCATTGATTGAACTAGTAATCCATCTACCCAATAAGTTTTCTAGTTCGATGATCAATCTGGGTTTCCTTGGAGTAGCTTTCATTTAGAAAGCTTAGTGAGTTTCCTCCGTCTATTAGCAGAATAAGCAGAGTTAGGTCCTTGTCTTCACTTTTCCGTTTTTGCACTATGGTCTCATTCTGCCCCTTTTCAAATACCTCTTCTAAGGCTGCGAAAGTGAGCTGATTCTTTGAGTTGTCTATTAACTCTTCTATAACTGCGAGAGCGAGCTGATCTAGAGTCACCTTGTCGCCCTTTTGAAATTCCAAATACTCCCTGTGCCTCCCTAATGCCTCATCATTTAGAGGGAATATCTTAGACTCTGGTTTCAGTGTAAAAGTTTTTAATTCAACAATCTCTTATGATACTTTAGTACAGAATCAGTTTGCATTAGCACCTTGAAAGCAGTTTGCTCCATCACCATTTTGAGTCTGACTATGAGACTACACAGTCTTTGTATGTATGCATATATATACAAGGTTATCAAGTCGTCGACTAGGCGACGCCTAGGCATCTGAGCAGTAGCAAGCAACAAGTCGATGGAACGATTTGGGAGAAGTAGCTAAGTCGAGCGACTTGGTGAAGAAATCGTCGCCTTGGTTGCCTAGGCGACACCTTGGTCGACTACCTTCCAAGGCGCACGATCTGAAAAAGAGAAAAAAAAAGGAAAGAGAGAAGAAAAGAAGAGATCAAAGAAAACGAAAGAGAGATAAATGTATAAATTTTATATTTTTAACGACTTGTTGACTTGTGGGCGATTAGTCATGCATTTTGCCGCCTAAGCGCTTAAGCTCCCTTTATGTGTATATATATATAGAGAGAGAGAGAGCACATGCATAATGAAAAGTAGTAACAGTAAAGTACCTCTACTTTTTTTGATAAAAGAAGAAATTTTATTAATAAAAAAGAAAGGATACAATAAAAGGGGAACAAGAAGTCCACCCTCAACGGACTAAAAAACAAAAATAAAAAAGTGCAGCCCTCTAATCTCTACACAAATCAGACGTAGAGATACCTCTACTTGACACAACATGTGGCTAGTATTATTCTATGCAGTACTCTTTCCGAGAGATGTCTGATATCTTACATTCTCCAAGTGCTTCTAAGTTCTGATAAATAATTTTGAAATTTATAAGAAATCAAAAGATTCATTTTCAACGATCTCTGACTCAACGTCCACGTAACATGAGAATGATAATATACAAAATTTCAGTTCAAATTCTCAGCCATGTTCAAACAGTAGTGTAAGAATATTTAATTTTGAATATTCTTGGACATCTTAAATAGAGAGAGCACACGCATAGTGAACAGTAGTAAACCTTCGGTAAACCAATTTTACACAACATGTGGCCATTCTGATTTTAAGCGGTACTCTATCCGGGCGACGTCTGATATCTTATGTCCCCTCAAGTGAATAGTTTCTAATTTTTTAAAGAATTGAAAGATTCCTTTTCAACGATCTATGACAACACCAAACATGAGAATGGCAACAAAAAAACAATTCTAACTCAAATTCTCAGACATATCCAAATACTAGAATGGGAATATTTCATTTCCAGTATTCTTCGTCATCTAATGGATTATGTAATTCTTACATTCCCATGCACCAAATGTGGCCTTTAGATTTGAATTATTAAATTTCACAAATTAGGAATATTAAAGTCTACTAAGGTCTAAGCTACATAAAAAAGTATTTCTTTAGCCAATTTATGTTTATGTTGAATAACAAAGAGTTCTAAAGTTTGGGTGTGTACAAGTTCTTTGGTAGTTAATTAGTTTTTCCATTAGTTTTGGGGAAATTTAACTTCACTAACACCACAAAAACTTTAGTTTTATTACTTTTTGCCTCTAGCTACAAAAGTAGTGGATATATGTGTGTGCGCGTATATATTTATATATATATATAAGATGAATACATAACTATCTTGCCAGGGTGGCCAATTATTCCAGGCTTCCAGCTTTACATGTGCATAGGACTCCCTCTTAAAACATTATCCATACCCAAATTTCTGAAATATGTATGGATATAATATATATGTACACATATATAATCCAACTGAAACAACTCCGTCAAAATTAACCAGATCAAAATTAGATATCAAAAAGAATTATATAAAATCAAAAAAGAAAACCAGTTCAATGAAGAAAATAGGATTGTTTTTTCTGACCTCTCCACCCCAGCACATCGGGGCCCACTAGTGATGTGCTCCAAGGTAAGTATCTCCCTCACAGCCAGGTACTCTAAGACCTACATAAACAAACAGTGAGCCATGTTACATACTTGTCCATATTCCTTTCCATAACTGCATGGTATATTGGTATTGACCATTCATTCAAGGTTTTAACTAGAAAGTAGAAACAAGAGTCTAAATTAATCCAGAAGTGTGGTAATCAAATAAATCCAGCAAATCAACTAAGATACGGAAAAGCAATTTCAATAAGAGAATATAGGTCTAGAAATGTGGAATTAAGGTGACAAACCAAAAAGTTTTATGCTTGCACCATAACTTAACAAAAGTGTCTCCTAAATTTGGAATCCATCTAATCGAATTCTCCAGAATTACACTCACGTCAAAGCCATCATTATGGAGTCTTGGAACATTATATCCATACACACTAATCTATCAAGGTCATGGAAAACATTAAGTAAAAAGATATACAGTTCCCAAGAGAAACACCTTGAGAAGCTTTCTGAGAATTGGAATCTTATGAAACTCTTTTCTGTACCGCTTCATTACATTGTGCAACATTTGCAAACCTGAAAAACAAAGCACAAAGTCATTCCTCAAGCTAAAGGGCACAACAACTAAAAACAACAGAAAGCTGAAGATCATATTTTATGCAGCAGAACTAGGAAACACACCATTTTTGCTAATTATATCAACCAAAACTGTTTGTGATTTTGTTTTAAGGAGCGCGTCAAGGATCATTGAAAGGTCTCGATTGCTGCAACAGAAAACGAATTAACAACCATCCATAATATGGGTTCAATAAAGTGATTACATTTATTATAAAGACTAGTTTATGAAGAGCAAGATCCAAAATAACCTCTGAATTGCTTCTCCATTGGCACTATCACCTGAAGCCGCAGTTAAAAAGAGAAGCTTCAAGTAGCCTCTAGATGCATCCTGTTAAAGAGAAACATTAAACACGGAAAACCATATAAGTTATAACTCGACGTATTATTAACAAGGAATAGTTTGAAGTGCGAGGGCTAATTGCATCTTCTATAATATGTTAGTTACCAATAAAAGTATGAGGGCTAATTGCCATTATAATAATTTGGAGGAAAGGAAAAGAAGCAATAAAAAGCATCAATGTAAGAAATCAAAAGATTTGTTATGGAGTATTAATTTCTATAAAACCTGAAAAGAAGCCACCATGAAATGAATTGGCATTCAAGAATTCAATAAAAATTATAATTAAAGATGATGGGAACCACACCAAAGGGTAAAAAGGGGGGATAATAATACACAAGGAGAACATGCTTACTCTTCGTTTGCTTATTCCCCCATCAGCATCTAGCAGCTCATTAAGTTTCACCTCAACTGCAAGCATTAGAATGAAAATTTCACTACAATGGGAAGACCGCGCAATAAATTCCCTTGCTGGATAGGAGGAGGACAAAATGCAAACCTGCTTCAAAGGAATCGTTTGAGGATCCTTCAATTAGCTTTTTGGATTTGTAGGGTACTACATGAGATTTTCTGACTATCTCTGCAGGTTTGTTTACATGCACAGCACTCATTCTGGATTTCCCTTTCTTAACTGAAGATGATGGGCGAGATGTCTTTGTCACTGGACGCGATGTTGAAACTACATGTCTGTCCTCCTTTGGGTCATATTTGGACTTCTTCTTAATATCAATATAATCAGGTACTGATTTGTTTAATGTGGTAGTCAAAGAAGTTTCAGATCTTTGGACAGTGCTAAAAGATCTATTCAACCTTTCTTCAGCTACAGAGGACTCTTTCAGAGCTGCAGATGTGATTTCTTCCTTTCCATCATCTGGATGCAAGAAAGTCTCTATAGTTTGCACAAATGGTGATAATCTCACCAAGCCATCCAATACCATCGAACTTTCCAGTTTTGAACCAGCAGATGAATCTCTTTCTGTAGAGTCTTCATTTATTGAGGACATCTCCAGACATTCAGCAGTTGCAGACGTATCAGGGTTTTTTCTTTCTTTTGACGAACTCTCTAATGTATGCATATCTTCAGTAAACAAGTGTTCAACAGCATTTGCTGGTTGGAACATGTCATCTTTCTCTGCAGTTCTCATTCCGATAAAATCAATGGAACTGGTTGCTGAGACTGTTTTGCCGAAGTCACCATCTTCACAGACCATAACAGGTTCCAGATATTCTTCATCTGAATCACACTGAACAATAACTTCAGCATTTAAAGGATCACCACCTATGTAGCCTCGACACTGAGATGAACCACAGACACATTTTTTGGCAGCGGCTCCAAAAACCCGTACATAATTGTAATCAAATGTCACCTCTTCACCCTGATATTATGCATCTCTCAAGCATAAGCAATTAATAATATGAAGCACAATTATAAAAAATATTACAAACAACTAACAAGCAAGTTCATCAATAATAGCATAAGAGTCATTAAAGATCTGGGACCACTTGGGAAGCATGAATATCCTGTATTTGTTCAGTGTTTAGACTATACAATAACCAGAGAAAGCAACAACATAAACCAAGATTATTATTTCATAATCAACACGAGTCATGATGCAGCCTAAGAAATCTAAATATAGTTTAACGTAGTGGTAATTTTATATTTTTAGTTGGTAATATTTTATTAGTTTTATGAAAAATAAGATTTTTAGAATTGAAAATTAGGAACTTGGTGATGAAGTATGAAAAAGTTCAAAGTTCCTATCATATGTATAGATATATATATATATATATATATATATATATATATATATATATATATATTTGAAGAGACAACAACAAACTAGTCTTTTATTATTATAATTTTGATACTCTGTGTTTTGGTATTTATACCCCTTGAGTCGAGCATCTTGGCTTGGGCAAGTTGATTAAATTCACGTTTACCGAGCAACACTTATGTTTAGCGGCATTGAAATCATTGTTAGAAAGCTAAGGGTAGTGTGTGGGTTTGCTAATTCTGCTCTGCATCACTTGGTATCAGAGTATGTTATTCCAAATATGTCGTTCGAAATCGAGTTGTCACTCACATCCAAACCAATTCCAGATCTAGTTGTCGAATGAAGCAAGTAGCTGATTAACTCTAGGCATTCAGAAGAATACGTTTCGCCATAAATTTTTGACAAATGTTTGGGTCATTTGAAATGAAATTTGCCCACTTTGCCTGTTTGCCATCATCTTCAGTATTGTTGATTGGATTAAAGTTCAGCATCATTTTGAAGATCCATTTGATGTTTGTTATGTTAGTCCATCTATATATGGCTAATCAAGAAATTAATTATACATTATTTTTATGCAACACAATGGACTGAATGGATACATATTGTTACAAAGATTGGAAAGTTCAAAGTTCGTCAAATCTCAAAAATACATCTCCTCAAGTTCAAAAAGATTCTATTAATGAAATCTCTTTAGCAACCTCCAACCAAAGTCGAGGCCGAATTTCTTTTGATGTAGGGAAAATGTAGCCCAAGAAATCTACTTTTATATTTCTATGTAAACTAATTTTATATTTCTGGGTAATAATGTTTTATTAGTTTTATTTAGGAAAATAAATTTTTTTAGAATATCTTTCATATTTGATTTGATTGGAAATTAGGAAGATTTTATTAGGTATACAATAAATGATATCAAAATGTCCCCTTTCTATGTTTATCTTGAAAATTAAGTGATATCTTTTACTTCATGTTACATAGACTCAGGAATCCTAACAAGGATCCATGGAAGTGTCTGACACTGGACTCGCTTATTTCAAAAATATTTTTCATTGTTGCCCACACCCATGTCGTCTTATATGGATACAGGTACTTTTCAAAAGATGAAGAGTCTTGTAACACAGCTTTTGCTTGGTGATTATTTTTGTCTAGTTTCAACGTATCTTTCCCTATTATAACAATATATGATGTAGGACAATATGGGGTATAACAATATACCCCATAGATAATCGCTAAAAAACACATACAAAAGAACAAAATTTCTCAAATCAATAAGATATTCAAGTTTGAATAATACCAAAACTTATAACTCCTTTTATAAGAAACCTACTACGACTTTGCGACCAAGTAAAAAGCCCTAGTATAATACAAAAGCACTCCTAACTAAAATCTACTTCCATATTGAACTTCTAGATCACCTACCTAATATAAGTAATAAATAATTACATTAATTAAAAAGATACTTGTCTCTAAATAATAATACAAAATAATAAAAAATCAATTTCATGATCTTTTTCTTCTGCTCCACATTATCCTCCCCGCCATTGAAAAACAACTTAAACTCGAGTTTTGTAATATCAAAAGATAATAAACCACAATCTGGAAGATGTGTTCCAACAAACCATGTGTATTCGATGTTCCCATTCCATGATCACAACTTTTTTGGCAACAATATTGACATTATAGCGAACTTTAATATAGCTTAGGATTCAAATACTATACTTGGAATGAGAAAGTCAATATGTTCGATCTCCATTTTTTATGTGTATGTTCAATCTCTTCATAAACTTGAATTACCTCTGGAATATCATTATTGCAAACCAAAAATAAATCTTCAATTAGTATAACATCCACAACTTCCGCTTCTTCAAGAAGAGTATAAACATGTAAAAGATCTTGCTCTACCTTAGGACAGTTGACTTCTTGAATTTATTTGTATGAGTTGGCAAATTTACTTTAACATTTGTGTTAGTACGTGCAAGTGCAGTAGTGGATTTTTTTGTTGGCGGGATAGATGGAGAATATGACAATGATGATTTCTGCTGCAAATCGTGCTTTTGTCTCAAAAAATTAATTTTCAATTGTCTAGTGAACTTCCATAAAAAAAGATGGGCAAAAAAGATTGGGTAAGAAAAAATTGGGTAAAAACAAAATATATTTGGAATTATAGCTCTTTGTACGAAATGTAGGACAAGGTGCAAAGAAAGAATATGAGTGCATATCCTTGCAAATGCTTGGCAAAGAAACACACAAAAAAACCCAACATAATTGTTTTCTCAAATCTATAATATATTCAAGCCAAAATAACAATAAAGATTACAACTACTTATATAGGAAACCTACGATTTAGTGCCAAGTAAAAAATCTAATATAAAGGATATAACTCCTAATTAAAATCTAGGCTTAAATATAATTTACTATCCTAAAGTATAGGTCATATTCCACTTCGGTGATCCACCTTTCAATTTTGTCAATTAGATGATTAAACTATTATTTTTTTCAATTCTATTCAATTGAGCTTGTCACGTCAGAAATTGCTGACGTGGCTGTCTTGGTGGAGCATAACTAAGCTGATGTGTATAAAAAAATTGTTTTTTATTTTGTTATTAAATATTTTTGATATATTTGAGGGTAAAATCGTCACACAACAATCTTTTATACATTCAGAATAATAAAAAAACATCAACATCATCAAAACATAAAAATCGATCATCAAAACTTCTTTTGTTAAATGGCTCTGGCAAAGCTGCCTCGGGGATTTCGCAACTTTGGTTTCAAATGCAAAATATGTCGGTTAATATTTCAATAGCCCATCAAAATAAACTTTGCAACCCAACTTAGAGCACAGATTCAGGAAGCTATACAGGATATGTTAAAGACCATGCATTCAACGTTACAAATTCATTACATATCTAAATTTTAAATACCTTAAAGTCCATCTAAGCAGTTAATCTGAATCTGATATCTAATAATCATGTTTCTATTCCCTGCTAAAGTTAGCCATCTGATTCAAAGAAATCCCAGTGTTGGTTTTCCAAGGAACTTTAGTTAAAATAAGAAGGAAAAAAAAACTTCGTCTCTTTCCAGATCTTGATTTGTTCTCATCAAAACCTGGGTTTGGGGCTTCGGATCTTGTTGGTTGATGGTGCTTGAGGTTTGGAAGATGGATCTGTTCGGATCTGGCTGTGATGTTAGTGGTCTGAAACATATTAATAAATAAGGTGAACCCAAATTTGGGTTTATGTTCCATCACAATCCAGTCTATTCGAAGAATCCGAGTAGTCGACGGAGGGCTGGATCTTGGTTCGGCGTGCTGGACTTCGAGCATCTCGTCTTAGAGCAGTGGGGGAAAGTAGGATTGAGAGGAAGTGAAAGATAGCGGTGGTTTGTGAGGGAAGGAGAGGAGGAGGAGGAGAGAGATATATATTTGGATGAGTTTACAAGAGGAGAGCATTGGTGTTGGTTTTGGTCATGCTGCTTTATTTTAGATTTTTTGTTGTTTTTGATCTGAGATGGTATAGATTTTAGATAGTTTTGCTGTTTTTATTTAGTTTAAATGATTAATATAAGTGATTTGACGAATTTGCCCTTAATGTATAATAAATGTGTAAATAGATATTAAAATATTTTTTTTTATTTACACATTAGCTGGTGATTGCTCCACTTCGATGGCCACGTCAGCAATTTCTGACGTGGCGACTCAATTTGTTGCAATTGAAAAAAATTGATAGTTCAATCACCTAATTGAAAAATTGATCCCCGAAGTGGAATATGACCTATAGTTTAGGGTAGTAATTCATATTTAAGCCTAAAATCTATTACCATAATTAAACTTCTAAAATCACCTACCTAATACAAATATAAATAATTGCATTAATTACCAAAATACTTGTCTCTAAATAATAATAAAAATAATCAATAATCAATTTCTTGATCTTCTTTTGCTCCTCATCAATATATGTTTAAAGAGCCAATGAAACAACTAATCTTTTGTTATTATAATATTATAATTGTGAAATTCAATTAATTGTTTGTTCTAGGTGATTTATTCCCCGTAAATCAAGCATCTTGACTTGGACAAGTCAATTAAATTCTCATTCACCTATCAACACTTACATTCAACCACATCGGCCCAATCTTACGCTAGAAAGCTAACGATTGGATTTTTTGCTACTTCCGCTCTACATCAAGTCATGATATAGACCAACTTATCCAAGGAAATAAGACTTGACCTAAACGGCCGCCTTCAACATATCAAACTAAATTCATGCAGAGGTAAAACCTATGAAGTGTGGTCTGCTAAAAGTTATATAATTTTTATCACAAGACCAAAGTGTAAAACCATTTGACCAACAAAAGAAAGTCATTTTGTACCAGAAAACCATTTTACCTTGTCTCTGAGTTTTTCAGCCTATCCCAACTATGGGATAGAAAGCATTTGTTGAGTTAAGTTGAGAAAAGTTCTATTTGACTATAGAATCCCAATCTTTTGAGATCCAATGTAATTTCTCCAAAAATATTCAAAATACTACCACAATTCAAAATGTTTTATTACCTGAGTTCGATTCTAAATCTTTTTCATTTGTAATTCTGCTGATTGTCACCAAGGGTTTTGGATTAATCAGGTTGTGATATAGGGAGATGAAGGCAGCGACTTCAAATCTTCATCTATTGAATCAGAAGATTGTGAATAGAAAATCAAGTAGGATACTTAAGAGAGAAGAGATACACTCGGGGGGGCCCTAGTTTACACTCCATTTCTCTCTTTCCTTTATGTAACAGCATATATATATATAGCATTTCTTCCACATGTCATAGCATTTGCACTTTTTTCTTGGTAGACATGGAAGATGTTTAGAAAAATCATAGAAATCTAAATCAACCCACCCCCCAAACAAAAAAAAACCCCCAAACACACCAAAACAAAATTATTTTAATAATAATAAAAATAAGGTGTCATATAGTATAAATCTATCATGTCTTCTACTTTCCTCTTTCCCCTTTATTTCCTACTCACGAAACTTATTACTACTCGCATAGTACCCTATTTATTGTCGACGAACAAAAATGTGTATCAGATTCACAAAAAAATTAATTTGTTAAAACAAACAGTTCCAATTAAAGCAACAGAGTGAAATGAAGAGCAATGAATCACATATTTAGCAGCACCTTAGTTTTCTGCATGCCAGGATTGCACACCAAAGCAATTTTCTAGGCCATCTTAATTACAAGTAAACAATTACAGCAGCAAAATTCACTATCCAGCGAGTTTGAATTTCAATAAACATAAAAAGACTACGAATTTGAGCGCGCATGAAGAAGTGTACCTTCTTTATATCCCTCAGTGCAAAGAGTCCAATACAAACTTCCCCATTCACCATCCACTGTCTCAAGAAGAGTTAATAATTAACAATGTTGACAACAGATATAAATGTATTTATAACACAGAAGCTGCAAGTTAAGTAACAACAAATTCAACTTCTAAAATTGAGTCCCTTGTAACAAAATCCAACAACCCTCAATAACACAGGTTTAAGCCAATATGCCATATAGAGAAATGCATACGTAAGTGAACTACTATATAGAGATAACGGCTACGTTGTATTAAACTAGTCATTTCTTGGCTGTAATGCAAAATAAAATAAAATAAAAACAACTAATGTTATCCAAAATTACAACTTAAACCATGATGTTTTTGTTTTTGCGAATCAACCCTCGGAGTACATTTAACTGGGTCGATTTGACAGTTTTATTAGTCAACTAGGTCAAACAGGGAAAAAGGTTTAATAAACAAATTTTTTTTTCTTTTGATAACTAATTCTGGATTCTGGCCCCAATGGGAATTTGAATTTAAAAATGTTTAATAGACCCAGTTAAAATTTAAATGTATTTCGAGGTTCCATTTGCAGAATATAAAATCAAATAAAAATATTAATTTTTTTGCATTAAAGCATTGTTCCTTACAAGTTTCAAGCATATCTCACACAAGTCTACCTATTTTATTATTTTTCTTTTTTAAATGGCGGAAGAGCCCGTAGCCAACCACCTGGTGCAAACAAGTCTTAAATCGACCAAAGATTACGCAGCACCATAGTTTCCCTTAAGAAGAAAGAAAAAATTATAATGGAAGGGACAACATATCAAATATTAAACTTACTTTATAAGTATGACAATAGTCCCTTTAAGAATACAGCCTAACACCAACCAGTACAACTTGACAAATTAGAACTATTTGATAAGTAAAAAGTCGATGACAAATGTGATTTTTATTACCATTTTATTAGTTACCGCTTCAAAATGACAAAGTCCTATTATTTCCCTTAAAATTTAAAACAATATGCCAGCCCAGGCTAGTATACCCTACCCTTAACACATGAAATCAAACAGATTATGAACATGTCATAATTACGAAATTAATTTTCTAAGAACTATGATATCTATACGAAAACCATATTCTAGTTGCTGAAAATTTTACATTTCCAATGTAGAAAAATAAAGTAGGATGAATACTGCCCTGAGAAGCGATACCACATAGTCATAGGACGTGTAAGGGTGTTTGCATAAATGATTGGTGTTCAAGCTTATTATAAATATCAAATTGCAATATTGATTCATATTTCATCAGCCTTATCAACCCAAGCAAAGCTACCCTGATTCACTTTGCAAATTTATAAAAAAAAAGAAGAAGAGATATATTTATACATATATTTACTTTTATTTTCTATGGGTAAATATATTACGTTTATACAAGGTGAAGACAATGAGAAACAAGTTAGAAGGATGTAGAAAGGAAAAAGGGTAAGAAATCTCAACAGAAATTCTGTCTTCAGCAGAAATCCATTCTGAACTAGCTCATTCACACATCTTCAAAGTATTTAAAGGAAAAGCAGAAAAAAATTATTTTAAAATAAACAGAGAATTCATGCTCACAAATGTATTCACCTTTTCTGTACGGCAATTCGGTTCACAGCTGTGGTTTATAAAACGACCTAAATTCCCTTTAGCACAAGCATCTATTACCTGATAAATAAAACATGAGAACATTTAATTATAGTTCATGAGTTATGTTCAAGAAAAAACAAAAATAGTAAATAAAATTTTCAGCAGACAAACAAACAAATGAAAATAAAGACAAGAAGAGAGAGAAGAAGAGGGTGACAAAGGAACCTAATACTTTTAAGTCTGTTTCTTAATACCCCCAACTACCTTACCACACCTCACGGACTTCTAAAATGTGCTGCAACATCACTGACACTAGGAACAACATGCTTATTTATACTACCCAACCAGTATCTGTAGAAGCAAAAACATGATTCCCTGACAAGAATACACTAACTATGCACTGGGCATTTAATAAAACTACAAGCAAAATCAGTAGTTCTTTAGAATAATTTAATAACTATTTGCAGTAGCAACGAGTAAGTGCAGATTAACAAACCTCCCCGCCATTCAATGTCATGAAATAAAAATGCTTATGACCCTTCAAAGCATACTCTCTTTGCCGGTCCTCGTATGCATGCATATCAAGAACCTGTAAAACCATGATTTTTTTAGCAAGAAAAACACATCAGTAAGAAATCAAGTTCATTAAGGATAAATACATACACAAATACGGAGAATTACACCAGTGCAAAGTTGTTAGGTCTAATAAACTGCTAGAAGAGCTTCTTCAGATTCCATGTCCTCTCACCATTAATAATAAAAAATGGATGGACAAAGACACAGACACATATCTATGCACAATAAAATCAGTGCTAAGTTTGTTAGATCAATAAACTAGCAGAAGAATAACTTCAAATTCCATGTCATTTCAGGATGATGAACAGAAAAGACTGGAGAAGTCACCAAATCATCTATCTTGGTTAGAAGCGTACGATAAATATACAAACTTTCAAATGTGATAAATTGTATCGAAATGGATGGATCGATGGACATATCAGAAACATGATTTTGAATAACCAGCTAAAAAAGAGGTCATCCTCAGTATTTTAAATTCTTTGTTGACCATTCAAAGCAGAAAGCAATATATAACAAAGTGCCAAGTTACCTCTCCAACATATTCACTAAGAAACTGCCCCTTATGAATATCTTCTAGTAACTGAAGCCCATAACCCTTCTTTCCACTTCGAAAGCACTTCAATTTGGCATACTTTCGTTGCTGGAACTGTAAAGTGCAACCCAAATAACATCAAACTTGTGCCCTTAAAAATAGAGAATGATCAAATAAATAAATCAATAATCTGTTGAAAGGGTTAAATACCTGGCGGTTTGAACAGAGTTCCCCACAAGGACATGTCCCTTTAACACATTCAATGTTAAGCATCCGATTCAGGCATCCATCCCCACAGCCCATTCGACTACCTAGAGATGCTTTGCAGTGACAAACCATTATCTGACAAAATATCCAAGAGACATAAGAATTCATTGACTAAAACAAAATGGACTTCCTGATGCAGGACAAGTTCAAAAAAAGGGTTTAGGAAAGAAATAAATGGGAAGAAAGAAGAGGAAAATAGGAGCCTATCCTTGCAGGGAATAGGTAGAAACACACACACAAGCCTTTTCAAGTTAATATATTCAACTCTGAAATTCCAAGAATGGATAACATCAAAATATTGAGAACATGAAATCCTACTTCTAAAGTAATCTGACTTGATAAAGAAACTCTTCATTATTATCTAATAACCCACTAATTGTAATTAACAAAGATAATGTTTGATAATTACTAATCTAAAATAACCTACTAAAAGATGTACTTTAATTACAGTAAAATTATTCATAAATAATAATATTAACAATAATCCCTTCAAAAATCCTCATCACTCACCCCAACTGAGAAAAACTCATCCTCGAGTTTTAAAGTGTGGGAAAATCTACAATCCACAATCTTGACTTCATATATATCTTTAACCTCCTTGTAAGCATATATTGATAACTTGAAAACCATAAGGAGATGATTCTTATCAGACATACTATTGGAGTTGTCTTGATAACTTACTGCTTAACTCACTTTGTGTTCCATTGGACTCAAAATATCCATCATATCTAAACATTTTTGTTGAGTTCTTCGGCCTCAGCATGGGTTCATATGGCTCCTTGATGATAACTTCAAGCTGCTCAACAAACTCAACATTCTTTTTTCCATGATCCCCTCGAGCATTAGCATGTGAAAGTCCTTTTCCTTCTTTGGGTTCACTGACTTCCTGTGTTATACCATCAAAATTGGCCTTTTCTTGAAGAGCTTCTGAAAGTACTTGAATGGACTATTTAATTTTCTTGTAGTGCTCTTTTTTGTCTTTGCATAAGAATCTCGAAGTTTTTGTTCACTTCCTCAATTAGTACCAAATATCAGAAACCCCTATTTTTCAATACCTTTTTCTTACTAAATTTTTCCCCAAGAACAAATAATTAAACAGGATTACAGATCTATATTATATAGAAAATGTTGGGGACTAGGGGATGAGTAATTAACTATGGGGACTTCGTTGAGATTTTTCATAATAGTATATATTGTTAGTTTCGGGTTACCACTATGGTCCATATTTACGGTAAAATAGTGGTCAAAAAATGTCTCACGTGATTGACTGACACACAAGAACTTCTTTTCAGAGGATGATTTGTAGCCAAGGGTCGAGGGTGTGAAAACACCATCAACCGCTCCAATGACAGGAGCTTATCAAACTACTTCTATTCTTCCTTTTTGATCTGTTTTCATTCATTATGCTGATGCTATCATGAGGATTGTCTGCTGGGCTTGAAGATGATGATTTAGCTGTTTGGTTCACTTGACAGTTGGGGAGAGATGGTTTTTTTTGGGAGGGAGGGAGGGGGGGGGGGGGGAACCTGAGGTGTTGAAGGATTGGTGATGATGAATGGAAGGAGATATTTGCTAATTGGTGGCATCAGTGATGGTGGTCCCAGTTACGGTTTCAACAAAGAAGATGAACAGTGTTTTTATTTGGGTTTTGGGCAGCTACTGGTTGTGAGTGATGGTGGTTAGGCTAAGGGCTTGGCGATGTAGCTGTGGTGGAATGTAAGTGACAACGAATAATGTTTTGGAGTTTGGACCGAGTTTGGGAATGTAATTTTGGGAGGATAATTGTTTTGTTTTAGGTAGACATAGTAGGGTGGTATTGTCACCCATGACCTGGTTTCGAGCTCAGAAACGAATTTAATGCAGGACAAATTCCGGAGGAGTTAAAAGGAAAAAGTAAATAGGAACCGGAATCAGTAGAAAGGCACATTATTGACAAAAAGCCCTTTCAAATTAATATAATGAACTTCCAACAATGGACTACATCTTTGACGCCCCCAAATCCGGGTATCTTCCAACCCTACAGATGGTGCTCCACGATACTACAATCTATACAATCATTCCATTGAGATAACAACAAAATGAGTGTAATTACTATCTTTGTATTACATTTGTAATAAATCATTTCCCAGGTTCATAAACCGAATACATTCTTTGTTCTTCATAAGTATATTACATACAATTACACTAATCTATTACAGGACGATTAATTGTCCATCTTAGCCTTGCCTTTATCTCTCTTAGAACTCTCAGTTCGTTCGGCTTTAGCTGCAAACATATGATTCAAGCAAGAATGAGCATAACTAGCTCATCAAGTCTTAACAAAGAATCATATAAATATCACATTAACAATTACATGCTTTACTTCCATAACTGAACAATTAACTACGAAGCACTATGAAACATTTGACTAGTACTTCTCATGTCATAACAACAATTCCAAAGTACATATAATAGCTTCGGAATTCTGAACCGGTCAATAGACCATGAACATACTCTTTTCGTTTTCATACTTGAAACGGACATCCCAAGCACTAAGGCCATCCATCCATCCTTCTTTACTTACGAGCACTTCTAGGTGATCACTTATTTTACTCTATGTTGATCAACATTTTCGTTAAACGATTGACGTTTAACATTTGACAACCTCGCGTGCCCATCGAATAATCGATGAAAAATACTTTTGTTTGTACATGTATTAAACTTACCTTCTCATCCGTATCAAATACTTGGCTTAGGATAGCGTTAACACGCTTCTATATCGAAGACTTGTAAACAAATCAATCAACTCTTCAAGATTAGTCTAGCTTTGAGTTAAAAGCAGACATTGACTCTTCTTTAAAACCATTCATGCATCTTATAACATGCATCACGTAAAACTCGACTAACACGAAGGTTGACAAGCGTTAAGAAAGACTTGCTTTCAAACGCCTTGAATATACAATTCAACAATTCTCAGTCTTCACAGGATCTACATGATATATTCACATAGCACACTGTAATTAGTATCAAACAACTAACTTTATTTGTCTATAACCAACTTCTTTCTCTTCTATGTCTTATTTGCATTAACTTCGTTATTAAAGTCAATTCGACTTTCTATACTTCGTTACGGCTCGTTAACGTTCTTATGTTATTAACCAACCTTCGATCATCATTGGTGAACTACCAATGTTGAACCCCATTTACGGTTTACTTAATACGTTCTCGCGTTCTTCGTTTAATTTCTATTAAACCTTACTAAATCTTCTAACATTATCACCTTATAAGTGATTTAAGGTCAACTTGATTATATACATTAAGTACCTTCAATGTCTTACTTTAGGTCCACATTCAAATGGAACACAAACCTAACTTAGTCAACATTCTCACACTGCCGGCGCTGCGGCGCCACATCCCTAGTACTAACTCGGCACTGCGGCGCCGCCCATGTGCACCAGTTAGCCAAAACAGTTTTGTTTTTCTAACGAAACTCCTGGCTTCATAACTTCTTCGTTTTACATCCGAATTGACCCATTCGAAAGCCTAGAACTCACAAATCACATCCTTTACGTGTGAGCTATCATATAAAATCGATATAGTTTTATGTAATTGAATACACTTCCTCCCATATTATGTACAAAATGATATTTTATATATTTTTTAAACATTGTTATTAATTATAAGAGACACCTCGCGCAAGAATGTGAGATATCTCTCACCTCCCGTGTCCTCTAAAATAAATTACAAAACTAAATAATATTGTTAAAATATTATTTATAATAACAATTTTTGAGACTTTATTGCTTTAAAACTATTGCAATGATAGCCTCATTTCAATAGATGCAAAAATATCATGTTCAATGTAAGTTACTAAACAATATAAAAGAGTGGAGTGTTGGTGTTAATAGAAATTTGAGACATTTAATAGTCTTTTAGTCTGAATTTTTTATTTCCACTAAACATTTTAAAAAATTAAAAACAAATAAAAAATTGAATCTTCAAAATTCAGTGGGGTCAATTGACCCCACTACCCCAAGGGTAGATCCGCCAGTGGATGTAGCAGCAGTGGTGTAATGCAGGTGATGATGAAGAGTGTTTTGGAGGCTGCGAGTTTCAGTCCGAGTTTGGGAATGTAATTTTGGGATGATGATTGTGCGATGGTTTCTTTTAAGTAGAGATAGAACAAAGTGGTATTATCACACAAATCCAGGTTTTGAGCTCAGAAACCAATTTGATGCAGGACAAGAGAAAAATAGGAACCGGAAACAGTAGAAAAACACATAATTGACTCAAAGCCCTTGGCAAATTAATATAATGAAATTCCAGCAATGGATTAATGGCAAAAAAAGTGTTGTCGTTCTCAATGTGGTACTGGCAACATAGTGTTTTCAGGAAAATTTTTGGGTGATACCATGTACTATCAGAGCACTGCTACTCAACTTGCCTTTCTGCGAAAAGATGAGAAGGGATAGAGGGTTTTAAGAGTTGGCTCCCTTGTGCCTTTTTAGGACATTCGGTGAGAAATAAGTATTCTGAAAATGATGAAATGGCGAGTTTGCAAAATTATTTTTAGCAGTTCATGTTTCTTGAATTAAGGAATCCAGGTCTTCTTCTTTGTCCTTCTTAGACTTTTTCCAAACCTACTTTTTCTATATAATTATTTGTTGTTGTTTACTCTTCATGTACTTGGGCTTGCACCCCATTTAACAGTTTCTACTGCCCAGTTACTTTCCCGCCAGTAGAGAAAATTAAAATAAAACAAGAAGGTATCATCAGTTATTTTGTAATAATAATAAATAAAATTCTTTTCCTTTTTCAAACAAAACACCTAATAACTATCACATAGACATCAAATTAAGTTATTGGTACTTCAGTAATGTTTTTTGTTGTCTTTTGTGAATTGAATTGTACATCCTCTTCTTATTGTTCTTTTCTTCTTCTCTTTTCATTTTTCAAAAGTGGCAGAGATGTTCTTCTTATAATTTTAAATTGCACTACACTTTTCAAAAAAAAAACATGATCCTTATTTTTTTTATAAGTAACAGAAGTAACAACCTTTAAATCTATGCTTATGAAAGTTATTTTCTATTAATGATACTGCTTCTTTGGTTAAGATCTAGCAAGTCAAAAGAATCATATGTACAACCAAACATCACCAAATAAAAGCTTACAGTCAAATTGAATAGAGTATGGTGTCCACTCACCAGCATCTAGACTTCATGTTTATTTATTAATTTGAAAATGACAATTCTTATAGGTATTCAGTAGTACTTCTAAGAGAAGAACGAGTCTTCCTCAAGATTAAGTAAAAAGGAGGGTGTCTAATTCACATATAGGGCGCATCCAAAAGAGCCACTCCTCTAAAACCAGCACACTGCCAAAGACTAAATGGAAGACAAAAACACTTAAAATAGGAGATGATCCAAAAGAGAGTGACCACTAAGAATCCACACATAACGATCACCAAACACACCATATGACAGTGAATAA
Source organism: Panax ginseng (assembly GCA_020205605.1). NCBI lineage: Eukaryota > Viridiplantae > Streptophyta > Magnoliopsida > Apiales > Araliaceae > Panax > Panax ginseng. Next base: position 52,531,164 of record CM035145.1, read on the forward strand.
GGCACAACTGCAAATTATATATATATATATATATATATATATATATATATATATATATATAAATATATGTATATTTTCCTTCCCTCCCCCGTCCCTTTTAAAACGGGAAATAACCTAGAAGTAAACAAATACACCGACGAGAAAGGACACATCCAAGACTCAACAAGTCTACATGTTATAAATAGATAGAGAAATTAGTAAGATGAGGTCTAAACAAGTGGCCAGCCAAAAATAGGAGGTCTAAACAAGTTTATTTAGGTTTTTCAATATGCTTTAGTGATGGCCTCCGAAATTATTATAGCACCATCCTTGTGAAATAGCTGAAAACCTATGTTACATTGACTCGGGAGAAGGAAGTGTCTGACACTGGACTCTCCTATTTTCCGAACATTTTTCACTATTTTTCACAATTTTGGACTGTCCATGTCAGACCCCTGTTGATCCCTGACCTGGAAAAAAAAGAGAAATAGAAACAGATAGATAGAAACCAGAGAATTTAGGGAGGAAGAAGGAGAAGAATTCAGAGTTTTCTCACTGAGTTTGTGAGAGAGGGAGAGAAAAAAGAGGAGAAAGCAGTAGCCTCCTAATTCATATCAAAATACTTTTGGAATACTCTTCCCATTACATCTATTTAAAGGAAAACAATGCTGAAAATAACACTCCTAACCTTCACCACTATCATTATCCTTCACTTAAGAATAACTAACTACCCATGTGCCTACATGCTCACTCAAAATATACTATCTACTAGAATATACTAATTATTCTCTTCTTCCTAATTTACCCTTGCCTGACAGTCCAGCTAACCTGACCCGTGTAGACTCGTGTCCAGAAAAGTAGTTGTCCGTGTAATGCAGCTAATAACTATGAACTTTTCACTTCCATGAGTTCCATCACTCCACAAATAAATAGAGCAAAAGTAAAATCATCTCTGACCCAAATAAGATGTCCTCTTTGACTTTCACTTGCTTTAATGGAAAAATATAGTATAAGTTGTTAAATGTTTAGATTACCTCGATTGAACCCCCAAGACACATTTCTACTATACATGGAAAATGACAATGGTAATAATGCAATATGATAAAAACAAGGGGAAAATGTTTTTGGATATCAAAAATGAAATGAGGGCAAACAAATTGGGACAGAGGGAGCATTAAATATAGGACTAACAGTAACTTGATAGGAGAGTGCACATTCCTCACTACCAAATCCTTCCTCAAACCTAAGCTAGATACACTTCAACGTTAACCATAGTTAGCGGTAACAAAAGGAGAAAACAAATTGGGGTGGGGAGGGATGGGGGATTTATTCTTTATGCACAAAGCCCAAAATGACAAGCATATTGACAGATACCATCTAAGCCTCTCAGTACCGAGGATGGTCTAAAGATAGATAATCAGAGTAGAGTTATGTTTTATCCAAATGACAAATAGATTGACAAAAGGAAAAAAAAAAGACTTTGCATATGGACAAAGATTAGCATGTATTAGAAGGACTTTACAATCTCACAAGGATAATTCTTAAAAAAACAGAGAACAATCTGCAGGCACGCAAGTACACAATAATAATAAGTTCAGTTACAACAGTTTATTGTAAGTGAAGGATGTCACAACAAAATGCATCATAACTGAACAGCTTAGGAAAAAAATCACATTTTTCTATACTTCCCATTCACTCATATGGTGTTAAAAAGTTGAATTTAAAGTTTATATTATATATATATATATATATATATATATATATATATATATATATATATATATATATATATATATATATATATATATATATATATATATATATATACCAGCTATTGATAGAAACCAAACTCCACAAACTCAGTTTCCACATAACTGAACCATTTATTGGATATAATAGGTTTTTACCAAAAAGAAAACATCATCTTTGTTTTACAATCAACACCGCGTTAAGCACATACTGTCCAACGAGCAAGAAACAATTCCTCAAACCTCTTGCAGAGATTTCAAAGCATATCCGAGCCATATAGATCACCAAACTACTGAAATTACCCTTTAATGCGTTCATGAAACTTAATATTCATCCCTAAGTCACTCAAAAAAATACATAACTACCCACAAATATTATCCATGTCAATATTATCACGAGAAGAATTTGAGGAACTAGAATTAAACATATCTTCGCCGTAATTATAAACTTACCCACGACAATTTGAGGTGCGAATACTAATCTCCTTAATTGTGTGGTTTTCTTCCTCTAATGATTTGAGGTGCGAATACTAATCTCCTTAATTGTGTGGTTTTCTTCCTCCACGATTTGAGATGCGAATACTAATCTCCTTAATTATGTGGTTTTCTTTATTTGAATTTATGTTGTTGAGATCCCGATCTTTATTGCTAGTGTTTTATCTTAATTGATGCGGTATGTAATGGGATTTTCGATCTGAAGAAGAAATCTTCGATTGTTTTAGCGATGTTGTCATTGAGTTGAAATAGAATGTTAATTTTACGATGTATCTGATCTTGTTTAGTGTTGTAATTGAATTGAAATAACTACTGAGGTTCATTGTTAGTCCGCTAGTATTACAGTGGACCATGCTTCCAAGCGATGAGCTTAAAATACATATTCATCCCTAAGTCACTCAAAAAATACATAAACCAAAACCAAATTTATAGCAGACATAAATCATGAGTAATTTGCTAGAAACTGAGAACAAGAATTAACCTCATCAATGGTTTGAGTTTTACGGGTAACGATGCAGGAACAGGTTTGATCTGATAAGCTTCCAAGACGATTGTTGTAAACTGCATATTATTAAAATGTCGTCAATATTCAGAACATGGAAGATATACACATCATGAAGATGGGAGTTATATTAAGGCTAAAAGACAATATTATTGCTATATTATCACAGGCACAATCAAATACCTGTTGGCTGCTTTTTCCCCAATCTATTGGAATTCAAGAGGGCATCACCAGCATCTTCCTCACAAGATGCATCTGAAATTTCCAACTCTGCATTAATTTCTGCATTTGACTTCTCTTGAGGGATTGAGCAGTCAGCAAAGGTTTTATCCATGTTGTCATTACAAATCCTATAATAAATAATAAGGATCACTTTACACCAAACTCGTAATACAGTGCTAACTGCTAATAGCAAATAACCAAACTAAAAGCAATATAAAGATGCAATCGGTTTCAATAATAGCCCGTCACGGGAACAAGTCAAGGAAGGGTCAACCTGCCACATTTTGATAATGAAAGAAAATATATCTTCCGAAATAAACTACATGCATAAAAAATCATTTCCTTTAATTTAATCTGAATTAAAGTCACAAGATGAAGCTCTGGAGGCTTATATGCTCCCGGCATAAGTTCAAGCTCAACCGGCACGAAGTCAGTCCAGGAACTATATTATCATAGTATTGGTGGCTTACGCAACACAACTGCCCAATCCTTAACAGAAAATTAATTTCTTAAGGTCAACCGCTTTTTTAGCAAAGAAATAATATTTTCCTTGCCCGTCAACCCAAAAATACTACCATGAAAGCATTAGAAAAACAAAGAAATAAAAAATAAAAAGTAGCTTGAGGGTTGAAATAAATTGCAAGTATAAGGAATTATCCATTGTACATTATACTACATATAGCTTTTCAAATAGACATAATATTGTATTTCTGAGAGCATAAGACAAAAAATAAAATTCACTAAAGTACTTGCAAAATTAAATAATAACTTTTGTAACATGGGTAATAACTAGTAGATATCAATCTTAGGATGATTTGATTTTCTCAAGCCACAATAATCTAACAAATAGGAATATAAGTTCAACCGCCTCTCCGAGCTGTCCAAGCATCAACCTTGTGGCTACCTAAGCCCCAAAATTCCTTTGAATATCAAAAACTTTAGACAGTCAATGAACAACTTTTAGGAATATAAATAACCTCCTTTTTTTGTTGAACAACTTAGATACATTATTGATTTATGATAAGCTTGTGTTACTAATTTTCCACCTTTCCAACCCGCTGAATAAGCTGTGATACTTGGGTCATAAACACGCTGACACCATGCTGCTCCAATTTTCTTACTGGTTTATCGTTGACGTAAGGTTTATACTTCTTAAGTACTATATGCATTTGAACCCTTATTACTATAAATGTCCACACTTAAAAGCCTCTCCACTTGAGCAACACCTCCCCCCCCCCCCCACCCAACCCCAAAAAAAAATTTAAATAAATAAAATCCTCCCACCCCCCCACCCCCCCAACCCCCAAACGGGCCCTCTTTACCCAGGGAAAATGATATTAACGAATAACTTGACAAACAAAATTAAGTATATATGCATGGAAGCCTCCATATTTGGATCTTGATGTTTACCAAGGAAGACTGAAACAGGATTCTTCAATTTTACTTTCAATCAGGTAATAATGAGAAAACAAGGGGATTCTTTAAATTCGAATAGTGTTGTAGACGAGTAACAAGTTTGGAGCTGTAAGTTGTAACGCCCTCGAATTCGAGCGTTGGCTGCCCGAACAAGGGTCAACGTTAACTCAACATCTTTCGTAACTTAACCAATAATCCCATAATCATATTGATTGAATTAGTCTATTACAGACTATAAAATTATAAATTTTCTTAACTTCATCCCCTGGATCTTAACTTGATCTCGATCTCATTCTTTCTACAAGTATCAACTTGTAACTTATATTTGTATATATGGATAACACCATATATATCATTCAATTTTAACCTTACAACTCAGATATTCTATACTTTTATAGTTCTATATATCCAAGTTTCACAGTACTAATAACAAAGATTGTTCTTGGCAACAAAGAGGCGCATTCCGGTAATTTTGGCATCTTATCAGCACTCATTAGTGTAACCTTAGTGCTTACAGCTCCCAATATCATTCAATACCCTCACTTAGACATGTATATGTATAGATATATCTCTTCATATCGATATTTCCTATTTATCTGAATTTCACAATATTAATAACACACGTGTACTTGGAACAGAGGAACCTTGCAATGAATTTGGTTTCTTCATTGGTGCTAAATCTCTGTTCTTACAGCACTCACAATGTTATTCAATATCCTCATTCAGATATATAGTTCTTTATCAAAATTGTATTAATGTTTTATTATCTATCTAAAGTTCAGAGTATCGGAAAAACACGATCAGTCCATATTACCAATACCCTCACTCAGATTAATAGATCTTTAACAATTTTAAGTTATATCAAATTAAAGATATAACACCATTCTGATGATAATAACATGATATTATTAATATAATCTTCGATTACATGGTTTGCTTGTTCGTATTACAGAAGTCATTATGACTAATACAAATACAAGTAAATAAAACATGAAACTTAATCTACGCTTCTTTATGTTCATGATCTTCTTATCATTCTTCTTTAACTGCAAATAAAGTTTTATTCGCAAGAATGAGCACGACGGCTCAGCAAGTCTATCTAATATATAAACTTTAACATGTTTGACTTGACATAACTTTCAGTTAACAATCATGTTAACTCATGCTTAATGATAGAACATAATCATATATAACATAACATATCATTAAACACTTAACATTCAATCATCATATCCTACTTAAAATCACATAAGGCTTTCATACATATACTTTCACATATCAACTATCACATGTGAACAAGCTTAGCAATAGTTGCACATAGGTTTAGCAATAGTTGCTCACATAATCAAATAAGAGTTAGAAGACTTGCACAATAACACATAAAGAATTAGAACTTGTCTTGATGCGTAATCTCATCTTATCGGTACACTTTAAACAACCTATATAATAAGTTACATGTACCCGAAGGCTAGTTTATCGAATTTTACTTCTTAATAAGTGTTTTTATAACTTAACTAAACTATCTTCATTAGTGGTTATGCTTACAAAATTCTCAAACTCAAAAACTCATTTTAAGGGACTTTTTAAGAAATGGACAGCTTGTTTCGCAGCCCGACCCCGGCTCAGTAAAACGGTCATAAATTCTTCGTTTTAAAACATTTTTGAGTCGTTCAAAATCACACGCGTTCGTAACTTCCATATGTACAACTTTGCTTTGTATTTCATAACCAAATTCCAAATATATGATTTTATATAACTTTTACAATAACAGTTCAGATTAGGAGTTTCTCATTTCATACTTTCAATCTCTCTAACTAGTTACCACTTGAGTTAATTAACTAGTTTTCCTTTTATGACTTGATAACATTTTATTACATAATCATAAACCTAAACATATATTATTTCATGAATCATACTCAAGAACATAAGAACTAGAAATACAAAAACGTGATTTCTTTACCTCTTGAAGTGCAAGCTTTACAATACTTGAGTAATTAAGCCTTTTGTTATGCTTCCATCTTTCAACTAACAAGTATTCTTACTTGTTATTTTCAATCATTTCTTGCTCTAGCTTTGTGAATTGGTGAGAATTTATTAAGAACGGTCCTCTATTTATAGGATTTCCTAAGTTAGGTTATTTAGGACATAAAGCCACAAACTAGCTTAACAAGTTAGCTTCCTAGGCATGGCTAGTCACCATAGTGAGTCACAAGCTTTATCATCAATTTTACTTTCAATCAAGATTAGTTGAACAAGAGCGAGCCAAATACCGAAGAGGCTCGTGAAACTCAAGTACTCAACTTGAGCTCAAACCAAGTAACTTGAACTTGTAACAGATATGATCTGTTTAAACCTCTTTAAGAAATTATCAGTGTACCAGAAACTGTCATGATAAATAAAGTAGGAGTAGCATGTCACAAAGGCCTCGTTCGGAACACATGAGTTGAATTTTTGAATCTCATTACCCATAATCTTATTGTAGTAATTATATTTCCAAAAGTTAAATTCTCATTATATTTCCAATAAAGAGTTTAGAGTATGTCAGGAATTTTAGAGGAAGCTTGGAGAAGAAGACATGGCTTGAAAGCTAAGGTTATTCTCTTATATAGACTACGATTACATACATGAACCAAATACGTTAAATTAAGAGCATAGTTACTAGCAAAAAGTATCCTCAAATTTGTACCAAAACAAAATTCACTACGATATTACTGTTTTCCAGTAACTATGCTCTTGAACTGGTGTCCAATACTCAAGTTTTATCAATCAAGGAACTATATAAAAAATGAAATATTCACTTGATTCAAATTATATACTGCCCAGATCTTACATATCAGGGTGTGCTTAATTCTGACCAAGTCTAGTAGGATATACCTATACCAAGTGACCCACATACTATTAAATAAGATGTTGACAACAAGGAAAAAATTTCGCATTCTTGTCTTCATATGAAACTTGGTAAAATAAGCCACTAAACCCATATAGGCACAAAGTAAATCATGTGACTATTTTGATAGCACATTGCATTGCCTAAGTGAGATAAGCATGACATCATACCATCTGTTTTTTGTTTCTTCAATGTAATCTGCAAGCGCAGCTGATATACGCCTCCACTTAAAACAATGGTCACAACTCACCCAAGCATTATGTGGTGGTACAGAATGATCTCTTACCCCACTCGGCACCATGTCCAAGTAAGATACATCTGGGGTTGTGCTGCGTCCAGATTTGAATTCTCCAAGATCAGCAAGTGTGTGATTTCCTACACCAAGTTATTTAAAATCACTTTCAAGAACATGTAATGAACTCCTAAACATACTCAAGTTGGTCTATGCTAAATGTACATCACTTTAAAATTTTATAACAGGACAAAAGAAATATGACTCAATAAAAAACTTGGAGAGGAAAAGAGACTATTTAAGTATATAAATCCAAATAACTAAACAAACCTGTTTTGGAATAATTGTCCACTTTGAAACTAACTTGAACACTATCACCCTTCTCTTTAACTTTGCAATTAGATTGGTTTCCCTTCTGCCTGAAAGAATTTCCTTTCGAGCACACTGATTGAGGTGCTTCTGACCTGCTCTTTGTGGATCTTGAACTTTTGGAAAGTTTGTGATCCTTAGGTTTAGTATAAGGAAGAAACTTCTCAGGAATCCCCGACTCTGATGAGTCATGTTGAGCAGCACCCCTGGAACATAGGTAACCTTCAGAAACATTTACAAAGTTCAATGTCTCAGTGGATACTCCAAAGTCAGTTGCTCCTGATGGATGTAGGGCTTGAATAGAAAATATATCCTTACTAGATGCGTTGACGCAAGCATTTCCGGTAGTGGTTGAAATAGAAGCCTCGCTAGAGTCTGAGACATCTCCCATTTTCTCAAAATGTCCAAATTTCTCAGTTAGTGCATCATTGTCTATAATCTCTGGACTAAAAGATTGACCTTCCACACTGCAATTAACTTGCTCATGGAACTTATTTATGTCATTTCCTTTCTTACTGCTTGGCTGTGACAGATTCAAACTTGAGACATCTCCAAGCGCAACACAATCTTGGGAGGTAAATAAAACATCATCCAAAACTTCAGGAACTTTTTCACCAATTTGACCTGGAATCGGGTTGATGACTTCTGAATCAGGTGAAGTACCTGAATCTAAGCACCTGTTTTCTACTGCTAATTCCAATACATCAAACTCTTCCTGGGTGGGAATTCCATTATGACCTTCTGCAATTTTCCCATCCACCTTCCTTGTGATGTCCTTATCTGCAAGGTGCATAACATCCTGAACACAAGAACCTGATAACAATATCTCCTTCTCCATGTTCACATTACAATATTGAACTCCAGTACTAAGAATCTCTTCCTCGGACTTATCTTTGATATCCTTGGTAAATTTGGGAGATTTTTTCCTGGTTCCCCACAAGCTTTTATCATCATTCTCAGTAAAAGGTGTGGTATCCATCAAGCATTTTTGACCCATTTCTTTCCTTAGTAGAATCTTCAGGCGGATGCTAACCAGTTGAAGCATGGCTTTTTCCTTGGACCTTTGTGAGTTTGGGCTTCTCTGATTCTTATTTCGCTTACCACCTCCTCGACTGCTCCTTGCTTTGAGTGATTTTTTCTGCTCATTTTGATTGACATCAACATCTGCATTATGCTTGAAAACATGTCCAATATTTCCCAACGACCCCCACTCAGACACACGAGCTTTCTTGCGTAAACAGCTTCTTCTCTGTCTAGCAACCTGAAAAAGTATCAAATCTATTGACTGTTTTTTGTTGGCTGTCCTACATCTTCTAACAGCCCTTTTAATCTCTGTTTTCTTCTTCATTCCACTCATGCTGGTACTCCTCCGAGGAGAAGAACAAACAATATCAGGACATTTTGTTTCAGAGGTATCATCACATTTAACATTATCTTTTCCTTCAACATCCTTCTGTCCAGACAACTCAGCTATGCTGATGGAATTAAGAGCACAAACAATGACATCAGTCCTTAATGTATCTAGTGCAACCATGCTCTTAGAAGAATCAACTACAGTTGTGCAAAAGGGTTCGCATGACTGCAGAGAAACTGATAATTTTTCTACAGCACAATTAGGATCCATGGATGATTCTCCGTCCTTGAAATCCAATACATTTTCTCCAATTGGCAATATCTCATTGAGCATATCTACCTTCTATAAGTCAGGTTTAATAAGAACATAAAGTTCAAAATGATGTGATCCTGTCCTGGTAAAAGACAAAATGTAAATGACAGTATCTACTCGGTCACTAGACATATTTAACCTATTATGTTAACATTCATGCCCAGAGAACAAATTAAGAAATCAAGTAAAATAAAAATTCAGAAGCAAGAACGGAAACTCTGATTTACAAATTTTTCATGCAAGAAATGAGCAGATTCTTAGTTGTCAAAGGAAGAAAAAAGAAAAAAGCGCACCTGCGCAGACTAATAATAAAGATTGTTTTATTTATTTATTGAGTTCAAACTACAGGATTATCGAACATTAATAATATAAAATTCAACAAGGATTATCAAAACATAAAGAGTACAAAAAGATTTTAAAAAGTTAATGCCTTCCAAAGGTTAGAGACAGTCCCGAAAGGCATCTTTTCTTTTTCTCTTCTTCCCCTTCTTCAGCAACAAAGTTCGACGGCAACAAAATTGTTTTGTAATGACAAATGTCCATGCAAATACAAGGAGTATGTGTATTGCTGATAGTGGTGAATATGACAACAGTAAATGATGCAAACCGAATTTCAATTCTACTGAAAGAAAAGAGAAAGAACAAGAAAAGTTAGCTATGCACACTATTCTATTTGGTGCATCTCTGACCGTTCATAACACACCTCAACTAACAAAATTTTAAAAATTAGTGTCTTCCGGAGTCTCGAAAGACATGGACTTTTAGTCTCTCTTCTTCCACCTTTCGGCAACAAAGTTTGACAAGCAAAAAAATTGTTACAAATTAGCGTCTTCTGGAGTCTCGAAAGGCATGGACTTTTATAGTCTCTCTTCTTCCACCTTTCAGCAACAAAGTTCGACAAGCGACAAAATTATTTTGTGACGGTTTTTGGCCATCCGAGTACGAGGAGTAACTGTGAGTTTCGTGATAGTGATGATGACAACAATAAATGATGCAAACCTACTTTCAATAATGCTGAAATAAATTATAAGAATAGAGAAAGAAGATATAAAACCAGAAAAAACAGCCAATTGCCTTCCAGGCCTCTAACCCTGAAACACACTAATTTTTTTAAAAAATGGACAATCCGACTCCCACTATGGATAGATAATTACCAAAAGCTACATAAATTGAATATACTGAAAAGTATTGAAACATCAATTTTTTCTAAAGATTATATACACCATAATAGTTTGAAATTACTCGGACAAATCATCTTTACCTCATTATTATCAATAGATTAAATATTTATACTTACATATGCAAGTATTTAAATTATTCTGAATGTAAAAATCAGACGCATAAATTATAGCCTAATCTCAATTCAACAACTGACTTATAGTTGAATTATTCAATACTTCTTTTTCAACAGATACAACAGATGTCATTATATCTAAATAAATCAGACTCCCTTGCAGCTTCCCAATGAACAATTCTCATACACAAACAGAGAGCAAGTACTCTACAATGAGCAATTGAGGAGTCCATATCTAAATTAAAACTTAACTCAATAAACTGAAAATAAACAGAAATCCTAACTTAACCAATTGCTAATGCAGACTAAAATTCATATAGTCACCAGAAAAAGAAGCTAAAAACCTATAATCAAATCAATTGCTCATCTCACCGAAACCAAAACCCCTAATTCCACATATCACGAGTCAATGCCGACACAAAAAGTACACATTACATAATCCAAAAAATCACAAAGAAAAAAATACGGAAAAAAATTGTAAGTTAGAGATCAAATCCATACCTGGAGAAGACGAGGACCGAGAAATTCAAGCCGCTGAAAATAATTCAGATACAAATATACACACATATACGTCTGTATATATATATATATATATGTATGTATATGCGAATTGGGAGAGAAGACAGGAATCGCTTGGCGGTGCCAGCAAACGGTTTTTAAGAGAAAAATATAGAGAGAGAAAGCGAGGAGAGAGATAGAAGGGGTATGACGTATTAGACCGACAAACTGATGCGATAAATAACTCCGACACCGGTGGAGGTATACGTGGCAAATGTGGGGGAACGGCCAAATCAGCGTCGTGGTGACGGTTTTATTGTGGTTTGTTAGTATTTGTTTCGACACGAAGTACAAATCGGCTTTTTTATAGACACGTTGAGAATGTGAAGCCTGTTTTGGTAATTTGATGGTGATTTTGTTTTGAAAATTGATACTCCTTTCCTCTCGATAAAAGTTTTTGCCCATATTAACAAAGAGGACAAAATGATAAAATTGTCCATATTTAAATTCTCATTTAATTGCATAATTTTCTGTACATTACTAGTGATGCTCTATAAATATGCATAGAGAATAGAAATACTCCCTCCTATTCAGATTAAATGTCATTTTAGAGTTAAGCACACTTATTAAGAAATAACACAAAATATCTTTTGTGTCCCTAATTAATTATTTCCCTCTCCACAATTATCTCTTCTCATTCTCCACAATTGTCACTAATTATCAATCTGTGTCACATGAGTCGGATCTCGGACACAGGCTATCCAATCCGTCATCATCACGGATCCTGGAACCATATCCCCCATGAACTGAGTGGCGCGGGACTGGGCTCCAATAATACGAGGGAACCACCAACGCTGGAATATCTCCTGAGTGCAAGGACCCTCTGATAATGCAAAGTCGTCAACTCCCAACAATGGGATATCAGTGACGGGTGACTGCGATACAGGCCAATGACGCCTGGCAGGAGGCAAGATCGGCATGCGAATCTCCCATGTGGTGCTCCTAATATCACGCTCTCCTAAATAGAGCTCTCATCCTCCATCTGTAAAGAGAGGAACTCTCCGGGTGGAGATCACGATCGACGCCACGGTACCCACCCCTCAAACCGATGGCCAAATGTTCCCGTAATAGGAATCCATGTGATAATCTCATTTGTCAACAACTCCAATTGAAAGCAAGCAGTGAGTGAAAACCTCAGCCCATGTGGACCTCCGCCAATATTGAATGATGCCATCATCGTCCTCATGGATAGGTATCTAAACCTAACACACTCCTAGGACGCAAGCATGTAAGGCTCTCGTAGGCCCAAAACTGCCAACACAATGGCAAAACATCTGCGATCAGTAAACACTCTTAACCTATAAAGGGGAAATGACAAGAGAAATACTCACCAGCAGGAATGAGTAGAATCATAGCCAAGCCTCAGTCAAACCCTGTGAGCGCATACGCATGCCCCAGAGGAAATAGGCAAAGGTATATGAACCCCAATCGTACTCTCCAATACGGTCCACATGACGCATGGCGTTGACTAAAGCAAATGACACCGTAGAAGAGTTATCTTCTATGAAGTAGCCTCTAATGATCATCAGGAATAATAGCCGAAGAATGTGATCCCCGACTCGACATCATCGTGCATGGGCTCACCTAAAAGCCCGCCATAAAGATTCTACGCCAAAGGACCTCGAACGAGCAGCCCCGCTTTAAGCGCCTCGCCGGAACTCCTAACAAGGATCCGACGGCAAGTAGGGGTAATATTCGCTACATGCAAGGCAATGGTGCCCTCTCAAACTCCATACCGTGATAAACCGCCAATCCATCCAAGGCCATCATCATCACCTCATAGTCCAACAAATAGAGTGACTGAGTCTGATGAAACCATCGCTCAGACAATGCCCTGAGGTAACCCCAGGGACAACGACGGGGAAAGATGGAGAAGAATGTCCCGAATCCCCAATCATGCATTATCGCTCTATAATCGGGATGAAGAGCCTAATACATGGAGTGTATGCTAAACCAATTCCTCAAGTCGTAGAAGTCGGAACCGCATGAAATGCGATCAACATCGTAATCCTTTACTCCTCGTTAATGGGAAAGAAGGAAAATCAAGATCTAACGGCATACCTCGTTAGCATGCAAGTACATCAAGGGATGTCTGCTCAAGTCACCCAAAAGCTCTAGGTTTGCCACCTGAATGCAAGGGAGCTCCCTACGGGGAACATGTACAGCAGGAGCGGGGTCCTCAATCGTAATATCCTCATCCTCGTCCTCGACGCCCCAAGACCTCAAACCAGATCTTTGGACGATCACCGCCTCCACCAATCGACGAGGTCAGTCTAACTGAATCGGGTCGAGGCACTTCGTGAAGCCCTCCTCCGACACCGGAAGTGGTCCTACGGAACTACTCGGCCGATCCGAATCCATAATATCTGGACAACAAATCTCCAAATCACCTCAGAAAGGGTGTGGTATTTCCTGACTTGGAGCTTTTCAAAATGCATTTTATGACTACATGCATGCATGCATTACTTTAACATACATCTACAGTAGGGTTAAAAATGCATAACTAATTAAATGCCTACATTTTGGAAAAATTTGCCATAGGCATGACTAGGTGGCCATTCAGTAGCACACCTGCCCAAAGTCATATACATAATATATGCATTAAAAATCAAAATCATCAATACATAAGGTTAACCTCAATATCAGGAGTACTCTGCATTTTTACCTTTCGCTCATTTGTCCTCAAATAGGATAAAAAATAGCAGAAAAAGGTGCCAATTTGACTGTCTTAGAAGTCAAATTTTTTCACATCACTATGTTCAGCATGGTTTAATACTAACATTTACTATGTTGAATATTTTTTATCAAGTTATTTGAGCATACATAATCACTACTATGTGTTTAGATGCATTTCATGTGATAAGTCATTTTTTAACGGATAAAAATTGGAAAAAAAATACATGCATACGTTACCAGGATAGTTCAAAACACTTGTACGGTGACATAATTTGTAGAAAATCGCCTGAACTCAGGAGATCTGAAGGAGAGCTCTCGAATTTTTCTTCGCGACACAAGTTGAAAGTGACTTGTGAGATCAACCTGTAGGATATTAGTATTCATTTGCCGTCGCAGATCCATCTGCGATCGAAGCAGTGTACTGCGGCACCCTATGTGGGCCCCACACCCCGCCTTGGCCCGGTTTGAGTTGCAAAGGAGTTCTCACAGACTAAAAAGGTCAAATCGGGAATAAAAACGCTACGCGATTGAGCAGAATAGCCTGCAATCCTGGTCTTCTCAGATAGAACTTTGAGTCTATACATCACTCATTGGTAGTCACCCGAACATGGGGTATACTATGCCAATGATCTCAGTTGTTACAAATCACATTCAGCAATACCTTGCACAGGTCCAATGCCGCCAACTCCGGGTCATTACCTTAAAGATCAACGTGATCCCTGACTGGGGTTACAACGTGGAACCCCAGTAGGGGTTACAACGCATGTTCATCCGTTGACACAAACATCAACGAAGGTCAAGCAACCTTGACATCATTATAATAGTTGGATGTAAATCCAACAGAGCATCGGAAGCCATCCGATGACCAGCCGCTGTTATACACATCAGCGAGGGTACAAACGCCTTCCCCGGCGGGGGTTACAACGTATTCCTCGGCGGGGGTCACCACGCATTGTCATCCATTGATGTACGTGTCAGTGAAGGTCAAGCAGCCTTAACGTTATTTCAGCTGATGGCAAGTAAACCCATCGAGGCATCGAAAGCTATTCGATGATTGCGTACGTTGGTATTCATATTCCCCAGTGGATCCCCGGCGAGGGTCACAACGCAATGTTCCATTGACACACATATCAACGAAGGTCAAGCAGCCTTGACAATCTGCCCACAGAGTATCAGCCGTTGATTCACACGTCAGTGAAGGTCAAGTAGCCTTGACATTCTACCCCCACAGGGTTTTCATCCGTTGATTCACACGTCGGTGAAGTACACATCAACGAAGGTCAAGAAATCCTGACAACATCTGTTGTTGGCAGTAAATGTGACGCCCCCAAATTCGGGTATCTTCCAACTCGACAGATAGTGCTCCACTATACCAACATCCATACAATCATTCCATTGAAAATACAACAAAATGAAAGTAATTACTATCTTCTTATTACAATCAAAGTATAATCCTTCCCAGGTTCATAAACCGGTTACATCGTTCATTGTTTATAATGTATAATACATACAAACTTACTAAACTATTACACAATGCCTAAGCATCCATCTTAGCTTTTTGCCTTATCATTCTTGGCATTCACAAGACGCTCATCTTTTACCGCAGCTTATATAATTCACGCAAGAAGTGAGCATGACATTTCAAAGAAGTTTAATCAAGAATAACAGAATACCACATTCATGAATTATACAACAATTCCAACATAACCGAACAATAGTTGAAGTATTCAATTAGTAATACTTTAAATTCATAACATCAATTCCCAAAGCATAGAATAGATTAGAATTTCAACCTATTCGATAGACCATGAACGAAGAAATTTTAGTTTTCATACTTGAAAAGGAGTCCACAAGACTAAGGTCGTTCATCCAGTATAACTTATTTAGCACTTCTAGGTGATCACTTATAGTACTCTATGTTGATCAACACTACATTCATTAAAGCGTATTTACGTTTAATATTTTTGGCAAACTCGCGTGCCCATCGTATAATCGATGAAAAATACTTTTGTTTGTTCATAGACAAACCTTACCTTCACGTCTGCGTACCAATTACTTGGCATAGGATAGCGTTAACATTTCTATATAGAATGATATGAATAATAATCAATCTATATCTTACTTAATAGTCTAGCCGAAAGTTAAAATCGCATCTAATCTTTCTTTAAAACAAGTCTTGCAATTCAGTTCAACGAATCACATAAAACTTGGCTAATATGGAAGTTAGACAAGCGTTAAGAAAACTTGCCTTTCAAATATTTTTAAATAACTTACTCGATCGACCACGGCCTTTTACAGTAATCTACATGATATGTTCACATAAAGACAATCGTAATTAGCTATCAAACAACTATTCACATTGTTCCTACAAGCTTCTTTCTCTTCTATGTCTGTGTTAACTTAATATCTTTATTAAAGTCAACATGACTTATTACCCTTCGTCACTCTATTGACGTTTATTAACCGGACTCAAACATCATTGATAAGGTACCAACTTTGTTCGTTGTACATATCTTGTTAACATGCATTACATTCCTAAGTTTCATACTCTATACCTTAGTATAGGTAATATAAGATTAGTCTTTGTACTTTCTTTGAGTATATAAACTCAACTCAAGTAGGTCTCTAAACAACTGAAGTTTAAAACCTAACTTGGTCAACTTTTTTTCATCACGGCACATGCGCGCAAGATCCTCAGATATTAGTGATGTCATTGTGACGCCCCAAAATAGGTATACAACACCCATTCGAAGTCGTCAAAATATATGGTACGTAAACAACTACAACTTTATTAATACAACATAAAAACTGTGAGTTTAAATACAAATATTGTCATCTAGATAATATCCACACTCAAATAAGTCCTCATTACAATTATTAATACACTATTTTATAGAATAGTGAGGACTACTAGAACCACTTCTAGAACCATCATTCCACACCCCGACTAGTACTCGCTACATTCTCGCCTCCTGAGAAGAAAAATGGAACAACAAGGAAAAAGGTGAGCTCAACTAGCCCAAAGAAAGAACATTATGACTAAGATAATATAAAACAAATTATCGTTAGTCTTCAATAGGAAAAATCTAATAGAATACAATAGACAACAAGTTTTAAATCAATATTAAGTAGTGGAAATAATAATTCATTAGAAGAGTTAAGTAGAGAATGCAAACTACTATCTTCTATATATGAATTTAAAAGTTCATCGCTCATCTTTTATCCCTGTAACATCAATCAATATATATCCGAATCAAATATTCATCTTTGCACTACAGCCAAAGATATTCATCGATTGGTCATGTTCATCTAAACATCTGTTCATCTTTGCACTACGGGCCAAAGATATTCATCAAAATCATTCATCTTTGCACTACACGCCAAAGATATTCAATTATATCATCATTTAGGACTGAGGATGATGAAAAATATTTTAAAGAAAACGAATCCAAAGGAAACAAAAAAGAATAATATTAAGAATTCGTATTTTAAACAATCCAAGTTCAAAAATACTTCATAAATAACCAGTAGTGGAGTAAGATTCAGGAATGATCAAAACATGGATACAATCAAAGCTAGTATCCGTAATAAATATTTTGGACAAAAGAAGAAAATTTCATTTTCGGTGAATAAGGTCGATTTGTGAATAAGGTCAGATATACATGAATAGTGCCGATATCGTGAATAGTAACTCCGACACCAAAAGATAGAAATTTCACAAAAACATCATCATGCTTCGTGAATAGTACTCGTGAATAGTAACTCGTGAATAGTAACTCATGAATAAGAACTCGTGAATAAGAAGTCTTGACATGAAAAAGTTCCAAATTTGATAAAAAGTTCCAACTAATATTTCAAAGATAATGATATTGAAGAAATAATATCATTTGAGAATAAAATAACATTCCTTACCTAAAAAGGATAGTACTTCTGATTGGTATACTGGATATAGTGCTGGAAGAACTTGCACCGTATAGCAATACTCAAAGTACTAAAATACTCACAAGAATACGCTCAATATATCGAGAGAGAAAGAGAGAGAAATCTGTAGTTTCTGATGTAATTTTCAATTCTAACATAAGCACCCTATTTATAGGAAAATGCTTAGAACACCAAAGCAGAAAATTTAATATAATATTAATATATATATATATCAAAATTTCATACGCACACAAATCTGGTCCAAACTTCAGCCACACATGTTCCAAAAACAATAAAAACGTTTTTCTTAATAAAAATAATTAAAACTTCCAAAAATCAATTATTCAGGAATTTCGGAACTTCAATAATTCATAATAAATAGCCCTTTTATCAGAAAATTTGAATCTCGCAAATTTTTGTAGGAAATTTCACTATCTACAACTTTGCAAAAGAAAGTTTTTCCAAATTCCAAACAGAAATTGACCGAAATCCACAAACGGACGATTTTATAGGCTATAATCAAATTTCAGTCAAGAAATGGGCCCACAGACATGTTTAACATGTTTTAAACAACTTTTGCAACAAAAATACTCTTCCTCCTCATATACTCATATATCCCACATTCATTGTAAAAATATCATCATTATTATATTATAATAAAATATTATTTTATCAGAAAAGATAAAATAACAATTTTTTTAACAATTGTCACTTTAAAAATTTTCTCCATCTATAACCACATGAAATCAATATTTTTCTCATCATATAAATCAATAATTAATTATTCACAAATAATATTACATAATCATAATATCGACAACCGTGCAGGTTCCTGAGAAAGAGGGGCTTTCAATAAGAATTTCTCTTCTTGCCAAGCAATTAGGTGACCAAACCTCTCCTAGATGTAACTTTCTAGACATTGTCAATAATGTTTTCTAATAATATTATTCAGATAATATGAATTATTGCTTCGATAATGGAAAATACGTGTAGTGACAATTATTGAAACAATGGTAATATAAAATATCAACGCAAAGAATTATTGAATCAATAAAATAAAATATCGAATAAGAATTCATCGTAATAATTATTGAGTAGTGCCTTTCACGTAAGAATCAATAATTGGTGCAATACCGCTGTCAATCGCAAGCAACAACGCCAGATTATTGTGTTTTAACCAACCGGTATTCCAACAGAGATAATAGTGAATAATCAAGGCACAATTATTTATAAACAACTTATACTTGTCGCTTTTCTTCATCCAATCGCAAGTTATGGGGCCCACAAAAGATCATACGTCGTCGCATTTAATATTCCCGACAACAAGAATATTCTACTACCAAACGAATATTCCCTAACAATAATGAATATTTTATAACCACCTACTTATTTTTAAAATATTCAAGATTTTACCCATAACTAACCACATTAATCAATTCAACCCTTACTATTTCAAAATAATAAATAGAGGAAATTAAATTTCATTTATAATTAGTTGGGGTCTTACAATCATGCATGCATGAAGTTAGTAGGGTACTTCAATGAAGTCTCATATCAAGGCCACCACTTCACTTTGTATTGGTTTTGGCGCCATGACGCTTTGAGTCTCAAGTGAAGATTGGCCAAACCAGCTTTAGTTTTCTAACTAAACTCCCGGCTTCCTAATTTGTTCGTTTTACATCCGAATTGACCCATTCGAATTCCTACAAGTCAGGAATTACATCCTTTTCGTGTTCATGTAAGAATTCAACACTTTCGAATCCGTTAACTCATAATTCACTATTGAGTTCATTTTATATACGTTCGTAAACGTTAATGAGCGTTCAATGCTCGTTTTCTTCGTTCTAAGTCGGAATCCGACGATTCTCGAACCCACAACTCTTAATCACCCTATCTCACGTGTTGACATTGGAAACCGACATTTTAAAGTCACACGACAACTTTTGACCTTTAATCCGGACTTTATGCATTTTCGACGTTTAACGTCTATTTCAATAAAATTCGCTTATAACTTTACATTATTGTTCTTTAAGCCAAATCACATGGAATACTCCATGGATTTCATATCTACATCCTAACCTAACAAGATGCATATACTAACGTATTGATGGAGCTCAATCGTTTATCAACAATCGTTCTCAACTATCAATATTTTCATGGTTCAAAAACTATATCAAACCTTATTATTTTTATAATCTCATGACTTATAGAGATTGAATATATGGTAAGTCATCTTTAAATCCTCACTCATGACATATACCACCCCTTCATGATTCTCTAAAATGAAAGAAAATCTAAAAGAGATGGAGAAGAAAGGTAAGGAATATACCTTAAGAATTCTTATGAATTTCTTGAAAACTCTAAGTCCAATCTTCCAAAATATATGTTTTGGTTGAGTATAGCTCTCTTTCTCTCTCAAAATAATCTAGGTTGGTAATTGAAAAACTCTCAAATGGCCAACCTTGCCTTCTTATTTATAGAAAATGAGAATGGAGGGCAATTTGAACATTAAACCCCACCTCCTTACTTATTTCGTGTGTGGTCACCAAGTAAGATACTTGGTGACCAAGCCTGTGCTTGAGTCCACACCAAGGTGGTAAACCCACCTCCTTTTGTGACATCCCATGGGTTGCCCCATGGGTTTTACCCATTGGGTGACCCACCGGTTTGACCCACGATTCAGTTTTAATGAATTGGGCTTAACTAAATAAACATTGGGCCTTGACTTGGACTTAACCCATCCATCTCATTGGGCTTAGTCATTCAATTGATTAGGCTAATCATAATCCAATACAAGTGAATTACTCATTGATACATAGATTAATCCTATGATACACATCGTATTCTACACGCACAATTCACGTGTTCCCTTCGTATACCATACGTACAATAATCGTATTGTACCTCGTATGTACTCAACGTATTATACATAGATACTGTTAGTTCCTAGTAGGCACAAGTTATCTAGAAGAGGGGGGGGTTGAATAGATATTTAAAAATCTTTTTGTTTTAACTCGTTCTTAGATAATGATTAAAACTATGCGGAATTAGTATTTGTTTTAATCTTCTTTACCAAGCAATGGAGTTATGAGCGAGTAGTAAGCGCTTATATAGCAGAGATATAGCGATTATAGCGCTTATAGCATGAATGTAAACGACACGATTGTTTTTAAGTGGTTCAGAGCACTCAAAGCTCCTAGTCCACTCTTCTACTCAACGCAGTAGGATATCCACTAAGGATGTCTTTTACAATCTTCCGAATCACACAGATTCCTTCTAGACCATGATAGCCTAGGAACTCTCTAGTTCACTCTTAAACTCTTCAAGTCCAAAGCAGACTTGGCTTTCTTACTGATTCATCACTTAACTCTTCAAGTCCAAAGCAGACTTGGTACTCTTCTTCAATTGATTGATAGTTGTTGAGTTCTTGATGGTTGCTACTCAGTTGCTGTGTAAGCACTGGTTCGTTAAGAACTGAGTAGCTGAGCAAGCTTTGTAATATCTCAGATTGTAGAGTTGAGCTTGAGAAAGATGTTCACGTTGTTTGATTAATGCTTGCTTGTCTCTCTCTCATTTGTCTGATCTGTGTATATGTGATGTTGAAAACTATCCGTTGTGGCATTAAATGCATCTGAACTTTCTGTACTATGATGGAGACATTTCTGCACATCTTCTGAATTCTGCTTTCTGGCCCACTGACACTACAGGCTGCTTTCTCACCTACCACCTGAAAAGGTATTTTGTCCCTCTTAACCATGGTACTATCCTTAGCTTCTTCACTACGCTTCTTTGTTGCATACTAAGGATATTTCATATATTCTAGGACTGATGAGCACTGCAGCATCTGGGATCCATTCCTCACTTGTTGAAAACACAGATCACGAGGCTCGACGTTTTCTGACATTAGACAGATGATGCTCTACGATTTGGATCGTGGTGTTCTACAATTTAGATCGTAGTGTCTTTGACATCTTTGCATACTACGAAGCTATTAGTT
Source organism: Panax ginseng (assembly GCA_020205605.1). Taxonomy (NCBI): domain Eukaryota; kingdom Viridiplantae; phylum Streptophyta; class Magnoliopsida; order Apiales; family Araliaceae; genus Panax; species Panax ginseng. Next base: position 52,553,126 of record CM035145.1, read on the forward strand.
CTAGAGCACTACGATTTCCCTTCATCTTTCACACACTACGATCTTTTCTTGCTCGTGTTGTTGACTCTACGTTCCCGAGAGCATACTACGATCTTCTCTTGCTCGTTTTGTTGACTCTACGTTCCCGAGAGCACACTACGATCGTTGACTTGTAAAATTTCATGTTTCCTTCAGCATACTGTGATCGTAGAGGTAGCTTGGCAAACGATGGGACCACTCTACGATTTCCGAAGAGTCCCCTTCAAGGCAGGCACACTACGACCTTTAGGCTCTACGTTCTCTGCTTCGACTTCTGCAATGTTGATCAGATGGATGCACTACGATTTCTTCAAGACTAATCTATTACATCTTAAGATCAACCTAACAGTTTTGATCTTTCTATCTATACATTCTTTATCAGAATGGTACACGTTGAAAGCTTAGATCAACCTAACAATTTTGATCTATCACTAAGTCCTTGTACATATATTCATTTAAGGACCTTACACATAATCATAAACATATACATTTAAAACATTAAATCATAATATGCATTCTCCCAATAATCTCCCCCTATTTGATGTTGACATAACCAAGGAGATTTGTTGTCATGATTATTAGTGACTAGATGCATTTGCAAGAAATTTAAACATGACTAAGTATTTCAGTGAGCAGTTAAAATTTCTAGAGAATAAGTATGAATTTATTGATGATCAGAAGATATTACAATTCAACATTACATCAATAGGAAATTTAAGTTTTAACTTATCTCTGCTTTCTTGACCTCTTATTTGGAGGTGGGTTGGCATACCTCACCCTTTTTCCTTTGAGCTTCCTCATTTCTTGCTAACTCTTCCAAATTTCACTTAGACTTAGAATCGGATTCTCTTCATGTCTCTGCGCATGAATGCGGGATCTCCAATTGGCATTGTTATACGACAAGAGACACGCTTGTGAGCTAGGAGTTGGCTCTGATGACTCGGAGGAATAAGCTATTATAATCGCTCATGCGGACGCATCGTTGAGTCCGATGATGTCTTGCATGAAATTGACTTCTCCCCTTTCTTGAGTTTCATGACCTCTCCTCCGCCTTGGCCTCCTTGATCTCCTTTCCTTTATTATTCTCCCCTTTATGTCAAAGATCAAGGGTTCGAATATCGGCAGACAACCGATTAACTCCTTAAACAAGCTCATTCAGTTGGCTTTGGGTTTGAGCAATGTCCTCTCTATTTTCCTTGATCTGTTTTTTAGCTCTAGCTTCTTTATTTTGGAGGACTGTCAGAATCATATCATTATGCTTCTCCTGATTGGCATAAGATTTCTGGAAGTCATAGACAGAGGCTTTCAAGTTGAGAATATTGTCCAAAGATAATTTGATGTTGACGATCTTGGTGTTTTCGCATTTCAAGTAAACCTCTCTTTTTTCTTGGCAAAAAGAACTGGAAGTGGATCTCATCTCTGTCTGATATACTCTTCAGAATCTCTTTGATAATTTCCCTTAGCCTCTTTGTAAATTCAGTATTCATAGTGCTAGGGAGATTATTTGTAGCTGTGATCATTTGATTTAGCCGGATATTGATGAGATCAGAGTGAGTTTTCAGGCTTGCTTCTATAGACTTGATCATATTTTTAGAGGTGTCTTTCAAGTCATCTTTGGTAGGCAGGCTTGGGAGAGTATCATTTTCTTGAGGATTTTTCATTTGAGGGGTTTTTGGGTGAGATTGATCTTGCAGATTGTAAAGAGCGAGATCAAGACTGAAGTAGTCATGTGATGAGGAGGATGGTATATCAGTTGGAGGGGCTTGGGTTTGGATATCTGGGATAGGTGACTCTACGATTTCAATATTGGACTCTATGATGTGGCTTGAGTCTGGAATCGTAGAGTTGGTGATTTGAGGGAGTAGGGTAAGGTTGACTTCTTCTGGTTCTTCGATTCTAATTTTGGGATTCTCGAATCGAAATCGATTGATTGGATTGAGAGTTACTTCCAGCCATTTAGGAAATTCATAGAAATAGCTAAATGAAGATGATGGCAGGTGATTAACTCTAAAACTGGTAGGGATAGACAATACCTCAGGTTTATCTTTTGATGAGGAATGGTTGGTAAGCAGCTTCTTGGCAAAGATGACTTTCCCTGGAAATCCATTAGCCCAAAACGAGATTCGTTGGATATTCCTTGAAGTTCCGAACATGTGATCCCATGAGTTCAGGATTTGAGCTTGATGGTATGCCATCATGGGTAGGTAGGAAAATAGTTGAGTGTACATATAGCTCCTAAATCCATCCTTCCCTACACCAGTGATTTCAAGCTCATCATTATCATCATCTTTTTCTTCTACGTTTTCTTCTGAAGATTCCATTATCTCAATGGTCTCTGGAGGGTTTGGCATTGGCTCAATTTCATCTTGAACAAGGACCTCTTCTTCAGCCATTGGGATATCATGAGGCTCCCCCTCAGCATGAACATCTTCTTGGAGGTTTAGAAACTCCCCCTCAGCTGGTATATCTTCTTGAGCTGAAGACTTCTCCCCCTCAGCTGGTGTATACTCAATCATGAGAATTTCAGGGATCTCCCCCTCAGCTGGAGCATCTTCTTCTAAGTTTTCTTGGGACAATTCTACTTTTGTAGCCATACTCCTGGCTTCCTTCTTCAGCACTTTTTCATTTTCAAGAATATATTTCTTGACCAGCTTTCTTTTTGCTTTCCTGGGTTTAGCCACAACTTCTGGACTCTCTTGAGTCTTAGCTTTGTCATGTTGAACAACTACTAGTCTTGAGGCAGCTTCTTCCATTTCTGCCACACTTGGCCTCGTTTCAGAGAACAGCAGAGTCTCTACGATCGAAGAAACTGTTGGTCTTTTGGACTTATGACCAGTTTTGTTCTTCTTTAGGATCTATGAAATGGTGGCTTGATCCTCTTCAGCTTCTTCTTGCTGTTGCATCTTTCTTAGCCTTCTTAGAGTCTCTATATCAGAGGACTCTACAGGAATGTTAGTTGTAGATCCTTGAGGCTCTTCGACTTGTCCCTCCCTTAGCTTTCTCTTGCCCTTGCTTTTTCTGGCAAGAGCAGAGGGTTCTCCTTTATCTGTCTCCCCTTCTTCTTCAACTTCTCTAACAACAGACATGCCTCCTGGAAAGCCTGCCTCCTTTAGTTCCCTAGTTCTTCCACTGGACTCTGTCATCATTCGAACATAATCAGCAGGGTTCCTTTCCCAGTTCTTAAACAACTGCTGTGTCATTCTTCAATTTGGGTTGATGGCTTCTCTTCATCATCCCCTATTTTTTCACCCAGTGCAGATTGCAGAATGATGCTTATTAATCTCCCATACAGCATCTTCGGGGTGCTCTTTGATTTCTTCGAGTTGACGATCCACTTGTCGATCCACTCGAGCAATACAGCTCCATAGTTGAGTTGTGTACCATGAACCATGGCCGACATGAGTTAAGATGAGTCTCATTTACCGAGTCATGACCTGAGCTCTTGCAGCAGATGCATTGCCCAATAATGTCAGCCAAAAATTCATACCTTTGAGGGAACTCCTTCTTTTTACAGAGGGATTCTTCTTGTGGTGCATTTTCTTCAAGCCCTCTTGGAAGCTTATGCTGTCTAGAAATGGGTACCCCACGTTCTTGAAACCTAGGGCCAGATTGAAGTTTTCTTCCCTTAGCCTCATTTCAACTCCTCTTACTCGTGTAATGATGGTGTTGTGTTCGTACACTCTATTCTTGTAGAACTCCTTCACTAGCTTGGGATAGATGAGGTGTTGATTGCTCGGCGCCTCTCGAGAGACTGCCTTCTTGATGAGCGCTAAGGTCTTGTGAAATTTTGGTGGAGCATCCTTGAACTCATCGAAATAGAGTTTGTAGCCTGAAATTACATTTGAAGCAGCCATTGATTCTGTAGTTGAGAAGTGGGATACGATTGAGCTTTCTTTTGATTTACGGTTTTGCTTTGGGAGAGAGAGAGAGAGAGAGAGAGATAATCTTTTGAACTTCAGATTTCAAAAACACGGTTCCAATTTGTACTTATAGCTTCCCTCTCTCTTTTTGACTTAGTGGGACAGGTGTCGCCTTTTTCTTGGCTCTACGATTTTGACTGTGCATGAATGTACTGATTTTCCCTTTGAGTCTTCAGAGCTGAGATGTCCTTAGGATGACTATGATCATAGAGGTAGTCTTCTGGTCGTTGAGTCTGTCCTGCGATCGTCGAGTCTGTTCGGCAGTCGTTGAGTCTGATCACCATTCGTAGAGTCTGTCCTACGATCGTCGAGTCTGTCTGGATCCTTGTGATGAGTTTTTGACTAAGCATTCCTTTTAAGGTAACTCAGGAAGGGCCAACCTCTTGGTGTGATTCAAGGGTTAGGTTTGTCCCTGAGGCACCTCTTAGAGAGATTGCTTTGTTATGAAGCTTGTCATCACAGGATTCACTTTGCTTGTTGAAAGGGCTTTTAGTCATCGTCGAGTCCGCACTATGATAGTTGAGTCTTTGCTACGATCGTTGAGGTAGTTGTCTGTTCGGCTCTACGATCATAAACATTCCTTGATCATATCTACGATTTTGAGTATAGCCTTTATATCTGTAGTGGTTAGCACAATCTAGAGCATACATTTCATGGTAGAAGATTTAACATGCCTAGCTCACTTATTAACTTGTTAAATCTGGATTCATCTAGTGGTTTTGTAAAAACGCTGCCAAGTTGATTTTCGTGAGGGATATATTGTAAAGATATAGTTCCATTTTGCACATGATCCCTAATGAAGTGATACCTTATTTCTATATGTTTGGTCCTAGAATGCATGGTAGGATTATGAGTTATTGCTATGGCACTTGTGTTATCACAGTGTATGGGAATAGATTTAAAATCGAACCCATAGTCAGCTAGCTGATTTCTCATCCATAGGATCTCGAGCACAAAGAATTGCCAAAGAACAATATATTAAACCTGCGCAGTTGAAGTAGACACTGAGTTTTGCTTATTGCTAAACCAGGACACAAGTATGTTTCCAAGAAGTTGATAGGTGCCACTGGTACTTTTTCTATCTATTTTGCATCCTGCAAAATCAGCATCTATGTATCCTATCAGTTCAAATGAGGATTCCTTGGGATACCACAGCCCCAAGTAGGGTGTACCCTTGAGATACCGAAGATCCTCTTTATGCAGCATAAATGTGACTCTTTAGGGTTAGCCCGAAATCTAGCACATATGCATATTGCAAACATTATATCTCGGTCTCATCGTCATTAGGTATAAAAGAGACCCGATCATACCTCCTGTATTGAGTGATATCAATACTTTTACCTTTCTCATCCTTGTCAAGCTTGGTTCATAGGAGCAATTGGTGTTTTCATGGGAGAGGTCGATTCCATGCCATACTTCTTTAGTAAGTCTTTGATGTATTTGGCTTGGTTGATGAATATTCCTTCATCAGTCTGCTTCACTTGCAGTCCAAGGAAGAAATTCAGCTCACCCATCATGCTCATTTCAAACTTGCTCTGCATTAGCTTAGAGAATCTTTTGCATAACTTTTTTTCAGTAGAACCAAAAATGATATCATCAACATATATTTGAACTAGCAAGACTTTGTCTATATGCTTTCTAAGAAATAGTGTGGTATCTACTCTACCTCTAGTGAACCCATTTTCTATTAAAAAGTTAGTCAGTGTTTCATACCATGCTCTAGGTGCTTGTTTAAGACCATATAAAGCTTTATCTAATCTATAGACATAATTGGAAAGAGATGGATTGATGAAACCTGGAGGTTGTTCTACGTAGACTTTGTCTTGAAGCTCTCCATTTAGAAATGCACTCTTGACATCCATCTAGAAGACTTTGAACTTCATGTAGGGCAAAGAAAGGCAAGAAAGATTCGATGGCTTCTGATCCAGCGGCGGTGCAAATGTCTCATCATAGTCAATACCTTCTTCTTGAGAATAGCCCTTTGCCACTAATCTTGCCTTGTTTCTGGTGATGACCCCATCTTCATCCATTTTGTTCCTGAAGACCCACTTGGTTCCTATGACAGGATGGCTCTTTGGTCTTGGTACCAATCTCCACACTTTGCTTCATTCAAATTGGTTGAGTTCTTCCTGCATGGCTTCTATCCAACTGGAGTCTTCCATAGCATCCTCTATCTTCTTTGGCTCTATCTATGACAGGAAGCTTAGATAGAAGCATTCATTCTGAGTAGCAACTCTTATTTTAACTCTTGCACTTGGATCTCCAATGATTAGATCCTGAGTATGATCCCTTGCCCATCTGTTCCCTGTTGGGACATCTGTCCTGATGCCTTCTCGTCTTAGGGTCTTCAAGGTCTATCTCTTCTTCTTGGAGTGGAGGCTCATTGTCTTGGATGGACCTCTCTACGATTTCATTATCATGCTCTACGATTTCTTTATGCGTACTACGATCGTAGTGTTGAGCTCGACGATTGCACTCATAGTGTTCTGCCAGACCTTATCGGTCGTAGTGTTCAGAGGCACCGCTTTATTCGAGTCGGTTTCATCAAAGATGATGTGTATTGAGACTTCGACATTTAGTGTCTTCTTGTTGAACACCGTAAGCTTTCTTTGTCTGTGGCATATCCAAGAAAGATCCCTTCGTCGACTTCAATGGAATTTTTCAGACATCGCTTTCCATTGTTGAGAATATAGCATACATGACCAAAGACATGGAAATAGTCGACACTTGGCTTCCTTCCTTTCCACGATTCAGTAGGGTGTCCTTTTGATCGTAGAGTGAATTAATGATGCGCTACGTGTGTAGCATGCAAAGTGTTGACAACCGCTTGAAGTATTCAGCATTTAGCTGCTGCTAGTAGGGTCCTTCCAACCTCTATCAGAGTTCTGTTCTTTCTTTCAGCAACTCCATTTTGTTGAGGAGTTCGTGGAGCTGAGAAGTTATGATCGATGCCATCATTCTCGAGCATAACTTGTCTATTTTTGAGAAATTGAATTCTCTTCCATGATCACTCCTTATTGCCTTGATTTTCTCTCCTTTCTCATTCATCACCAGTCTGAACATCTTGATTAATTCGGAGCTCGTTTCATCCTTTGAAGTTAGGAAGAATACCCATGTGAATCTGGTGTAGTCGTCGACTACAACCAGAGAGTATCTTTTTCCTCCAAGACTGGTTGTTGGGATTGGCCCAAAGAGATCCATGTGGAGCAACTGCAGGGGCTTGTCAATGGAGTTGGCAGTCTTGCTCTTGAATGAGCTTCTGGTTTGCTTTCCAAGCTGGCAAGCGTTGCATGGCCTTTCCTTCACAAAGTTGAACTTGGGTAGGCCAGCTACGAGATCTTTTGATGCCAGTTTGGACATGTTTTTGAAGTTTAAGTGAGACAACCTTCTATGCCATAGCCAGCTTATTTCCTCGGATGCTTTCGCCAGAAAACATATTGTTTCATCAGAGCTTAGTTGACCAAGATCTACTATGTAGACATTTCCTTCTCTTGTTCCGGTCAGCTTTATGGCAAATGTCTTCAAATCTCTGACTTGACATTGATTATTGATAAATGTTACTTGGTGACCCTTGTCGCAGAGTTGGATGATGCTTAGAAGGTTGTGTTGAAGTCCTTCCACATAAGCTACTTTGTTGAAAGATACTGCACCATTGCCAGCATAGCTATATCCTCTTGTGTTGCCCGAGCTGTTATCTCCAAAGATGACTGAGGGACCCTCTTTTTCTACATAGTTGGATAGTAAAGCTTTGTTCCCTGTCATATGCCTCGAGCAACCACTGTCCAGATACCATGTTGAGGTCGTGGAGCTTTTTCCGTCCAAAACATTTGAAACTTCATTTTGGTACCCATATTTGCATGGGTCCTTCTTTGTTAGTGCCTTTGGGGACCCAAATTTGTCTAATCTTGGGTCTCACATGCATGGAATTATAATAACACTTTGTAGCCCTATGACCATATTTATTGCATATGAAACATCTATTATAATGCGTGCCTGTGTGTGTGTGGTGATTCATCTTCCACTTGGACTTGTGTGGTTCCTTAGTTAACCTTCTGTTAAACTGATTCTCTTTCTTCCACGTGTCCTTAGGTTTCATAAATAGTGATGAGTGTGCCTTACCTCTACTATACCTTCCCAGTTGATTCGTAGAGTTGATTTTGTTTGACTCTACGATTCTTCGAGGTTGGTAAGTAGAGGTTAGGTTACTCTTTTCCTCAATGAGTAGGATATCCACTAAGGATGTTTTTTACAATCTTCTGAATCACACAGATTCCTTCTAGACCGCCAGCCTCAGGAACTCTCTAGTTCACTCTTAAACTCTTCAAGTCCAGCAGACTTGGCTTTCTTACAGTTCACTACGAACTCTTCAAGTCCAGTAGACTTGGTACTCTTCTTCAATTGATTGATAGTTGTTGATTTCTTGATGGTTTCTACTCAGTTGTTGTGTAAGCACTGGTTCGTTAAGAACTGAGTAGCTGAGCAAGCTTTGCAATATCTCAGATCGTAGAGTTGAGCTTGAGAGAGATGTTCACGTTGTTTGATTAATGCTTGCTTATCTCTCTCTCATCTGTCTGATCTATATATATGTGATGTTGAAAACTATCCGTTGGATCCATCCGTTGTGGCATTAAATGCATCTGAACTTTCTGTACTGTGATGGAGACATTTCGGCACATCTTCTGAATTCTGCATTCTGGCCCACTGACACTGCAGGCTGCTTTCTCACCTACCACCTGAAAAGGTATTTTGTCCCTCTTACCCATGGTACTATCCTTAGCTTCTTCACTACGCTTCTTTGTTGCATACTAAGGATATTTCATATATTACGGGACCGATGAGCACTGCGGCAGATCGGGATCCATTCCTCACTTATTGAAAACACAGATCATGAGGCTCGACGTTTTCTGACATGAGACAGATGATGCTCTACGATTTGGATCGTGGTGTTCTACAATTTAGATCGTAGTGTCTTTGATATCTTTGCATACTACGAAGCTATTAGTTTGAGAGCACTACGATTTCCCTTCATCCTTCGCACACTACGATCTTCTCTTGATCGTGTTGTTGACTCTATGTTCCCGAGAGCATACTACGATCTTCTCTTGCTCGTGTTGTTGACTCTACGTTCTCGAGAGCACACTACGATCGTTGACTTGTAAAACTTCATGTTTCCTTCAGCATACTGCGATCGTAGAGTTGGCTTGGCAAACGTTGGGACCACTCTACGATTTCCGAAGAGTCCCCTTCAAGGCAGACACACTATGACCTTTAGGCTCTACGTTCTCTGCCTTGACTTCTGCAATGTTGATCAGATGGATGCACTACGATTTCTTCAAGACTAATCTATTACATCTTAAGATCAACCTAACAGTTTTGATCTTTCTATCTATACATTCTTTATCAGAATGGTACACGTTGAAAGCTTAGATCAACCTAACAATTTTGATCTATCACTAAGTCCTTGTACATATATTCATTTAAGGACCTTACAAATAATCATGAACATATACATTTAAAACATCAAATCATAATATGCATTTTCCCAACAGATACTAACTAGCATCAACAATTGTATAACACTTGAATTAAACCTAACGCCATTCCTTCTACGCGTATTATTTCTTTCTCGGAAATCAATATACTCAACCCTTAGGTTTTAAGTCCGCAGGCAAAAACTGCGTTTTCCATAAATGAAATATTATCAGATATTCCAACTCATCACGATATTCTATCATTACGTGTTTCCCGGAATTTCAAAATAATTCCTCGAACAGAAACGGATGAATAGTATTTTTACGGAAATTTCTCAGAAAGAACGACTTTCACATAGCTTACTCACAAAGAAATCAATTAAATTTATTTAATTCACATAATCAAATAAAGATTTAATTGTCATAAAAATCCGATTTTCTCGGGCGTTACATTCTCTCCCTCTTATAAGGATTCTGTCCCCAGAATCTTAGCTTATAATTACATAAACAAATGAGGAAAATCTTCCTTTATTTTACTTTCGAGCTCACACGTTACTTCTTCAGCATTGTGGTTTCTCCATAACACCTTCACTGAAGGTATGACCTTACTTCTTAAAACTTGTTCCTTCCTATCAATAATTTGAATTGGAAGTTCCTCATAGGACAAGTCCTTCTATATCCGAATAGATTCATATTCTATCACGTGTTTATAGTCCCAGGTTTATAAGGACTTAACATCGACATGAAACACATTATGAATCGTTTCCATCTCTCGGAGGTAAGGCTACTACATACGCTACCTCCCCTATCCTTTTTAAAATCTCAAAAGGTCTTACAAACCTTGGACTTAACTTCCTTTCTTTCCAAAACGTATCTTCCCTTTCCAAGGCAATACTTTCGTAAAAACAAAAATCCTACATCGAATTCTCTCTATTCTCTCGTGAGGATCTCAGATATTTCCTTTCACGGTCTTGAGCCGCAACTAATCGAAAGTAAATGATTAACTCTACCATGTCCGCCATCCCTTTGAACCATCTCAAGTCCCAACATCCGATGTTCACCCACCTCATCCCAACACAATGGAGTTCGGCACTTCCTCCCATACAACGCTTCGTAAGGCGGCATGCCTATACTAGCGTGAAAACTATTGTTGTACGAAAATTCCACCAACGGTAGAAATTCGTCCCAACTCCCTTTAAAATCCATAACACAAGATCTTAACATATCTTCAAGCGTTTGAATTGTTCAATCACTCTGACCATCCGTCTGAGGATGATACACTGTACTTAATCTTAACTGCGTTCCCATTTTCTCTTGCAAACTTCTCCAAAAGTTCAATGTGAATCGTGGATCACGATCTGACACGATCGAAACAGGTACTCCATGTCTGGAAATAATTTCCTTGACATACAACTTAGCTAACTGATCTAGGTTATACCTAACTCCTATTGGTAGAAAAAGAGCCGATTTCGTCAATCGATCCACTATCACCCAAATAGCATCATATCCTTTTCTGGTTACTGGAAGTCCCACCACAAAGTCCATCGTGATGTGCTCCCACTTCCACTCTAGAATTTCTAGTGGTTGTAACAACCCCCTCGGTCGTTGATGTTCAGCCTTAACTTTTTGACAAGTTAAGCACCTACTAACATATTCTCGCTATCTCCTCTTCATATTTGGCAACCAAAAAGTTCGACGAAGGTCTTGATACATCTTTCAGACTAAGGGATGTCTCGAGTACCTCTAACTATGGGCCTCCATCATAATTTCTTCTTTTAATTCGAGGATCATTAGGAACCCAAATTCTTCCCTCAAACAAAGTAATCCCTCCTTATCGAGGTTATACTCATCTTTTCTTCGCTCTTCATCCTCTTTCAGATCTCGCTTGCACTCCTCGTTGCTCGGTTGTACTCCCCCTAACCCGCTCCATTATGGTAGGTTGGGTTTCCATGGAAAATAACATCTCTACCGCTTCCCCTAAGAATCTTAACTTCTAGCTCCATTTTTTGCCATTGTCGTTACCAACTCATCTTGAGTTGTTAACATTGATAATTTCTCTCTACCCTTCCTACTTAGCGCGCGATCTACATTACATTTGCTTTTCCGGATGATATAAAATATCACAATCATAATCTTTTATTAACTTTAACCACCTTCTCTCGTCTCATGTTCAACTCCTTCGTGGTGAAGATATATTTTATTTTTTTGTGGTCCGTGTATATCTCACATTTCTCACCATAAAGATAATGCCTCCATATCTTTAGGGGCAAAACTACTGTTGCTAATTCCGTGTCATGAGTAGGATAGACCTTCTCATAATCCTTCAATTGACGTGGACGTCTGACGACAATAATGACCTTGCCATGCCGCATGAGCACGCAACCCAAATTCCTTTATGCGAAGCATCGCTATACACTACAAAATTCCCTGTATCATCTGGTAAGGACAATACCGGTGCCTCACTTAACCTCTTCTTTAACTCTTGAAAATTGTTCTCACATGTTTCAGTCCACACATACTTCACCGACTTTCTTGTCAGATTTGTTAACGGAGTAGCTAATTTAGAAAAGTCCAGAATGAACCTTCTATAGTATCCCGCTAACCCCAGAAAACTCCGAACCTCAGTTGGCGTCTTCGGTCGCTCCCATTCGTTAACTGCTTCTACCTTTACCGGATCTACGGAAATGCCATCCTTATCAATAACATGGCCTAGAAACTGCCATCCTTATCAATAATAATGCCTCCATACCCCGTGCACAAGTCTATTTTAGAAAAATACTTTGCCCCTTTTAACTGATCAAATAGATCATCGATCCTGGGCAAAGGGTATCTATTCTTAATCGTTAACTTGTTCAACTCTCGATAGTCGATACAAAGTCTTAATGACCCATCCTTCTTCTTTACAAACAACACCGGTGCTCCCCAAGGAGACACACTTGGTTGAATGTACTTCTTGTCTAATAGTTCTTGTAATTGAACCATTAACTCCTTCATTTCAACTGGCGCCATTCGATATGGTGCCCTTGAAACTGGTGCCGTTCTTTAATGATCAATTACAAACTCCACCCTCCTCGTCGGTGGAATACCCAGAATTGTAGGAAGTGCCAAACTAGGAAGTGCCGTATGTGGTGGTCGACGTATCAAAGCCAGGGACTTATCGGTTAAAAGCATTAGATGGATCCGAGATTAAGAACACTTGGCATGCGGACAGGCTTCAGAAATATTTCCAATAGAGATCGAGCCGGGCCATGAAAGTCCGTATACATGATTGTTCACCATCAATAAAAAGTCACTTTTTTCACAAACTGATCTTCTTCCTATTTGTCCTAAGTTCACAATAGTGTAAGGAGGTATGGTCGGAATCGCTGGCCATTCGATGGCAGCCTATTTATTTTTTACCCCGTGTGGTAGAAAAATCCTATGGTCCTTTTAATATTGTTTTTACCAAGGGTGGTAAATCAATGGGCACTGAAGTAAGGAGGATGGGGTGGACTCGCTGACCATTCGATGGTAGCCTCTTCGGCAGGAGTGTCCTTATGGTTTTGTTATACCCTGCGTGGTAGACAAATTCCATGGTCCTTTTTAATTTTGATTTACCGCGAGTGGTAAACAAAAGAGACTAAAGTAAGGAGGTATGGTCGAACTTACTGACCATTCGATGGCAGCCTTATTGTCAGGAGTGTCCTTATGAATTTGTTACCCCATGTGGTAGACAAATTCCATAGCCCTTATAAAATTGTTCTACCCTGAGTCCTAAACAAATGTCCTTATATACTTGTTCCACCCTGAGTGGTAAACAAGATCTTGATGGTGCAAGGAGGATCAACCGAATTCACCTCACACATGATCTGTCTCACACTTCGAAAATGATAAGTATACATTACTTTATTTTATGCAAGTGTTAAGTTCGGTTCAGTTCATTCAGTTCATTTCATTTCTTAACTTAACTGTTATACGCCTTATCTGATTTATAGTTTAAGTTAAGTTCATTCAAGATCATTAATGCTAAATTATTTACAAGAAACGAAGTAAACAGAAGTCATAGTAAAGAAAATTGAAATTTCATTAACACTTAAACAAGTCCACTTAAATTTCTTTACAAACAAAATTTTTACGCAAAATTCTAAAGATCAAAAACAGCAAGATCCTATTTATGCATCATTTTCAAAATCAAGCAAGGCCGGATCTAACTGGGCTGTCACCAGCTTTTCCTTGCCTTGACCTCGGTAATCTTTATATCCTTCGTAATATACCTTTAGAATCTCTGCGCCAAGCTAAATCAGACGCGTTTGTGAGTCCGCGTGTATCTCGCTACGCACTCTTGGTCAAAGGAGGATCCCGTTCCTGAAGTGCCTTTATCTTGCCACGAAGTTTACGACGCTTGGCCCTATGGATTTTCCTATCACCCCGAGCCTTCATCTGAACTTCGCCGAGTTGTATTGACAGGTTTTGATTAGCTGCAACAACCCCCTCATTGGTATTCTTCAACGCTTCGGTCTCTACAACAAATCTAACATTCATGTTGGCCAATTTTTGTTCACCGGCTTTTGTCGTCTTCAGCTCTTCTCTAACCGAGATCAACACATTATGGGTTTCCCTTAGATCCTCTTTGTTTTGGGCCAATTCCCTCTGAAGACCTTCATTAGCATGAAGAACGGATTCGTGTTCGTCTCTCTCCCGAGCCAATGAAGCCTTCAACATGTTGATCTCCCTTCTCATGGTCTCCTCATCAGATTCGGCATTTAAATGTCTGGGACGTAAATGCCCGAAGACTGAATTCGCCTGCACATATTCGACAGTATCCAGTCAATTTCAGATACTTAAAACAAGAAAAGAGATATTTAAACTAAGGAAATTGTCACTTACCTTTGCCTAACTCATGCCTTCATCAAGAAAATTCCCGTTTGTATGGCTATCAAATCGATGATCGTCAGTTTCCTGAACGAAGGCATCGAAGAGCCGGAAAGGAAAATTCACGTTGAACCGAGGCCACAAGGTCGGTGCTCCAGTAGCCTTGTCATGGAATTTGTTTGATGAAGGCCTCTGGGAAGCATAGGTTGGTCACGAAGATGAGAAGGATCTGTGTCAATATTTTTAGGAGAGGGAGATCGAGTTGGAGTAGGATCGCGGACTGGTGAAGGTACAGGCATGGAGCTCAGGTGACTGTCAGATGGTTGTTTTCTCTTCCTAGAAGGTGCTGCAGTGGTCTCAATTTGTTCTTTTTCAACAATAGTTTGAGTACCCACTAACGTTGAAGAGGGGGGAACATTCGAAGAAGATACCCTCAGGTCATCAGCAGTCAGAGGAGTGACCTGAGTCTTTAACTTCTTGATTCAAAGGATTTGTCTACGATCGTCTGCAGATAGATCGAGTAGACTCCTTTGAGTGATATTGGGTTGACGAATAAGCATGACCGATTCGATAACCGGTGGTGTCAGGTCAACGATCGTGGTGTTGGGTTGTGGTTAAGTGACCGATTCGACAGTTGGTGGTATTGGATCGATAGGTGGGGGTATCGGGTTGACATTTGATTCAGATTCAGAAAAAGCTTCGAAATCTGATGGTATGGAGATTTGTTTGGGCTTTCGGGCGGCCCTCTTCCTTCGACGTGTTTTGAGTTGTATTTCTGATAAAATGGGCTCTTTCCTCCGCTTAATGGTCCGGGATCAAAGCATGGACTTGAGGAGCTTGGTAGAGGTGCTTGATTGGGGGGGTTATCTTCGGGACTCTTATATCAATGAAGTTTCAGGCTCTTCGGTGGATTTCCCAGATAGGAAGTCTTCAAGGTTCTTTTCTTCCTCAGGGCTAGGCT
This sequence comes from Panax ginseng, assembly GCA_020205605.1. Taxonomy (NCBI): domain Eukaryota; kingdom Viridiplantae; phylum Streptophyta; class Magnoliopsida; order Apiales; family Araliaceae; genus Panax; species Panax ginseng. The sequence goes on from CM035145.1 coordinate 52,568,347, forward strand.
TAATTAAAGACACTGAAAACGACAACAACCCATTTCTGAGTACATGTATTATTAGAAATTCCAAGGAAATAGAAATGAGGATATGAACTTACATTTATGGCCATACAACCATGCTTGCTTAGACAGAAGTCCGTATTTCCATTCTTCCTTTGGGAAATTATCAAAGAGATCTATCATGTCAGCTATACGCTCTTCTGAAATGTCCCCGAAGTCAGCAAAAATTTTCTCGTCAGTAGCCCAGTTCGGAATAGTGGCAATCTCTGGTCCCTTAACGAAGAACCACTCTTTGTTCCATCCTTTGTTACTAAATGGGGTAGTTACCAGCGAACGCCTTTCGAATTTTTCACCTGTCTTCGACGCCTGCTTACCTATAACTTTGAACCCCTTTTCACTAGATTGACTAATCTTGTACACAGTGAAAAAGAAGCCAAGAGTAGGTTCGACTCCAACTTCATAATAGAATGCAATGAAGGCTACGATATGTATATAAGAGTTCGGCACCAATTGGGCGAGCCCGACACCGATGAACCCTAGAATGGTCATCAAAAATGGGTGAAGAGGAAACCTGACCCCTTTTTCAAGAATAGTTGCAGCAACTGTCGTCCATCCCTCGGGTCGTTGATACATCCTTTCCTCAAATTCTCAGAGCTCTCACTAAGTGGGTATCCTAATATGGCACCGATCTCGAATTTTTTCGTAATTTTCAAATTGATCGCCGATTTGAGTATTGGCATGGGTAAAAAGTTCCTTACTCCTAAAAAATTCAGAAGGAGTAAGTCGAGGTTTACGAGGCATTTTCTTTTTATCTAAAATGGCAGCTTGGGGGTTAGAACTCGAAGCTTCTTTGCGGGGACTGGGGTTAGGTGGAACTGTAGTGATGGGGGTTGCTCGAATGGGAGAATTTTGGTTGGTGTTTAGGTTTGCCATTGATCGTATTTTGCAGAGAAAGTAAGAAAAGCTATGGAAGAAAGGAGAGAACTCAGAAAGTCCGAAATTCAAATTAACAGGTAAAATTGTCAAAATTGGTAAAGTTCACCTTTTATACTGGCGGTTACACAGTAATCGAGGGCGGCACATTTAATCAATAGTCATGTTCACGAATTTGAAAGGTTGCGTCCGGATTGAGTTCTAAACAGTTAACGGGTTGGGCCCTCCAATTGAGTTTCCGGCTTTTAAATTGCCTCACGATTTTAATTTATTTCCGTTTGGGCCTTGGTAAATTTTAGTTTGGGCTTATTTCAATCCTATCAAACCCAATAAAGTCATAGACCACTTATAGTTTTCCATTAAATATCCTATTTAATAGAAAACTAGGGGGCAATGTTGGGTCATGATATTTCCCCTATTGGGCCTTATGGATTGGGCTTATTTATTTAATTAGTCCATTGGGTTTCCATTATTGAGTCTTAAAGTTATTGGGCCTAATCCTTACATTATTTCTCCTTAACATTGGACCGGGTCCATGGGCTGATCTATTAGATCTTTTAATATCTAAGTCTTTGACTTGTAATGATGAAAAAGGAAGGCTGTTGACCAAAAGTCTGCAGATCATTAATGTGAATGGGATTTTATCCGCCCGGCGACATGTACAGTGGAAAAAAGGTGACAACCTGCATGCATCCTATTTGAGATCGCAAGAAGGAGGGGGTCATGTCGATAGGAGTTGGTGGCACAGTAAACCTGTGAAAGAGAGTATAACCTAACAAGAAAATCTCCAAGAGAAGGTACGAATACACACAACACACAATTCTAATCTCTCTAACACTAGACATTTTATCCTCCATTGTTAACCCTTATAACGGTCTGTACTGACTCTCACGCCTGAGCTATCCCCCGATGGTCCAACCGTCAAGCTTTTGGTGTTGACTGTGTTTACTATGCAGGATCGAGGCGTCTTATGTGATTGGGACGTGGCAGAAGATCTTGGCGTTAACACTTAGTATTTGATCTTTTATCTCACTAGATTCGTTTTCTTTAAAATATTTTTCATCATCCTCAGTCCTAAATGATGATATTACTGAATATCTTTGGCCTGTAGTGCAAAGATGAATGATTACCTAATGAATATCTTTGCCCGTAGTGCAAAAGATGAACAGTGTTGAGATGAATATGACCAATCTGGTGATACAAATGAATATCTTTGGCTCAGTGCAAAGATGAATATTTGATTCAAGATGTTTATTGATTGATGTTATAGGGATAAAATATTGATGATGGACTTTTAAATCTTAGAAGATAGTAGAATTCTTTCTCTACTTGACTCTTCTAATGGATTCTTCGTTTTTTCAAGTTGCCGCATTGTTGATCTAAAACTTGTTGTCTATTATATTTTATCAGATTATTCCCTGTTGAAGACTAATGATAATTTGTTGTATATTATCTTAGTCATAATATTCTTTACTGGGCTAGTTGAGCTCACCCTTTTGTTCCATTTTTCTTCTCAGGAGGTGAGAACATAGCAGGAACTAGTCGGGGTACGGAGTGATGGTTCTAGAAAGTTGTTTTAGTAGTCCTCACTATTTTTAAAATAGTGTATTAATAATTGTAATGAGGACTCCTTTTGAGTTTTTATACTCTCTATTTGTATTTAAACTCACAGTTTAATGAAGTTGTATTTGTTTCTGTACCATGTATTTGGGGACTCAGAATGGGTGATGTATACCTATTTTGGGGGCATCATAGTTGGTATCAGAGCTTAGGGATATGATCCCTGGCTGAGATGTGAGACAAGAACTAGGAGGGGAGAGACGGGGAATTCCTTCGCTAGTATAACTTCGACTAAGTTTATTTGGTATTTATTATTTCTGGGTCGTGAGTATAGGGATAATATGTTGCATGACTATTAACCCTTGTTTTATGGCAGTATTTAAGAATGGCAGCTGAGAACGTTAATAATGGAGTAAATCAGACCGTGGAGACACCTTTGATCACCACCCAGGGGAACGTGCAACAAGAAGGCAATAATCCTCCTGTAAACAACGTTACCGAACAAATGATGAATGATGGGATGTTTAGAAGATTTTTGCAGTTCATGCAAAACCAGACGAGGGAGACTCGTGCACAAAATACGGGTGGAAATGCTAGCAATGCGCGGCTTGTCACAGCCAAGCAGTTCAAAGAGTTGGGACAGGTACTTTCCTGAAATTATTCATCATATGAAGGAGGTGGAGTTTATCAGACTGGAACAAAACAACATGACGGAGTCCCAAAGACGAGGCTTAAGTTTGCGAGTTATCTGTGTTTGCACCTCATTTGGTCAAAAATGAGGAACGAATGACGAGGATGTTTCTAAGAGGTCTAAAGCTTAGAGATTCGACAATATCTTATCTCTCATAAATTTTCTTTATATTCGGGAGATGTTGTAATGAGGCTCAATTATTAGAGCGAGATAATGAGTATGTTCAACCGAGGGAATACAACTGTGGTCATCTGGGTGGCGCCGGTCATCCTGAGCAATGACAACTAGAGGGAAGGAAAGCATTCTGATTAAAAGCGGTAACCACTACCTGGTGGTAATCGTGGTAGTGATAATAGAAGGAGCGAGTGGGAGGAGATTTCAAAAGGAGAAGGTACAACAATGATAGCGTAAAGACGCCAAAGACCAACATCAACTGTTTTCTATGGGAGGAGAACGACCACCGGTTGTATGTTACAAAATGGGAAAGAGGGACACATCATTCAAACCGCCCACAACAATCCAAGGTGTGTTATAACTGTGGAAAGGAAGGTCATATAGCTAGAGATTGTCTAGTTGCGAAACCAAGTTCAACAGGGATGGTGACTCCAAAGGCTGTCCCGGACAAGTTAAAGTCGGTGGTTCCTGGAAGGGCGTTTGTCGTGACTTCCCAAAATGCGAGGAACCCAAACGAGGTGATCACGGGTAAGCTAATCATAAACTCTTGCGAAGTTTATACCTTATTAGATACCGGTTCTACCCATTCTTTTATCTCTCCTGCTTGTGCTCAACGTTTAAACTTGACTCCGGATAAAATTAAACTTTGACTTATATGTTGAGACTCCGTTAGGAGAAACTTTCGTTACATCTACGCACACAAATCTGGTCCAAACTTCAGCCACACATGTGCCAAATACAATAAAAACGTTTTTCTTAATAAAAATAATTAAAACTTCCAAAAATCAATTATTCAGGAATTTCGGAACTTCAATAATTCATAATAAATAGCCCTTTTATCAGAAAATAGCCCTTTCTGTAGGAAATTTCATTATCTACAACTTTGCAGAAGAAAGTTTTTCCAAATTCCAAACAGAAATTGATCGAAATCCACAAACGGACAATTTTATAGGCTATAATCAAATTTCAGTCAAGAAATGGGCCCACCGACATGTTTAACATGTTTTAAACAACTTTTGCAACAAAAATACTTTTCCTCCTCATATACTCATATATCCCACATTCATTGTAAAAATATCATCATTATTATAATAAAATATTATTTTATCAGAAAAGATAAAATATCAATTTTTTAACAATTGTCACTTTAAAAATTTTCTCCATCTATAACCACACAAAAATCAATATTTTCCTCATCATATAAATCAATAATTAATTATTCACAAATAATATTACAGAATAACAATATCGACAACCGTGCGGTTCCCAGAAAGAGGGCTTTCAATAAGAATTTCTCCTTCATTTGGCGCAGCAATTAGGTGACCAAACCTCTCCTTAGATGTAACTTTCTAGACATTGCCAATAATGTTTTCTAATAATATTATTCAGATAATATGAATTATTGCTTCGATAATGGAAAAAATTGTGTAGTGACAATTATTGAAACAACGAAGAATATAAAATATCAACGACAATTATTGAATCAATAAAATAAAATATCGAATAGAAACATCGTAACAATTATTGAGTAAAGTGCCTTCTTCACGTAAGAATCAATAATTGGTGCAATACCTGTGCTATCTTTGCAAGTAACAACGCCAGACATCGTGTTTTAACCAACCGGGTATTCCAACAAGATAATTCTTAATAACGCTGCCAATTATTTATAAACAACTTATACTTGTCGTTTTCTTCATCCAATCGCTTTCCGTTATGGGGCCCACAAAAGACTGCGCCATCGTACGAATATTCCTTGACAGCAAGAATATTCCACGACCAAATGAATATTCCTCGACAATAATGAATATTTTATAACCACCTGCTTATTTTTAAAATATTCGCGTATTTTACCCATAACTAACCACATTAATCAATTCAACCCTTACTATTTCAAAATAATAAATAGAGGAAATTAAATTTTATTTATAATAAGTTGGGGTCTTACAACCTCCCCTCCTTATGAAATTTCGTCATCGAAATTGACATACGTACCTGGTGTTTCGAAAAGGTGAGGATACCTCATTTTCATTTCCGTTTCCAACTCCCAGGTCATTTCTTCAATAGCATGGTTCCTCCACAAAACCTTAACTTGTGGTATAACCTTAGTGCGTAGGACATGCTCTTTCCTATCCAAGATCTTGACAGGTACCTCCTCGTACGTTAAATCTTCGGCTATCTCGTCTGGTTCTAACTCAATAACGTGGTTCGGGTCTTTCACATATTTACGAAGCACAAATACGTGAAAAACATTATGAACACGAGACATACTTGGAGGTAACGAGAGTCTATAGGCCACATTTCCTACTCGTTCAAGAATCTGAAATGGACCAATAAATCATGGATTGAGCTTTCCTCTCTTTCCGAATCTTGTAACTCCCTTTCATGGAGCCACACGCAACAATACATCATCCCCAATACTAAATTCCACGTCCTTTCGATGAAGATTCGCATAACTCTTTTGTCGATCCTGTGCCGTTTGTATACGTTATCGAATCATTTGGATCTTTTTCGTAGTCATACGTACCAACTCGGGTCCCAACAATGTTGCTTCACCCACCTCATCCCAACATATTGGAGAGCGACACTTTCGTCCATACAATGCTTCAAATAGAGCCACACCTATACTTGCCTGATAACTGTTGTTGTAGGAGAATTCCACTAATGGTAGGTACTTATCCCAACTTCCTTTGAAATCTAGGACACAAAGTCTTAATAGATCTTCAAGAGTTTGAATAGTCCTCTTTGATTGCCCGTCCGTTTGTCAAAACAGGTGCCGAAATGAGTCTCCTCTTAAGATCTTGGAAACTCTTCTCGCATTCCTCGCTCCATACGAATTTTATATCTTTACGAGTCACCGAGTTAATCTGGGGTAGCGATTCGAGAAAACCCTTCCATGAATCTCCGATAATAACAAACTAAACCCGAAAAGCTACGTGATTTTGGCCACCGTCTTTGGTTGCTCCCAACTTTGTATTGCTTCAATCTTCGCCGTCAACAGACACTCCATGTTTTGACACCATGTGCCCAAGGAATGCTACTTCCTCAAGCCGTAACTCGTATTTCTTGACTTGGCATATAGCTTGTTATCACGAAGCCTTTGCAAGATTACCGACTTCAAATGGCGCTCATGATCTTCACGGCTTTTGGAATAGATGAGGATGTCATCAATAAAGACAACAACGAACTGATCCAAATATTCCTTGAATACTCAGTTCATCATATCCATGAAAGCAGCAGGAGCATTAGTCAATCCAAAAGACATGACTAAGAATTCATAATGCCCGTGATCGAAGTTAAAGCGGTCTTTTGAATATCCTCGCCTAACCTTCAAATTGATGATATCCGTAAGCGAAGATCGATCTTTGAAAAGAATTGCGCTTCTTGTAACTGGTCAAACAGGTCATCAATACGAGGTAGCGGATACCTATTCTTGATAGTGACATGGTTCAATTCCCGATAGTCAATACAAAGTCGCATACTTCCATCTTTCTTCTTTACAAATAAAACAGGAGCACCCCAAGGAGATGTACTAGGACGAATGAAATCGATGTCCAACAACTCCTGTAGTTGAACCTTTAACTCCTGAAGTTCAATAGGAGCCATTCGATATGGGGTTTTAGAAATTGGCTTTGTACCAGGTTTAAGGTCAATAAAGAATTCAATTTCACGTTCTGGGGGTAGACCGGGAAGTTCTTCAGGAAATACGTCAGGAAAGTCAATAACAACAGGAATATTATTCAAATCTGACGTGTCTTTATTCAAATCCATAACATGGGCTAACAAAGCTTGACATCCGTTTTTCAATAAACGAATGGCTTTATGGCTTGATATAACAGTGATTGATTTTAATGGTTTAGTTACTTGAATTCGAACAACAGGTTGTTTAGGAATATGAAAACTAACAACCTTACGAAAACAATCAATTTTGGCATGATGAGTAGTTAACCAATCAATCCCTAAAATCACATCAAAAGCAAGTATCTTTAAAGAGATAAGGTCAACAGGTAATATGATGGTACCAACTTGGATCAAACAAGATTTATAAACGGTGGATGTGATGAAAGTTTCTCCTAACGGAGTTTCCACAGATAGGTCAAAGTCTAATTTCTCCGGAGTCAAATTTAAACGTTGAGAACAAGCAGGAGAGATAAAAGAATGGGTAGAACCGGTATCTAGTAAGGTATAAACTTCACATGAATTTATGATTAGCTTACTCGTGATCACCTCGTTTGGGTTCCTCGCACTATGACCAGTCACGACAAATGCTCTTCCAGGAACCGTTGACTTTGACTTTTCTGGGACAGCCTTTTGCGTCACCATCCCCGCTGGACTTGGTTTCGCTATAGTACAATCTCGAGCGATATGTCCTTCCTTTCCACAATTATAGTATACCTTGAACTGTTGTGGACATTTTGGGTTGATATGTCCCTCTTTTCCACATTTATAGCATACGACCGGTGGTCGTTCTCTTCCCTTAAAACCAGTTGCTGCTGGTGCTGACGTCTTCACAGTGTCATTGTTGAATTTCCTCTTTTTAAAATCTCCCCCCGACTCGCTTCTTCTATTTTCATGGCCACGATTACCACCAGAGTGGTTACCGCTTTTGTCTGAATGTTTTCCTCCCCGCTAGTTTTCATTGCTTCGGACGATCGCCGCCATCGGATGACCTCGTTGTGGTCCTTGGTTGAACGTATTTCTTATCTCGCTTCTAATAATTTAGCCCTCGCTGACAATAATGAATATAAAGAAAATTTATGAGAGATAAGATATTGCCGAATCTCGGGTTTTAAACCTTTCAGAAACATCCTCGTCATTCGTTCCTCATTCTCTACCAAATGAGGTGCAAACCTGGATAACTCTGCGAACTTCACCTCGTATTGGGACACCGTCATGTTGTTTTGTTCTAGTCTAATAAACTCTACGTCTTTCATATGGTGAATACTTTCAGGAAAATATTTTTCGTTGAAAAGTTTTTGAAACGTTTCCCAAGACATGCGGAGTGCGGTAGGCTGGGTACGTTTCATAGACTCCCACCAATAATGTGCCTCGCCACGGAACATAAAGGTGGCGAATGGAACCTTCTGTTCCTCCGTGCATCCCAAGACATCGAATATCTTGGTAATTTGCTTGACCCATGTTTCCGCCATGATTGGATCCCGCTTTCCTTTAAATTCGTGGTCCCAACTCTTTGAAGCGCTTGGTCGTTACAAAGCCAAGCGTTGCTATCGTTTCCACACAGCAATGCGTATACGAGTCTCCTCGTCGGTTTTGCATGAAATGCAAAAAGCTTCTAAACATCCCGTCGTTCATCATCGCTGCGCGTTCGGTGGTGTTGTTTACGGGAGGAATATTGCCTTCTGTTGCACGCCTCTCAGGTGGTGATTAAAGGTGTTTCCACGGTCTCATTAACTCCACCGTTAATATTCTCAGCTGCCATTCTTAAATACCGCCATAAAACAAGGGTTAATTAAACAAATTAACATATCACATATTAATCATATACTTCAACTGACCAACAATTAAGCTTAGGTATGACTCCTATATCGAATGGCTCCTATTGTGACGCCCCCAAAATAGGTATACAACACCCATTCTGAGTCGTCAAAATATATGGTACAGAAACAACTACAACTTTATTAATACAACATAAAAACTGTGAGTTTAAATACAAATATTGTCATCTAGACAATATCCACACTCAAATAAGTCCTCATTACAATTATTAATACATTATTTTATAGAACAGTGAGGACTACTAGAACCACTTCTAGAACCATCATTCCACACCCCGACTAGTACTCGCTACATTCTCGCCTCCTGAGAAGAAAAATGGAACAACAAGGAAAAGGGTGAGCTCAACTAGCCCAGTAAAGAACATTATGACTAAGATAATATAAAACAAATTATCGTTAGTCTTCAACAGGGAAAAATCTAATAGAATACAATAGACAACAAGTTTTAAATCAATATTCGCAATGAAATAATAATTCATTAGAAGAGTTAAGTAGAGAATGCAAACTACTATCTTCTATATATGAATTTAAAAGTTCATCGCTCTATCTTTTATCCCTCAGTAACATCAATCAATATATATCCGAATCAAATATTCATCTTTGCACTACAAAGCGAAAAGATATTCATCATTGGTCATGTTCATCTAAACACTGCTCATCTTTGCACTACGGGCCAAAGATATTCATCGAAATCATTCATCTTTGCACTACAAAGCCAAAAATATTCAATTATATCATCATTTAGGACCGAGGATGATGAAAAATATTTTAAAGAAAAGCGAATCCAAATTGAAACAAAAGAATAAATATTAAGGATTAAGTAATTTAAACAATCCAAGTTCAAAAATACTTCATAAATAAATAACCGTTAGTGGAGTAAGATTCAGAATGATCAAAACATGGATACAATCAAAGCTAGTATCCAGAATAGATATTTTGGACAAAAAGAAGAAAATTTCATTTTTCGGTGAATAGTGCCGTATTTGTGAATAGTGTCGTATACGTGAATAGTGCCGTATACGTGAATAGTAACTTCGACACCAAAAGATAGAAATTTCACAAAAAATATCATCATGCTTCGTGAATAGTACTCATGAATAGTAACTCGTGAATAGTAATTCATGAATAGTAACTCGTGAATAGTAATCCCGACATGAAAAAGTTCTAAATTTGATAAAAAGTTCCAACCAATATTTCAGCATAATGATATTGAAGAAATAATATCATTTGAGAAGAAAATAACATCCCTTACCTAAAAAGGATAGTACTTCGGCAGTATCTTTTGATATATAGTCTTTGAAAGAACTTGCACCGTATAGCAATACTCAAAGTACTAAAATACTCACAAGAATACGCTCAATATATCGAGAGAGAAAGAGAAAGAAATATGTAGTTTCTGGTGTGATTTTCAATTCTAACATAAGCACCCTATTTATAGGAAAATGCTTAGAACACCAAAGCAGAAAATTTAATATAATATTAATATATATATCAAAATTTCATACGCACACAAATCTGGTCAAAACATCAGCCACACATGTGCCAAAAACAATAAAAACGTTTTTCTTAATAAAAATAATTAAAACTTTCAAAAATCAATTATTCAAGAATTTCGGAACTTCAATAATTCATAATAAATAGCCATTTTATCAGAAAATTCGAATCTCGCGTTATGTTGTAGGAAATTGCATTATCTACAACTTTGCAGAAGAAAGTTGTTCCAAATTCCAAACAGAAATTGACCGAAATCCACAAACGGACGATTTTATAGGCTATTATCAAATTTCAGTCAAGAAATGGGCCCACAGACATGTTTACCATGTTTTAAACAACTTTTGCAACAAAAATACTCTTCCTCCTCATATACTCATATATCCCACATTCATTGTAAAAATATCATCATTATTATAATAAAATATTATTTTATCAAAAAAGATAAAATATCAATTTTTTTAACAATTGTCACTTTAAAATTTTTCTCCATTTATAACCACATAAAATCAATATTTTCCTCATCATATAAATCAATAATTAATTATTCACAAATAATATTACAGAATCACAATACTGACAACTAGACAGTTCCCAGGAAAGAGGGGGCTTTCCAATAAGAATTTCTCCTTCTTGCGCCGCAATTAGGTGACCAAACCTCTCCTTAGATGTAACTTTCTAGACATTGCCAATAATGTTTTCTAATAATATTAATCAGATAATATGAATTATTACTTCGATAATGGAAAATACTGTGTAGTGACAATTATTGAAACAACAGTAATATAAAATATCAACGCAATAATTATTGAATCAATAAAATAAAATATCGAATAAAGAATTCATCGTAACAATTATTGAGTAGTGCCTTTCACGTAAGAATCAATAATTGGTGCAATATATCGTGCTATCTGTGCAACAACGCCAGACATTACTATGTTTTAACCACCGGATATTCCAACAGTATTAATGGTAACAACTGCGCCGTTATTTATAAATAACTTATACTTGTCGTTTTCTTCATCCAATCGCTTTCCGTTATGAGGCCCACAAAAGACTGCGCTGTCATATGAATATTCCCCGACAGCAAGAATATTCCACGACCAAACGAATATTCCCTGACAATAATGAATATTTTATAACCACCTGCTTATTTTTAAAATATTCGCGCATTTTACCCATAACTAACCACATTAATCAATTCAACCCTTACTATTTCAAAATAATAAATAGAGGAAATTAAATTTCATTTATAATAAGTTGGGGTCTTACATCTATTGAACTTCAGGAGTTAAAGGTCCAACTACAGGAGTTGTTGGACATCGGTTTTATTCGTCCCAGTACATCTCCTTGGGGTGCTCCTTTGTTATTCGTAAAGAAGAAAGATGGGAGTATGCGACTTTGTATTGGCTACCGAGAGTTGAACCATGTCACTATCAAGAATAGGTATCCGCTACCTCGCATTGATGACCTGTTTGACAAGTTGCAAGGAGTACAATTCTTTTCAAAGATCGATCTTCGTTCTGGATATCATCAGCTGAAGATTAAAACTGAGGATATTCCAAAGGCGCCTTGAAACTCGATGACGGGCATTATGAATTCTTAGTCATGTCTTTTGGATTGACTAATTCTCCGCCGCTTTCATGGATATGATGAACCGTGTGTTTAAAGAATACTTGGATCAGTTCGTTGTTGTCTTTATTGATAACATCCTCATCTATTCCAAAAGCCGTGAAGATCATGAACACCATTTGAAGTCGGTAATCGCAAAGGCTTCGTGATAACAAGTTGTATGCCAAGTTAAAAAATGCGAAGTTACGGCTTCGAGGAAGTAGCATTCCTTGGACACGTGGTGTCAAAACATGGAGATATCTGTCAACCATCGAAGATTGAAGCCATACAAAGTTGGGAGCAACCAAAGTCGGTGACCAAGTAAGTAGCTTCGGGCTTAGGTGGTTATTATCGAGATTCGTGGAAGGATTTTCTCAAATCGCTACTCCGTTAACTCGCCTAACTCAGAAGATATAAAATTTGGTTGGAACGAGGATTGCGAGAAGAGTTTTCAAGAACTCAAGAGAAGACTCATTTTAAGCACTGCTCGACAATACCATCCTGGTTTGGATGGATTTGTTATCTACAGCGATGCTTCAGGCAAAGGGTTAGGATGTGTTCTCATGCAACATGAGAAAGTCATAGCCTATGCCTCACGGTAACTCAAAGAATATGAGAGGAATTATCCTACTCATGATTTGGAGTTGGCAGCAATCATTTTCACGTTGAAGATTTGGAGACACTACCTGTATGGGGAGAAAGTGGAGATATATACAGATCATAAAAGCCTCAAATATTTCTTCACCCAAAAGGAACTCAACATGTGGCAACGACGTTGGCTCGAGCTGTTGAAAGATTACGATCACACCATCCAATATCATCCTGGAAAAGCAAACGTGTTACTGACGCATTAAGTAGAAGATCAGATGCGGGTACGAGTGCAATGTTATTAACACAAAGGTCCATTTTGTATGACTTGGAAAGGATGGAGATAGAGATGAAGGCTCCAAATACCCACGTGATAAAATCAAACATGCGATTAGAATTGACTTTAATCGATAAAGTTAAAGCTGCTCAAGCTACGGACATGGAGCTGATGCGTATGAAGAAGAAAGTGCAAGAAGGTGCTATTCCAGAAGCAAGAATCGATGAAGAAGGAATACTTCGAGTTAACTCCAGACTTTGTGTTCCTAACGATTCTGACTTGAAGCATAGAATCATGATGGAGGCACACAACACACCGTTTGCAATCCATCCTGGGAGTACCAAAATGTATCATGATCTTCTACATTTTGGTGGAGCAATATGAAAAGAGAGATCACATAGTTTATCTCGAGGTGTTTAACTTGTCAACGTGTAAAGGCGGAGCATCAAATGCCAAAGGGTCCATTACAACCACTTGAGATTCTGAAATAGAAGTGGGAACACATTACTATGGATTTTGTTACGGGTCTTCCCAAGGTTTCTCAAGGCATAGATGCGATTTGGGTTATTGTTGATAGATTAACCAAGTCTGCCCATTTCTTGCCCATACGTGAGACTTATTCCCTTGAACGTCTTGCTAGTATGTACGTGAACGAGATTGTGAGATTGCACGGCATGCCAGTATCCATAGTTTCGGATCGTGACCCAAGATTCACTTCACGATTTTGGGTTAGCTTACAGAAAGCTATGGGCATGATTTACGATTGAGCCGCATACCATCCTCAAACGGACGGACAATCAGAGAGGACTATTCAAATTCTTGAAGATCTATTAAGACTCTGTGTCCTAGATCTCAAAGGGAGTTGGGATAAGTACCTACCGTTGGTGGAATTCTCCTACAACAACAGTTATCAGGCGAGCATAGGTATGGCTCCATTCGAGGCATTGTATGGAAGAAAATGTTATTCTCCAGTATACTGGGACGAGGTGGGTGAAGCAACATTGTTGGCACACAGAGTTGGTACGCATGACTACATAGAAGATCCAAACGATTCGACAATGTATACAAACGGCACAAGATCGACAAAAGAGTTATGCGGATCTTCATCGGAAGGACGTGGAATTTAATATCGGGGATCATGTATTGTTACGTGTTGCACCATGGAAGGGAGTTACAAGATTTGGGAAGAGAGGAAAGCTCAATCAAAGATTTGTTGGTCCATTTGAGATTCTTGACCGAATAGGAAATGTGGTCTATAGACTCGCATTACCTCCAAGTATGTCTCGTGTTCATAATATTTTTCACATATCTATGCTTCGTAAATATGTTAAAGACCCGAACCACATTATTGAGTTAGAACCAGACGAGATAGCAGAAGATTTAACGTACGAGGAGGTACCTGTTAAGATCTTGGATAGGAAAGAGCATGTCCTACATACGAAGGTTATACCACAAGTTAAGGTTTTGTGGAGAAACCATGCTATTGAAGAGATGACAGGATTTGGAATCGTAAATGAAAGCGAGGTATCATCACCTTTTGAAACACTGTGCAATGCACGTCAATTTCGAGGATGAAATTTCATAAGGAGGGAGGTTGTAAGACCCCAACTTTTTAATGAATAAAATCAAATTTCCTTTATTTATTATTGTGAATAATAAGGTATTAATTTGATATAATACTTTGGTTATGGGTGAAATGTGAAAATTTTCAAAATAAGCAAGTGGTTATAAAATATTCATTTTGTCGGTGGAATATTCTTTCTGTCGGGGAATATTCGTACGATGGCGCAGCCAATTGTGGGCCTCATAATAGATAACGATCGAATGAAGAAAATGACAAAATTGAATAATGGCGTAGTTGTTACCGTTAAGACTGTTGGAATACCCGGTGGTTAAAATACAAGAATACGCTGGCGTGGTCGCAGACAAGAAGACATACCAGATTGCATGCTTTTGTTAAATTATTGATCCTTACGTAAGAAGGCACAACTCAATAATTGTCACAATAGTTACTGTTCAATATTTTATTTTATTGATTCAATAATTGCTGCATTGATATTTTATATTATTGTTGTTTCAATTATCGCCATCGCACAAAGATATCTCTTTATCGGATCAAGAATTGATTATTTGGAATAATATTATTAGATAACATTATTGGCAATGTCTAGAAAGTTCTGTTAAGGAGAGGTTTGGTCACCTAATCAACGCGCAAGAGAAAGAGAAATCCTTATTGAAAGCCCCTCTTCCCGAGAATAGCTTTGGTTGTCATAAATGTGATTCGTAATATTATTTGTGAATAATTAATCATTGATTCATATGATCTTTGAAATATTTATTTTATGTGGATATAAATGATGGATTTATTTATGTTGTTATAAATGAAGGAATTAATGTTGAAGTGTTTTATTAGTATTTTTCTCGGATTGGAGTTATTAAAATCAAACTAGTGTTTTTTGAGATATATTCATGGAGTTCTAATTTTTAATCCGAATTAGTTGGATCGTTGTAATTTTTGGATATGTTATACATATATAAGTTGAGTATATGTCCATAAATTTTGAACCGTTAAAAATGAGCGTATGATTTGTTATGAATTTTAAGAGGTGGTGATTCGTAAATCAAAGTTATAAATCATTTTGGTGGAAAATTCTAGAATTGGTGGGCCCCACTCTTGGTTGGTGAAGAAATGTGCTGAGATTTTTATTCAAATGTGGTGGGTGGGAATAGTAGTAGGTAAATCCATCAAAGTTCTTGAGTTAAGTCTGCTTTGCCGTGCTTAACATTTTCCTATAAATAGAGGGCTAAGTTAGAATTGAAAATCACACCAGAAACAAGTTTTCTCTCTTTCTCTCTCTAGATTATTGAGTGTATTTTGTGAGTATTTAGATACTTTATGAGTTTCTGTTAATCAGTACAAGTTTTTTTCAGCCTTATACCGATATTTCGATCAGAAGTACTGATATTTTGAGGTAAGGGATATTATCTTCTTCTTAAATGATATTTTCTTCAATATCATTATGCCAAAATATTGGTATGAACTTTTTATCAAATTTAGAACTTTTGTGTTGGGGTTATATTCACGTATACGGTACTATTCACATATACGGCACTATTCACGAATACGACACTATTCACTGAAAAATGAAATTTTCTTCTTTTTGTCCAAGTTGTCTATTATGGTTACTATCTTTGATTGTATCCATGTTGTGATCATTATTTTTGAATTCTGGTTCAAAATTGGTTATTTTAGAATATTATTGAACTTGGATAAACTGTAATACGAATCCTTAGTATTTGATCTTTTATCTCACTAGATTCGTTTTCTTTAAAATATTTTTCATCATCCACAGGTCCTAAATGATGATATTATGAATATCTTTGGCTTCAGTAGTGCAAAAAGATGAATGATTACCTAATGAATATCTTTGGCAGTAGTGTAAAGATGAACATGTGTTGAGATGAACATGACCAATTGGTGATACAAATGAATATCTTTGGCTCAGTAGTGCAAAGATGAATATTTGATTCAAGATGTATATTGATTGATGTTACAGGATAAAATATTGATGATGGACTTTTAAATCTTAGAAGATAGTAGAATTCTTTCTCTACTTGACTCTTCTAATGGATTCTTTTTTTTCATTGCAGGATTGTTGATCTAAAACTTGTTGTCTATTATATTTTATCGATTATTCCCTGTTGAAGACTAATGATAATTTGTTGTATATTATCTTAGTCATAATATTCTTTACTGGGCTAGTTGAGCTCACCCTTTTGTTCCATTTTTCTTCTCAGGAGGTGAGAATATAGCAGGAACTAGTCGGGGTACGGAGTGATGGTTCTAGAAAGTTGTTTTAGCAGTCCTCACTATTTTTAAAATAGTGTATCAATAATTGTAATGAGGACTCCTTTTGAATTTTTACACTCTCTATTTGTATTTAAACTCACAGTTTAATGAAGTTGTATTTATTTCTGTACCATGTATTTGGCGACTCAGAATGGGTGATGTATACCTATTTTGGGGGCGTCACATAAGGGATATTATTTGTTGTACTCGTAAGGGGTATTCTTTCTTTCTTATTCGTGAAGAGAACTTCTGTTATTCCATTCTTTATTATTCTGTTGGAATAACCTGTATACGCAGGATACCTTATACTTGGTGAAATTCTTCTGTTATTCCGTTCTTTATTATTCTGTTGGAATATCCCGTATATGTACGTATTCGCTCGATTGGTTCCATTATTTATCATTCTGTTGGAACATCATGTCTGTGCTTTATGCATGACCTGGTTTCGTTAATTATTATTCTATTGGAATATCCTGTCTGTGCGTTTACGCATGACCTGGTTCCGTTATTTATTATTCTGTTGGAATAACCTGTCTGTGCGGTCTATCGCATGCCTGGTGATTTCTTTTGTTATTTCATTCTTTATTATACTCAGTTGGTTAAACTTTTGACTTCTATACTCCATGAAATTAGTGGAATATCCATGATATTTGCACTTCATCTAGTATCTTTTCATTGAAATATTCTTCTGAGCATTCTTGAGTGTTACTCTACAAAGAAGTATCATGTTGACAATTTGGACGTTATTAGTTCCTGGATAAATTAATTCTTGAACTTGTTTTATTGAATTATTATGTCATTGTCATCATCCTCATGTTTATATTATGTTGAAAGTCATCTGTGGCCTGTAGTGCATAGATGGACATGGTATGATTATGACCAGGGATTATTCGGTATAATCATGACCGTAATGTTACAAATGATGTGGAAAAAAATCCTCATTGGCCCGTAGTGCATTGATGGACAGTTTTTGGTATGATTATGGCTATGGATTCTCTTCGGCCATGGGTGCAAAGATGAATTGTTTTATGGCATGATTAGGACCGTTGATGAAAACACGATTATCTTTGGCCCTTAGTGAATGAATAATTCATGGTCGTGATACTAAAGAATATCATTGGCCTGTAGTGCAGGGGTGATTTGATGATGTGGATTATTTATTAAGATGAGTCTCAGCGATAAAAGTAATGAAAAACATTTTAAATCATAGAAGATAATAGATTTTATTATCTACTTGACTCTTCTAATGGATTGCTTGTTCCGCTGCAGTTAAACTTGATGTTTGTTATATTTTATCAGTTTAACACTGTTGAAGGCTAATGATAATTTATTCTGCATTATCTTAGTCATAATATTTCTTACTGGGCTAGTTGAGCTCACCCTTTTACTTTCATTATTCTCTTCAGGAAATGAGAACGTAGCAGGGACTAGTCGGGGAATAGAGTAATGGTCCTAGATGGTGCATTAGTAGTCCTCACTATTCTGTGAAATAGTGTGATAATAAATGTATTGAAGACTCCATTGAGTTTGTATATTGTCTAGATGACAATATTTGTATTAAAACTCACATCATATGTTTAGTCATATTTTACACGACTGTTGTATAATTAGGTTTGTATTTGAATTCTGTACCATGTATGTGGCGACTCAAGATGGGTGATGTATACCTATTTTAGGGGCGTCATAGTTGGTATCAAAGCTTAGGGATATGATCCCTGGCTAGGTTGTGAGAATAGAACTAGGAGTGGAGAGACGGGGAATTCCTTTGCTAGTATGACCTACCTAAGTTTATTTGGTATTTAATTGGTCGGTCAGAGTATAGAGATAATATGTGATATGTTAATTAACCCTTGTTTTGTGGCGGTATTTGAAAATGGCATCCAAAATGTTGAGATAAGCAATGGAGCATGTGAGAGACCGTTGAGTCTCCACGGATCAATAATCGAGACAATGTGCAACAGGATGGCGATAATCCTCCTGTAAACAACAACACCGATAAATTATTGAAAGCATGAGACGTTTAGGAGCTTTTAGAATTCATGCAACATCAAAGGTGGCGGGCCCTATTCATAATGCAGAGAGAAACAATGACAACCCACGGTTGGTCACCGCTAAGCAATTCAAGGTCTTTGGGACCACTGGAGTTTTTGGGAAAGCCGTAACCACTTAAGGCGAGACGTGGTTAAAGCGAGATCACCAAGATATTTGATGTCTTGGGATGCTCGAGGAGCAAAAGGTTCCCTTTGCCACCTTTATGTTGCGTGAAGAGGCAGATTACTAGTGGGAATCTGTAAAACGTACCCAGCCTGACACACTCAAGATATCTTGGGAGAAGTTCCAAGAGCTGTTCAATGACAAGTACTTTTCCGAAAGCATTCGTCATATGAAGGAGGTGGAATTTATCAAGTTGGAACAAAACAACATGACCGTGTCGCAGTACGAAGCCAAGTTTTTCGAGTTGTCCCGATTTATGTCCCATTTGGTTGATAATGAGGAGAGAATGACGCGATTGTTTCTAATAGGTTTGAAACCTGAGATACGTCAATATCTTATCTCTCATAAACTGTGTTTGTATTCAGATGTTGTTAATATGACTCAGTTATTGGAGCGCGATAATGAGTCAACCAAACCAAAAGAGAGCAGCCGACAAAATGATAATATCGGTGATAACAGTCACCAAAGCGGTGACAATAAGCATGGAGGGAATCAACATGCCAGAAATAGTAACCACTTCGGTGGTAATCATGGTCAAAACAATAAGAATGAACATTTCAAGAAGAGAAGGTTCAACAATGACGCGTGAAGACGTCGGCACCAAAGACCCGTTCAAAAAGGAAGAAGAACGACCACCACCGGTCAGATATGTTTCAAATCTTGACGGGAGGGACACATCCGTCCAAATCAGACGCAAAGAATCCAAAATGTGTTTTAATTGCGAAAGAGAAGGTCACCTAGCTCGATTTTGTCATATGGTGAAGTCAAGTCCAGCTGGGATAGTGATGCCAAAGGATGTCTGAGACAAGCTAAAGCCGGTAGTTTAAGAGAGAGCATTTTTTTTCGTGACAAGGAACCTGAATAAAATTATCATGGGTATGTTAGTCATAAACTCTTGCGAAGTCTATACCGTGTTAGATACCGGTTCTACTCACTCTTTTATTTCACCTAGTTGTGTTCAATGTTTGAATTTAACTCCGGAGAAGTTAGATTTTGATTTATCTGTTGAAACTCAGTTGGGAGAAACCTTCGTTACATCCACTATTTATAAATCTTGTTTAATTCAAATTGACACTTTCACGTTACCTGTCAATCTTATCTCTTTGAAAATACTTGCCTTTGATGCAATTTTAGGAATCGATTGGTTAACTACTCATCATACTTTTCGTAAGGTTGTTAGCTTTCATATTCCTAACCAACCTGTTATGCGAATTCAAGTAACCAAACCACTAGAGTCAATCATTGTCATATCAAGCCATAAGTAAAGAGCCCCGATCCTTTCGTTGTTGACTTCCTTGTGTGGAATGCGCCGAAGCCAGACTTTCCGTAGGACACGTTGTGAATGACGATGACAAGTTTATAGGTATCAATATGACGTGTTATCCAAGTCTTGGATGAGAGTCACAGTTTTGAATGATATTTCTATTTTTAATAAATTTCCTGACGTATTCTTGAAGAACTTCTTAGACTACCCCTAGAGCGTGAAATCGAATTTTGTATTGACCCCAGTACAAAACCCATTTCTAAAACCCTCAAATATTTCTTCAACTAAAATGAACGTAACATGCGCCAAAGACGTTGACTCGAGCTGTTGAAGATTACGATCTTACCATTCAATATCATCGTGGAATTATGAACGTGGTAGTTGACGCGTTGAGTAGAAGATCGTATGCGGTTGCAAGTGCGAATATATGAACCCACGTGAAGATAACGAATATACGATTAGAATCGACTTTAATCGATAAAGTTAAAGCAGCTTAAGCTACATACTCAGAGCTGATAAATGTGAAGAAGAAGGTTCAAGAGGGCGTTATTGTAGAAGCAAGAATCGACGAAGAGAGGAAATCTCAACCCTCGATTTAATTGGCCCATTTGAAATCCTCGATGAAGTAGGAACTGTGGCCTATAGACTCGTTTTACCGCCAAGTATATTGCGTGTTCAGAACGTTTTTTTTACGTATTGATGTTACGTAAATATGTGGACGACCCGAACCACATTATTAAATTAGAACTAAACGATATAGCAGAAGATTTAACGTATGAGGAGATACATGTTAAAATCTTGGATAAAATGATCGTATTCAACACTCAAAGGTTATACCTCAAGAATTAGAATCTGAAATGAAGTCAAGGTATCCTCACCTCTTCGACATACCAGGTATGTACGTAAATTTCGAGGGCAAAATTTCATAAGGAGGGGAGATTGTGAGACCCCAGATTTTATGAATAAAGATTTAATTTTCTCGAAATAATTTTTTGAATATTATGGTGTGGATTTGATATAATGTTATAGTTGTGGGTACTATTTTTAAATTTTGAAAAGTACGCAAGTTGTTATATAATATTCGATTGGTCGGGGAATATTCGTTTTAACAGAGAATATTCGTACAACGGCACAATCATTGGTGGACCCCACAACGGAATTATTGTCGGATTGAGAAAATGACAAAAATACTTTATGAAAATAACGACGGAAGTTTTACCGTTAAGCTGTTGAAACATCCGGTGTTAAAAGTAAAGAATGATATCGTGGCATAAGAAAAGCACACAAGATTAATTATTGATGCTTACGTGATAAGTCACTCGCTTTTTGTTTTATTAGTATTATTAATGTAATAAAAGCAGAAAAGCTTTTTATATAAAACATAATACTTTTATAAAGTTATTCGTTTTATTAGACTATAAATATAATATATTATATTCTATTATGCATAGTGTTTTTGCATAGTAAAATCTTTTTATATAAAATAGAATACTTTTATAAAGTTATTTATTTTATTAGACTATAAATAGAATATATCATATTTTATTATGCATAGTAGTATTGCATAGTGCCTACATAGTGTTGCATAGTGTTTTGTATAGTAAAATCTTTTTATATAAAATAAATTACTTTTATAAAGTAATTCGTTTTATTATATTATAAATAGAATATATTATATTTTATTTAAAAGATTTTGTTTTAAATCTGGACTGTCCGTTTAAAGTAAATCAATCTGGACCGTTCATGAATTAGTTACTATGCAGTCCATTCTTCTATAAATAGAAGCTCATTCCTTCATTATTTATTACGAATTTACTAAAACTCTATAGAGAGAAACTATAGAGAGAAAGAAGAAAAATATTCTGCTACTTCACTACTCTTACATCCAGTACTCTTCTTCTTAAGGTAGGGGATATTATTTGTTGTACTCGTAAGGGATATTATTTGTTAGACTCGTAAGGGGTATTCTTTCTTTCTTATTCGTGAAGATAACTTCTGTTATTCCATTCTTTATTATTCTGTTGGAATAACCTGTATACGCGGGATACCCTATACTTGGTGAAATTCTTTTGTTATTCCGTTCTTTATTATTCTGTTAGAATATCACGCTTGCGGTGACGTATTACGCTGAATTCGTTCCATTATTTATCATTCGTTGGAACATCCATCGCTCGTGCTTTTACGCATGACTGGTTCCGTTAATTATTATTCTGTTGGAATATCCTGTCTGTGCATTTACACATGACCTGGTTCCGTTATTTATTATTCTGTTGGAATAACCTATCTGTGCAGTCTATCGCATGCCTGGTGATTTCTTTTGTTATTTCATTCTTTATTATACCCAGTTGGTTAAACTTTTGACTTCTATACTCCATGAAATTAGTGGAATATCCATGATATTTGTGCTTCATCCAGTATCTTTTAATGGAAATATTCTTCTGAGCATTCTTGAGTGTTACTCTACAAAGAAGTATCATGTTGACAATTTGGACGTTATTAGTTCCTGGATAAATTAATTCTTAAACTTGTTTTATTGAATTATTATGTCATTGTCATCATCCTCATGTTTATATTATGTTGAAAGTCATCGTGGGCTCTGTGAGTGCATAGATGGACTTGGTATGATTATGACCAGGAATTATTCGGTATAATCATGACCGTAATGTTACAAATGATGTGGAAAAAAAAAATCCTCACTTGCCCGTAGTGCATTGATGGACAGTTTTTGGTATGATTATGGCTATGGATTCTCTTCGGCCATGGGTGCAAAGATGAATTATTTTATGGCATGATCAGGACCGTTGATGAAAACACGATTATCTTTGGCCCGTAGTGCATTAATAATTCGTGGTCGTGATACTAAAGAATATCATTGGCCTGTAGTGCAGGGATGATTTGATGATGTGGATTATTTATTAAGCTGAGTCTCAACGATAAAAGTAATGAAAAACATTTTAAATCATAGAAGATAGTAGATTTTATTCTCTACTTGACTCTTCTAATAGATTGCTTGTTCCGCTGCAGTTAAACTTGATGTTTGTTATATTTTATCAGTTTAACACTGTTGAAGGCTAATGATAATTTATTCTGTATTATCTTAGTCATAATATTTCTTACTGGGCTAGTTGAGCTCACCCTTTTACTTTCATTATTCTCTTCAGGAAATGAGAACGTAGTAGGGACTAGTCGGGGAATAGAGTAATGGTCCTAGATGGTGCATTAGTAGTCCTCACTATTCTGTGAAATAGTGTGATAATAAATGTATTGAAGACCCCATTGAGTTTGTATATTGTCTAGATGACAATATTTGTATTAAAACTCACAGCTTATGTTTAGTCATATTTTACACTACTGTTGTATAATTAAGTTTGTATTTGAATTCTGTACCATGTATTTGGCGACTCAAGTTGGGTGATGTGTACCTATTTTGGGTGCGTCACATTTTATATATATACCTGCTTACTGCTTTCAAACAAATTGCGGTATCATGTGCGCCTAAGAATCATGTGATCACAGGTTCAGTCTACTGGATCTAGATTCGGTTCCCGTGATGGACCTTTTTCAGTTGTAAGCAGCTTGTAAATTTATCTGCGATGTCTGAATTTCCTCAGATGGTTCTCATACCCACGAGGAAGTCGGCATTATTTTGTACATTATTTTCTTATAGATGCTTCGCATCTCGGAAATAAAATCAATCAATCCGAACACTTAATAAAATGGAAGTGTAAAAGGTCTCAATTACTATTGAGCATCAGGGTTTGAAAAACCTCTTTTACAAAACATCACTACCATATCTTGCTAAAAACTGAATTTTTACATCAATTCAAACCCTGTGTATATAGGTGCGAACGAGACCTCACACTACTTCCAAATAACATCACATTGACCCACACACACACATTTAGATAACAATTTCTTGAAAAAAGGCGGTCACCGTGGTAACACGGATGTCTGGGGGTGCCTAACACATTCCCTCCGCATAATCAAGTCCCCGGACCCTAATGAATCTCGCTTTCACCGACCCGTTTAGCAGTGTCACATCACTGGGTCAATGTGCAAACCTTTTCTCGGTTGTGTTGGTACAACCATTTAAAAAACCAACTGGCGACTCTTAACAGTCTATCGTCGACATTATACATGTCGGACCTTTTTCACTTGTTTTTTCAAACAAATCTCACCTAAAATGAGAACACTAAAGAACAAGTAACAGAAATGGACAACTAAAAATCCCGACGTCGACAATATATAGTAGCCATTTTAGGTAACGAATCATAACCTAGAAAACCCTAGCCGTTCTTAGAAAGAGACTAGGGAGAAATTTCAAAAATCCATTCCTTTGGTGGCTAGTACCGCAGCTCCCTTCAATTACAGAATCGTGCGACGATTCGCTAGCGTTCGTGTGGATACCATAGAGACGATGTTCGGTTGGATTACGTTGGAGATTCGAAGTGGTTTCAGAGTATTCCATAATCGATATAAATTCTAAACCTCTGAATTAATTTTGTTTCGCATAGATCCTCTGTTGGGTTTCAGAAATTGCTTTATAAATCTTTATATTCTGTTGTGCGTTTATGTGCCGAAACACTACAAGATGTTATTTTTGTTCAATATTCGTAAGAAATAATATTTTCTTCCATACTCTGTAGTACGTAAGTAATATTATTTTGTTTCAGATTCCGAATTCTACACTCATTTTGTTAGTTCCCAGTAGGCACACAATAGATCTAGAAGGGGGGGTTGAATAGATCCTTTTTATTTTCAAATACTTTTTCTCTTTTATTTTATATTGCTAATGAATTAGCATATGACAAACATAAGAATCTTTTCAAGCACATCGGAATAAGTATAAGATCCCTTTCATTGATATATTCATAATCATACATACATTGTTCTTAGAGTTAGTTCAGTGGTAAGCAATTAATGCATACATAGCAGTTATAGCAGTTAAGTTCATAATGTAAATGACATAAAGTAAATGATACAAGGGATTTTAAGTGGTTTAGAGACTCAATCTCCTAATCCACTCTTCTTCTTTCAACTAGCAAGATTTCCACTAAGTAAGGGCAGTACTGTAAGACCCCGAATTTTATGAAATAAAAGTATTCAATTTTTCTTATAATTACTATTCAGTAAATGGTTAAATTGATAAAAAGCAAAGTTAAGGGTGATATATGAATTTTTTTTCAAAATAAGCAAGTGGCTATAAAATACTTATTGTTGTCGTGGAATATTCGTTTGGTCGTGGAATATTCTTCTTGTCGGGAATATCCGTACGACGGCGCAGTCATTTGTGGGCCCCATAACAGAATAATTGTCGGATGAAGAAAATGATAAATTTGAGTTTTTACAAATAACGGCATTGTTGTTACCGTTAACACTGTTGGAATACCCGCTGGTTAAAATACAGTAAAAACAGATTCCACCCCTTGGGGGCTAAAGCTATCATTATTTCTCTTCTTCTCTTTCTTTTTAGATTAGATTAGAACCCTAGAATAACTAAGATTTAGGGATTGAGGCAATTGAAGATCCTTGAAGGTTCAGAAGTGAAACAAGAGAAGAAACTCAGATTTGCTATTCTTGATCCCTAACTCTCTTTACTTCTATTGTATCTTTCAATGTATATTCAATTGTGGATCATGGATTCTAATTCAACTATGAGTTAAAATCTATTTTGGGATTGCAATGGAATCTATTGCCTAGTTTATTTTGACATACTTCATTGTTAGTCTTATTAATTGTTATGAGATTGTCTATTAAGATTCACGCTTATTTGCTTAGTTGATTGGCCATCAATTACTGTGATAACCCATATGAACTTGAAAGACGAAGTATGGGTTTAGATTTGATCTTGATAGCTTATGTTTGTATGTTCTACATGGTGATGGAATATATGACTCGTGCTTAGGATAGACATATACCGAAGCACCACTCGTAGTCAATTGAGGACTTGGGTTCAAACCCTAATTATTTGTAAATCACATAGACATATAGTGGTTTAGGTAATGTGGGTGTTCATGTGTATTCTATCAATTGTGGATTATATGTGATATGAGTATGGTACATCAAGAGATGGCTATATTTCACTTTCGTGTTCTCGACTAACAATCCGTTATAATTAATTTGGTTTAACTAGAAGTGTGTTGATTTAAATGATGCAATAGGGGAAATTGTAATCTCATGTCTTTATTATCTAGTCTCATTCTAGGGGTAGTTAGTACTATTTAATTCCATAGTTTAAATATAAAAACTCAAAGCAATCGTTTAAATAAGACTGAAATGGTTATGGGCTAATGTTTGGTGAACTTTATTAATTAATTCTCTGTGGGAACGATACTTTACTTACGCTTTATTACTTTTTGACCACGTATACTTGCATGTTGTGCATAACTAGAAATTACCCAACAAGTTTTTGGCGCCGTTACCGGGGAATTATTTTAATAATTTTTGCCAACATTAATTTCAATCAAATTAGTCTTAATTTAAACATTTTATTTTATTTTATTTTAATTCTCTTCCTATATTTCTCTCTTTTTAGGTACCATGGGTGACTTTTCTTATCAAGGGCCTTATGCAAATAGGATTCAACCAAGGGACACAAGAACTGAAGGACTCAATGTCAGAGTTGGACAAGTACATTTTGGGGGTAATTACCTCAACAACTATGTTTATCCCAATTATCCTCAAGGTTGGGGGTATCACCCAGATTCTGAATGGAGTTATAACTATCGAGACCAATACTGTGCCGCAAGTCCAACACATCCATCGAATTTCTCATATCCACCTCCAATGCAACAAGAAGAAAATTCAAGGTTGAAGAAAGTCATGTCAAATAGCATAGCAGACCATGAAGAGATGATGATGAGTCAGGAGTTATCAACCCAAAATCTTAACAAACAGATGGAACAACTCATTAACTCTTCAATGAATGGTCCTCAATACATGGATTTCGAAAATGAGAAAGATGACTCAAGATTGGAGGATTTGTGGTTCAAATTTGTAGCATAAACTGAGAAGAAGATGATTGAGCAAGAGAGGTCAATTCAAAATCTTCAGAATCAGATGGATCTAATGTTCGAAGCCTTGAACAATCGCCCTCTAAACAATTGGTGCTATGACATGGACAATGAAACTGATGGAGAGCCAGAAGTGTGCATGCCACGGAATGAACTGAAAGGAGTGGACATAGAGGAGACAACTGGGGGTATGGAAAATGAAGAACATGAGCTGACTTGTATAATACCCCAAGTGCCTTCTCAGTTAGAGTTGAAAAATTCAGTGAAATTTGCACACCCATGTCCCCTTGGTAGTCACATCTAAAGCAAGAATTTTTGCGATTATGAGGCCTCTTACAAACCATGGGGGGCTGAGGAAGAGATAATAGTAGAAGAAAATCCTGTTATATCTGTCAGGCCTCAATGCAAAAATCTATTCACAGATACAACGGGAGAAACACCTGGCATTGCAGTGGAACTAGGGACATCATGTATAGGAAATATGCTAGGTGGCTTCAATTCACAGACTCTCATGTTGGGGAACCTACCTACACACATAACGATTCTAATGGATGGAGGGTTCTTATCTTATCGTAGAGGAATCGGATAGCGGTGTCAAGGAAAGAGTCCAGCTAACGGACTATAAACCAAGCGCTAGATGGGAGGCACCCCATCCAATCTTTCTCCCTCCTTGTTTAATTCTTATTTACATTTCCATATTTAGTAGATGTTAGATAGTGGTAAATCTTAATAATAGTTTTATTGTTTCTCCTCTTAGGTTCAATCCAATTGCTATAAGCATTCAGGATCAAACAAAAGTCAAAAACTGAAGTCGCTAACAGTCTGGGAACATGTGATCGCGACCCTACAAGTAAATGACTGTGTGACCTCGCCATAGCTCAGTCACAGAACAGAAAAAAAAATTCTAAATTTTTAGAATTTTTGACTCAAGCATTCGGACAGTTAGAAGCCCACACTAAGTTTCCAACTATAGAATATCTCAAACTTAGCCATCGCCTGTTATACCATCGGATCATGAGGAGGCGAACGAAGATGACATTGCCACTTAGGGGAGTATTCTTTCACTATTTAATTACAATGAGGGCATTGTTTATTTTAAGTTTGGGGGTATTGGGTTGTAGTGAGTAGTTGTTGCATATAGTTAGTTTCATATAGTTTTATTGCATGTTTAAGTTGCATAGTAGGGGTATTTTAGTATGAAATTTTTTTATTTTTATTTTTTATTTTTAGTTTTCTTTTGTCTTGTTTATTTAGTATGTGTTTAGTTGCATAACATTGCATAATCCCAGGCTTTTAGTTAGTTAAATTCTAATTTGGCCAATGATGAAATAGAAATTTGATAGATTTTTGAATTTGGTTGATATCTTGAGCTTATTTATAATTTTATACATGATATAATTCATGCTTGCTGTTTAGATGTTACCAGGTAGCACGACAATGTTCTTATTTGCTTGTTGGTTAAGATTAGCATATTGGTTTGCTGAGTAGAAAATGTTGTTTTTAAAGATGGAATTGTGTATAAAGTAGACATAGAATATAAAAACACAGATACTCAAACTTTGAGAACACATGGGTATGCTTTCTATTGGGACGAGATGGAGCGTAAAACGCACTCATGTAAATGGAAATGGAAAGCAAGATGGAGCGTAAAACGCACTCGTTTAAATGGAAATGGAAAGTGAAATGGAGCGTAAAACGCACTCGCTATATTTATAAAAAAAATTTATCAATAAACACCGCGGGAAAGTGCAAAAATCGCCCTCATGAGTAAAAACAAAGCAGAATAAACTCATTGTTGAACCTTAGTTTGTATTGATGTGTTGGAGTAGTTGATGTCTCATTAGTATATGCAGTTCTTGATTTAAACTCAATTTTCTGCCTTAAGCAATAAAACATGTGGTATCTTCACCTTTGTCAAGTTTATCTGTGAACACATCACACACACACAACATCTTTATAGCAGGTTAGGATTATCTGATTGTATGTCTGTGACTACCCCAAATTCAGGTACTTGAAACCTGAACTCGGTTCTCCACGATACCATTTCTTTAAGCTGAATAATACTAAATAATAATACATTCGAACTTAATTTACATACATCAAAGTTTACTTCCCCAGGTACGTGACCTTCAAATACATTCCTTACAATACTTGAATAGATACCAATACAACTATAACAATTAACTCATAATACACACTTATTCGATCGACTTTTCTTTTTCCTTTGTTTGTGCTCGAGCCTTGAGTTGCTCATACATAATCGAAAACATTTAATTTAAGCAAGGATGAGCATTTAAGTGCCCAAAGAAGTAATAGCAATATATATAAGTTGAAAGAATATAAGTATTCTCTTTACATAACACTTCTACAACGAATTGAAAGTTGTGAAGTAATCATCTTGATAAAAAATTCACATAACAACTCTCTTTCAAATTCTTTAGATTTGGCTCGCTCTACCCTTGAATAGGGTTTAAGAAACGATTATGAACATTCTTTTCATTTTCGAAAAGGTTTAGCGGAATTCTATCCTCAAACCGTCATAACTTACGAGCACACGGAGGGTGATCACCGTTGTACTGTGATTGATCAATACTACATAACTTGAACGAAACTCATCGCTCACTCTATCCGCCTACAAGCAAAAATCTTCCCATATAGGGATGTCATATATATGCACGGTTCCAAACTAGAAGGTTTTAATCTTGCTCAACAATAATATGTAATTCAACATATATATACGGGTAATTGACAAAGGTGTATCAACATGTGAACAAATGCCATGATTATCCAAGTGGGGACACTTGTATAACCATTTATAGAAATCAATGAATGTAATATATATCCGAGCTAACATGTCGATAATCAAAGAGTACATAATGCATGCGGAGAGATAGAATAATTTCAAACTTCTTACTCATGTCCATTGACATAAAGGAAGTGCAAAGGTAGGATACTTTTCGATTCACGATTACAAATCTCAACTTAGGTTTTATCTTTTATCACAACCTATCAATAATCGATCATTCGTTCGATTAGAACAATATATCTTAACACATAGTAATCGTCTATTGCAATTCAAGACATAGTCTAATCACATAATCACAGTGATCATACTTTTAGTTCCTATTCTATACTTGAAATATTTTTATACATTTTCAAATATCTCATCCATGCTCTTACTGAGTAGTCTTTTCTTTCTTTTATAAGGTCGACATTTGTCGTCGCATGAAGCTGACTTTATCGGGTAAATACTGAGTCTAAGAATCTTATTCTATACCTCAACATCTGTAAATATCAGACATCCTATTTTTAATCATTTTTGCAATTTCTAGAAATTGAAAAATTTAAAATAATTCAAATCTGTCACTAAAGGGCCTATAGTGATATAACTGTTACTATAAGTGTTCTTCTTCAAATTGAGAACTTCATAATCGGTTCTCAAGTCACTAGTTTGGGCCATTATAACTTTCAAATATCGGAATCATAATTAAATGATTTAAATATTAAACAATTCCATTATCATTAATAGTTTAATTAATACTAAACTATTAATGAAACCATCGCTAAAATATAAAAGTTATTTATAATAACTAAAACTATTTTAAAACATTTATATTACCCAAATAATTACAATTAATATTTAAATATTAATGTACTATTTATCCAAATATTAAAAGTCATTAATTATAACTTAAAATATTTTTAAATCCTTAATATCCTCTTTAAATGGTTTTAAATAAGTAAAACCATTTTTAAACTATTTATTTAATATTAATCATTAAATAAACTAAATATCATTAATATTATCTTAATATCATTAATATTTAATTATTAATGAAATTATCATTTAAATATTAAAAGTTATATTTTATAACTTAAAATATTTTTAAATACCTTATTTTCATTTAAAATGATTTTTATAATATTAAAATCATTTTTAAACTAAATTATTTAATATAATCATTAAATAACTTTAATATCATTAATAATTATTAATTAATGAAATTTATCACAAAATATTAAAAGTCATCACAAATAACTCATTTACATAATCAATTCCAAGCCAAAATAAACATAGTAAACTAACTAGTTTATTAACAACACTAACTAAACTTCAAAAATTCAAACTTTAACTAACAATTAAAAATAATAACATTACAAAAAATTAAATAAAAATATACCCTAAATACTGAATTCCACAGACTGAATACGCACTTCCACGCCAAAATTTAACTAAGGAGATCTTTATAAAAAGTTCTCCCACAACAAAGCCTTTCTCAAAAATTGGAGGCCTTATTGTTGGTGAATGAAACAAAGGCCAAGCCCTTCTATTTATAGGTTTAGAAAATGGTGAAGTTCTCAATTTAGTCGATGTGGGACTTGGTTTATACTAATTTTTCAATAGCTCACTTTGCGATTTTCTAACGCATTGCTCATAACTCCGATTAATCTGATTTTTGGATATGTTATACATGGTATGTAAGACTATTTTTTAAAAAATACGAATTACCCAATTCGGGTTCATTAGGTAGCCCAAACAGTGCGTCAAAAGTGGACGTTCATAACAGTTTTCAATCTCATTTCAGCTTTACCCTCTTTCGCTAAAACAGTCATAACTCTTTCATTTTAAAACATTTTTGAGCGATTCTTGAGCCCACGCGAAGCTAACTTCTGGGGCTACAACTTTTATTCTTTGACCATTTCTAAATTCCGAACACATCGGCCAAGAAATTCCGTTCAAATGGACTGCACCGCACTTGTTGGGAAGTTTTGACACTACTACTTTGAAATGTCATAACTCTCTCCTCCGATATCGGATTTAGTCCGTTTCAGAGTCTATGGAAATCTTATTCGGTGTACTATAACATACCAAAAGCCTAGAAGGTTTTGGAAACATTAACTGATTGAAACAGTGTCCCGAATAGCACATCCCGCTGCTGACTTTCAGTTTTGAGAAATTTGACACATTTCCTTCTAATCACCGTAATTCCCTCATCCGAGGTCGGAATGAGGTCATTCCAAAGCCTATGGCTTCCTAACTCAGTGCACTACAACATATCAAAAGCCCAGACCTTTTAAAGCACAAAAAGTGGACGAGAATGCCCCCATTACTGCATCGCCTGAAACAGGTTTATCATGATCGGTCAACCATGTTTGACCATCTATAACTTCTAATCTATACATGATATGGACTTGATTCTTTTTGCAGATTAAAGACCACATATCAGGCTACACATAACAACTTTTGAAGAACAAAACTCATGATCGAGCAAAGAGTTATGGCCTCGACATTTGGTGAAAAAATAATGTAATCTCGGCTTTTTCCAACTTGCTTAAATCTTCAAATTCGTGCACTTTGATGTTATGGGTCTTTGATTTATCAACCCATATCATCAATTAACATTCTATTACACAATGTTAAACAATCAATTGCATCAAATAACATCGAATCAAAGGATTTCTAGGTTTAGTGTTCTTATACCCTTTTGCCAAAAAATTCATGATTCTTGCTTTCGATTTGTTATGGGTGATGGTTGGGCTTTGTTTAAGAGTGTATGGGCAATCTTGTACAAGGCAATTAAATGTAATATTTAATCACTAGATTTAATTCTTATAATTTACCAATTAACTTCTATCCTTTGGTAAATTAAAACACTTATACAATAACATCGAAATTAAACGGTAATTAAAATTAGGGTTTCTCAACGTCATCAATTAGGGTTTCTAATTGACCATTAGTGGTTCTTTAATTATACGTGTATGTTACTAACACGATGCGTTCACAGTTTCTAATTTCAACCGGTTAGGGTTATAATAATTAGGGTTTGTCCTAATTATCGACGTAACAATGATAATTAGGGTTTCTTCTAATTACCGATATTCTTATTCACAAAGTAACTTCATATACACAACGGTCACTACTCGTAAATATCCCATAAGCGAGTTTAATAATTAGGGTTTCACAATGACGGTAATATATGCTATGACCTAATTGACCGTCATTGCTCAATATTATCCGTCTTCACATATACCCAAAGACATAATTATGGTCTTCGTAAAATAATATAATATTATTATTCTCATCTCTTGATCACAATCCCAATCCGAGGTTTGGATCTCATGTCCGACTTATTCTTCAGTACACAACATCAATAATCAAGTTAAAATAATTAACTTAAATATTCTCGAACAATTCATATAATAAAATATTTATTATATAAATCTAATTATCACTTCATATATTATTTCCAATCATGTTTTCATGGAAAATAATTAATAAAAACATTTCTACTACGTAAATTTATTACCATATAATTTGTGGTAATTAATAATTCCAAAATTATTTCTAATTTTTCAAGTAATAAATGTATTCGCATTTATCGTTCACTTTACTTGACACTTAGTCTCGTCATTAAATAAAAAAAAAATTTATACGCAAAATTTCTTATTTATTTTATATAGAAATTCTCGGGTTATTACAATGTCATTATGCCCTTAGCTTAGTTTGATGCTTTGTTCTTGAATCTTGATATTTCTCTGAGGCATGTCTCACTGGAATTCATAACATAGTTGGAAATCTGGGGATTCATTGTCATAGTAGCGTAGCTTGCATAGCATATAGATTGCATTATATTGTGTTGCTTGGGGACAATCAACGGTTTAAGTTTGGGGGTATTTGATAAGTGGATTATTTATACACTTATCCGGTATCATTTACTTGAATTAGTTGCTTATATTCATGTGTCTTAGTTACTTTTCATGCATTTTGTGTTCATTTTGTAGGTTATACGTTTGGAAGCGGTGTGAACGATTATTGGTAAGGAAAAGTAAAGAAAATGCAAAGAAAAGGCAAACCGGACATCATTTGGGCTTTCATGTTACTTCATGTTCTTGGCTTGGAACTTGGAATACATTTTAGAGCGTCTTCATAGCTTTTCGGAACATCTTGAATCGCTCTAATCGGAGTTCGGATGCAAGAGTTATGATCGTTGTACCGTCGGACGTCAAACTTCGCTGTTTTGGTTAGCCATTTTCATAGTAGTCCCTTCCAGCTCGATTTCAACCTTCATCCGGCCAGAATTTCTCAATCATCAAAGAATGACAGTTGTAGAGCTCGTTGATATCTTCGATTTGATAGGTGGCAGGCCCCGTAACTCTTCCCGGATCGAAAGTTATGGCCATTTTAGAGAACAGCACACCGCAGCAGAAAATCATCGCGCGCGGGCGAAGTTAGGAATTCTATGGCGGCGCGTGACTTCTGATAGCAAAAAGACGCGATTTTCGACTTTTCGGCGTATGCGCCTAACTTAGAGCCAATTAAATGCGCGTACGCAATGACTTGAGTGTTGACCAAAGTTGACTTTTCATTAAATAAAGGCAATTGAAGCGTAATTGAGAGGGGGGGGGGGGGGGTTTCAATTAGGGCTTATATATTAGATATATTTTCATTATGTAAAAACAGATTCCACCCCTTGGGGGCTAAAGCTATCATTATTTCTTTTCTTCTTTTTCTTTTTAGATTAGATTAGAACCCTAGAATAACTAAGATTTGGGGATTGAAGCAATTGAAGATCCTTGAAGGTTCAGAAGTGAAACAAGAGAAGAAACTCAGATTTGCTATTCTTGATCCCTAACTCTCTTTACTTCTATTGTATCTTTCAATGTATATTCAATTGTGGATCATGGATTCTAATTCAATTATGAGTTAAACTCTATTTTGGGATTGCAATGGAATCTATTGCCTAGTTTATTTTGACATACTTCATTATTAGTCTTATTAATTGTTATGAGATGAAGTATGGGTTTAGATTTGATCTTGATAGCTTGTGTTTGTATGTTCTACATGGTGGTGGAATATATGATTCGTGCTTAGGATAGACATATACCGAAGCACCACTCGTAGTCAATTGAGGACTTGTGTTCAAACCCTAATTATTTGTAAATCACATAGACATATAGTGGTTTAGGTAATGTGAGTGTTCATGTGTATTCTATCAATTGTGGATTATATGTGATATGAGTATGGTACATCGAGAGATGGCTATTGTACTTCTGTATATGTGCACACCTAGAGGGGGGTGAATAGGTGTTTAAGCTAAAAGTGATAAACGTATGAAAACTTTTGAAATTTTGTGTTTCTGATTTAATTGCATACACTACACTATGCGCTTTAGTGCTGTTCTTTTTGTTTATGATTATCAAACAGCTAGACATGTCTGCTTTAGTGTCTGGATTAGCGTGATGAATGAAAATATGCAGAACATGAATGGCAGTTAAAGAAATAAAGTAAGTAAAAAGCACACTAAGATTTTTTACGTGGTTCAAATTTCTATCCTCTACCTAGTGGCGTAATCCACGTCCAATCCCAACTAGGATTGTAGACTCTTTTTATTACTATTTAAACCTCAATACAAAAATTACTCCCTGTTACAAAGAAGCCTCAAATCTGATGTTGGACACCTATGCCCCCTTTTTGCACCTCTGCAACTTATGCACCACTGCACCTCTTCTCACCTCTAAGACCCTTGAGCCTTCTATGAACAGACTAACTAAACCCGAAAACCTCAAGCCAAAGCTATGCTTGAATACTTTGATTTACAATGAATAATATTTCCAGCACACAAGGATAAAACAATAAGAATAAATGACTGGTATAAAAACAGTTGATAAGCTTTGATGTAATCTCTCAACTTGATTGCTCGTTCTCAGTTGTATTTTGTTCAGCCAAAGAGAAGGAGTATATATAACAATACATGCAATGGCTATAACATATGCTAGCTAAGATTTCTCAGTCCCGTTAGCAGCCACCCATAATTTCAGCAGCTTTGAATCACAAGATAGATATTAAGCAGATATGTGCCAGCTATTTGATTTTGAAGAGCTGAAATAAAGGAGAGAAACTCTACCTACAATCAACTGTGTTAAACCGGAACAAAAGGAGATAAATAAAGATAATACTCAAAAGCTTCAGTAGGACTCCTTTTCAAAATATACTACTAACTAATGTGGGCTCCACTAAGCAAGATAACATCCTTAATTAAATTATCACCCACGTGCTTTATGGCTCTGATACCAACTTGTAAAGCCTCCAAATCCGGGTACTTGAAACCCGAACTCGGTGCTTTACGATACCATTTCTATGAGCGGAATAATACTAATAATAATAACAATAATATAAAGTTCAAACTTAATTTACATAATTATCAGAGTCTAGCTCCCAAGTACGTAACCTTTATTACATTCATTACATATCACGATAGATAATATATATATCATTGTCTTAATAGTCTCAAACTATTACATAAAATATAACAAATCTTATTTGTTTAGCTTTCCTTTTCCTTTGTTTCTGCATGAGCTTTCTGGTTCTTCACACTTAGCTGAAAACATTTAAATTAAGTAAGGATGAGCATTTGAGTGCCCAGCAAGTAATAGCAATTATATATATATAAGCTGAAAGAATTTAAATGTTTTAATTCTTTATACTACCCTTCTACAACGATTCAACAATTGTGAAGTAATATGTACCAATGATAATAATATATCAATTCTATACCAAATCTTTGAAACTACGTAGTGACTATAAATAGGGTTTAGGTGACATGCTATGAACATTGTTTTCAATTTTCAAATAGGTTAAACAGAAATTCATCTGCAAACCGTCATAACTTTACAGACGCACGGGGTGATCGGCCGTTATGTCCTGCATTGATCAATACTACGTGCAAGAACGAGGGTATCATTCACTCTGTCCACCTTGGGTGCATAAAAAGTTTTCCCGTGTAGGGATGTTCATACTTGTCTGGGTTCCAAATCAAAGGTTTTATCTTATTCAACAATAATCTATAATTCAACATATATGTATACGGGTAATTGACAATGGTATATCAACATGTGATTAAATACAATGATTATCCAAGTGGGGACACTTGTATAACCATTTATCGAAATTAACGAACAGAATATATATCTGAATTATCATATACTAACATATTGATAATCAATAAGCGTATATAATATAAGGTTAATAATCTATACAGTAATAATATAGTTTAGAAACATTCTTACTCATGTCCATTGCATAAAGAAAATGCAAAGGTAAGATACTTCACTCGATCTTACCGCTTACAATTTGCAATTTAGATTTATCATTTATATCATGACCTATCATTAATCAGATCATTCGTTCAATTAGAACAATATACCATAACACATAGTACTGCATTTCGTAGTCAGCATATAACCTAATCACATTATTACCCATGTTTAACAACCATTGAATCACAAATAATCACATATCTAATTAAATTATCTAAGTCCGGATCAATTTTCGAAACATGCTAACCGATTGTCTGCAAGCGACTTTATCGAGTAATTATCGAGTCTAAGACTCTATTCTCAGAACTCAATATCTATAAATATCGGTCATATTATTTTTAAACGACTTAATATAATTTTTAAAACATTTATTATAATTTATCATGAATTTTCAAATACCAAAATCATTATTAAATGATTTAAGTATTAAACCATTCTATTATCATTAATATTTAATTAATATTAAACTATTAATGAAACCATTGCTAAAATATTAAAGTTATTTATAATAACTTATAATACTTTTAAAGTATTAATATTACTCTTAAATAATTTTTAAAAGCAGTTAAAATCATTTTTAAATAATTACCATTAATATTTAAATATTAATGTACTATTTATCAAAATATTAAAAGTCATTAATTATAACTTAAAATATTTTTAATTCATTTATATCCTTTTAAATGATTTTAAAATAATAAAACCATTTTTAAAATATTATTTAATATAATTATTAAATAAATTTAATATCATTAATAATAAATTAATAATCATTAATAATAAATTAATAATCATTAATATTAAATTATTAATGAAATTATCCTTTAAATATTAAAATTTATATTTTATAACTTAGAATATCTTTAAACATTTTATTTTCATTTAAAATAATTTTTATATTAATAAAATCATTTTTAAATTAATTTATTTAATATAATTATTACATAACCTTATTATCATTAATAATAATTAATTTATAAAATTTACCTTTAAATATTAAAAGTTATATTTTATAACTTAAAATATTTTTAAATACCTTATTATTATTTAAAATAATTTTAATATAATAAAATAATTTTTAATTAATTTATTTAATTCATTTAGTAAATAACTTAATGATCATTAATATTAATTTATTAATGAAATTTATCACAAAATATTAAAAGTCATTAAAAATAACTTCAAATATTTTCTTATATCATAATATAATTTTAAATGATTTTTAAATATTAAAATCATTTTTAACTAATTTATTTAATATTATAATTAAATAAATTAAATACTTTTAATATTCCAAAAATATTAAATATTTATGAAATATATTCAAAATAAATAAAAACTAATTTTCGGAATTTAAATTAATTTTTAATAATTTATTTGGTATTTTTAATAATTAAAAACTAATTTTTTTCTATTTATTTAATTAAATTAATTAATTTCTGAAAAATAATATATACTATTTGTCGCTAAAGGGCCCTATAGCGACGAAATTGTCGCTATAGGTGTTCTTGAGGTGTTCTTCATGAAACCCAGAACACCAAGTCAGTTACTCAGTGACCAAGTTTGACCAGGTTTAATTTCGTGTGTGTTGTGTTTCTTAGCGTTTTGTTGATCAGAGCATGTAGTACAAATACAAGACTACACGATCCAACAATAAATATCATCAT
This sequence comes from Panax ginseng, assembly GCA_020205605.1. Classification (NCBI taxonomy): domain Eukaryota; kingdom Viridiplantae; phylum Streptophyta; class Magnoliopsida; order Apiales; family Araliaceae; genus Panax; species Panax ginseng. The sequence goes on from CM035145.1 coordinate 52,607,285, forward strand.
AACTGGCACAACCAAAGAGATCTGAGCCTCTAAAGTGGCTGTCAGACCTGTTCTTCATTTCTGGGTTACCTAGAAATGAAGAACAGTTCGACTGTCCATTTTTGGGCTTCTACAACTTGTAATACTTGTAATGTTTTAGTGATATAAATGGTGCAGTATGTAGACAACATGTAGGACAATATATCAATCACATAACATCAACAAAAACATAACAAAATCGTCAGATCCGGGCCGGTCAAAGCATGTCAGAAACTGTGTTCATAGGTTTTCTGGGTAGCCCAGAAAACCGGATCCGTGCCCAAGATACCAACTTTGACCAATCACTAAGATCGATTCGTTTAATGTTAAGGAGATTTTAAGGCATAAATATGGACTTCATATACAAGACTACAATCTAGATGCAACAAAAATAACAAAACTAAAATACACTGAAAGATCTAGCTGGTTTAAAATGTTGTCGGTAGGTTCAATCAAGCATTTTCGGGTTACCTGTAAACGCTTTGGTCACGGGCGGTCAACGCCTTTTGACCTTAAATATTTTGCAATCTAGCTTAGATCTAAGACTGATTCTTGTTCTAGATTAAAGACTACATGTCAGACTACATATGTAAACCTTTAAACAAGAAAAATCATACATGAACAATGATCTGTGGCCACTGACATTAGTTGTCAGATCACAGTTTGAACTTAATCCAGATTTGGCAAATCTTCAAATCCGAGCCTCTAGATGTGATGGATCTAACATCTAGCAACCCAGATCATCATTAGACATCTTATATAACATGTTTAACAAAAAAAATTTAACATCAAACAACAAATCGTTGGACAGATTTCTTGGCTAGGGTTTATACCTTCTTTGATCAATTCTGATTTTGGCTTCTGTTTTTGTTATGGTTGTTCGTGGGGCTTGGTTCTTGACTGATATTATGAAATAATTTCGGAGGTTTGGGGCTTGAGAGAAAAGGTTTAAGTGTTGGACAAAAATAAGTGAACAAATGTCATTCTCTCTCCTCCAATCTATTTATATATGATGTTGGATGCATGAATTGGCTGAGATAGAGGCTTGTTGCTGTCAATTATAAGTCAATGGAGTTGCTAGAGTTGGTAAACAACCCCTCTTAATGTCAAACCCTATTTGGTAGCCTTAATAATACACCAAAAGGGTAAAATGGTCAAATTGCTTGGAATTTTAAGGGCAATCATGTAATCCTTGCAAACCCTTAGGGTTTAACCCTAAGGTTTAGTACAAATCAAATATAGGATTTAACAATTAGGGTTTGCACAAAAAAAATAAAATTAAATAAAAATTAAATAAATTTTTGTTTCTTAAATTTTGAAATTAGGGTTTCATAATTATGATTAATTTTCTAATTACTTTATACAGGAATATTAGGGTTTAAAATTACTAATTATAATTAACTTTGCTAATTTAGCAATTAGGGTTTACAATTAGTAATTAGGTTTTATAATTTTTAATTAGGGTTACTAATTATAGAAATTAGGGTTTCTAGAAATTAATATTTCAAAATGTTAATTAGGGTTTACCTAATTATTCATAAAATCATATAACATCGTTACATAATAATCTCGAACTCATAATTGAGTTTCAAACTAGGGTTTAACACTTAAAATTAGGGTTTTTAATAATTTAGGGTTTTCTAAAAATTATTTAGGGTTTCTAAAACTTTTAATTAAGGTTTACCTAATTAATACATTTAATACACGACATAAATTATATAACACACTTATAAAATAATCTTGTACTTTAATTTGGATCTCAAATTAGGGTTTAACATTATTACTAGGGTTTGGTCATAATACACCGTAATTGACCAACTATTATCAATACGGACATACAGTACATATTCGTAGCACTAAAAAATCAAAATATAATTAATATTATATTATTATTCTCATACCTTGACAATAATCCAAAATTAGGGTTTGGATTCCATATCTGATTTATTCTTTCATATTTAACCTTAAAAATTAAGGTAAAATAATTAACTTAATAATCTGTACTAAAATTCATATAATAAAATAATTATTATAATTATTCTAAAAATCACTCCATATTTTATTTAAATAATATATGATTATATTTTCATGGAAAATAATTAATAAAAACATTTGTATCTTAAAATTAATTATTATAAGAATATACTTTATAATAATCAATAATTCTAAAATAAATTTATTTGTAAATATTTATGTAATAAATATATTTTTATTTACCACATAAATATATATACACCTTATCTTGTACAAATCCTCATCCTTAAAAAAAAAAAAATTTATACATAAAATTTCTTATTTATTTATATAGAAAATATCGGGTTGTTATAGATCACGTGGAGTTGCCACAGGATGATGAGGATGATGAGGACGAGGAGGAAGAGACTCCACTAACCTCGATGGTCGTCATTATGTATGATGAAGTCTACGGCCAGTAAACGTGGAACTTTAGGACACAGTTGAGGAGTTCGCAGAGGAGATAATGGTGAACAACAAACTGTGAATGACACGTATGAAGGGACGGCGACATCCAAGATCGAGATGAACGCCTAACTAATGTTGAAGAGAAGCTGATGCAGACTGAAGGAGAGAAGGAACAACTAATTGAGATGGTCGTGGAACTGAAGAACAAGCTGAAGGAAGAAGCTATCAAGAGGGCGAGAGCTGAAGACGCATATGAGGAAGCTTATCAACGAACTGGAGTAGCAATAAGAGACGTACAAGCTAAGAGGATGAAGATGGAAGAGATGTATAAAGTATTCAATACCGTGATCAATCGAGGTCAAGATCGGGTCATGGGTTATCCAATTCAGTTCGAGACTCTGCCATCATACGTGTTAGATCGCCGAACAATGTTCTGAGTTATGGAAGAAGAGCGTCGAAAGGCTACGGAGTATCTTAATAGATCATCGTAGGAAATGTGCCTGTAATGCACGTAATAAGTATTAAATAATGTGTAAATCCCTAGTGTTAAGTAACCATGGGATATGATAATAATGATGTTGTCCTGTAACTTTTGTAGTTCAGGAAAGGAATGTAAATAGCAGTGATGCTATTGTTTTTATGTTTTTCGAAGTAATGATGAATAAATAAAAGTTATTATTTTATTCAAAGTGTTATGTGTTATGTGGTTATTTCTTTTATGGAGGCAAGTTAATTAGAAAATACTTAAAGAAGTTGAGTAATAGTCTAATAGATGTTTTGTTTTAACATAAAATGCCTCCCAGACGTGAACCACCCCGACAGAGAACCAATGAGAGAACTAATAATAACGATTTTGAAGATAATACCATCCAACAACTAGTGACATTTGTGACGCCCCCAAATCCGGGTATCTTCCAACCCGACAGATGGTGCTACACGGTGCTACAGTTCATATAAACATTCAATTGAAATGCCTCAAAAGAACGGATATGTCTTATATATATATATCAAAAGAATATTTACATTCCCCAGGTTCTTTACAACCAATACAGTGTCTTTGTCATATTATCAATATTATTTATTACAAAACCTATACTATTACATAAGCAATCTACGGGTTCGCCTTTGCCTTCCCTTTATCCTTGCTAGATCCATCGGTCCGTTCTGTCTTAGCTGCATTCATATGGTTCAAGCAAGAATGAGCCTAACTAGCTTAGCAAGTACAACAATTCTAGTAAAATAGCATACTTGAAACATAGGAATCGTATATCTTCAATAACTGAACAATAGTTACGAAGTACTATTGATAATTCAAAATAGCACTTCTTTTCATTCAAAATCTTTTACAACAACAATATTCAGTAAAACATCAATTTCGGTTCAAAACGGTAAGCATTTCATAAGTACTTTGAAAAGAACATCCCGACACTAAGTCCGTAAGTCCGGTATAGCTTACGAGCACGTCTAGGTGATCAGCCTATAGTACTCTATGTTGATCAACACTACATTCATTAAACGTGTATACGTTTAAGTTGTGGCAACCTCACGTGCCTGTCGTTTGACGACAAAACATTTTAGCATACTAAATCTACTTTTGAAAACCACAACAATATTAGTTTGGTAAATCCTTATCAACACTTGATAGAATAACATAGCATACGCCTAACATAGCATACGCCTAGCCGAAAGGATTGGCTTTGACATTCCTCAGATACTAACTCATGCGAAGAATACATGAATCACAAAGACTTGCTCAGATCGAACTGGAACAAGGGTTAGAGTACTTGCCTTTAGCGTCTGCTACGATTTTTAACACGTGCACTTTAGGTCTTTAAGGTCTCTATATTAGATGATAGCATAACATAGAACATTAGGTCATGAATGATCATACATGGTTCTTAAAGAATCTTACCCTACTTCTCAATCTAATTACGTATTAGATTTGTTATTATAGGTTCCGTCTTTCCATTACGTCATTCTCACATTCATAAGTAATTGACTTAACTTAACTTTAAGTGTTCATGCTTAAGTTAATATGTCTTAACAATATTTCATTAAGATCTTCATTTAATTGTTTATCAAATACTAACCATGCTCTATATGTAAACATTCATTATTGCCTTGGTATTGAGGTCATGTCATACTACCGCTTTTACACTTGGTCTTGCGTATGCATGGCCACCTATTATCGCTTAGAACTGTAATCCCCAGCATTGCGGTAGCGAGTCTCAAAGTGTTAATTGTCGTACAATTGCGCCACTCTCCAGAAGGTTAAGGCTTTGCTCGCTAAGCTCGGTCTTTGTCATTGGCAAGGCTAAATGAAATTTGGTAGCATGCGGCCAACTTCAATGCACTGTAAAATTTCCATGTAATTTTTATTTTGTGAGATTCCCGGACTTGTAACTTCTTCGTTGTAAGTCCGAATTGGTTCGTTCAAGAGCCTACGGGTAACAAATCACATATTCTATGCGTTCCTTCAAGAATTTTAGCTTTTCGACTTCGTTTACTAAAATTTCACCTATTAGTCCATTTTTAACGAAAACGATAAACTTTCATGAACGTTCAACGCTCGTTTCTTCGTTCAAAGTCAGAATCTGGCCATTTTTGAGTCCGCAACTCTATAATGCCAAATATGACTTGTCTCCATTGAAAACCAACGTTTATGATTTCAAACACAAAATACGACTTCCATTCCGAGAATTTCACGAATTCGACGATTGTCGTCCAATCGTGTGAATTCCGGCGAAACCTCATTACTAATCATTCTAGGTGGATTTTAAATCAACATATAGACATTTCAAGTGACTTATTACACCAACTTATTATCAAAGTAGTTTTTGACTTATTCTCATAAGTCAAAGACTTATTTCCCTTATTATCTAAAATTCTCATGCTTATGACAACAAAGGCTATTCTTCATAAGTTCATTAACTTATTTAAGTTCAAGTTGCTTATTCCACTTATTCGGCTTAAGTCCATTGCTTATCAACTTCTCCTATGTTCTTAACATCTAAGTTCATTAGATTACACTTCTCTTATCTTCCTAATATGATAGAGATTAAGAAGACAAGATCATTTACCTTTGATGAACTAGTACTTATTCTTTGAAAACTAATAATAGAAGGTTTAAGCTTCAAAGTGCTTTTGGGCTCTAACAAATAAGTTGTTTATCTTGAGAGAAGTTGGATGAAATAACAAACCTCAAATGAATAAAAAGGCTTGCTATTTATAGAGCTTTCAAGGTTAGGGTAATTAGGTCATTATGTCATCCCACCTCCTTAAACTAACCTCCTTACTATCCATTACTTGTTGCCCACAACTCTTATCCATTCCTTGGTCATTACTTAAAGTTCTTGCTCATCACTCCAAATGCTTGGTTACCACTTCACCCATGGGTTGCCCCATGGATCTTGCTTTACCCATTGGGTCATCCTTTGGGCTTAGTAATCAATCTAGCAAATTCTTTGTTGGGCTTGCACTATAATAGTTTGGGCTTTACCTTATTAATCACTTGGGCTTAGTATAAATCCTACATAGGTTTACACCTTATAGCCTATGGACTTGTATTTTATGCAAAGTTACATTAATTCATTTCATTAGGTTTTAATACCTATTTTCCCAAATTAAGTCCACATGCGAATTATTGCATTTTCCATACTTAGATTATTATTACATAATCCATCTCGTCTCGATATTCTAAAGTTACGTATTTCTCAGAAGTTCAAAAATAATTCCCGAGCGGTAAATGGTGAATAGTGTTTTTCGTAAACTTTCTCGGAAAACACTTATTTTTGTCTTAAAAATTCAAACACTTTAATTCTCTCACGTGGTTCGAATACTACGATCTTTAATGCGTTTCTAGGTTATAGAACGACATACATCTTATTAACACATATAATAACAAATAATATTATTTTATTCATTAATTAATTCTTTCAAATATTTTTACAAAGGATCCAAATTTCTCGGGCGTTACGTTCTTCCCCCCTTATAAAGATTCTGTCCCCAGAAACTCGCCCTACATCACTCAAACAAAAGCGGGTAATTCCTTCTCATCTTTTCTTCAAGTTCCCATGTTCCTTCTTATACATCGTGGTTCTTCCATAACACCTTTACTGATGGTATTACCTTGTTTCGCAGAACTTGCTCTTTTCTGTCGATAATTTGAATTGGCATCTCTTCATATGTTAGATCCTTCTCAATTTGAATAGGCTCATATTCTATCACGTGCTTGTAATCCGATTTGTACGGACGTAGCACTGAAACGTGAAATACATTATGTATTTGCTCTAGGTCTGGAGGTAACGCTACCCTATAAGCTACCTCACCTACCCGTTCTAATACCTCAAAAGGTCCTATGAACCTCGGGCTTAGTTTTCCCTTCTTTCCAAAGCGTATCTTTCCTTTCTAGGGAGATACCTTTAGAAATACGTACGAGCCTACCTCAAACTCTCTATTCTCTCGATTTAAGTCCGCATATTTCTTCTGTCTGTCTTGAGCTGTGACGAGACGCATACGAATCAACTTCACCACTTCCACTATTTACTGCACCAATACAACGACGTTCTACATTTCCTTCCATACAAAGCTTCATACGGCGACATACCTATACTTGCATGATAACTGTTGTTATAAGCAAATTCTACTAATGGTAGATGATCATCCCAACTACCCTTGAAATCCATGACGCAAGATCTCAACATATCTTCTAATGTCTGAATTGTCCTCTCGCTCTGTCCATCGGTTTGTGGATGATATGCCGTACTCAACTTCAACTACGTTCCTAACTGTTCTTGAAGACTTCTCCAAAAGTTCGACGTGAATCGCGGATCACGATCTGACACTATCGAAACAGGTGCGCCATGTCTAGAAATAATTTCCTTAACATAGAGTGTAGCTAACTGATCTAATTGTACTTAATTCGAATTGGCAAAAAGTGAGCCGACTTCGTCAACCGATCCACTATTACCCAAATTGCATCATACCCCTTTTGAGTCGTCGGAAGTCCCACCACAAATTCCATCGTGATATGCTCCCACTTCCACTCCGAAATCTCCAATGACTGTAACAAACCACTTGGTCGTTGATGTTCGGCTTTAACTCTTTGACAAGTCAAACATTTACTCACATACTCGGCTGTTTCTCTCTTCATGTTTGGCCACCAAAAACTCTGTCGAAGGTCTTGATACATCTTAGTGTTACTAGGATGAATTGAGTACCTCGAACTATGAGCCTCTTGTAAAACTTGTTCCTTTAATTCGTCTCATTCGGAACCCAAATTCTTCCCTCAAATCTTAATAATCCCTTATTATCAAGACTAAACCTAATATCTTTTTCAGTGGTTAACCGCTCCTTCATCTGATCACACTCATCGGTTTTGACCTGCACCTCCTTGACTCTCTCTACAATGGTAGATTGAATCTCTGCCGCAAAAAGTCTTTGCTCCGCCTCACTTGGCAACTTCACCTCCAACTCCATCCTAGCCATCTCTGTTATTAACTTGGTTTGGTACATTAACAAAGACAACTTCTCCAGGCCCCTTCTACTCAAGGCGCTTTACCACTACATAGCTTTTCGGTGATCTGAGAATTTCACAGTCGTAATCCTTTATCAACTCCAGCCACCTCCTTTGTCTCATATTCAACTCCTTCTATGTGAAGATATATTTTAGACTCTTGTGGTTCATGTATATCTCACACTTTTCCCCATAAAGATAATGTCACCATATCTTTAAGGCAAACACCACCGCGGCCAGTTCCAGATCATGAGTAGGGTAAACTTTCTCATAATCCTTCAATCGCACTGGATGCATCTGTAATGACCTTGCCATCTTTGCATGAGCACGCAACCCAGTCCCTTATGTGAAGCATCGCTATAAACTACGAAATTTCCTGTGTCATCGGGTAATGACAAAACATGCGTTTCACTCAACTTCTTCTTCAGTTCTTGAAAACTATTTTCGCATTTCTCAGTCCATACGTACTTCACCGTCTTCCTCGTCAAGTTAGTCAGCGGAGTAGCTATCTTTGAAAAGTCCTGAATGAACCTCCGATAGTAACCCGCTAACCCTAGGAAACTCCATACCTCGGTCGGTGTTTTCGGTTGTTCCCAATTCATCACGGCTTCCACCTTCATTTGGATCTCTTTGAAATACCCTCATGGTCAATAACATGACCTAAAAACTGCACCCTCTCTAACCAAAATTCACACTTAGTGAACTTCGCATATAACTTCTCATTTCTTAGTGTCTCCAACACTATTCTCAGGTGTTCAGCATGATCTTCTGGAGTCTTAGAGTAGACTAGAATATCATCAATAAACACTATGACGAACTTGTCTAAATATTGTTTGAACACTCTGTTCATCATGTCCATAAATGCAGTAGGTGCATTAGTCAACCCAAATGACATCACTAGAAACTCGTAATGACCATAACGGGTCCTGAATGCTGTCTTTGGCACATCTTCATTCCTAACCTTCAGCTGATGATACCCCGTCCTTAAATCTATTTTGGAAAAATATTTTGCCCCCTTCAATTGATCAAAAAGATTATCGATCCTGGGCAATGGATACATTTTCTTTATTGTTAACTTGTTCAACTCTCGGTAGTCGATACAAAGTCTCAACGATCCGTCCTTCTTCTTGACAAACAACACTTGTGCTCCCCACGGCAAAACACTCGGTTGAATGTACTTCTAGTCCAACAATTCTTGCAGCTGTACCATCAACTCCTTCATCTCCACCGGCGCCATGCGATACGGTGCCACGAAGCTGAATGCGCTCCCGGCACAATGTCTATTCTGAACTCGGTCTCCTATCCAGGTGGAAGACACAGTAACTCGCTTGGAAATACATCCATGAACTCACTCACTATAGGTATTTGTTCCATGGTCACTCCCACTCTCTGGGTATCAACCACATGACACAAATAGCCTACACACCCCTTCCTCAATAATTTCCTAGTTTGTGTCATGGTAAGACAACACGAACGTCCCGGCGATTTATTCCCGTAAAATATTACATAAGATTGAATTGATGTTTTAATACTAACGCATTTCTTTTGACAATCTATAATTGCCCCATGATTTATCAACCAATCCATTCCGAGAATTACATCGAATTCTCCTAACTTTATCGGTATCAGATCTACCGATAATTTACAACCTCGAATATCTACGCAACAACTCCTATAAATATCTTCAACAGAAATTATCTCTTCGTTTGCTACCTTAATGTTCAAGGGTATAAGCAACTTTTCGAGAAGTAATCCTAGTCGTTTAGCAAAATCGCATGCGATAAACGAACAAGTAGCACCCGAATCAAACAACACGTATGCATTTAAGTTGTTGATCGGAATAATACCTGTGACTACGTCCCCCGAGGCCATCGCGTCTTGGACGGTCATATTAAAGGTACAGGCCATTGCCGGCTACTGGCTCGCTAGACCCCCAATAGTTAACTTACCACTATTGGCGCCCTTATTCCGTCTCATCCCTTCTTTGGGCGGTTCTTTTTTCCATGTGGTCAAGTAGACCCACATACAAAGCACCCATGATTCTTCTTCTGGGCTTGGACAATTTGGCTTAATATGCCCCCCTCCCGTCTCATGATTGTAACACACGGCCTTACCCTTGAGACAGACTCCTAAATGAGTCTTCCCGCAGGTCTTGCAGGCCTCCATCTTCCTCTTAGGATCTCCTTGTTTCCCTCTGGTATTCCCCGAGCTAACTCCCTTCCTTTTATACCCTTCGCCACTCCCGTTGGCACCTTCAACCTTCACTCCTCCCTCCACCTTCCCCTTGTTTTCTTATCTTTGTGGTATTGGTTCAGCGCCTCACTACCACCTTCGGCAATTATTGCCTTCTGTAAAATAACTCCAAAGGAAGTACTTTGGAACACATAAATACGATTATAGAGCCAGGGTTTCAAGCCCTGCTCGAACCGTCGTGCTTTCCTCACCTCGGTATCCACTTGATGTGGAGCGAACCTTGCCAGTTCATTAAACTTGGCGGCATACTGAGGAATCGTCATGTCCCCTTGTTTCAAATCTAAAAACCGCATCTCCATCCTTCCCTGAATAATCGTGGGAAAGTAGTTCTCGTAGAATATTTCCTTGAACCTCACCCATGTTATAACATCTATTCCGGCCCTCGCCTGATTGGCCTCCCACCAAAAGTTGGCCTCTCCCTTCATCATGTAGGTTGCAAAAGCAACCTTTTGGGCCTCGTCGACATTTGCTATCACAAATGCCTTCTCTATCTCCCTCACCCACATTTGAGCTTCAATAGGGTCCGTAGTTCCTTTGAACTCCGGCAGACCCACACTCTTAAAGTCCTTAAATGTAGTAGCTCGTACTACACCAGGATTCACGGGGATATTAGCCCCAGTTTGGTTAAATGCTGCGGTTAAAAGGTTAAAAAATTCTTGCATGGGATTAACCGGACCTCCATCCGGTTGATTCGTGTTCGCCCTTTGGGTACGTGGTAGTCTTCTTGGCGGCATTTTGCTGTTACAATAAACACATATTTCATTATTATACATTTCCTGTCAGTTAGTTATTATTCCATGCTAAACAATAACTTATACATTCGTTACTCAACATTTTTTGAAAATGAAAACTTATATTAATTCATTGTAGTATAATACTACATTGGTTACACAGCCTAAGCTGGATACATTACTTTCCCTCTATTGCTTTCCAAAATTGGGAATTACAAAAGACTACCCTTGATTATACAAAAGAGGGCTTTACGTCACTACTATATACACAATATGTACATACCTAACTACCCTAACTACTACTCGATCATATCTGCCTTAAGGCATTCTCGAAATCTGCCTTGGCAAGACCGACAATAATATCATGGCTGATAGTATGCCGCGTCTGCCCTGTCTCTACAGGATACCCAGCTACCTGCAACTGGAAATCCTCATGAGAACTCCTATGAATATAGGACATTCTCTATATCTTCTATTTCTTGATCTTTAGCTCGCTCCTAAGCTCAAAGACCTCTTGTTTTAGCTCATGGACCTTGTCCTTAGCCAAAACTCTCTCGTCATATTCCTGTTCCCACATGGACTCCACGTCTGTCTTGTCCTCTATAACCGCTTGGAGCTCCGCCTTTAGCTCCTTGATCTCCTGACAGTAATGTACATTCCTATCTATCACTGACATAAACAGTGACATCATCGACTCCCCTGGAGTTATCTCTGCTGCTATAGCCACTGGATTGAAGGCTACTACCTCCACTTCTTCTTCTATCATGCCGTCAAATACAGACATGAGGTCTAAGCTTTCGGAGTCTCCGGACTGCACCACAACTATCTCCGGATCTGCTGCTATGGGGTTCGGTATGATTTCTATCTGGTTTACCGACCCTTCGCTGACTACCTGTACATCTCTATTTTCACCTGACATCTATAACAACAAAAAGAGTTGATTAGTAAACGTCAGTATAATAAAACACATAACATATATGATGCATTTTTATAAGGTTAACTTCCATCTTTTATTCTTTGACTTTTCTTAAGGTTATGACTTAAGGTTTTATTTCCCCCCCTTAAGTTTTATAACCTATTGCTTTGATATCAACTTTGTGCCTTCAAATCCGGGTATCTTCCAACCCGATGAGATGGTGCTACACTGCAATTAGTGCAGTTCACATAAACATTCAATTGAAATGCCTCAAAAGAATGGATATGTCTTATATATATATATCAAAAGAATATTTACATTCCCCAGGTTCTTTACAACCAATATAGTGTCTTTGTCATATTATCAATATTATTTACTACAAAACCTATACTATTACATAAGCAATCTACGGGTTTGCCTTTGCCTTCCCTTTATACTTGCTGAATCCATCGGTCCGTTCTGTCTTAGCTGCATTCATATGGTTCAAGCAAGAATGAGCCTAACTAGCTCAACAAGTACAACTATTCTAGTAAAATAGCATACTTGAAACATAGGAATCGTATATCTTCAATAACTGAACAATAGTTACGAAGTACTATTGATAATGCAAAATAGCACTTCTTTTCATTCAAAATGTTTTACAACAACAATATTCAGTAAAACATCAATTTCGGTTCAAAACCGTAAGCATTTCATAAGTACTTTGAAAAGGACATCCCGGCACTAAGTCCGTAAGTCTGGTATAGCTTACGAGCACGTCTAGGTGATCAGCCTATAGTACTCTATGTTGATCAACACTACATTCATTAAACATGTATACGTTTAAGTTGTGGCAACCTCACGTGCCTGTTGTTTGACGACAAAACATTTTAGCATACTAAATCTACTTTTGAAAACCACAACAATATTAGTTTGGTAAATCCTTATCAATACTTGATAGAATAACATAGCATACGCCTAGCCGAAAGGATTGGCTTTGACATTCCTCAGATACTAACTCATGCAAAGAATACATGAATCACAAAGACTTGCCCAGATCAAACTGGAACAAGGGTTAAAGTACTTGCCTTTAGCGTCTGCTACGGTTTATAACACGTGCACTTTAGGTCTTTAAGGTCTCTATATTAGATGATAGCATAACATAGAACATTAGGTCATGAATGATCATACATGGTTCTTTAAAGAATCTTACCCTACTTCTCAATCTAATTACATATTAGATTTGTTATTATAGGTTCTGGCTTTCCATTACGTCATTCACACATTCATAAGTAATTGACTTAACTTAACTTTAAGTGTTCATGCTTAAGTTAATATGTCTTAACAATATTTCATTAAGATCTTCATTTAATTGTTTATCAAATACTAACCATGCTCTATATGTAAACATTCATTATTGCCTTGGTCTTGAGGTTTTTGTATTCTTATTTATGACTTTTACACTTAGTGCCTTCTCATTGCTGGCGTCACCTATTCTTGCTTAGAAACGGGTTCAAGGCTACTGGCCATGAGTCTCGTGTTAATGGTCGTATTTTACGGCCACTCTCCAGAAGGTTAAGGCTTTGCTCGGCCAAGCTTCTTAAGATATGACAAGACTAAATGAGCCTTGAAATTTGGAAATGCCACCACTGACTCTGCACCAAAAAATTTCTACGGACTTTTTATTTTGTGAGATTCCCGGACTCGTAACTTCTTCATTATAAGTCTGAATTGGTTTGTTCAAGAGCCTACGAGTCATAAATCACATATTCTATGCGTTCATTCAAGAATTTTATCTATTCGACTTCGTTTACTAAAATTTCACCTATTAGTCAATTTTTAACGAAAACGATAAACGTTCGTGAACGTTCAACGTTCGTTTCTTCGTTCTAAGTCGGAATCCGGCCATTTTCGAGTTCGCAAATCTATAATGCCAAATATGACTTGTCTCCATTGAAAACCAACGTTTATGATTTCAAACACAAAATACGACTTCCATTCCGAGAATTTCACGAATTCGACGATTGTCGTCCAATCGTGTGAATTTCGGCGAAACCTCATTACTAATCATTCTAGGTGGATTTTAAATCAACATATAGACATTTCAAGTGACTTATTACACCAACTTATTATCAAAGTACATTTTGACTTATTCTCATAAGTCAAAGACTTATTTCCCTTATTATCTAAAATTCTCATGCTTATGACAACAAAGGCTATTCTTCATAAGTTCATTAACTTATTTAAGTTCAAGTTGCTTATTCCACTTATTCGGCTTAAGTCCATTGCTTATCAACTTTTCCTATGTTCTTAACATCTAAGTTCATTAGATTACACTTCTCTTATCTTCCTAATATGATAGAGATGAAGAAGACAAGATCATTTACCTTTGATGAACTAGTACTTATTCTTTGAAAACTAATAATAGAAGGTTTAAGCTTCAAAGTGCTTTTGGGCTCTAACAAATAAGTTGTTTATCTTGAGAGAAGTTGGATGAAATAACAAACCTCAAATGAATAAAAAGGCTTGCTATTTATAGAGCTTTCAAGGTTAGGGTAATTAGGTCATTATGTCATCCCACCTCCTTAAACTAACCTCCTTACTATTCATTACTTGTTGCCCACAACTCTTATCCATTCCTTGGTCATTACTTAAAGTTCTTGCTCATCACTCCAAATACTTGGTTACCACTTCACCCATGGGTTGCCCCATGGATCTTGCTTTACCCATTGGGTCATCCTTTGGGCTTAGTAATCAATCTAGCAAATTCTTTGTTGGGCTTGCACTATAATAGTTTGGGCTTCACCTTATTAATCACTTGGGCTTAGTATAAATCCTACATAGGTTTACACCTTATAGCCTATGGACTTGTATTTTATGCAAAGTTACATTAATTCATTTCATTAGGTTTTAATACCTATTTTCCCAAATTAAGTCCACATGCGAATTATTGCATTTTCCATACTTAGATTATTATTACATAATCCATCTCGTCTCGATATTCTAACGTTACGTATTTTCGAAAGTTCAAAAATAATTCTAGAAAGATAAGCGATGAATAGTGTTTTCGTAAACTTTCTGGAAAACACTTATTTTTGTCTTAAAATTCAAACACTTTAATTCTCTCACGTGGTTGAAATACTACGATCTTGAAGCGTTTCTAGGTTATAGAACGACATACATCTTATTAACACATATAATAACAAATAATATTATTTTATTCATTAATTAATTCTTTCAAATTTTTTTACAAAGGATCCAAATTTCTAAAGGCGTTTAACAACTACTGTGAGGCGTTGCAGAATCAACCTCAAAACCAAGGCACAACGTTTAAGGAGTTTAAGTCGGTTGGACCACCTGAATTCCGTGGATCCATGAATCCGGTCGAGGCACAGACCTGAATTATGGAAATAGAGAAAGTATTTGAAGTCGCTAGGGTAGGGGATGAACAGAAGACTTCTTTAGCAATATTCATGTTTAAAGCAGAAGCTAGTTATTGGTGGCAAGCCAATTAAACCCGGGAAGGACCAGGAGTGATGACCTGGGATAGGTTTAAGGAGTTATTCTTCGAGACCTATTTCCCAAAAAGTTCGAAGAATCAGTTAGAAGTTCAGTTTTTGGGCCCAAGGCGAGTACGATATGATGATCCGAGTATGCCGTGAAATTCAACGAGTTGGGCGAGGTTGCATAGCCATATCGAAGTCGTGACGGATGAACGGAAGGTGAAGAGATTTGACGAGGGGTTGAAGCACAGGTATCAGAGGGTTTCTGTTCCAATTGAAAAGACGTTCTGTGATCTTTGGAGAAAGGCGATACTCATTGAAGGTGGAGGCGAAGATGGCAAAAAAATACACCAAGAACAAAAGAAGAAGAAGAATGGGGGGAAAATTCGTTTCGGTAAGAAAGGAAAGCTCAGCTCGAGGTTTATTGGACCCTTCGAAGTGCTGCGAAGAGTTGGAGAGGTAGCTTACGAAGTAGCTCTACCTCTAGAGTTGGAAAACATTCACAATGTTTTTCATATTTCGGTGTTACGACCGTATAAATCCGATTACAAACACGTGATCGAGTACGAACCATTACAGTTCGAAAAAGATTTATTTTATGAAGAGATTCCTATCCAGATAGTCGACAGGAAAGAACAAGTGCTCAGGAATAAAGTGATACCTTCTGTGAAGGTGATATGGAGGAATCACAATGCTGAAGAAGCTACGTGGGAACTCGAAGAGAAAATGTTGAAAGAGTACCCTGAGTTATTTGTTTAATCTATGTCTTCGATTATGGGGACATAATCTTTGTAAGTATGGAAGAATGTAACGAATGTGTTGTTCGAGTTGTGATTCTGGGGACAGAATCCTTATAAGAGGGGAATGATGTAACATTCCAGTTTTTTTTAATATAAATTATAAATATTTATTGATTTATATAAATATTTATTGGATGTGTTTATTATTGGATAAATAATTGTTCAATTTGATTGATTTGATTTAGTTAATTATTTATTTATTAAATAATTAATGTGTTATGTGGATTGAGTTATGTGATTAAGTGATTTATTTAGTAAATTGTTATTACATAAAGTGTGACAAATAACTATGTGATAAAGAGTTATTAAAAAAAAAATTAAAGTAGTTTAATTTAGTTTTACCCAAACAAAGCTTAAGGATATAAATTATTTTATTTTAAATGGTTTGCCAAACAAAGCCTTATGGCTTTTGGATTTCTTTTGAATTTAAATTATTAATTAAATAAATAAAATATATAATATATATTAATTTGGTAACTGCTAATTCAATACGGTCATTAGTTGAGCGTCAGTTTAAAACTTTTGAAAAGACGTACGTTGGTTTTAGTTAAGTATATTGTTTTGGCTTAAACATGAGAAAGGTTTACAGAGTAAACAAAAGAAACAAAAGAGCTCTCTGTGAGTTGAGAGAAAATCATCAGAACTTGAGGAAGGTTTGTGAAAGAATTGTCTGCTGTTAACAACAAGTTCTTAAGCAACAAAAAGGTAGGAGCATAACCCTAGTATATGTATATATGTATATATATATATATATGTGTGTGTGTGTATAATTTTTGTGAAGTTATACATGTTAATGGGTGTCAATTGCTGTTAAAAAGTTAGACAGTAGCTTTTTTCTATTTTTCTGGTTTGGTTTTGTAAGTTTCGGTGCCCCAGCGCCAAAATCCACGCTCCAGCGTCAAGTCTCGCGCCTCAGCGCCAAAAATAGTCCAGAAGTTCGCGCCCAAGCGCTGGAATTCACGCCTCGACGCTAGAATTCGCGCCCCAGCGCCACTGTCTCGCGCCCCAACGCCAGAAAAGTGGTCTGGGTCGGACAATTTTGACCTCCTATAGTAAAATGGCCATACCGTTTTCATACGAACTCCGATTGAGGTGATTCAAGATGATTTGGAAAGAGGAAGAATAGGCCTATAACTTTTATTCTTTAAGGTTTTCAATTTGAAATCGTTATGAAGTGTCAAAATAGCCATCTTTAGGACTATTGTGTATTTGGAGCCAATCAGAGGGCGTCAGGATGCGGGAATACAAGTGCAATCCTTTGGGTATTAGTATAACCTAATGATAACATTTTGAACATGTAATAGGATGTTTTATCAAGTTGTTAATGTGTATGTGGTGCAATGACATGATCACTTAAGTAGTTGTAAAAAAAAAACTAAAAAGTAATGTTCATGAAAAGATGCAATGTTATTTAAACTTACACTTAGTTAGTAGCTATACTAAAAGTAAGAAAGAAACTCATGAAGGTAATGTTAGTGTAACTAATGTGTATTGTTAATACATATGGTATGTGTAGGACTTGGGGTGAACGTGAGTAGTGATTGTTTAACCTACGCATGAGGCAAGTTCCCTAACCTTTGCTACTTTATTATTCAGCAAGGTTACTTTTCACTGTTATGTTATACTTATGCAAATTCTCTATTTCTAATCTCTTGTTTAACGATTTATTATCATGCAAGTTCACTAACTCTACCTTGTTAATAGTTGAGCAAGTTTTTCTAAATCATAAATCGTCATTATGCAAATTTCATAATTCTATCCTTTATTGAGTAAAGTATTTTCATTAAAAAACTTGATTGTATCTAGTTATTCATGATGATACAAGCTTTCCATCTCCACACTTTCGTCGAGATAGTTATTATGGTTATGCAAGTTTTTTTAACTCTAAACTTGTTATATCAGCATGCTAGTACCTTTATTCTGTTGAATCAGTTTATCGTTCAAATTATTGTTGTTATCCATGCTTGATATTAAATTCTAAGTTGTAACCTTAGCTTAATGTTGTTCAAAGCAAGGTATGATAGATTATTCAATTGTTATGGTATTAGATTATTCCTAAAGCATGAACTTAGAACACAATGTTTATTCAGTTATGATCATTCAATAACATAGTGTTATTATCTTTTATTTAACTAATCCTTAGTTGATGTCCGTTGAACTCCAAATTACCTTGAAGTGTATCCAAACCAAACGGACTTTGGTGCGGACTTGTACCCTAAATATTGAGATGAACAATCCTATTTTTAGGGGTTGCACCTAGTTTTGTACTTTGTGCTGAAATGTTTGTATACAATACATGTACGAAGGATTGATCCCCCTAAGTACCTTTGAGTCCTTGCAGTCGTATGACTGTTATAGTTAAAGTTGAAAGATTACTTATAATTGTGGACAGGGTTTGTAGTCATTAGACCGTCAGTGAATGTTATAATTTATGGAATGTTAATAGAACATATTGTTCAGTTCTATTCAGCCTAGTATTTGGCAAGTGATGTAAAGGTTAAGGTTTTATTTATTGTTATTCCAAGTGAGCCTTGTTTACTCACTCTTGCTCAGTAAAATTCTTACGACTATATTTGAAAAGGGTGGCGATACCTAGCACCGATGAGGAAGGGAAAGATGAACAAGTACTGAAGACTTGTAATAGTTTAATAGTTTTATTATCAGACTTTGGTTTAAAGATTGTAATGAAGTTATTTTATTTTTCCGCATGAATGACTATTTGTAAAGGTTAGATAACCTGGGAGATTTTATTTTATGTAATTCCTGTATGGGCAGGTTTATTATTCAATTTTATTTATAATTGGGTAGTTATAAATGAATGTTTTGATTACGTGAACACCAAATCTTAAGGTAATGAAGTACCGGGATTTGGGAGTGTCACAAGTTGGTATCAAAGCTTTAGGTTATGAACCTTAGGTGGGGGAAAAGCCTTAGGAAGTAACCTTTGAAAAGATAGTGGAGATAACTCTTATCGAGTTTTAAGGAAGAAGTAACAAAACACGTATGTGCTTATGTGTTTATAACTTATGTGCTCGTGAGTGTCGAGTAGAATGATTAATAATTAAAACTTTAAAACTTTGTTGTCAGGATGACTAATGTCAGAGAATCCAGTCAGGCTAGATGCCTATAGAGGAGGAGCCTCGCGACATTCAGGTTGTTTGGGAACAACTACTTCCACGGGAGTCATCCCCGTTGGTCACAGTGGTTGAAGATGAAGATAATGATGTGGAGACGGATGGGGAGGATCCCGTGGAGTTGCCACAGGAGGATGAGGATGACGAGGACGAGGAGGAAGATACTCCACTAACCTTGATGGTTGCTCGTATGTATGATGAAGTCTACGACTGTAATGTGGAACTTCAAGACACAGTTGAGGAGTTACAAGAGATAGTAGCTGAACAACAGACTGCAATGACACAGAAGGACGACGACATCCAGGATCGAGATGAACGTCTAACTAATGTTGAAGAGAAGATGATGCAGACTGAAGGAGAGAAGGAACAACTGATTGAGATGGTCGTGGAACTGAAGAACAAGCTGAACGAAGAAGTTACCAAGAGGGCGAGAGCTGAAGACATATACGAGGAAGCTTATCAACGAACTGGAGTAGCAGTAAGAGACGCACAAGCTAAGAGGATGAAGATGGAAGAGATGGATAAAGTATTCAATACCGTGATCAATCGAGCTCAAGATCGGGTCATGGGTTATCCAATTTAGTTCGAGACTCTGCCATCATACGTGTTAGATCGCCGAACAATGTTCCGAGTTATGGAAGAAGAGCGTCGAAAGGCTACGGAGTATCTTAATAGATCATCATAGGAAATGTTCCTGTAATGCACGTAATAAGTATTAAATAATGTGTAAATCCCTAGTGTTAAGTAACCATGGGATATGATAATAATGATGTTGTCCTATAACTTTTGTAGTTTAGGAAAGGAATGTAAATAGCAGTGATGCTATTGTTTTTATGTTTTTTGAAGTAATGATGAATAAATAAAAGTTATTATTTTATTCAAAGTGTTATGTGGTTATTTCTTTTATGGAGGCAAGTTAATTAGAAAATACTTAAAGAAGTTGAGTAATAGTCTAATAGATGTTTTGTTTTAACAGAAAATGCCACCCAGACGTGAACCACCCCGACAGAGAACCAATGAGAGAACTAACAATAACGATGTTGAAGATAATCCCGTCCAATAACTAGTGACATTACTAACAGGATCGTTGCAGAATCAACCTCAAAACCAAGGCACAACGTTTAAGGAGTTTAAGGCGGTTGGACCACCTGAATTCCATGGATCCATGAATCCGGTCGAGGCACAGACCTAGATTATGGAAATAGAAAAAGTATTTGAAGTCGCTAGGGTAGGGGATGAACAGAAGACTTCTTTTGCAACATTCATGTTAAAAGCAGAAACTAGTTATTGGTGGCAAGCCAATAAAACCCGGGAAGGACCAAGAGTGATGACCTGGGATAGGTTCAAGGAGTTATTCTTCGAGACCTATTTCCTAGAAAGTTCGAAGAATCAGTTAGAGGTTCAGTTTTTGGAATTGAAGCAGGGAACGATGACGGTATCTGAGTATGCCGCAAAATTCAACGAGTTGACGAGGTTTGCGCCATATCAGGTCAGCACGGATGAACGGAGGGCAAAGAGATTTGAACAGAGGTGAAGCCCCTGGTACATGCTGATGGGGTTTCCTGTTCCAATTGAAGACGTTCTTATGATCTTTGAAGAGGTCAAGAAGGCAAGACTTCGAAGGTGGAGGCGAGGCAGTGACAAAATTCAACCAAGAACAAAAGAAGAAGAAGAATGGGGGGGAAGTGAAGAATGGTAGCGGAGGCAATGAAAATGGCAACAACAACAACAACAACAACAACTTGAAGAGGAAGTGGAACAGAAACGGGGGTACTGGAAACCAGCAGGGTAACCAGTAATTTAGGAAGTTTGAAGCATGTGTTACATGCGGGAGGATTCATAAGGGCGTGTGCTTGATGGGGAAACATGTATGTTTCAACTGTGGCCAGGAAGGTCACCTAGCCCCAAATTGCACCCAACCCAAGAAGAATGTCCGTTTTACGTGCGAATCCAAGGATCACTTTGCTCGTGAATGTCCTCAGAAGAAGGTTGGAGAAGCAGCATGTAAAGGGTTGAATTTATTGAGTCGTGATTCTGGGGACAGAATCCTTTAAAGGGGGGAAAGATGTGACGAACGAGATTTTGTAAATTAATTTTAATATTTATTGAATTAAATAAATATTTTTCGATGATTTAATTATTGGATTAAATAATTAATTGATGCAATTGTGGTAGATTAATTTAATTATATGTGTTACATTTATTAAATTAATGTAGAGAATAATTATTATTCAAATATGTATTTATGTGAGCTTATTGAATTAAATGAAATATTTAATTAAGCATGATGTTATTTTAATTAATTTAATTATTAATTAGAGAGTTAATAATTTGACATTATTAATTAATGAGAAAATTAAAGTTATGAGAAGTTATTATATTTTATTTGTATTAAATAAGATATTTGATTTATTGTGCAAGTGGGTGTGACATGATTTAAACTATATGATAAAGCTTTATTAAATTAAATGGTTTTGTAATCTTTTATACTAGCCAAACATGGCCTTAGTAGGAGTTATGGGCAGTTACCCATGACTGGGTTAACTGACCATAATGCGCCAGTTCTTATATCGACGTCTTCTTCATTCTTTATTTTTCTAAGTTAGAGAAATTATTCACATAGAGAAAATTTAAGAAGTTTGAGAGAAAGTTGTGAGTGTGTAATCAACAGGTAATTGTGAAAGGATCATTTGGAATCACCTCTTCTTAAATTATACTCTGGGTAATTCTCCAAACCCAATTTCTATTTCACGTCACTTGGTTTTTATGAAAATGGCTTTCAAAACTTTTGTAAAATCTCTGTAATTGGGAAAGGAGTAATGTTTATGAGTTGTGTATGTATTAAGATGTTATCAAATTATATTTAATTATATATTATGTACGTTACCATGTCATCAGTTTCATGTCGTGTATATTGATCAAAACTTACAGAGTTTGGGTTTTGGCCATATGGCCTTATACGTGATATTTCATGTGTTGATCGTATATTATCCCTAAATTTTACACTCGTATATTATTATACATGTTGATACGAAGAGACCAAACTTTAAACGAATGTATTCGGTGTTATAACGAATCCGTAGTGTCAATTTTCATGTTTCATGTTCAAAATCTTCAAGAACATTAAAGTTAGTGAAATTATAGATTTTAACTCTGTGATTATGTGTTTTAATGCGTTAAAATCACTCTATAAGTGTTGGGTATTGATTATATATGAATTATAGCATGTGGGTATGATTAAATTCGTGTAGTAGTAATTTAATTGGAGTTTTTTTTTGCTGTGTTTTGCAATTTTCGAATTGCAGTAACGCTTTTGGTTCGTCAATCATGCATGGCAGCTAGGACTCGTCGTTTTTACTTCCATGTGCATGGCACCATAGTCATTTGTAAGCGCCATCATCGCTATAATGTTGAAATACTGAAAGTATAAGCATGATGTAGAAAGTATAAATACACTCTCCGTAAAAGTTCGAAATTAGATTTTAAAATGATTAAGTCTAGCAATGTGTTAGTAATTTAATGTAATGAACATGTAAACATGTTAGAAGTATAATGTAATGATAAAATAGATGTTTAACATGTAAATAACATAATTACATGTAGATTGAGTTATGGAATGTATAATTAGCTTGTTATTCATGATGTGTAAATTATGTGACAAAGTGGTAATTTGACTAAGTATAGTAAATATTCGAATTAGACAAAAGAATGTGTTTATGATGATTATTTAAGTTATAATTAACGGGTATTGTGAATGTGAATGGTATGTAGGATTAAATTCAAAGAATGTACTTAGTTAAAGTGTAATCTACGCACGAGGCAAGTTTCCTAACCCTACTTGTCATTATTGTTCAAGTTTATTAGTTACCTCGAGTAAATTATCATTACTATTATTCAAGTTCAAATGTTATATTAAAGATTGATTATCTTTTCAAAGCATGATTCAGTTATACAATAATTGTCCTATTGTATACTTCTTGAGATTATTATTCAAATCGAATATCATTATTGTTGAACCTTATTAGACTAGTGAACTTTATTGATTAAACTAGTCCTTAGTCGATGAACGTTCTAAATTTCAGAACCCTTATTTAATTATCCAAACCAAACTTCCTTTGGTGAGGACTCGAATGTCAAACTGAGATGAACAACCCTGCAAAGGGATTTACTTATGCGTTGCCGTTAAGATATTGTGCACAGTATGGTACTATGGGCTGATCCCCCTAAGTACGAGTAGAAGGTCCATAGTCTTATGACTGTTAAAGGTTTCAAGTATAACCCTTGATAACCTAGGACATAGTTCAAGGCCTTATGACCCTTATAAATCTTTTGATTCTTGTTATTTATTCTTAATTCAAAAGTTGAGCTTTTATTCAGATGTCTTTGATTCACTCGCATGTTATTATTACTGTTATGTTATTGTTATACTTGTCGGAAAGCGTGCTCATTCTTTCTTATAATAACATTTCAGTTAAGAAAAAAAGAACCGACGAACCTTCCACTAGTAAAGGCAAGGGCAAGGTTAACAAGTGATGAAGACTTGTTATTTTTATTAGATGATGTATTTATGTTTAAAACTTGAGTTAATGATGTTGTTTAAGACTTATTTGTTTATGATTCCGCACAGATGTTTAAGGTTAGTTTAACCTGGGATTGTATTATTATTATTCGGATGTTGTAACCCTTAAGGGGAAGATTTTTTTTTATTCTATCTATTGCATGGCTTGCATTTATTATGGGTAGATAGATAGATGATATTTGTACAGTGAACACCAAATCCCGTGGAATTGAAGTACCCAGATTTGGGGGTGTCACAAGTTAGTATCAAAGTCATGAGGTTATGAACCTTAGGTGGGGAACAACCTTAGGTAGTAGCCTTATAGAAAGAACATAGTGATGGAAAACTCTTATCGAGTTCTAGGAAATGAATTTTTGTAATTCATTAAAGATAATAAAAGACTTTATGTGCTTATGTGTGAAATTATGTGCTCACTAGTACGACTTAGTAACTAAAACTCAAAATTTTGTTGTCAGGATGTCCGGCGTTGGAGGAACTAGTCGAAAGGCGGGGAGGAGGAACCCAGTACCTACAAGACTCCACAGGAGGAGGAGCCCAGAGACATTCATGTCGTTAGGGAGCGATTAGTGCAGAGGAGTCATCTCCATTAATCACCCTGGTTGGTCAGGAGCATGAACCTGAGACAGATCCTGTGGAGGATCCTGAGGAGGAATTTGACAAAGAAGAGGAAGAGGAGGAGTTTCAACAGCATTCCATCGATGCTGAGATGTACAACACATTATCTGACCGTAACGTGGAGTTACGAGATGAGGTGCGAGGATCTGGTGAAAGCGAGCTATTATTGATGCCAGATTACACTAGAAGCGTAAGGAGAGGAGATTTTGACTCTTCACTCACGGTGGGAAATGTAGAATGGGATTTAGTCCATGAGAAAGGTCAAACCAAGATAAGGATAGCGAGAGATAGAAAAGTTGAAGAAGGATCGGAAAGAGAGTTCGAGAGAGGCTTGCCATAGCCCATAGAGAGGAAATTTGGGTAAGAGAGTCACGTCGTCTTCGATCTTGCGAAAGAGGATGGTCGTGCAAAGAAGGCAAAGCTTGAGAGACATACTCTACACTTAATCATGCAATGGATGAGGCCCAGGATCGAGTTTTGAGGTACCTCATCCAGTTGAAGGACTTCCATCATACATCTTTGGATCGCAGGACGATGTCTCGTATCATGGAAGAGAGCGTGGCAAGGCTATTCTCGGCACCTTGATGAGGCGATGATATAACTCATTTAATTATGTGAAAGACTTAGTTAGTTTTATATGTAAATTCAATGTGTTTATGAGCGAAGGAATATTTTAATATTTAAATCTCGTGGATTCTTTATCTCGAGGATGGTTGATGTAAATAGCAGATTATGCTATCGTTTGATGTAAAACTTTTAGTTTGAATTAAATATATTAAGTTGTTTGAGATGATGTGTTAAATGATTATATTAAATTGTTGAGTTAAGTCTTAACTATTTAGAGAATTTAATAGAGATTTAGTAAGAATATATTATTCCTAACAGAAATATGCCGCCTAGAAGAAGACAACCACGTCAACCAGCTCAGGAAGAGTCAACAAATAACAACAATAATGCCAATGCTAATCCCGTGCAGCAGTTGGTTAACTTACTGACTGGAGCAATGAATAATCAACCTCAAGCTCCAATAAACACAACATTTAAAGACTTCAAGGCGGTGGGACCGCCAGAGTTCAAAGGTTCCATGAACCCAATCGAGGCTCAAACATGGGTTATGGAAATGGAGAAGGTTTTCGACGTTGCTAGGGTTAGAGAAGACTAGAAGACCGCTTTTGCAACGTTTATGCTGAATTCTGAGGCTAGCTACTGGTGGAAAGCAAACAAAGTGCGAGGAGGTGAAGGTGTAATTACTTGGGAGAGATTTAAAGAAATGTTTATCGAGATGTACTTCCCAACTAGCTCGCAGAACCAGATGGAGGTTCAATTTTTGGAATTGAAGCAGGGAAATATGAGCGTACCTGATTATGCGGCAAAATTCAACGAGTTAGCGAGGTTCGCCCCGTATCAAGTTCACACGGATGAAAGGAAGGCGAGACGGTTTGAGCAAGGACTAAAGCCTTAGGTGTATAGCAAGGTATCAATGTTTCAGCTAAACACGTTTGTTGGAGTACTGGAAAAGGCCATCCTCGCTGAAGGTGGAAGCGATGCGGTGACCAAGTACAATCAAGATCAGAAGAAGAAGAAGAGTGAAGGTGAAGGAAATAACAAGGTTAGTGGAAGTGGTACAGGAGGTGGAAATTTTAATTAGAAGAAAAGATGGAATGACAACTCATCGGGGAATCAGCAAGGTAGTCTGGAGAAAAGAATCGAAGCATGCCCGACCTGCGGGAAAGCCCATCTGGGAGTGTGTATGAAAGGAAATAGAGTGTGCTACAATTATGGTCAAGAAGGCCACATAGCACCAAACTGTCCAAACCCAAAGAAGGGTGCTTGTTTCACTTGTGGTTCGAAGGACCATCTGGTAAGAGACTGTCCCAAGAAGGGATCGGGAGGATCAGGATCAGGAGGAAACCAGGGAAATAATAGTGGAAATGCCTTAACCATCACCGGACCAACCGCAACAATCCGACCGACCGCCCGGACTTTCAACATGACGGTGCAAGATGCAATTCAATCCGTGATGTGGTGTTGGTATCATTCCGATCAATAAAATTAATGCTTATGTTTTATTTGATTAAAGGTGCTACTTGTTCCTTTATATCCGACGACTTTGCCAAGAATTTAGATTTGCCTAAGGATGAATTGGATTACCCCATGAACATAGAAATTGCGAATAGAGAAATAATCCCTGTTAAGTACGTACATAAGAACTGTAGAGTGGATATTAAGGGTAATATCATGAACGTAGATCTTATCCCTATTCGACTTGGGGAATTTGACGTTATATTGGGAATGGACTGGTTATTCAATTACGGGGCTGTAATTGATTGCCAAAAGAAGCGTATTAACCTTATGACTCCGTCAAAGGTTGTGTTTTATGGTAGCAAGTCGCCTAGACAAGTGAGTTGTCTGACGATGATACAGGCCAGGAAGTTATTAAGACAAGGTTGTGTAGGATATTTAGCTTACATAGTCGACAGTCGAAAAGAGAATCCGAAGGTAGAAGAAATACTGATTGTAAGGGACTTCGTCGACGTATTTCCAGACGATTTGTCAGGACTTCCACCGGATAGAGAGGTAGATTTTGTGATCGATCTGGCGCCCGGAATTGCTCCAATATCGAAGGCACCTTACCGAATGGCACCAGTAGAGATGAAAGAACTAGTGGTACAAATACAAGAATTATTGGACAAGAAGTACATTCAACCGAGCGTATCGCCGTGGGGAGCACCAATTTTATTTATGAAAAAGAAGGACGGATTGATGCGACTCTGTATTGATTACAAAGAACTGAACAAGGTCACGATTAAGAATAGATATCCATTACCGAGGATTGACGACCTGTTTGATCA
The DNA here is from genome assembly GCA_020205605.1 of Panax ginseng. Lineage (NCBI taxonomy): Eukaryota > Viridiplantae > Streptophyta > Magnoliopsida > Apiales > Araliaceae > Panax > Panax ginseng. Next base: position 52,634,601 of record CM035145.1, read on the forward strand.
ATTAAAGGGAGCGAGATACTTTTCCAAGATAGACTTGAGAAGCGGTTATCATCAACTGAAGGTGAGACCAGAGGATGTCTCAAGAAGGCAGGCGTTCGTAGAGCGATATGGTCACTACGAATTTTTAGTAATGTCGTTTGGTCTTACGAATGCTCCTGTAGCATTTATGGGACTAATGAATGGTGTGTTCAAGCCGTTTTTGGGTAAGTTCGTAGTGGTATTTATAGATGACATTTTGGTCTATTCGAAAACCAAGGAAGAACATGAAGAGCATTTGAGATTAACATTGGAAGTATTGAGAAGGGAAAAGTTGTATGCCACGTTTTCGAAAAGCGAATTTTGGATTGAAAGAGTACAATTTCTTGGGCACGTGATCGATAAAAATGGAATTTCGGTAGATCCATCCAAAGTCGAAGCCGTGATTAACTGGGATCAGCCGAGAACGCCGTCGGAAGTAAGAAGTTTTCTTGGATTGGCGGGATATTATAGAAGGTTCATACAAGACTTTTCCAAGATCGCAACTCCGTTAACGAATTTAACTCGAAAAGCTATGAAATTTGTTTGGACGGATAAGTGTGAGGAAAGTTTTCAAGAATTGAAGAAGAGGTTGAGTAACGGCCCTGTGTTATCTCTTCAGGATGATACAGGAAATTTTGTTGTTTATAGTGATGCGTCGCATAAAGGACTTGGATGTGTCTTTGTTGCAAAAGCAGCAAAGTCATTGTGTATGCATCACGATAATTGAAGGATTACGAGAAGGATACCCAACCCACGACTTGGAGTTAAATTGCGATTGTTTTTGCTTTGAAAATTTAGAGGCACTATACATGCGGGGAGAAGTGTGAAATATATACGGACCACAAGAGTAGAAATATATTTTTACGGAAGGATTTGAATATCGTCAAAGAAGATGGTTGGAATTAATTAAGGATTACGACTATGAGATTTTATACCATCGGGTAAAGCAAATGTGGTTGCTTGAGCACCTTAAGTAGAAAGGGTCGTGAGAAATTGATGATGTTATTTGCTCAGGAGGATCTAATTTCAAAATGGAGAAAGCGGAGTTAGAGGTGAAGTATCCTATGGAAATTGATGAGAAGCTATTTCGGATGCAAATCTGTACAACCCTCTTGGATAAAGTTAAGGAGGCTCGACCAGGATGAAGAATGTGAAAAGGTCACAAAGAATATATCTGAAGGTACTGAACCGAGATTTAAGATGGATAAGGAAGGAATACTGAGATTTGAGAGTAGAATTTGGGTACCTTGAAGACAAGAAATTAAGGAAGATATTTTGAGCGAGGCTCATAGTTCACGATATTCGATTCACCCTGGTAGTACCAAAATGTACCAAGATCTTCGACAACATTTCTGGTGGCCGAATTTAAAACGTGATGTTACAGAATGTGTTGCCAAGTGTCTGACGTATCAGAAAGTAAAAGTAGAACATCAGAGACCAAGTGGATTGCTACAACCGTTAGAGATCCCAGAATGGAAATGGGAACATATTACAATGGACTTCGTGGTTGGCCTTCCGACGACTCAGAAAGGCTATGACGCAGTATGGGTTATCGTTGACCGACTGACGAAATGTGCACACTTCCTTCCGATCAAAATCAGATTCAACCTAGATCAGTTGGCAAGGTTATATGTGAAAGAGATTATTTTGAGGCACGGAGTGCCGGTGTCAATTGTTTCTGATAGAGATCCGCGCTTTACATCGATTTTCTAGAAATGTCTACAGGAATGAATGGGTACACAGTTACGAATGAGTACGACATATCACCCTCAGACGGATGGACAGAGTGAAAGAACGATTTAAACATTAGAAGATATGGTAAGAGCCTGTGTGATGGACTTTAAAGGAAATTGGGATGATCACATACCATTAGTAGAGTTCGGCTACAACAACAGTTACCACGCTAGTATAGGCATGTCGCCTTATGAAGTGTTACATGGCAGAAAGTGCAGAACTCCACTTTATTGGGATGAAGTTGGCGAAAGGCAATTGCTAGCTCCAGAATTGATACAATAGACAACAGAAATAGTCAAAGTGATCCGAGCACGACTGGTAGCAGCTCAAGATCGACAGAAGAAATACCTTGATCCACATCATAAAAATATCAAATTTGAATCAGGTAGTTATGTTTTCTTGAAGGTCTCTCCTTGGAAGGGTAAGATCAGATTCAGAAAGAATGGGAAATTAAGTCCCAGATTCATTGGACCATTTGAAGTATTACGTAGAATCGGAGAAGTCGCGTACGAGGTAGCATTACCTCCACCACTCAAGAATGTCCACAACGTCTTCCATGTTTTTGTGTTACGACCCTACAAAGCCGATTACAAGCATGTAATACGAACCCCTGCATTTTGAGAAAGACTTATCTTACGAAGAAATTTCTGTCCAAATTGTCGACCGAAAAGAACAAGTTCTTAGAAATGAAGTTATACCTTTTGTTAAGGTAATTTGGAGGAACCACAACGCTGAAGAAGCTACGTGGGAACTCAAAGAGAATATGATGAAGAATTACCCTCATTTATTTACTTAATTTATGTATAGCGATTACAGGGACATAATCTTTGTAAGGGGGGGGGGGGGGAGAATGTAACGGGTTGAATTTATTGGGTCATGATTCTGGGGACAGAATCCTTTTAAGGGGGGAAAGATGTGACGAACGAGATTTTGTAAATTAATTTTAATATTTATTGAATTAAATAAATATTTTTTGATGATTTAATTATTGGATTAAATAATTAATTGATGCAATTGTGGTAGATAAATTTAATTATATGTGTTACATTTATTAAATTAATGTAGAGAATAATTATTATTCAAATATGTATTTATGTGAGCTTATTGAATGAAATGAAATATTTAATTAAGCATGATGTTATTTTAATTAATTTAATTATTAATTAGAGAGTTAATAATTTGACATTATTAATTAATAAGAAAATTAAATTTATGAGAAGTTATTATATTTTATTTATATTAAATAAGATATTTGATTTATTGTGCAAGTGGGTGTGACATGATTTAAACTATATGATAAAGCTTTATTAAATTAAATAGTTTTGTAATCTTTTATACTAGCCAAACATGGCCTTAGTAGGAGTTATGGGCAGTTACCCATGACTTGGTTAACTGACCATAATGCGCCAGTTCTTATATCGACATCTTCTTCATTCTTTATTTTTCTAAGTCTAGAGAAATTATTCACAAAGAGAAAATTTAAGAAGTTTGAGAGAAAATTGTGAGTGTGTAATCAACAGGTAATTGTGAAAGGATCATCTGGAATCACCTCTTCTTAAATTATACTCTGGGTAATTCTCCAAACCCAATTTCTATTTCACGTCACTTGGTTTTTATGAAAATGGCTTTCAAAACTTTTGTAAAATCTCTGTAATTGGGAAAGGAGTAATGTTTATGAGTTGTGTATGTATTAAGATGTTATCAAATCGTATTTAATTATATATTATGTAAGTTACCATGTCATCAGTTTCATGTCGTGTATGTTGATCAAAACTTACAGAGTTTGGGTTTTGGCAATATGGCCTTATACGTGATATTTCATGTGTTGATCGTATATTATCCCTAAATTTTACACTCGTATATTATTATACATGTTGATACGAAGAGACCAAACTTTAAACGAATGGATTTGGTGTTATAACGAATCCGTAGTGTCAATTTTCATGTTTCATGTTCAAAACCTTCAAGAACATTAAAGTTAGTGAAATTATAGATTTTAACTCTGTGATTATGTGTTTCAATGGGTTAAAATCACTCTATAAGTGTTGGGTATTGATTATATGTGAATTATAACATGTGGGTATGATTAAATTCGTGTAGTAGTAATTTAATTGGAGTTTTTTAGTAGTGTTCTGCAATTTTTGAATTGAAGCAGGTTTCTAATTCATGCCAAGTGGCGCTGGACTAAATACCTTACTTCCCGCGCCACAACGCCAAGTGTCAAGCCACAGTGCCACGGCTCTGCGGCGTAATAGTCATTCTTGGCGCCATGTCAGCAATAATGTTGAAGTCTGAAATGTAATGATGGCGCGTCGCAGCCGCCTCTCGAAAAGTTCGAAATGAGATTTTAAAATGATTAAGTCTAGCAATGTGTTAGTAATTTAATGTAATGAACATTTAAACATGTTAGAAGTATAATGTAATGATAAAATAGATGTTTAACATGTAAATAACATAATTACATGTAGATTGAGTTATGGAATGCATAATTAGCTTGTTATTCATGATGTGTAAATTATGTGACAAAGTGGTAATTTGACTAAGTATAGTAAATATTCGAATTAGACAAAAGAATGAGTTTATGATGATTAGTTAAGTTATAATTAACGGGTATTGTGAATGTGAATGGTATGTAGGATTTAATTCAAAGAACGTGCTTAGTTAAAGTGTAATCTACGCACGAGGCAAGTTTCCTAACCCTACTTGTCATTATTGTTCAAGTTTATTAGTTACCTCGAGTAAATAATCATTACTATTATTCAAGTTCAAATGTTATATTAAAGATTGATTATCTTTTCAAAGCATGATTCAATTATACAATAATTGTCCTATTGTATACTTCTTGAGATTATTATTCAAATCGAATATCATTATTGTTGAACCTCATTAGACTAGTGAACTTTATTGATTCAACTAGTCCTTAGTCGATGAACGTTCTAAATTTCAGAACCCTTATTCAATTATCCAAACCAAACTTTCTTTGGTGAGGACTCGAATGTCAAACTGAGATGAACAACCCTGCAAAGGGATTTACTAATGCGTTAGCGTTAAGATATTGTGCATGATGATGGTACTATGGGCCGATGATCCCCCAAATGCAGTAGAAGGTCCATAGTCTTATGGATCGTTAAAGGTTTCAAGTATAACCCTTGATAACCTAGGACATAGTTCAAGGTCTTATGACCCTCATAAATCTTTTGATTCTTGTTATTTATTCTTAATTCAAAAGTTGAGCTTTTATTCAGATGTCTTTAATTCACTCGCATGTTATTACTACTGTTATTTTATTGTTATACTTGCTTGAAAAGCGTGCTCATTCTTTCTTATAATAACATTTCGAGTTAAGAAAAAAGAACCAAGCGAACCTTCCACTAGTAAAAGGAAAGGGCAAGGTTAACAAGTGATGAAGACTTGTTATTTTTATTAGATGATGTATTTATGTTTAAAACTTGAGTTAATGATGTTGTTTAAGACTTATTTTTTTATGATTCCGCACAGATGTTTAAGGTTAGTTTAACCTGGGATTGTATATTTATTATTCAGATGTTGTAACCCTTAAGGGGAAGATTTTTTTTTTATTTTATCTATTGCATGGCTTGCATTTATTATGGGTAGATAGATAGATGATATTTGTCTGATGAACACCAAATCCGTGGAATTGAAGTACGGATTTGGGGTGTCAAGTTAGTATCAAAGGCGTGAGGTTATGAACCTTAGGTGGGGAACAACCTTAGGTAGTAGCCTTATAGAAAGAACATAGTGATGGAAAACTCTTATCGAGTTCTAATAAATGAATTTTTGTAATTCATTAAAGATGATAAAAGACTTTATGTGCTTATGTGTGAAATTATGTGCTCACTAGTACGACTTAGTAACTAAAACTCGAAATTTTGTTGTCAGGATGTCAGACGTTGGAGGAACTAGTCGAAGTGGGGAGGAGGAACCAGTACCTACAAAGACCTACTGAGAGGAGGAGCCGGAGACAGACATTCATGTCGTTAGGGAGCGATTAGTGCAGAGGAGTCATCTCCATTGATCATTGTGGTTGGTCAGGAGCATAAACCTGAGACAGATCCTGAGGAGGATCCTGAGGAGGAATTTGACGAGGAAGAGGAAGAGGAGGAGTTTCCACTGACATTCCATCGATCTTTGAGATGTACGACACATTATCTGATAATAGCGTGGAGTTACGAGATGAGGTGCGAGGATCGATCGAAGCGAGCTATTATTGATGATTACACTAGAAGCGTAAGGAGAGGAGATTTCGACTCTTTACTCACGACTGGGAAATGTAGAATGGGATTTAGTCCATGAGAAAGGTCAAACCAAAGATAAGATCGCAGAGATAGAAAAGTTGAAGAAGGATCTGAAAGAGATTTCAGAGAGGCTTGCCATAGCAGAGGAAGGCTGGGTAAGAGAGTCACGTCGTGCTGATCTTGCGAAAGAGGATGGTCGTGCAAAGAAGGCAAAGCTTGGAGAGACATACTCTACACTTAATCATGTAATGGATGAGGCCCAGGATCGAGTTTTGAGGTACCTCATCCAGTTCGAAGGACTTCCATCATACATGCTGGATCGCATGACGATGTCTCGTATCATGGAAGAGGAGCGTGGCAAGGCTATTCGGCACCTTAATGAGGCGATGATATAATCTGTTTAATTATGTGAAAGACTTAGTTAGTTTTTATATGTAAATTCCAATGTGTTTATGAACGAAGGAATATTTTAATATTTAAATCCTGTGGATTCTTTATCTCAGGATGGTTGATGTAAATAGCAGTTATGCTATCGTTTGATGTAAAACTTTTAGTTTGAATTAAATATATTAAGTTGTTTGAGATGATGTGTTAAATGATTATATTAAATTGTTGAGTTAAGTCTTAACTATTTAGAGAATTTAATAGAGATTTAGTAAGAATATATTATTCTTAATAGAAATATGCCGCCTAGAAGAAGACAACCACTTCAACCAGCTCAGGAAGAGTCAACAAATAACAACAATAATGCCAATGCTAATCCCGTGCAGCAGTTAGTTAACTTACTGCCTGGAGCAATGAATACTCAACCTCAAGCTCCACCAAACACAATGTTTAAAGACTTCAAGGCGGTGGGACCGCCAAAGTTCAAAGGTTCCATGAACCCAATCGAGGCTCAAACATGGGTTATGGAAATGGAGAAGGTTTTCAACGTTGCTAGGGTTAGAGAAGACCAGAAGACCGCTTTTGCAACGTTTATGCTGAAGTCTGAGGCTAGCTACTGGTGGCAAGCAAACAAAGTGCGAGGAGGTGAAGGTGTAATTACTTGGGAGAGATTTAAAGAAATGTTTTTCGAGATGTACTTCCCAACTAGCTCGCAGAACCAGATGGAGGTTCAATTTCTGGAATTGACGTAGGGAAATATGAGCGTACCTGATTATGCGAAAAAATTCAACGAGTTAGCGAGGTTTGCCCCGTATCAATTTCACACGGATGAAAGGAAGGCGAGACGGTTTGAGCAAGGACTAAAGCCTTGGGTGTACAGGAAGGTATCAATGTTTCAGCTAAACACGTTTACTGGAGTACTGGAAAAGGCCATCCTCGCTGCAGGTGGAAGCGATGCGGTGACCAAGTACAATCAAGATCAGAAGAAGAAGAAGAGTGAAGGTGAAGGAAATAACAAGGTTAGTGGAAGTGGTACAGGAGGTGGAAATTTTAATCAGAAGAAAAGATGGAATGACAACTCATTGGGAAATCAGCAAGGTAGTCTGGAGAGAAGAATCGAAGCATGCCCGACCTGCGGGAAAGCCCAACTGGGAGTGTGTATGAAAGGAAAAATAGTGTGCTCCAATTGTGGTCAGGAAGGCCACATAGCACTAAACTGTCCAAACCCAAAGAAGGGTGCTTGTTTCACTTGTGGTTCGAAGGACCATTTGGCAAGAGATTGTCCCAAGAAGGGATCGGGAGGATCAGGATCAGGAGGAAACCGGGGAAACAATAGTGGAAATGCCTTAACCATCACCGGACCAACCGCAACAAACCGACCTACCGCCCGGACTTTCAACATGACGGTGCAAGATGCAGTTCAATCCCGTGATGTGGTGTCAGGTATCATTCCGATCAATAAAATTAATGCTTATGTTTTATTTGATTCGGGTGCTACTTTTTCCTTTATATTCGACGACTTTGCCAAGAATTTAGATTTGCCTAAGGATGAATTGGATTACCCCATGAACATAGAAATTACGAATAGAGAAATAATCCCTGTTAAGTACGAACATAGGAACTGTAGAGTGGATATTAAGGGTAATATCATGAACGTAGATCTTATCCCTATTCGACTTGGGGAATTTGACGTTATATTGGGAATGGACTGGTTATTCAATTACGGGACTGTAATTGATTGCCAAAAGAAGCGTATTAACCTTATGACTCCGTCAAAGGTTGTGTTTTATGGTAGCAAGTCGCCTAGACAAGCGAGTTGTCTGACGATGATTCAGGCCAGGAAGTTATTAAGACAAGGCTGTGTAGGATATTTAGCTTACATAGTCGACAGTCGAAAAGAGAATCCGAAGGTAGAAGAAATACCGATTGTAAGGGACTTCGTCGACGTATTTCCAGACGATTTGTCAGGACTTCCACCGGATAGAGAGGTAGATTTTGTGATCGATCTAGCGCCCGGAACCGGTCCAATATCGAAGGCACCTTACCGAATGGCACCAGTAGAGATGAAAGAACTAGTGGTACAACTACAAGAATTGTTGGACAAGAAGTACATTCAACCGAGCGTATCGCCGTGGGGAGCACAAATTTTATTTATGAAAAAGAAGGACGGATCGATGTGACTCTATATTGATTACAAAGAACTGAACAAGGTCATGATTAAGAATAGATATCCATTACCGAGGATCGACGACCTGTTTGATCAATTAAAGGGAGCGAGATACTTTTCCAAGATAGACTTGAGAAGCGGTTATCATCAACTGAAGGTGAGACCAGAGGATGTCTCAAGAAGGCGGTGATTCGTAGAGCGATATGGTCACTCTGAATTTTTAGTAATGTCGTTTGGTCTTTACGAATGCTCTCTGTAGCATTTATGGGACTAATGAATGGTGTGTTCAAGCCGTTTTTGGGTAAGTTCGTAGTGGTATTTATAGATGACATTTTGGTCTATTCGAAAACCAAGGAAGAACATGAAGAGCATTTGAGATTAACATTGGAAGTATTGAGAAGGGAAAAGTTGTATGCCAAGTTTTCGAAAAGCGAATTTTGGATTGAAAGAGTACAATTTCTTGGGCACGTGATCGATAAAAATGGAATTTCGGTAGATCCATCCAAATCGGTAGTGATTAAGCTGGGATCGGTAGAGAACACCGTCGAAAGTAAGAAGTTTTCTTGAATTGGCAGGATATTATAGAAGGTTCATACAAGACTTTTCCAAGATCGCAACTCCGTTAACGAATTTAACTCAAAAAGCTATGAAATTTGTTTGGACGGATAAGTGTGAGGAAAGTTTTCAAGAATTGAAGAAGAGGTTGAGTACGACCCCTGTGTTATCTCTTCCGGATGATATAGGAAATTTTGTTGTTTATAGTGATGCGTCGCATAAAGGACTTGGCTGTGTGCTGATGCAAATCGACAAAGTCATTGTGTATGCATCACGACAATTGAAGGATTACGAGAAGGGATACCCGACCCACGACTTGGAATTAGCTGCAGTTATTTTTTCTTTGAAAATTTGGAGGCACTATCTGTATGGGGAGAAGTGTGAAATATATACGGACCACAAGAGTCTGAAATATATTTTTACACAGAAGGATTTGAATATGCGTCAAAGAAGATGGTTGGAATTAATTAAGGATTACGACTATGAGATTTTATACCATCCGGGTAAAGCAAATGTGGTTGCCGACACCTTAAGTAGAAAGGGTCATGAGAAATTGATGATGTTGACTGCTCAGGAGGAGCTAATTTCAAAAATGGAAAAACTGGAGTTAGAGGTGAAGTATCCTATGGAAATTGATGAGAAGCTATTTCAGATGCAATCTGGTACAACCCTACTGGATAAAGTTAAGGAGGCTCGACTTGGGATGAAGAATGTAAAAAGGTCACAAAGAAGATATCAGAAGTCTTGAAGCAAAGATTTAAGATGGATAAGGAAGGAATACTGAGATTTGAGAGTAGAATTTGGGTACCGCCTGTACAAGAAATTATGGAAGATATTTTGAGCGAGGCTCATAGTTCACGATATTCGATTCACCCTAGTAGTACCAAAATGTACCAAGATCTTTGACAACATTTCTGGTGGACGAATTTCAAACGTGATGTTACAGAATGTGTTGCCAAGTGTCTAACGTGTCAGAAAGTAAAAGTAGAACATCAGAGACCAAGTGGATTGCTACAACCGTTAGAGATCCCAGAATGGAAATGGGAACATATTACAATGGACTTCGTGGTTGGCCTTGAAGCGACTCGGAAAGGCTATGACCTTGATATGGGTTATCGCCGTTGAAGGTGACAAAATCCGCACACTTCCTTCCGATCAAAATCAGATTCAACCTAGATGGGTTGGCAAGGTTATATGTGAAAGAGATTATTTCGAGGCGCGAGTCTTGGTGTCAATTGTTTCTGATAGAGATCCGCGCTTTACATCGATTTTCTAGAAATGTCTACAAGAATGCATGGGTACACAGTTACGAATGAGTACGGCATATCACCCTCAGACGGATGGACAGAGTGAAAGAACGATTTAAACATTAGAAGATATGTTAAGAGCCTGTGTGATGGACTTTAAAGGAAATTGGGATGATCACCTACCATTAGTAGAGTTCGGCTACAACAACAGTTACCACGCTAGTATAGGCATGCCGCCTTACGAAGCGTTATACGGCAGAAAGTGCAGAACTCCACTTTATTGGGATGAAGTTGGCGAAAGGCAATTGCTAGGGCTAGAATTGGTACAACAGACAACAGAAATAGTCAAAGTGATCCGAGCACGACTAGTAGCAGCTCAAGATCGACAGAAGAAATACGTTGATCCACATCGTAAAAATATCAAATTTGAATCAGGTAATTATGTTTTCTTGAAGGTCTCTCCTTGGAAGGATAAGATCGGGTTCGGAAAGAAGGGGAAATTAAGTCCCAGATTCATTGGACCATTTGAAGTATTACGTAGAATCGGAGAAGTCGCGTACGAGGTAGCCTTACCTCCACCACTCGAGAATGTCCACAACGTCTTCCATGTTTCTGTGTTACGACCCTACAAAGTCGATTATAAGCATGTAATTGAATACAAACCCCTGCATTTTGAGAAAGACTTATCTTACGAAGAAATTCCTGTCCAAATTGTCGACCGGATTCGGTGTTATAACGAATCCGTAGTGTCAATTTTCATGTTTCATGTTCAAAACCTTCAAGAACATCAAAGTCAGTGAAATTATAGTTTTTAACTCTGTGATTATGTGTTTTAATGGGTTAAAATCACTCTATAAGTGTTGGGTATTGATTATATATGAATTATAACATGTGGGTATGATTAAATTCGTGTAGTAGTAATTTAATTGGAGTTTTTTTTTGGTACGTGTTACGCAATTTTTGAATTGTAGAACTATTTCGTTCATTGAGCATGACGCCTGGACTCGCGTTTGCCTTACTTCATGTACATAACACCACCGTACTCTGATGTAAGTGTCAAGTCATGGCATGATAGTCATTCATGAATGTGATAGTCATTAAATGTACGCCATTCTTGTAATATGAAAGTACTAAGTGTAATAACTTGGCGTTCTTGGTAAATACCTCTCTCCAGAAAGTTCAGAAATGAGATTTTAAAATGATTAATTCTAGCAATGTGTTAGTAATTTAATGTAATGAACATGTAAACATGTTAAAAGTATAATGTAATGATTAAATATATGTTTAACATGTAAATAACATAATTACATGTAGATTGAGTTATGGAATGCATAATTAGCTTGTTATTCATGATGTGTAAATTATGTGACAAAGTGGTAATTTGACTAAGTATAGTCAATATTCGAATTAGACAAAAGAATGAGTTTATGATGATTAGTTAAGTTATAATTAAAGGGTATTGTAAATGTGAATGGTATGTAGGATTAAATTCAAAGAATGTACTTAGTTAAAGTGTAATCTACGCACGAGGCAAGTTTCCTAACCCTACTTGTCATTATTGTTCAAGTTTATTAGTTACCTCGAGTAAATTATCATTACTATTATTCAAGTTCAAATGTTATATTAAAGACTGATTATCTTTTCAAAGCATGATTCAGTTATACAATAATTGTCCTATTGTATACTTCTTGAGATTATTATTCAAATCGAATATCATTATTGTTGAACCTTATTAGACTAGTGAACTTTATTGATTAAACTAGTCCTTAGTTGATGAACGTTCTAAATTTCAGAACCCTTATTTAATTATCCAAACCAAACTTCCTTTGGTGAGGACTCGAATGTCAAACCGAGATGAACAACCTGCAAAGGATTTACTTATGCGTTCTTAGTTAAGATATTGTGTGCAGTATGGTACTTGTACTAATTTGATCCCCAAGAAATGCGAGTAGAAGGTCCATAGTCTTATGACTGTTAAAGGTTTCAAGTATAACCCTTGATAACCTAGGACATAGTTCAAGGCCTTATGGCCCTTATAAATCTTTTGATTCTTGTTATTTATTCTTAATTCAAAAGTTGAGCTTTTATTCAGATGTCTTTGATTCACTCGCATGTTATTTTTACTGTTATGTTATTGTTATACTTGTGGGAAATCGTGCTCACTCTTGATTATAATAACATTGCAGTTAAGAACGAAAGAACCGACGAACCTTCCACTAATAAAGGCAAGGGTAAGGTTAACAAGTGATGAAGACTTGTTATTTTTATTAGATGATGTATTTATGTTTAAGACTTGAGTTAATGATGTTGTTTAAGACTTATTTGTTTATGATTCCATACGAGATGTTTAAGGTTAGTTTAACACAGGATTGTATTATTATTATTAGGATGTTGTAACCCTTAAGGGGAAGATTTTTTTTTATTCTATCTATTGCATGGCTTGCATTTATTATGGGTAGATAGATAGATGATATTTGTACAGTGAACACCAAATCCCGTGGAATTGAAGTACCCAGATTTGGGGGTGTCACACAACAAGAAGTAAGGGAGGTTGCGGTGGAGGAACATGGGCCATTGCTGGACCTACAACATCAAACAAACCCACAACCAGAACTTTCAACATGACTGTGCAAGATGTTGTGCAATCAAAAGATGTGGTGTCAGGTATTATCCCAATCAACGATATTAATGCTTATGTATTATTTGATTTGGGTGCTACTTGCTCGTTTATATCTGATGAATTTGCTAAGATGTTAGAATTGCCTAGAGAAGAATGAATTTCCTTTGAACATAGAAATTGCGAATAGGAAGTGATTCATGTTAGGTTCAGTATACAAGAGCGTAGGGTGAACATTAAAGGAATATCCGATGGTAGATTTAATCCCAATTAGACTTGGAGAATTTGATGTTATTTTGGGAATGGATTCATTTGCATTTAAATATGGGCGATAATTGATTGCCACAAGAAGTGTGTAAGCCTTATGACTCCGTCCAAAGGTAGTTTTCTATGGTAGCAAATCGCTAGACAAATGAAATGTCGGCGATTATTATGCGAGCCAAGAAGTTGTTAAGTAAAGGTACGTGTGGGTTATTTGGCTTACATAGTCGATACTCAGAAAAAGGGTGTAAAACTGGAGGAGATACCAGTGGTTAGGGAATTCGTGGATGTATTTCCAAAGGATTTGCCAGGACTTCCGCCAGACAGAGAGATTGAGTTCGTAATCGACTTAGCGCCAGGAACTGCATCGATATCGAAGGCCCCGTACAGAATGGCTCCGGTAGAAATGAAGGAATTGATGGTGCAACTGCAAGAGCTGCTGGACAAGAATTATATTCAACTAAGTGTATCACTGTGGGGAGCGCCAGTATTATTTGTGAAGAAGAAGGACGGATCAATGCGTCTTTGCATTGATTATAGGGAGTTAAACAAGGTCACTATTAAGAATAGGTATCCGTTGCCTATAATAGATGACTTTTTTGACTAGTTGAAGGGTGCTAAGTACTTCTCGAAAATAGATTTGAGAAGTGGGTATCACCAATTGATGGTAAGAAAGGAGGATATACCTAGAACGACATTCAGAACTCGTTATGGACATTACGAGTTTCTGGTGATGTCTTTTGGTTTAAGAAATGCCCCTGCTACGTTCATGGATTTGATGAACAGGGTATTTAAACCATTCTTAGACAAGTTTGTAGTGGTATTTATTGACGACATTCTGGTGTATTCCAAAACTTAAGAAGAACACGTGGAACATTTACGTTTGACATTGGAGACACTAAGAAAGGAAAAGTTGTACGCGAAATTCTCTAAGTGCGAATTTTGGCTCGATCGTATACATTTTTTGGGTCATGTGATTGACAAAGATGGGATTTCAATGGATCCATCAAAAGTGGATGTTGTAATAAATTGGGAACAACCAAGGACACCTTCGGAGGTGAGGAGTTTCTTGGGACTGGTTGGTTATTAAAGAAGATTCATTCAAGATTTTTCCAAGATAGCCACTCCGTTAACAAATTTGACACGGAAAGCTGTGAAATTTGTTTTGACGGAGAAATATGAAGAGAGCTTCCAAGATTTGAAGAAGAAGCTAAGTGTGGAACCTGTGTTAACCCTGCCGGATAATACAAGAAATTTTGTGGTGTATAGTGATACCTCACACAAAGGATTGGGTTGTGTTCTTATGCAAAACGGCAAAGTTATTGCCTATGCATCAAGACAACTGAAGGATTATGAGAAAGGTTATCCGACTCATGATTTGGAATTGGCTGCAGTAGTATTTGCTCTCAAGATATGGAGACACTATCTGTATGGAGAGAAATGTGAGATCTACACAGACCACAGAAGTCTGAAGTATATTTTCACTTAGAAGGACCTGAACATGCGTCAGAGAAGGTGGATGGAATTGATAAAAGATTTTGATTGTGAGATCTTTTATCATCCAGACAAAGTGAATGTGGTTGCAGATGCTTTAAGCAGGAAAGGTCGGGAGAAGTTGATGCTGATAACAACTCAGGAGGAGCTTATTTCAGCAATGACAAAGTTAGAACTGGAAATCAAATTTCCACAGGAATCCGACGACCTACTATTTCAGTTAGAAGCCGGTCCAACTTTATTGGACAAGGTGAAGAACGCTTAGTTACAAGATGAAGAATGTGGGAAGATAAAAAAGAATATGGTTGATGGTAGCGATACGAAATAGAAGGTCGATACCGAAGGATTACTACGGTACGAGGGAAGAATCTGGGTTCCAG
Organism: Panax ginseng; assembly: GCA_020205605.1. NCBI lineage: Eukaryota > Viridiplantae > Streptophyta > Magnoliopsida > Apiales > Araliaceae > Panax > Panax ginseng. Next base: position 52,649,714 of record CM035145.1, read on the forward strand.
CAACACCAGAGCTGAAAGACGAAATCTTGACTGAAGCTCATAACTCAAGATATTCGATTCATCCAGGAAGTACAAAGATGTATCAAGATCTACGCCGACATTTTTGGTGGCCAAATATGAAAAGGGACATTATAGAATGCGTGGCGAAATGTTTGACATGTCAAAGAGTAAAAGCAGAACATCAAAGACCCAGCGAATTACTTCAACCGTTGGAAATACCGGAATGGAAGTGGGAGCATATGACGATGGATTTTGTGGTGGGTCTTCCAACTACTCAGAGAGGATGCGATGCGATTTGGGTGATAGTAGACAGACTGACGAAATTAGCGCACTTTTTACTAATAAAGATTAGGTTCAATCTTGATCAGTTGGCAAGATTGTACATCAAAGAGATCGTTTCGAGACATGGAGTTCCAGTGTCAATTGTGTCCGATAGAGACCCACGATTCACTTCAAATTTTTGGAAGAGACTACAAGAATGCATGGGAACTCAATTGCGAATGAGTACGACTTATCATCCACAAACAGATGGCCAAAGTGAACGAACGATCCAGACATTGGAAGATATGCTGAGAGCATGTGTCATGGATTTCAAAGGAAGCTCGGAAGAACAATTACCATTGGTGGAATTCGCTTATAATAATAGTTATCACGCGAGTATCGGTATGCCACCTTACGAAGCATTATCACAGTGAAAGTGCGAGAACTCCTTTGTCTTTGGGATGAAGTCGGTGAGCGTCAAGCTGCTAGGACCGAACTAGTACAACAAATCATTTGAGATTATCAAACTCATCGGAGACAAGATTGATAGCAGCTCAAGACTGACAGAAGAAGTATGCTGATCAACACAGACAAGATCGTGCATTCGACGTAGGAACTTTCGTATTCCTCAAAGTTTCTCCTTGGAAGGGGAAAATTCATTTCGGTAAGAAAGGAAAGCTCAACACGAGGTTTATTGGACCCTTCGAAGTGCTGCGAAGAGTTGGAGAGGTAGCTTACGAAGTAGCTCTACCTCTAGAGTTGGAAAACATTCACAATGTTTTTTCATATTTCGGTGTTACGACTGTATAAACCCGATTACAAACACGTGATCGAGTACGAACCATTATAATTCGAAAAAGATTTGTTTTATGAAGAGATTCCTATCCAGATAGTCGACAGGAAAGAACAAGTGCTCAGGAATAAAGTGATACCTTCTGTGAAGGAGATATGGAGGAACCACAATGCTGAAGAAGCTACGTAGGAACTCGAAGAGAAAATGTTGAAAGAGTACCCTGAGTTATTTGTTTAATCTATGTCTTCGATTATGGGGACATAATCTTTGTAAGTAGGGAAGAATGTAACGAATGTGTTGTTTGAGTTGTGATTCTGGGGACAGAATCCTTATAAAAGGGGAATGATGTAACATTTCAGTTTTTTTAAAGTAAATTATAAATATTTATTTATTTATATAAATATTTATTGGATGTGTTTATTATTGGATAAATAATTGTTCAATTTGATTGATTTGATTTAGTTAATTATTTATTTATTAAATAATTAATATGTTATGTGGATTGAGTTATGTGATTAAATAATTAAGGGTGACGTACCTAGCACTAGTAAGGGAAAGGGAAAGATGAACAAGTACTGAAGACTTGTAATAGTTTAATAGTTTTATTATTAGACTTTGGTTTAAAGATTGTAATAAAGTTATTTTATTTTTCCGCATGAATGACTGTTTGTAAAGGTTAGATAACCTGGGAGATTTTATTTTATGTAATTCCTGTATGGGCAGGTTTATTATTCAATTTTATTTATGATTGGGTAGTTATAAATGAATATTTTGATTACGTGAACACCAAATCTTGAGGTAATGAAGTACCAGAATTTGGGGGTGTCACAACTGGGATAGTGAGTTAAACTGGAATAAAGGTGTAATAATCTGAGTGATGCTTAGAGTGAAGTCGGAAGCCTAATTCTCCATTAATTGTTTAAAAATTCAGTTTTTAGTGTTTATTGATTGTGTGGTGATTTTAATATTTTTAATACTTATAGTTATAAACTGGAAATTGATTAGTTTAATAAAATTAGGATTAATAGAAAATTGGTAATTATGAGGTTTAAATTCTATTTACAGTCTCTGAGGGAACGATACTCTACTTACTATTATATTACTTGTTGACCACGTATACTTGCGTGCCGTGCGTAATTAGATTTTACCCAACAAGTTTTTGGTGCCGTTGCCGGGGACTTTAATATATATTTTATTATGTTGCAATATCAGTTTAATTAGTCCAGTTTTACTTAAACACTTTTTGTTTTTGTCTTGTTCATCTTATTTCAGGTTTTTGAAGTTGGTTTATGCAAACTCGATCCAAAAATCCAGACTTGCTTCCTTTTGAGAACGACATTGAAAGAAGGTTTCAGAGGTTAAGTAAGTGGATCAAGGAAACAAGGGACGACTTTGAAAATTCTGAAAAAGTAGAAGCAATGGCTGCCGAAGACCAGAAAGCATTGATGGATTTTGCTACACCCAAGGTGACTGAGCTGCAGTCGAGTATCACCAGGCTTACAATAGCTGCGAATACATTCGAGATTAAGCCTGGGACTATTCAGATGATCCAAAACTCAGTTCAGTTCGGGGGACTTTCAAATGACGATTCTAATGAGCATTTGATCAGTTTTCTGGAAATATGCGACACTTTCAAGTACAATGGGGTGTCGGACGAAGCAGGTAGACTTCACTTGTTCCCATTCACTTTGCGGGACAAGGCGAAGAGTTGGTTACACTATCTACTAGCGGGTTCGATAACGACATGGGATGACCTGGCTCAGAAATTTCTAGCAAAATTCTTCCCGCCAGCGAAAACTGCAAAGATGAGGAACGAGATTACCATATTTGATCAGCAACATGGGGAGTCCTTGTACGAGGCATGGGAGAGATACAAAGAATTGCTCAGAAAAAGCCCACATCACGGATTGCCTAAGTGGTTGTAGATCCAGTATTGACGCAGCGTCGGGGGGAGCTTTTATGGCAAAGAATTATGAGGAGGCATATCAGTTGATAGAGACTGCTAACAACTATCAGTGGCCCACGGCAAGAATGACCCAACCTACAGTCGCTGGAGTGTTAGAGGTAGATGGAGTGTAACAACCCGATATTTTCTATATAAATAAATAAGAAATTTTGCGTATAATTTTTTTATTTTATTTTAAGGATGAGGATTTGTACAAGATTATGTGTATCTGTATTTATGTGGTAAATAAAAATATATTTATTACATGAATATTTACAAGTAAAATTATTTTAGAATTATTGATTATTATAAAGTATATTCTTATAATAATTAATTTTAAGATAGAAATGTTTTTATTAATTATTTTCCATGAATATATAATCATATATTATTTAAATAATATATGAAGTGATTTTAGAATAATTAGAATAATTATTTTATTATATGAATTTTAATACTGACTTATTAAGTTAATTATTTTACCTTAATTATTAAGGTTAAATAGAAAGGATAAATCAGATATGGAATCAAACCCTAATTTTGGATTATTGTCAAGGTATGAGAATAATAATATAATATTAATTATATTTTGATTTTTCGATGCTATGAATATGTCTTTGTATTTACAGTATTGATAATGGTTGGTCAATTACGGTGTATTATGACCAAACCTTAGTAATAATGTTAAACCCTAATTTGAGATCCAAATTAGAGTGCAAGATTGTTTTATAAGTGTGTTATATAATTTATGGCGTGTATTAAATGTATTAATTAGGTAAACCCTAATTAAGGTTCTAGAAACCCTAAATAATTTTTAGAAAACCCTAAATTATTAAAAACCCTAATTTTAAGTGTTAAACCCTAGTTTGAAACTCAATTAAGAGTTTAAGTAAACCCTAATTAACATTTTGAAATATTAATTTCTATAATTACTAACCCTAATTAGAAATTATAAAACCTAATTACTAATTGTAAACCCTAATTGCTAAATTAGCAAAGTTAATTATAATTAGAGATGGTAAACCCTAATGTTCCTATATAAAGTAATTAGAAAATTAATCTAATTAACAAACCCAAATTGTCTAATTTTAGAAACTAAAATTTTTATTTCATTTTATTTTTATTTTGTGTAAACCCTAAAATGTAATTCTAGAAAAGCTAATGTTGGAAAACCTTAGGGTTAAACCCTAAGGGTTTGCATGATTACAAGTTTGCCATTAAATGTGTTGGACAAAAGACCATTATACCCTTTTGTGCATTAAATAAGCTAAGATATAGGTTTTGACATTTAGGTTGAGTTGTTAACCAACTCTTACTAACCCTAACAACTCCACATGCTTATTTTTGCCAGCAAACCACTCTATTTCAGCCAATACATGCATCATGCTTGTCTATTTAAGGAGTGAAGGAGAGAGAAAATCTTTTGGTAAGCCTAAATTTGCACAACACCCAACCAAGACTTCCTCTCACAAAGACCCACGAAATATAGTAGCATTTCAGTCACATAAACAAGCCCCACGTCCATCCCTAACAAATCAGAAGCATAGAAATCAAAATCGATCAAGAAGGTATAAACCAACTCTAGAAAAATCTGTCCATGATTCCATGTTTGATGTTTTTTTTGTGTGTGTTAAACATGTTAAATCTAGTGTATAATGATGATCTGGGTTGATAGATGTTAGATCCATAACATCTATAGGCTCGGATTTGAGTTTTTGCAAAATCTGGAAAAATTTCATTTTATGGCCTGACAACAAATGCAGACCGTGTAGATCTTAGTATGTTTTGTGTTTTTGTTCTTTAAAGTGTTGGATTTTGTAGTCTAGTATGCGATCTTTCATCTGGTACAAGAATCAAGGTTATATTGGTTATAGATTTGCAGTTATGATCGGTCAAACCCCGTTGACCGGGAATGACCAAACCATTTCTTGGCAGCCCAGAATGTTTAAACTAATGTCTGATAAGATTTTTTGAAGCCTTGATCTGTTAGTTCGTTATGTGTTTTGATGTTGTTATTGGAACCGGTTTATAGTCTTTCATGTTTTCTTCGGTTTCATGTTCCTAGATCACTTTGATAAACAACATACGAACATAAATCTATGGTCAAACTAGCCTTATCAACCAGATTTGAAGTTTCCGGAATTTCCAGAAATGGAATGAATAGCTTTTCTGACAACCTTTGACCAACTTTTATCTGCTAGATCTGTTGAGGTTTTGCATATATTATGTAATAGATCTATAGTCCTACATGTAGTATACAATCTAGAACCTTTAGATCACAAAAGAACACAAAATTAGCAAGTTGTGGAAGCCCAAAGGGGACAGGTCGAACTGTTCTTCATTTCTGGGTAACCTAGAAAAAGAAGAACAGTCCTGACAACATTTTTGGAGGCTCATATCTCTCTTGTATTATGTGTTATGATCATTTTTGTTGTTCGGTCATGTAGACGTGCACTAATACTACAAGATCTAGTTCATAGTTAGTCCAGAAACACTTTGTGTGATGAAAGATTTGTGGTCAAACATACCAACTCGGTTACTGACTTGATTTCTAGGTTTTTCTTCAAGAACACCGAGAACACCTATAGCGACAGTTTTGTCACTATAGGTGGCCTTTAGCGACAGACAGTATATTATTTTCCGGAAATTAATTAATAAATAGAAAAAAATAGTTTTTAATTATTAAAAATACAAAATAAATTATTAAAAATTATTTTAAATTCCAAAAATTAGTTTTTAATTATTTTAAATATATTTCATAAATATTTAATATTTTTGGAATATTAAATGTATTTAATTTATTTAATTATATTATTAAATAAATTAGTTAAAAATAATTTTAATACTTGAAAAATCATTTAACATTATATTATGATATAAGAAAATATTTTAAGTTATTTTTAATGACTTTTAATATTTTATGATAAATTTCATTAATAAATTAATATTAATGAAAATTAATTTATTTACTAAATGAAATAAATAAATTAATTAAAAATGATTTTATTATATTAAAAATCATTTTAAATAATAATAAGGTATTTAAAAATATTTTAGGTTATAAAATATAACTTTTAATATTTAAAGGTAAATTTTATTAATTAATTATTATTAATGATATTAAAGTTATTTAATAATTATATTAAATAATTAAGTTTTAAAATGATTTTAATATTATAATAATCATTTTAAATGAAAATAAAGTGTTTAAAGATATTTTAAGTTATAAAATATAACTTTTAATATTTAAAGGATAATTTCATTAATAATTTAATATTAATAATTATTAATTTATTCTTAATGAAATTAAATTTATTTAATAATTATATTAAATAAATAGTTTATAAATGATTTTATTAATTTAAAAATCATGAAAAGGGATATAAATGAATTAAAAATATTTTAAGTTATACTTAATGACTTTTAATATTTTGATAAATAAAACATTAATACTTTAATATTAATTATAATTATTTAAAAATGATTTTAAATGTTTTAAAAATCATTTAAGGGTAATATTAATACTTTAAAAGTATTTCAAGTTATTATAAATAACTTTAACATTTTGAAAATGATTTCATTAATAGTTTAATATTAATTAAATATTAATGATAATATGATTATTTAATACTTAAATCATTTAATAATGATTCCTATGTTTGAAAATTCATGATAAATTATAATAAATGTTTAAAAATTATTATAAGTCATTTAAAATAATATATGGTGATATATACGGATATTGAGTTCTGAGAATAGAGTCTTAGACTCGATAATTAATCGATAAAAGTTGTCGGTACAATCGACATGTTTCAGAAATTGATCTGGACTTAGATAATTTAATTACTGTGATTATTTGTGATTCAATGGTTATTAAACATGGGTAATAATGTGATTAGGTTATATGCTGACTGCGAAATGCAATCTATGTGTTATAGTATATTGTTCTAATCGAACGAATGATCTGATTAATGATAGGTCGTGATATAAAAGATAGAACTAAATTTCGAATCGTAGCGGTAGCCAAGATCGGTGATATCTAACCTTTCCATTTTCTTTATGCAATGGACATGAGTAAGAATGTTTCTAAACTATATTATTACTGTACAGATTATTAACCTTATATTATATACGCTCATTGAATATCAACATGTTAGTATATGATAATTCAGATATATATTCTGTTCGTTAATTTTTATAAATGATTATACAAGTGTCCCCACTTGGATAATCCTTGTATTTAATCACATGTTGATATAACTTTGTCAATTACCCGTATACATATATGTTGAATTATAGATTATTGTTGAACAAGATAAAACCTTTGATTTGAAACCCAGACAAGTATGAACATCCCTACAGGGGAAAACTGTTTATGCACTCAAGGTGGACAGAGTGAACGATCCTATCGTTCTTGTAATGTAATATTGATCAATGCAGGGCATTACGGGCTGATCACCCCCCGTGCCCGTAAGTTATGACAGTTTACAGATGAATTTCTATTTATCCTTTTCGAAAATGAAAATAATGTTCATGACATGTCACCATAACCCCAGTTATAGTCAATATGTAGTTTCAAAAATTTGAAAGAGAGTTGTTATGTTATTGTTATCGGTTCAAAATACTTCACAACTATTTACTTGTTGTATTAGAATAGTACAAAGAAAACATTTAAATTCTTTCAGCTTATATATATATATATAATTATTACTTGCTGGGCACTCAAATGCTCATCCTTGCTTAATTTAAATGTTTTCAGCTAAGTGTGAACGATTAGAGAGCTCTGCTAAGAACAGGGGAAAGGTTGCTGAATGAATGAACGTTATCTTATGTAATAGTTTAATATTATTAAAGACAAGTATGATATATATTATCTATCATGGTTTGTAATGAATGTTTAAAGGTTACGTTTTTGGGATTAGACTCTGATGATATGTAAATTAAGTTGATCTTTATATTATTGTTTTTATTATTAGTATTATTCCGCTCATAGAAATGGTATCGTGAAGAACCGAGTTCGGGTTTCAAGTACCCGAGTTTGGGGTCTTTACAGGTTGGTATCAGAGATTTGGGTTAAAAACCATAGGTGGGTTAGACCTTAGGCTATAACCTTAGAACAGAGGGAAATGTTGAAAATATAAATAACTCATATAGAGTTTAAAAGGAGATGAATTGAATAAATTCATCGTCAAACAAAATAAAAGATAACTCATATAAAACTATTTTTTGCTGTGTGTATATATACTATATGCTAATTAGGATAATTTATTTGTGTAGATGTCTGGTGGAAAAGACTTGTTATATGCATATAGCATGAAGAAGGATCAAACCCATACACCCGAAGGTGATATAAAGGCGGTAAATTTGAAATAAAGGCTCACAATGAAAACAACTCAGACGATGTGGTTATTGTAGAAAACGTAGTACCAGATACGGAGATGGTGGAGCTGACAGATAGCGATTCAGACACTAAAGTTCAAGCTGATCAAGCATCAACGGAGGTGCAAGATCTGAGGAACAAGGTTTCTTCTCTGGAAAGGCTGTGGGAGATAGAAAAGCTATTGAATAGTCAGTTGCGTCAAGCGTTAATAGAAACAATGGAAGGACAAGATAAGCTTAAAATCCAAATTAATCAAATGGGAGCCACAAGCAACACAACGTGTGCAGCTCCGAGCAAGAAGGGAAAAAGAAAGATAGGAGACCATGACTTAAGAAAATCCGATAAGAAGAAATGGAAAAGAATTTGTTACCTTTGCGGTTATGAAGGACATACTACTCTGTATTGTCCCGACTATAAACCAGGAGCATGTTTTATCTGTGGGATAGAAGGTCATCAGGCGAAAAGTTGTCCAAGGAAGAGGTGTAATAAATAAGTAGTATAGGTTCTGTTGTGTAGGTGTGTTTAATGTAATATATAGTATAAGTATGTCTGTGTAATGTAATGTTCCCAACTTTTGTAATGATCAAGGTTGTAAATCCCAACTTTTGTGGTCATAAAGGGATAGCTGAAGTTCAAAGCATTATGTGTCATGCTATGTAAAATATTCGTTAAATGAATATAAATCTATGTTTGAGAAATGAAACAAGTTTAATATATTAAGCTTATGTGATAAGGTTTAGAATGTAAGTTAAATTTATGATTTCATCTAATCAGATAATGCCGCCAAGACGTCGAACTCGCAATCAAAGGGCAGAAGAATCTGTCAACAACGTTGAGGGACAACAACAAGCAGACCCGATGCAGCATTTTGCAAACATGGTAGCACATGCCATGCAACAAGGAATACTAGTCGCTGGAAACCAGCCGGACAACCGCTTAGCGAATTTCAAGGATTTTAAGGCGGTAGGACCGCCAGAATTCAAAGGTACAACTGACCCTGTTGAAGCCCAAACTTGGGTCAAGGAGATTGAGAAGGCGTTCATAATAGCTAGGGTAGCTGAGGGGCAAAAGACCGCTTTTGCCACTTACATGATGAAGGGTGAGGCAAATTTTTAGTGGGAAGCGAATCAGGTTAGGGTAGGAGAAGGTATAATCACATGGGATAGATTTAAAACTTTGTTTTTCGAAAATTATTTTTCACTTAGTATGCAGGCAAGGATGGAGGTGAGATTTTTAGAGTTGAAGCAAGAGAATATGACGGTGTTTGAATACGCCGCCAAATTCAATGAGTTAGCTAGGTTTGCCCCACATCAAGTAGATACGGAGGCTTGAAAGGCAAGGAGGTTTGAGCTGGGATTAAAACCCTGGCTCTACAACAAGGTGGCGGTGTTACAAATTCCTACATTTGCAGCACTCAAGGAGAAGGCGATTATTGAAGAGGAGGGGAGTGAGGCCATGAGCCTCTACAACAAGGAGAAGAAGAATAAGGGTAAGATCGAAGGAGCTAGGAGGGTAGGAATTAATAGTGGGAGTAGGAGTGGAGATGGAAAGAGGAAGGTGAACAACTTCGGAAGTATTCAGGTGAAGCAGGAAGGAGTTAAGAAGCAGATAGTGCCATGTAAGACTTGTGGAAAGAACCACACGGGAAAATGTTTGAAAAGGAAGTTTGTTTGTTATAAGTGCGGGCAGGAGGGCCATATCTCTCCCAACTGCCCCAATCCTAGGATGAACAATGGATGTTTTGTGTGCGGATCGACTGAGCATAGGGTGAAGGATTGTCCAAAAAGGAGGGTGGAGGCAGGTAGTGTAAATACTGGCACTGGAAGCGAAACTTTAGCAATCACGGGACCTACGTCATCAAGCAAGCCAACAAAATCAACGGCAAGGGTTTACAACATGACTGTTCAAGATACAATGGCAGCTGGTACTGCAATACCAGGTATTATTCATACAACTTTTATTTTATTATATATGATTTTCCTATATATAGTAAATTATTTTATAAAGAAATTTTGAGGAGGAATTTGAGTTCTTTTAGAAACCAATTTTTCCGTTTAATCAGAAAGATAAGCTTTATGTGAATAGTTAAAGATCAGTTCGATCAAATTATGATCGAGATCTACTTGCAAAGATTGTGTATGCTATGTAATCGTGTATGTATAGGTTTTAAAACGGTGATTCCGGGGACAGAATCTTTATAAGGGAGAGTGAATGTAACAACCCGATATTTTCTATATAAATAAATAAGAAATTTTGCGTATATTTTTTTTTAATTTTAAGGATGAGGATTTGTACAAGATTATGTGTATATGTATTTATGTGGTAAATAAAAATATATTTATTACATGAATATTTACAAGTAAATTTATTTTAGAATTATTGATTATTATAAAGTATATTCTTATAATAATTAATTTTAAGATAGAAATGTTTTTATTAATTATTTTCCATGAATATATAATTATATATTATTTAAATAATATATGAAGTGATTTTTAGAATAATTATAATAGTTATTTTATTATATGAATTTTAGTACAGATTATTAAGTTAATTATTTTACCTTAATTATTAAGGTTAAATAGAAAGGATAAATCAGATATGGAATCCAAACCCTAATTTTGGATTATTGTCAAGGTATGAGAATAATAATATAATATTAATTATATCTTGATTTTTCAGTGCTATGAATATGTACTGTATTTATGTATTGATAATGGTTGGTCAATTACGGTGTATTATGACCAAATCTTAGTAATAATGTTAAACCCTAATTTGAGATCCAAATTAGAGTGCAAGATTGTTTTATAAGTGTGTTATATAATTTATGGCGTGTATTAAATGTATTAATTAGGTAAACCCTAATTAAAGTTCTAGAAACCCTAAATAATTTTTAGAAAACCCTAAATTATTAAAAACCCTAATTTTAAGTGTTAAACCCTAGTTTGAAACTCAATTAAGAGTTCAAGATTATTATGTAACGATGTTATATGATTTTATGAATAATTAGGTAAACCCTAATTAACATTTTGAAATATTAATTTCTAGAAACCCTAATTTCTATAATTAGTAACCCTAATTAGAAATTATAAAACCTAATTACTAATTGTAAACCCTAATTGCTAAATTAGCAAAGTTAATTATAATTAGATATGGTAAACCGTAATGTTCTTGTATAAAGTAATTAGAAAATTAATCTAATTAACAAACCCAAATTGTCTAATTTTAGAAACTAAAATTTTTATTTTATTTTATTTTTATTTTGTGTAAACCCTAAAATGTAATTCTAGAAAAGGTAATGTTGGAAAACCTTAGGGTTAAACCCTAAGGGTTTGCATGATTACAAGTTTGCCATTAAATGTGTTGGACAAAAGACCATTATACCCTTTTGTGCATTAAATAGGCTAAGATATAGGTTTTGACATTTAGGTTGAGTTGTTAACCAACTCTTACTAACCCTAACAACTCCACATGCTTATTTTTGCCAGCAAACCACTCTATTTCAGTCAATACATGCATCATGCTTGTCTATTTAAGGAGTGAAGGAGAGAGAAAATCTTTTGGTAAGCCTAAATTTGCACAACACCCAACCAAGACTTCCTCTCACAAAGACCCACGAAATATAGTAGCATTTCAGTCACATAAACAAGCCCCACGTCCATCCCTAACAAATCAGAAGCATAGAAATCAAAATCGATCAAGAAGGTATAAACCAACTCTAGAAAAATCTGTCCATGATTCCATGTTTGATGTTGTTTTTTTTTGTGTTAAACATGTTAAATCTAGTGTATAATGATGATCTGGGTTGATAGATGTTAGATCCATAACATCTATAGGCTCGAATTTGAGTTTTTGCAAAATCTGAAAAAATTTCATTTTATGGCCTGACAACAAATGTCAGACCGTGTAGATCTTAGTATGTTTTGTGTTTTTGTTCTTTAAAGTGTTGGATTTTGTAGTCTAGTATGTGATCTTTCATCTGGTCCAAGAATCAAGGTTATATCGGTTATAGATTTGAAGTTATGATCGGTCAAACCCCGTTGACCGGGCATGACCAAACCATTTCTGGGCAGCCCAGAATGTTTAAACTAATGTCTGACAAGATTTTTCGAAGCCTTGATTTGTCAGTTCGTTATGTGTTTTGATGTTGTTATTGGAACCAGTTTATAGTCTTTCATGTTTTCTTCAGTTTCATGTTCATAGATCACTTTGATAAACAACATACGAACATAAATCTATGGTCAAACTAGCCTTATCAACCAGATTTGAAATTTCTGGAATATCCAGAAATGGAATAAATAGCTTTTCTGACAACCTTTGACCAACTTTTATCTGCTAGATCTGTTGAGGTTTTGCATATATTATGTAATAGATCTATAGTCCTACATGTAGTATACAATATAGAACCTTTAGATCACAAAAGAACACAAAATTAGCAAGTTGTGGAAGCCCAAAGGGGACAGGTCGAACTGTTCTTCATTTCTGGGTAACCCAGAAAATGAAGAACAGTCCTGACAACATTTTTGGAGGCTCATATCTCTCTTGTATTATGTGTTATGATCATTTTTGTTGTTGGGTCATGTAGACGTGTACTAATACTACAAGATCTAGTTCATAGTTAGTCCAGAAACACTTTGTGTGATGAAAGATTTGTGGTCAAACATACCAACTCAGTTACTAACTTGATTTCTAGGTTTTTCTTCAAGAACACCAAGAACACCTATAGCGACAGTTTTGTCACTATAGGTGACCTTTAGCTACAGACAGTATATTATTTTCCGGAAATTAATTAATAAATAGAAAAAAATAGTTTTAAATTATTAAAAATATAAAATAAATTATTAAAAATTATTTTAAATTTCGAAAATTAGTTTTTAATTATTTTAAATATATTTCATAAATATTTAATATTTTGGAATATTAAAAGTATTTACTTTATTTAATTATATTATTTAATAAATTAGTTAAAAATGATTTTAATACTTGAAAAATCATTTAAAATTATATTATGATATAAGAAAATATTTTAAGTTATTTTTAATGAGTTTTAATATTTTGTGATAAATTTCATTAATAAATTAATATTAATGATAATTAATTTATTTACTAAATGAATTAAATAAATTAATTAAAAATGATTTTATTATATTAAAAATCATTTTAAATAATAATAAGGTATTTAAAAATATTTTAGGTTATAAAATATAACTTTTAATATTTAAAGGTAAATTTTATTAATTAATTATTATTAATGATATTAAAGTTATTTAATAATTATATTAAATAATTAAGTTTAAAAATGAAAATAAAGTGTTTAAAGATATTTTAAGTTATAAAATATAAATTTTAATATTTAAAGGATAATTTCATTAATAATTTAATATTAATAATTATTAATTTATTATTAATGATAATAAATTTATTTAATAATTATATTAAATAAATAGTTTATAAATGATTTTATTAATTTAAAAATCATGAAAAGGGATATAAATGAATTAAAAATATTTTAAGTTATACTTAATGACTTTTAATATTTTGATAAATAAAACATTAATACTTTAATATTAATGATAATTATTTAAAATAATTTTAAATGTTTTAAAAATCATTTAAGGGTAATATTAATACTTTAAAAGTATTTCAAGTTATTATAAATAACTTTAACATTTTGAAAATGATTTCATTAATAGTTTAATATTAATTAAATATTAATGATAATATGATTGTTTAATACTTAAATCATTTAATAATGATTCCTATGTTTGAAAATTCATGATAAACTATAATAAATGTTTTAAAAATTATTATAAGTCATTTTAAAATAATATGGACCGATACGTCACGGATATTGAGTTCTGAGAATAGAGTCTTAGACTCGATAATTAAGCGATAAAGTCGCCGATAAGACAGGCATGTTTGTAAATTGATCTGGACTTAGATAATTTAAATACTGTGATTATTTGTGATTCAATGGTTATTAAACATGGGTAATAATGTGATTAGGTTATATGCTGACTGCGAAATGCAGTACTATGTGTTATAGTATATTGTTCTAATCGACCAAATGATCTGATTAATGATAGGTCGTGATATAAAAGATAGAACTAAGTTTCGAACTGTAAGCAGTGCATCAGGCAAGTATCTAACCTTTGCATTTTCTTTATGCAATGGACATGAGTAAGAATGTTTCTAAACTATATTATTACTGTACAAATTATTAACCTTATATTATATACGCTCATTGAATATCAACATGTTAGTATATGATAATTCAGATATATATTCTGTTCGTTAATTTCTATAAATGATTATACAAGTATCCCCACTTGGATAATCATTATATTTAATCACATGTTGATATACCGTTGTCAATTACCCGTATATATATATGTTGAATTATAGATTATTGTTGAACAAGATAAAACCTTTGATTTGAAACCCAGACAAGTATGAACATCCCTACAGGGGAAAACTGTTTATGCACCCAAGGTGGACAGAGTGAACGATCCTATCGTTCTTGTAATGTAGTATTGATCAATGCAGGGCATAACGGGATGATCACCCCCCATGCCCGTAAGCTATGACGGTTTATAGATGAATTTCTGTTTAACCTTTTCGAAAATGAAAACAATGTTCATGGCATGTTACCATAACCCCAGTTATAGTCAATATGTAGTTTCAAAATTTTAAAAGAGAGTTGTTATGTTATTATTATCGGTTCAGAATACTTCACAACTATTGACTTGTTGTAGAAGAATAGTACAAAGAAAACATTTAAATTCTTTCAGCTTATATATATATATAATTATTACTTGCTGGGCACTCAAATGCTCATCCTTGCTTAATTTAAATATTTTCAGCTAAGTGTGAACGATCAGAGAGCTCTGCTAAGAACAAGGGAAATGTTGCTGAATGAATGAACATTATCTTATGTCATAGTTTAATATTATTAAAGACAAGTATGATATATATTATCTATCATGGTTTGTAATGAATGTTTAAAGGTTACGTTTTTTGGATTAGACTCTGATGATATGTAAATTAAGTTGATCTTTATATTATTGTTTTTATTATTAGTATTATTCCGCTCATAGAAATGATATCCTGAAGAACCGAGTTCGGGTTTCAAGTACCCGAGTTTGGGGTCTTTACATGGAGTGACAGCAATAACAGCACAAATTTTAGCACTCTCCAAGAAGTTCGACGTTTGGTCAGGAGAACATACACAACAAGTTGCAGTTATTTGTAAATTGTGCGCGGGTGAACATCTGACGGATCAATGTGCAAGCAACCCAGAGTCAGTACAATTTATGGGTAGCTACCATAGAATTCCACAGAATACGTACCAAAATACATATAATCAGGGGAATAGGAACAATCCTAATGTGTCGTGGAATAATAATCAGAATCATCAATTCCCATGCTCGTTGTATCCCCCAGGATTTCAGAGTCAATAACCAGCTCAACATCAAGAGAGGAAATCAGATTTAGAGGAGTTGCTATCAAAGTATATAACGAGCAACGAGGTAGCCATGAAAAATCAAGCAATGGTTATGAAAAACAATGAAATAGCCATCAAGAATTTAGAAAATCAGATAGGACAAATAGCTTTTTCTTTAAACAACAGGCCTCAAGGAACGTTTTCAAGCGATACGGAAAAGAATCCAAAGGGAAATCACGAGTAATGTAATGCAATTACGCTTAGGAGCGGTAAGGAGTTGACTTCTAAATCGGATAAGAAAACCAGTACAGGAGATAAATGTGAGGATGAAGAGAAGGAAATTCAAAAGAAATATACAAAGAAAGTGGTGGAAAAAGAAGATAAACAAATTAAAGTTACACCATCTGCACCCTTTCCTCAAAGGCCGGAAAGTGACAAATTAAAGAACCAGTTTTCAAAGTTTATGGATATATTCAAACAATTACACATTAATATTCCATTTGCCGAAGCACTTGAGCAGATGTCGCGTTACATTAAGTTCATGAAAGACATACTGTCGAAGAAATGCAAGCTCAACAACTTCGAAATAGTGGCGTTGACCGAGGAATGCAGTGCAATATTACAAAAAAAACTTCCTCCTAAATTGAAAGATCCGGGAAGTTTCACAATTCCTTGTGCAATTGGCAATCAAGATGTGGGGAGAGCTCTATGCGATGTAGGAGCGAGTATAAACCTTATGCCACTGTCCATTTACCGAAAGCTGGAGTTAAAGGAAGCAAAACCAACCAATATTAGTCTACAGCTCGCCGATAGATCATTAACATACGCATTAGGAATAGTTGAAGACGTATTGGTCAAAGTTGATTCATTGATCTTTCCAGCTGATTTTGTGGTATTAGATTTTGAGGAAGTTAAAAACATCCCTATCATTTTGGGACGACCATTCCTGGCGACTGGACGAACACTGTTTGACGTGCCTAATAGAGAACTGATTATGAAAGTGTTTGATAAGGTAGTAAAGGTAAAGGTGTTCAAGGAAATCCCAATTCCAACTGAAAAGGAAGAGTGTGAGTTGCTCGAGAAATCTATACGTGCCAAGTTCAGGGATTGTGTAACACCCCCATACCTATACTCCCGTGGTATCCGGTATGGTGTTTACAGAGAATTAACATAATTCTTTTAAATCTATACACCCATGGTATCTGATTCAAAATATTACATTAGATAAAGGGACTATCAGATATAATTCCCATAGATTCAAGATTCACAGTATCCCATAATAGATGGTAATTCCCAAGAGAAATATTACTGTGTTTGGATACCCTCACTTTAATATATGAACTGTGATCTCGTGACTAGAGTTTATCTATCCAAAATTTGAGTATCGGTAATAATATGAGCAGTCCATATTACCAATATACCTCACCCAATTGTATAGTCTATGTCATGCGAATACATACTATCGTATCGATAGTAACTATCTATCTGAAATTCAGAGTATTAATAACAACATGAACAGTCCATGCTATTAACACCCTCACTCAGATAAATAGTTCCCAAGGATCTCCACTAGAATAGAAGA
Source organism: Panax ginseng (assembly GCA_020205605.1). Lineage (NCBI taxonomy): Eukaryota > Viridiplantae > Streptophyta > Magnoliopsida > Apiales > Araliaceae > Panax > Panax ginseng. Next base: position 52,667,119 of record CM035145.1, read on the forward strand.
CATCTTACTTTACATCTATATATGTAAGAAAACACGGTTGTGGAAATAAAAGATGTTATATATATCATAATATTATGAACAAATTAGTATATTACACAGTACTTATCACAATACAAACTTTGAATGCTTCTTTATTGTACTAATATAAAGCATCCAACCTCCTATACTACTCTTTTGAATTCATTGATATCATCAAAGGAATCCTGGATCATGTGACAAACCACAGATCGATCGATAAGATAAGCAATTTTTTTCTCTTCTACTGGATACCGAGTTACACGACGTTGCAAATCATTAAAAGTATCTTGAACTCCCAGAGATGTTTTAAGAAGTCTTGACTGAATTTCCCTCCTGCTGCTATGTGCATGGTGCAGTTGTCCTTTCAGTTGATGACTATGACTCCTTTCATCCATTAGCATACACTCAGCTAAATCTGCCCTAAACTTCATCTTATTGTTCTCACATTCTGTTGTCTGTAGTAGTGATGCCATTGCCTCATCATGCTCATCTATTCTCATTAATTGTCCAGCCACTAGATCTTCTTCTTCTTCTTCAGCATCAAGCAGTTGTTGATCATGAAGCAATTCTTCTTCTTCTTCATCACTAGCTATAAAAGACTCTATTTGCGGTGGATTGATCACTCTTTCTTCAGCATTGGAGTTGTCCATCTATAAAAGAAAACTCCATAAATACTGGTATAAAGGTTTACACAACATAATAGTTTTAATGTTATATTTTATATGTCTTTTACAAATTTTTATGGACTCGAAGACTATATACTAAGAAAAATTTTCCTTATATCTATAATTTTAATGACTTTGATACCAAAATTGTAACACCCCATACCTATACTCCCGTGGTATCCGGTATGGTGTTTACAAGAGAATTAACATAATGCATTTAAATCTATACACCCATGGTATGTGATTCAAAATATTACATTAGATAGAGGGACTATCGGATAAAATTCCATAGATTCAAGATTCACGGATCCCATATGAGATGGTAATTCCCAAGAGAAATATTACCGTGTTTGGATACCTCACTTAAATAAATGAACTGTAGATCGTGACTAGAGTCTATCTATCCAAATTGAGATATCGATAATAACATGAGCAATCCATATTACCAATACCCTCACCCGGATGTATAGTCTATGTCATACGAATGCATACTATCATATCGATAGTAACTATCTATCTGAAATTCAGAGTATTAATAACAACATGAACAGTCCATGCTATTAACACCCTCACTCAGATAAATAGTTCCCAAGGATCTCCACTAGAATAGAAGACATCTTACTTTACATCTATATATGTAAGAAAACACGGTTGTGGAAATAAAAGATGTTATATATATCATAATATTATGATTCGATTAAAAAATTCTCATAACGAGTTCTTATTACAAGGTATTCATACAGACAAGAATATAATCTAATCTATGTAGGGACGCTTCCCTTTATCTACTCCAGATGTTCCAGGATTACCATCTAATATTGCAAAGGGAATAATTTGCAAGGGTGAGCTATGACATGCTAAAAAAGTTGTATATTTATAACAATATAGGATTTGAAGAATTATAATAATTCAAATTTTGACTGATAGTTGTTACCATTTTTGGATTTCTAATTCCAACTAGTTTTGGAATTTTTATCATTTCTGTCAGTCACAAAGACTTAGAAATTCTGTTCAGATATGAGATAGGGGATCAGCCTATTCAACATCCTAGGAGTATGCATATCACTTATAGTGCTCATTTACACTTACAATTTACTGTCAATATATTCACTGACTACACTTTGCTCCCTTACGGGATACTCAACTTCAAGATATATCGATTGCCTTACCAAAACAATTTGGCTTAAACACACGGTTTATGCTCAATAAACAATATCATATGAATAAATAATTCATTTCTTAGTCATCTTTGGAACTATAGCAATAATTTTTCAATAATAGGTAATTCAACATAGGTGTCTTATATCAACAAAGATAGCAAGATAGAATCTTGTTCAAATGAATAAATGAGGGTTGATAAATTTTGCATAAGTAATAAATTGGGTATAGAAGACTTGCACGAGTGTAGATCGATCAAGTTATACTATTCGAACGCTATTAAGTATTTCTATGACGTTCAAGAATATAAATCTAACACGTTAGTATTGATAACAATACTCAAATAAAACATTTATTTAATACTAGGGTTAGATTTAATAGGGTTTGACTTTTAATACCTTTGATAAATGAACTAAATTTTATTTATAAAATTTGGTTATATTTTAAATAATTTAATTATCCTTATAATATATTTTAGAAGGTTTAAAGTATTTTTAAAATTTTTATTTATCCTTTAAATGATTTTTAAACCATTTATTTCTATTTATAAATAATTTATATTTACTAAAATTTATAAAAACATTATTTAATAATTTATAATCATTTATTATGATTTTTATTTCAATAATAATATTTTTACATAATTATTTAGTATTTAAAAGTAATTATTCTAATTACTTTATTAATAAGTTAATTATAAATAATATCTAAATAAAATAAAATAATTATTACATTTTGTAGAAATATCAGAAATAATTTATAATAATTTAATATAATTTTTAAAACTGTTTTTATTAATTATTTCTAATTTTTTATAATTTATTTCTAAAAAAATTAATTTCTGTCTGTCGCTAAAGCTCTCTACAAAGGATGAAAGTGTCATTTGTAGGTGTTCTTGAGTTTCGGGCGTGTAATTTGCTCGTGGTCGAAGTGGCTAGTTTGACCAGTTAAATAACCTTCGGTTTTGGTAATAAGTTTGATCGGAAGCAAGTATTGATGTTGTAGTACTCATGTAATAATAGTACAAGATCAAGCAATAAAGGTGCTTTAATCTACATCTAACAAGAAATTATAAAGATTTAAAGTTCTTGTCGGAGAGTCATGTTCTTGGGTTTCAGGTAACCCGAGCGATGGTCAAAGCCGTCATAACGATTTTGTGGCTTGAATAACTTTGATTCGGTGTATTAGATGTATGTTTTGTTTGTTGTAACATGTAGTCTATATACCAGGGCACATATATATAACATTAACATGAACAAATCGTAATTCTAAGATCTCTATTTATGTCGGTCAAAGTACAGCTAACAACTATTCTTCGTGTTCTTCAGTTTTCTGGAAAACCAAGAAAACTTGGTCATGCTCGGTCAACTACTTTTGACAAATAATTTCGGTAATCCTATGAGTTGTTTGTTCGATTGAAGATCATAGATATGTAGTATGTATACTAGAGTACTAATTTATAAAAAAAACATAAACAATTAACAACCAGAAGATGATTAAACAGATCGGTCAAAGTAGCCGGTTCAGCTGTTCTTGAGCTTTCTGGGTAACCTAGAAATCCAGCTTCCGTGAACGGTCAACCCACTTTGACTGATTATATCTTGGAATCTATGGTTTATTTGAACATGTTTTCTTTTCCAGATTAAAGACCTACTTATAGGCTACTAATATCAATTGATTAACAGACCAAAACATAAACACATATGAATCAAAAAGCCCTGACATTCGGCTGTCAGTCCATTTTTTTTCAAAATTCCCAAATTTCATAAAACGCTTAATTAAGGCATCTAGATGTTATGAAAACGTGTTTTACCACTGTAGCATACTTTCTAACATCCTAATACAATATTCTAAACATCTAAACAACAAATCTAACATAAGATCAAAGAGAAATTTATGAACTAGGGTTTGCACTTTTTCTTGAGAAATTTGTGATTCTAGCTTCTGATCTTTTTGCTGATAACACCTAGGTTTGATATGGTAGGTTTATAAGTGTATCTAGGCTTTGAGAATTCGTAGGTTTGCTCAGCCCTAAGGTTCCTATTTATAGAATTTTTCAACTTGGCTTTTTGGTCATTTTTTCACCTATTTGCCTCCATAAAGATCTGATCTGTGACTCTTCTGATGCTTGGGAGTTTGGAAGCATGTCATGTGATGTTTTGAAACTTGTAATGGTGACTCCCAACCTACTTGTGAGCTAGTTGATTAAGTTTGTAGCTTAATTAGGCTTAAATCTTCACTAATCTTGATTAGGGTTTTGTTTCTAATGATTAGGAATGTTAAGTAATGTTAATTAGTACCTAATAGAAGTTTACTAACCATGATTAAGTGTTAACATAAGCTAATTTGAGTTAGATTAGCTAATTAGGGTTTATTAGGGTTAGGTTTTTTCTAATTGGGGTTAGGGTTTTTCTAATTAGGGTTAGCTCACTAATCCTGACAAGCACGACAAAGCGTTTTGTGAGTGTAAGCACGACAAAGCAACTTGTCAAAATAATTTTACCGAAAAGTCCGATTATGGAAAAAAAATTTAAGCACGAGGTGTTAAGCACGACGTTTTTTGAATAAAAATTTATTCAGTCAATTTCATCAAACCAAGTATATAATAACACGTAACATATTCAGAACAGAGAAATTTTATATAACAGGATTTATACATACGAGTCTTATTAGGGTTTTGGGTTTTTACATTCACCTCCACTAATAAGAATTTATTCCTCAAAATTACAGTACATGTTAAGTAAAAAGATGAGGATAATTCTCGCGCATTTTATCTTCAAGCTCCCATGTAGCTTCTTCAATGTTCTGATTTCGCCATATTACTTTAACCGATGCTATCACTTTATTACGGAGGACTTGCTCTTTACGGTCAACGATCTACACAGGTTCTTCTACATAAGAAAGATTTTCTTCGATTTTGATCGGCTCATAATTTATAACGTGTTTATAATCAGGTTTGTATGGTCGTAAAACGGACACATGAAACACATTATGAATATGGTTTAACTCAGGTGGTAGTGCTATTTCATAAGCAACTTCACCAATTCTTCTCAAAATTTCAAAAGGTGCAATGAACCTCGGACTTAGTTTTCCCTTCTTGCCAAAACGTATCTTGCCCTTCCAAGGAGATACTTTCAAGAATACATGGCTTCCTACACTAAAATTTTGTTGTTGACGATGTGGATCAGCGTATTTTCTTTGTCGATCTTGAGATGCTTGTAATCGTTGACGTATGATTCTGATAGTTTCAGCGGTTTGTTGAATTATTTTAGGTCCTAACATTTGTCTTTCCCTGACTTCATCCCAACACATAGGCGTTCTACATTTTCTTCCATATAAGGCTTCATAGGGTGGCATACCTATGCTAGCATGATAATTATTGTTGTAGGCAAATTCGACTAAAGGTAATTGATTTTCCCAACTTCCTTTGAAGTCTATGACATATGTTCTCAACATATCCTCTAATGTTTGTATGGTTCTCTCACTCTGTCCATCAGTTTGAGGATGATAAGCTGTACTTAGTTTTAACTGTGTTCCTAAATTTTTCTGAAGACTCTTCAAAAATTTGAAGTAAAACGTGGATCTCGATTCGACGATACTATGGAAACAAAGATTTACTCCATGCCTAGAGATAATTTCATGAATATATAATTTGGCAAGGTGATCCAGGTTATCGGTAATTTTAATAGGTAAAAGTGAGCGGATTTAGTTAAGCGATCAACTATTACCCAAATGGCATTATGGCCTTTTTGTGTAGTTGGAAGGCCCACTACAAAGTCCATGGTTATATGTTCCCACTTCCACTCAGGAATTGGTAAGGGTTGAAGTAAACCACTTGGCTTCTGATGTTCTGCCTTAACCCTTTGACATGTGAGACATTTACTTACCCATTCAGCTATTTCCCTTTTCATATTCGACCACCAAAAGTGTCGACTTAAATCTTTGAACATTTTAGTACTGCCAGGATGTATGGAAAATTTAGAGTTATGTGCTTCGTCCAAAATTTCATCTTTTAAAGCTTGATCTAACGGAATCCAGATTCTATTTTCATATTATTATTCCATCCGTATCTATTCAAAATTTATTATACTTATCATGTGTAGAATTAGATTTAAACTTCTGACACTCTTCATCCTTCTCCTGTATCTCTTTAATTTTATCGAGCAGAGATGAAACTCCTTCTAAAATATATAATTTTTGGGTAGAGGTAGTTGGACATTCCACCTCAATTTTTAACTTTTCAAAGTCTTTTATTAACCTATCATTGGTGGTTAATACATTCAATTTTCTTGATTCTTTTTCTACTTAACGCATAATTTACAACATTTGCTTTCTTAGGGATGATATAAGATTTCACAGTAAAAATCCTTTATCAGTTCTAACCATCGCCTCTGTCTTAAATTTAATTCCCGTCGTGTAAAAATATATTTCAGACTTTTATGATCTGTATATATCTCGCACTTCTCCCCGTATAAATAATGTCTCCAAATTTTTAGAGCAAAAACTACTGCGGCTAACTTTAAATCATGAGTAGGATATCTCTTCTCATAATCTTTGAGTTGTCGTGATGCATAAGCTATCACTTTCCCATGTTGCATCAACACACACCCTAATCCTCTGTGTGATGCGTCATTATATACTACAAGGCATCCTGTATCATCTGGTAAGGATAACACTAGAGCCATGCTCAGTCGCTTGTTCAACTCTTGGAAGCTTTCCTCAGATTTATCTGTCCAGACATATTTCACTGTCTTTCGAGTTAAATTGGTTAATGGGGTTGCTATTTTTGAAAAATCTTTTATGAACCGTCGGTAATAACCCGCTAAACCAAGAAAACTTCGTACTTCTGTTGGAGTTGTTGGTTGTTCCCAGTTCACAACCATTTCGATCTTAGTTGGATCTACAGATATTCCATCTTTGTCAATTACATGACCTAAAAATTGAACTCTCTTCAACCAGAATTCACACTTGGAAAACTTTGTATAAAGTTGTTCCTTTCGTAATATCTCCAATCGACTCTCAAGTGTTGGTATGCTCTTCCGTGTTCTCGAGTATACCGTAATATCGTCGATAAACACTACAACAAATTTGTCCAAGCATGGTTTAAACACTCGATTCATTAAATCCATAAATGTCACTGCTTAGGTGCATTTGTTAATCCAAAAGACATTACAAGAATTTCATAATGTCCATACAAGCGTGTCTAAACGCATTGCTTTTAAGCACATCCTCCTTTCTTACCTTTAATTGATGATAACCTGTTCTAAGGTCAATTTTTAAAAAATGTTCGGCCCCCTTTAATTGGTCAACTAAATCATCAATCCTTGGCAAAGGATATTTATTCTTAATAGTTAACTTATTTAGCTCCTTATAATCTATACAAAGTCTCATAGTTCCATCCTTCTTCTTTACAAATAACACTGGTGCGCCCCAAGGTGAAACACTAGGTTGTATGTACTTTTTATCTAAGAGTTCCTGTAATTGAATAAGTACCTCTTTCAATTCTATAGGTGCCATTCTGTACGGTGCCTTAGAAACTGGTGCCGTTCCTGGTGCAAGATCAATGATAAACTCAATCTCCCTATCTGGAGGCAAACCGGGTAAATCATCTAGAAATACATCAGGAAATTCCTTAACTATAGGTATTTGATCTAGTTTTACTCCTTCCTGAAGAGTATCAACTATATAGGCCAAATATCCTAAACAACCCTTTTTGAGTAATCTTTCTGCCTGAATTATAGTCAAACATCGAGATTGCTTAGGTGAACAACTACCATTGAACACTAATTTTGACTTCAAAGCAGTCAAAAGGTTAATAAGTTTTTGATGACAATCAATCATCGCGTTATGATTAACTAACCAATCCATTCCTAGAATTACATCAAATTCTCCCAACTGAATTGGTATCAAATCTACCTTAAAATTATGTCCTTTTATTACCACACTACAGTTTCTATATATGGTCTTAACCGGAATTCTTTTATTATTAGCAATTTCTACACAAAATAGTTTGTCTAAATTTTCACAAGGCATATTCAAGTTTGTAGAGAAATTTCTAGACACAAATGAACAAGTAGCACCAGAATCGAATAACACATATGCATTTAAAGTGTTGATAGGGATGATAATTCATCACTACGTCTGTGTGAAGCAACAAAGATCCCTCACCGACATATTAAATGTTCTCGCCAGAGGAGTCGATTACGAACCCCAACTCGCAGCTCATTGTTGATTTATTATTCTACGTATTCTAACCCTTTTCCTCCTTGGTTTGTGGGACAGTTCTTAGAAAAATGATCCATTGAACCACAATTAAAACATTTATTTTTCTTTGGAAGAGGACACTGTAAAAGATAATGTCCTGACTATCCACAATTAAAGCATTTGTTAAGAAGACACTCTCCTCTATGTTTCTTATTACATTTAGGACAAGGTTTAATATTATTATTACTAAAATTGTTATTAGTATTCCCTATCTTTTTCCCTGAATTGTTAGAAAAAGAATTATTCCATTTACGCTTGTTATTAAACCCACCAGGCGGGTTACATCTTACTTTTCCCCTTCTCATTCTGAATCTTTTTGTCCTGATGAAACTTAGCAAGATTTTCATTTTCACCTTCATTTATAGTGGCCTTCTCTAGTATTTCAGAGAAAGTTTTGATTTGCAGAACTGATAATTTACTCTGAATCTGAGGTTTTAAACCTTCTTGGTACCTACGAGTCTTTCTAAGTTCAGTAGTCACTTGATGAGGAGCAAACCTGGATAGTTCATTAAACTTAGCTGTATACTGGGTTACAGTAAGATCTCCTTGTTTTAAGTCCAGAAATTTTATTTCCATTCGGTCTTTCAGGGATTGGGAAAATTAGTTTTCAACGAACAACTCTTTAAATCTATCCCAAGGAACAATTTCAGTTTCTACTCGACCTTTGGTTGATTCCCACCAATAATTAACTTCACCTTTCAAGAAGAAAGTTGCAAAAGTTGTCTTTTGGTTATTACTAACATTGGTTACTAGGAAGAATTTTTCTATCTCAGAAATCCAAATCTGTGCATCTACAGGTTCTAATGTACCTTTAAATTCAGGTGGTCCAACTAATTTAAAGTCTTTAAAGGATGTTTTTTGGTTTATAGGTGTGTTTATTACTCCTAACATCATATCTACTAACTGTTGAGTTGGATTATCATCATTATTCATTTCTCTTTGGGGTCTTCTGGTTGGTGGCATGATTCTATAAAACAACAACAAAGATTCACATAAGATTCTTAGATAACCAAAACATATTGTTTATTTATAACTCACAGTTTTACAACAACTTTGAACATATTAGTATATTACACAGTACTTATCACAATACAAACTTTGAATGCTTCTTTATTGTACTAATATAAAGCATCCAACCTCCTATACTACTCTTTTGAATTCATTGATATCATCAAAGGAATCCTGGATCATATGACAAACCACAGATCGATCGATAAGATAAGCAGTTTTCATCTCTTCTACTGGATACCGAGTTACACGACGTTGCAAATCAAACTCCCAGAGATGTTTTAAGAAGTCTTGACTGAATTTCCCTCCTGCTGCTATATGCATGGTGCAGTTGTCCTTTCAGTTGATGACTATGACTCCTTTCATCCATTAGCATACACTCAGCTAAATCTGCCCTAAACTTCATCTTATTGTTCTCACATTCTGTTGTCTGTAGTAGTGATGCCATTGCCTCATCATGCTCATCTATTCTCATTAATTGTCCAGCCACTAGATCTTCTTCTTCTTCTTTAGCATCAAGCAGTTGTTGATCATGAAGCAATTCTTCTTCTTCTTCATCACTAGCTATAAAAGACTCTATTTGCGGTGGATTGATCACTCTTTCTTCAGCATTGGAGTTGGCCATCTATAAAAGAAAACTCTATAAATACTGGTATAAAGGTTTACACAACATAATAGTTTTAATGTTATATTTTATATGTCTTTTACAAATTTTTACGGACTCGAAGACTATATACTAAGAAAAATTTTCCTTATATCTATAGCCTTAACAGCTTTAATACCAAAATTGTAACACCCCCATACCTATACTCCCGTGGTATCCGGTATGGTGTTTACAGAGAATTAACATAATGCATTTAAATCTATACACCTATGGTATGTGATTCAAAATATTACATTAGATAGAGGGACTATCAGATAAAATTCCCATAGATTCAAGATTCACAGTATCCTATAACAGATGGTAATTCCCAAGAGAAATATTACTGTGTTTGGATACCCTCACTTAAATATATGAAACAGATTCGTGACTAGAGTCTATCTATCCAGAAATTGAGTATCAAGTAATAACATGAGCAAATCCATATTACCAATACCCTCACCCGGATGTATAGTCTACATGTCATGCGAATACATACTATCATATCGATAGTAACTATCTATCTGAAATTGAGAGTATTAATAACAACATGAGCAGGTCCATGCTATTAACACCCTCACTCAGATAAATAGTTCCCAAGGATCTCCACTAGAATAGAAGACATCTTACTTTACATCTATATATGTAAGAAAACACGGTTATGGAAATAAAAGATGTTATATATATCATAATATTATGATTCGATTAAAAAATTCTCATAACGAGTTCTTATTACAAGGTATTCATACAGACAAGAATATAATCTAATCTATGTTGGGACGCTTCCCTTTATCTACTCCAGATGTTCCAGGATTACCATCTAATATTGCAAAGGGAATAATTTGCAAGGGTGAGCTATGACATGCTAAACAAGTTGTATATTTATAACAATATAGGATTTGAAGAATTATAACAATTCAAATTTTGACTGATAGTTGTTACCATTTCTGGATTTCTAATTCGAACTAGTTCTGGAATTTTTATCATTTCTATCAGTCACAAAGACTTAGAAATTCTGTTCAGATATGAGATAAGGGATCAGCCTATTCAACATCCTAGGAGTATGCATATCACCTACAGTGCTCATTTACACTTACAATTTACTGTCAATATATTCATTGACTAAACTTTGCTCCCTTACGGGATACTCAACTTCAGTATAAGATTGCCTTACCAAAACAATTTGGCTTGACACAAAAGTTTATGCTCAATAAACAATATCATATGAATAAATAATTCATTTCTTAGTCATGCTGGAACTATAGCAATAACTTTTCAATAATAGGTAATTCAACATAGGTGTATTATATCAATCAAAGATAACAAGATAGAATCTTGTTCAAATGAATAAAATGAGGTTGATAAATTTTGCATAAGTAATAAATTGGGTATAGAAGACTTGCTGGCGTAGATCGATCGAGTTATACTATTCGAACGCTTATTAAGTACCTATGACGTTTGAAGAATATAAATCTAACACGTTAGTATTGATAACAATACTCAAATAAAATATTTATTTAATATCGGGTTAGATTTAATAGGGTTTGACTTTTAATACCTTTGATAAATGAACTAAATTTTATTTATAAAATTTGGTTATATTTTTAAATAATTTAATTATCCTTATAATATATTTTAGAAGGTTTAAAGTATTTTTAAAATTTTATTTATCCTTTAAATGATTTTTAAACCATTTATTTCTATTTATAAATAATTTATATTTACTAAAATTTATAAAAACATTATTTAATAATTTATAATCATTTATTATGATTTTTATTTCAATAATAATATTTTTACATAATTATTTAGTATTTAAAAGTAATTATTCTAATTACTTTATTAATAAGTTAATTATAAATAATATCTAAATAAAATAAAATAATTATTACATTTTTGTAGAAATATCAGAAATAATTTATAATAATTTAATATAATTTTTAAAACTGTTTTTATTAATTATTTCTAATTTTTTATAATTTATTTCTAAAAAATTAATTTCTGTCCGTCGCTAAAGCTCTACAGTGACAGAAAGTGTCGTTGTAGGTGTTCTTGAGTTTCTGGGCAGCCGTTGCTCGTGGTCGAGTGGCTAGTTTGACCATTAAATAACTCGGTTTTGGTAATGAGTTTCGGTCAGAGCAAGTATTGATGTTGTAGTACTCATGTAATAGTACAAGATCAAGCAATAAGCAGGCTTTAATCTACATCTAACAAGAAATTATAAAGATTTAAAATTCTTTGTCGAGTCTGTTCTTGGGTTTCGGGTAACCCGAGCGATTGGTCAAAAATCGGTCAACGATTTTGTGGCTTGAATAACTTTGATTCGGTGTATTAGATGTATGTTTTGTTTGTTGTAACATGTAGTCTATATACCAGAACACATATATATAACATTAACATGAACAAATCGTAATTCTAAGATCTCTATTTATGTCGGTCAAAGTACAACTAACAACTGTTCTTCGTGTTCTTCAGTTTTCTGGAAAACCTAGAAAACTTGGTCATGCTCGGTCAACTACTTTTGACAAATAATTCCGGTAACCCTATGAGTTGTTTGTTCGATTGAAGATCATAGATATGTAGTATGTATACTAGAGTACTAATTTATAAAAAAACATAAACAATTAACAACCAGAAGATGATTAAGCGAAGTTCATTGTCAAAGTAGCTTGTTCAAATTTTGTTTTGAGCTTTTCGGGTAACCCAGAAAACCGACTTAGTGAGCGGTCAACCCACTTTGACTGATTATATCTTGGAATCTATGGTTCATCTGAACCTGTTTTCTTTTCCAGATTAAAGACCTACTTACAGGCTACAAATATCAATTGATTAACAGACCAAAACATAAACACATATGAATCAAAAAGCCCTGACATTTGGCTGTCAATCCATTTTTTTCAAAATTCCCAGATTTCATAAAACGCTTAATTAAGGCATCTAGATGTTATGAAAACGTGTTTTACCACTCTAGCATACTTTCTAACATCATAATACAATATTCTAAACATCTAAACAACAAATCTAACATAAGATCAAAGAGAAATTTATAAACTAGGGTTTGCACTTTTTCTTGAGAAATTTGTGATTCTAGCTTCTGATCTTGTTGCTGATAACACCTAGGCTTGATATGGTAGGTTTATAAGTGTATCTAGGCTTTGAGAATTCATAGGTTTGCTCAGCCCTAAGGTTCCTATTTATAGAATTTTTCAACTTGGCTTTTTGGTCATTTTTCACCTACTTGCCTCCATAAAGATCGGATCTGTGACTCTTCTGATGCTTGGGAGTTTGGAAGCATGTCATGTGATGTTTTGAAACTTGTAATGGTGACTCCCCAACCTACTTGTGAGTTAGTTGATTAAGTTAGTAGCTTAATTAGGCTTAAATCTTCACTAATCTTGATTAGGGTTTTGTTTCTAATGATTAGGAATGTTAAGTAATGTTAATTAGTACCTAATAGAAGTTTACTAACCATGATTAAGTGTTAACATAAGCTAATTTGAGTTAAATTAGCTAATTAGGGTTTATTAGGGTTAGGGTTTTGCTAATTAGGGTTAGAGTTTTGCTAATTAGGGTCAACTCACTAATCCTGACAAGCACGACAAAGCAACTTGTCAAAATAATTTTACCTAAAAGTCCGATTATGGAAAAAAAATTTAAGCACGAGGTGTCAAGCACGACGTTTTTCGGATAAAAATTTATTCGGTCAATTTCGTCAAACCAAGTATATAATAACACATAACATATTCAGAACAGAGAAATTTTATATAACGGGATTTATACATACGAGTTTTATTAGGGTTTTGGGTTTTTACAAATTGCAAAGAGGATAGTGGACTTAAGGCGTTAATTGAGGATAGAAATTCAAATTCATCATCCAACATTCAAGTGAACGGACATGCAATACAACAGTGTTGGTGTTATGCGATAAATAAACATCATGCCGCGGATAGCCCAACCGATACGGGATGAAACATGAAGTAGTAAGGCTGAACGACTTAAAATCAAGCGCTAATTGGGAGGCAACCCAATCATATTTTAATTCTTTATATTTTATCCATACTAGTTAGGGTATAGATTATAATGTTAGTTAGTTTCGATTCATTTTATGTCAATTCAATTATTAGTAGTTAAAAGTTGAAATCATCGTTAGATAATTGCGTTACCATGCTTAGGATTACTCAAAATCTACTTATATTCATGTTTCATGATTGTGCAGGAACCTAACATGCATAGGAATTGGAGTAGCAAGGAAGGAACATGCACTAAATCCTCAGTTAATAGAACCCACCCCCGTCGGGGCGGGCCCTTTATGCCTTATACCCCCCGCCGGGGCGGGGGTCCTGGAAGTGAAATGGTTGCTTGGCAGTTACATGTTATGCCCACTACTTCTCCTTCTTCCTCCATAACAAGTCCACCTCCAATCCATTATACCCACTCCATACCCACGATTTGGATATTACAACTCCATCATCCCATTTCATTAGAACACACACACCCATTACTTCCATCAATTACTCATATCCCTCTCACTACACCATCTTTATATAAATACACCCTCTCAACCCAAGTTCACCACATCCTCTAAACTCCACCTGCTATAACCACGAATTAGGGCTTTTATAGAGGTAATTGCAGCGAAATTGAGAGTGAGTGCCTTGTTTTCTAATTCCTCCCTTCCTAGCACTATAGTAGAAACATAATTATCAAGTTTGGGGGAGAGAATTGAGTGTGCACACCAAGTGTTTGACAGAGTGTGTGAGCTAAGTTTGGGGGAAGATAGACTTGTGTGAAGGTTTTCTGAAATCAATGGCATCTAAACTGACTTCTAAGAGGCAACAGGGAGAGAGTTCCGGCACCACGCCACCGACATTAACCTTCGACCGACGCAAGTTCAAAAGTGTCGCCGCCGCCGACCGTTACGACTACATGGTAACTGTGACGCCCCCAAATCCGGGTATCTTCCAACCCGACAGATGGTGCTACACGATACTCATAACTGTACATTCATTCTATTGAAATGACACCAAAATGTGTGTATCAATGTCATTCTTATTACATTAATAATGTTACATCCCGTTCCCAGGTTCTTAAACCGCTACATTCTTTGTTTATCATAATATGATACATACACTTACTAGTCTATTACAAGATAAACTAGTCACGCATCTTCACTTTGCCTTTATCTATACTGGAACCTTTTGTTCGCTTGACTTTAGCTGCAATCATATGGTTCAAGCAAGGATGAGCATAACTAGCTCAACAAGTCTAACAGTGTATAATATAAATACCGCTTTAAGAAGCATATGATTATTCCATCATAACTAAACAATAGTTATGAAGTACTATAAAACCTTGACTAGCACTTCTCATTTCATAACAATAATTCCAAAGTATATATATATAATAGCTTAGGAATTATGAACCGTTCAAAAGACCAGGAACATACTCTTTCCATTTTCATACTTGAAAAGGACTTCCGGCACTAAGGCCATCCATCCGGCTTTACTTACGAGTACGTCTAGGTGATCAGCCTATAGTACCCTATGTTGATCAACACTCTTCCGTTAAACGTATTTACGTTTAAGTTTTGGCAACCTCGCGTGCCCATCGAATAATCGATGAAAATACTTTTTTTTGTTTGTTCATAGACAAACTTATCTTTATATCCGTACCAAATACTTGGCATAGGATAACGCTAACAGCTCTATATTGAAAGACTTGTAAATAAATCAATCAATCTTTCAAAAATAGTCTAGCCGAGTTAAAACTAGCATCAACCCTTTCTTTAAAATCATTCATGCATTTCATAATATGAATCACAGAAAACTTGACTAACACGGAGGTTAGACAAGCGATAAGAAAGACTTGCCTTCAAGCGTCTGCTATAGTATAATTACCTTCCATTTGAGTCTTTACAGTCTCTACAACATATAACCACATAACATACCACATTAGGTCATGAACGAACATACATGGTTCCTAATGAATCTTACCCTTCTTCTCAATCTAATCATTTATTAGATTATTTACTATTGGTTTCGGCTTGCCGTTTATAACTTTCTTACCAACTGCTTTCTCTTCTATATTGTAAGTGGATTTACTTCATTAATACCACTCATTTCGAATTAATCATCCTTCCTCACAACTTACTTACATTCTTACGTTATTAATCGAAATTCGTTCGTTATTGGTTAAGTATACTTATTGCATACCGTTCACGTTCACGTAATATTCAACAACTTTTAGTTGTAACTCTCAACGTTATTGTCATCATCGAAGATGCTACTTTAAGTTAATTAATTTATCATCATTAACTATCTTTCATCTTGTATACTTAATCATACTTATTTTATTAATAAAGTCAAATCGACTTTCTATAATTCGTTACGGCTCATTAACGTTCTTACGTTATTAACCAACCCCGATCATCATTGGTGAAGTACCAAAGGTGAACATCATACATGGTTTACTTATTACCCTCTTGCGTTATTCGTTTAATTATGGTTAAACAATACTTAATCTTCTAACGTTATCACTTTATAAGTGATTTAAGGTTAGCTTGATTATGTACATTAAGTACCTTCAATGTCTTACTTTAGGTCTACACTCAAAGGGAACACAAACCTAACTTAGTCAACATTTTCACATTCACGGGTATTGGCTGCTGACATCCTTAGTACTATAGTAGGCATCGCAGTCATGAAGTTAACAGGGACTCTACGGATCTAGCATTGTGGTGGCAACACCATACCATGCACAGTTGGCCAAAACAGTTTTTCGTTCTTAACGAAACTCCCAGCTTCCTAATTTGTTCGTTTTACATCCGAATTGACTCATTTGAAAGCCTACAACTCACAAATTACATCCTTTACGTGTTCATATAAGAATTTTACACTTTTGAATCCGTTAACTCAGAATTCACCTTTGAGTTCATTTTTGAGCGTTCGTTTAACGTTTTCGACCGTTCAATACTCGTTTTCTTCGTTATAAGTCAGAATTTGACGATTCTTGTGCCAACGACTCTTAATTACCTTATCTCACATGTTGACATCGGAAACCAATGTTTTCAAGTCACACAACAACTTTTGACCTTTAATCCGAGATTTTTACATTTTCGACGTTTAACGTCTATTTTCGCAAAATTCGTCATAACTTCGTTACTCGTGTTCTATAAGCCAAATCAAAGTGAACACTCCATTGATTCACTATCTTCATCCTAACCAATCAAGATGCACATACCTTATCTATGATGTTTTCAATTTGTCCATCAATAACCATATTAACATTCAACGATTTCTACGGTTTGAACTTACGTAAACATTTACAATTTCCATTCGATCATGACTTATCAATGTTTTCATTATTAATAGTCATCCTTATTCCTCCTCACTAATCATGCTCCACCAATCTACGATTCTCTACGAGAAAGAAATCAAAAAAGATGAAGATTAATGATTATGAACTATTACCTTTGTCGCTCTTTGCGTTCTTGACTAAACGTATATGGTTTACTTTGAAGTAGATTGATCACTTGTTTCTAGCTCTTTCTCTCTCTCAATATATGTTGGCTAGTATTTGTAAACTCTCAAATGAATTAACCAAGCTTCTATTTATAGGAATCTCAAAGTGAGGGCTTAATGGTCAATAAGCCATTCCACCTCCTTAATCACCTCCTTACTATTCCAAGCTTAACCATGAAGTATTATTGGCCTCCACACTTACTTAGCCATCAAGTATACTCGCTAATCACCTAGCTTATCCTTTACTTGCTCATTACTTTAATTATTTGTTAATTACCTAACTTATCTCTTGCTTGCTCATCACATTTACTTAGCCTCAAAGCATAAGCACTTTACTTGATCATTACTTAACTTATCCTTTGCTTAGCCACCAAGTAATTTATATAGCCTTTAAGTATCTTGCTCACTACACAAATTACTTGATCATCACACCAAATCCTTGATCACCAAGATTAACCATAAAATCAAGGGTTGCTCCATGGGTCACCCTAATCCATTGGCTCACTTTGGGCTTTTAGCTTAATTAGCTTATCTCATACTTTGGGCTTTCATTTAACAAACACATGGGCTTGTTCACTAAATCACTTTGGACCTTAACCATTTCTACCATTAGGCTTAACCATTCCTATACTTGGCTTGTATAATTCTTAACACATCCTACAAGTCCAATCCATTTGCTTAAAGCCTTATAACGTATAATTTACGTATTAATCTCGTATTCCAACTCGTATACTAATTCATACTATATGATATACCATCATTCATACATACTTGTATAATACTTCGTATCATACTCGTTTTCATTACATCGTACAATACCTTCGTATTATATGATCATTGCTTTAATTCATTATACGCATTTCATTTCCTTCTCAGAAATCACTTTCCCTAACCGTTAGGTTTTAAGTCCGCAGGTGAAAAACTACATTTGCCATAACTGAAATATTATTGGATATTCCATCTCACCTCGATATTCTATCATTACTTATTTTTCGGAAGTTCAAAAATAATTCCCGAGCAAAAGTACGTGAATAGTGTTTTTTGGAAAATTTCTCAGAAAGCTTTTATTTTCTTCTTGGAAATTCAAACACTTTAATTCTATCACGTAGCCAAAATACTACGACGTTCTGACATATCTAGGTCATATAACGACCTTCAATTAGCTTACTCCCATAAATAATCAAGTAAAATTTATTTAACTCACATAATCAAATAAAAATTTAATTCTCCTAAAAATCCAATTTTCTCGGGCGTTACAGTAACAATTACTCTTACACCGGAACGGGGGTTGGCACCGGATCATGTGGATGGGGAGATGATGCAACAGATTTATCAGAAAGGGTGGAACAAATTCACTGAGGAACTTGAGGTCGCTGTTGTCAATGTGGTCAAAGAGTTCTATGCTAACGCCGAGGACAAGGCACCTTTCAACGCGTTTATGCGGGGTAGATTGGTCTCGTTCAGTGCCGATGCCATCAACACGTATTATCAGTTGCGGGTGCCTAGACAGTGCTAATATGCTCTCTGGAGGGATTTCGATCCTGACTTTGAAGCTGTTCTCAAAGAAATGACTAATCCGAGAACAACATGGATCAAGGTTAGAAAAGGGAGCACGGTGTTTCACAACAAAGATCTTAGCAGGTATGGTAAGATTTGGTACGCCTTCTTATGTGCGAAACTATTTCCATCCACGCACACCTCTGATGTCACCAATGAAAAGGCTCTACTATTATATGCGATTGTGCAAGATTTCATCATCGATGTCAGGGCCATAATCAGCTTTTCCATTCGCCAATACTTGCGAGGCAAGTTTTCGGGCGGCTTGCCACACCTATCACTCATTTGAGGGTTGTGTCGCCAAGCAGGAGTTCGATGGTCTGATGATGAACCCACCTAAATGCCGCTGCAGCTCCTACATTCCAGAATGATAGCGCAATATTTGGTGTGGGCTGGAGGTGAATCACATCCTCGAGGGTTAGATTTTGTATGTCCATCAACTTCGAAGGACGAAGTTGACGCTGAAGACACCTCAGATGATGAGGACGAGACTATGGGAGAGCAAGGAAATGAGGCAGAACCATCGTCCGACGCCATATCTAGCCCTCAATTTCTTGCTTTTCAACGACAAATGGAGGAGCACAACAAGGAAGCACGACGAGAGATGCGGTGACTCGCAGCTAGGTAGGATCACATGTTTGATGCAATGAACCTGTCGTTCGCATCATTGACACGACGCTCCAAAGCTTCAATCCTACTGCTCAATTTCCATACCAATAACCAGGTCTAATGCCACACTTTCCACCAAGTTATTCTGAGGAAGAAGAAGAACACAACACAGCACCACCCCAGGCTTAAAGTGATTACAGGGAAGTCCTCATATTTTTACTGCTATATCTATACAATGAAGACATTGTAATTTTTAAATTTGGGGGAGTTAGATTTTATTTTGCATTTTATGTTTGCATGCATATTGTCATTAGTTAGGTTTGCATTTGTTATTGCACTTTAGTTTTGCATGTTAGTTTTAAGCATTCATGTAATCATATAGGTGCATAGTAGTTTAGGATAGTTTTGTTATTTCCGCATTTTGTTATGATTGATATATATATATATATATATATATATATATATATATATATATATATATATATATATATATATATATATACTAGTTAGAATTGTGTTGTTTTGCATTTATCCAATGAGTCTTTGTAGTTCATGTTTATTATGGTCAATGATGAAATTGAGATAAGTAAACAAATACAGTATTCAGTATTAGAACTATGATGTAGCTTTGAATCATGACTCGGATTTTGTGCTTGTTTGAAACTGGTATAAAAAGGGTAGCACATAATAACGTATGTGTTGACTGATTAGTTTAAATCGATACATAAATAGTTTCTAAAGGATAATTGTGAGACCCCAGATTTTATGAATAAATATTTAATTTTCTCGAAATAACATTGTTTTAAATATTATGGTGTGGATTTGATATAATGTTTTAGTTGTGGGTAATATTTATAAATTTTGCAAAGTACGGAAGTTGTTATATAATATTCGATTGGTCGGGGAATATTCTTTTTTTCGGGAAATATTCGTACGATGGTACAATCATTGGTGGACCCCCACAACGGAATTATTATCGAATTGAGAAAACGACAAAAATACTTTATAAAAATAACGGCGGAAGTTTTACTGATTAATCTGTTGAACTACTACTAGTAGAAAAAAAATCTGATGTACGCATGGTTGCATAGTAGCACACGGTATTGATTATTGATGCTTACGTGAGAAGTCACTCTGTTATACTCAATTATTGCTATAGTAATTACTGCATCATATCTCTCATATTATTGATTCGATTATTATCATAGTATCATCTGCATAATATGTTATTTTATTAAATCAATAATTGAGACGACAAAGTTATTCATATTATTAAATTGCAATATTTACAATGTCTAGAAGTTCTGTCAAGGAGAGGTTTGGTCACCTAATTGCGCGCCAATAGGGATAAATCCTTATTGGAAAGCCACCTCTTTCCTGGGAACGACCTGGTTGATAAATATTGTGAGTTATAATATTAATGATGAATGTTATTAAAATTGAAGTTGTGTTCGGAGTTGAATTTGGAGACGTGGACGTGATATTTGAGTCCGGAACGATGAAATTAGTAAAAATAGTCTATAAACACAAAATTTTCCAGAATTCACTATTTGGTCAAAAAGTCAATAGTTGACTTTTTTGGGAAAAGTCAAACTTTGAAATTTCAAAATTTATATTTTTGATAAAAATGGTTTTATTGTGTTGGAATTATTTGTGTTAGTGAAAATCGACAATTATTTCGATAATAATTGATGTCTGGATATTGACCAATCGGGTATTTAACCGGATAAATGAGCAATTAATTGCTACTAATTAACATGCTTATATAACTATTTGTTCACATGCGTGTACTATTGAATCACATTATTTACTATTAGGGGAGTTGGTGCAAGATTGATAATACTTGCATGACTAAGTTAAAAATAGAGGTATAGATGGAGGTACTATATCTTTGTAATTCAGTATTTTCACATGATTATACTATTGATTCACATGATTGAACTATTGATTCACATTATTTACTATTAGGGGAGGTGGTGCAAGTTTGATAATACTTGCAAGACTAAATTAAAAATGAAAGAAAAGTTGGAGGTATTGTACTGTAATTTTTCGAGCCATAAAACGTGCAATTATCGAATCTATATTTTCCTATAAATAGAAGCTCATTCTTCCTTCATTTTTCACCCATTCACAAAAGCTTTAGAGCGATTATTATAGAGATAAATTATAGAGAGAAAGAAGAAGAGAAGTCTGCTACCTCACTATTCCAATTATCCGCTTTTTTCTAAGGTAGGAGTATTATTTCTTTCTTATCCATGAAGAGAACTTACATTATTCCATACTTTATTATTCTCATTGGAATAACTTTGTATACCCTGCTACCCTATACTTGGTGAAATTCTTACATTGTTCCATTTTTATCATTACATTGGAACATCACATGCATGCGTTCTCTATTTGGACTGGGTTAAAATCTTTATTATTCTCGTTGGAATATCACTCGTGAATTTTACGCCGCACGATTCCGTCTTTATTATTACATTGGAATATCACATCTCATGCGTTTTATGCCCGACCTAATTTCGTTATTTATTATTCATTGGAATAACTTCGCTGTCATGCGGTCTATCGCATGCACGGTGATTTCTTTTGTTATTTCATTCCTTATTATACTCAGTTGGTTAAAGTTTTGACTTCTATACTCCATGAAATTATTGGAATATCCTTGATATTAGCGCTTCATCCAGTATCTTTTCATGAAAATATTCTTCTGAGCATTCTTGAATTTTACTCTACAAAAAAGTATCATGTTGACAATTTGGACGCTATTAATTCCTGGATAAAGTAATTCTTGAACTTGTTTTATTGAATTTTTATATCATTGTCATCATCCTCATGTTTATATTTTGTTGAAAGTCATCTGTGGCCTATATTGCATAGATGGACTTGGTATGATTATGACCAGGGATTATTCGGTGTAATCATGACCGTAATATTACAAATGATGTGGAGAAAGTCCTAATTGGCCCGTAGTGCATTGATGGACAGTTGTTGGCATGATCATGACCATTATTGAATACACAAATATTCTTGGCCCGTAGTGCATGGATAATTGTGGTCATGATACTAAAGAATATCCTTGGCCGTAGTGCAGGGGTGATTCGATGATGTGGATTATTTATTAAGCTGAGTCCCAGCGATAAAAGTGATGAAAAATATTGTATCTACTTGACTCTTTTAATGGATTGCTTGTTCCGCTACTGTTAAACTTGATGGTTGTTATATTGTATCAGTTTAACACTGTTGAAGGCTAACGATAATATATTCTGCATTATCTTAGTCATAATATTTTCTACTGGGCTAGTTGATCTCACACTTTTACTTTTATTGTTCTCTTCAGGAAATGAGAACGTAGCAGGGACTAGTCGGGGAACGGAGTGATGGTCCTAGATGGTGCATTAGTAGTCCTCACTATTCTGTGAAATAGTGTGATAATAATTATAATGAGGACTCCTTTTGAGTTTGTATACTCTCTAGTAGGCAATATTTGTATTCAAACACACAGTTTATGTTTTGTCGTATTGTACAAGACAATTGTATTATTAAGTTGTATTTGAATTTTGTACCATGTATCTGGAGACCCAAGATGGGTGACGTATACCTAATTTTGGGGGCGTTACAGTTGGTATCAAAGCTTAGGGATATGATCCCTGGCTAAGATGTGAGACTAGAACTAGGAGGGGAGAGACGGGGAATTCCTTCGCTAGTATGACCTACCTAAGTTTATTTGATATTTAATTGGTCGGTCAGAGTATAGGGATAATATGTGATGTTAATTAACCCTTGTTTTGTGGCAGTATTTGAAAATGACATCCGAGAATGTTGAGAATAGCAATGGAGCACAAGAAACCGTTGAGTCTCCACAGATCAATAATCAGGACAATGTGCAACAGGATGGCGATAATCTTCTTGTAAAAACACCAACATTGATCAATTGACAAATGACGGTACGTTTAGGAGCTTTTTAGAATTCATGCAACATCAGGCGAAGGCCACTCCTGTTCATAATACAGTAGGAAACAATGGCAACCCACGGTTGGTCACCGCTAAGCAATTCAAGGAGCTGGGACCACTTTGGAGTTTTTGGGGAAGCCGAACCACTTAAGGCGAGCGTGGTTAAGCGGATCACCAAGATATTTGATATCTTGGGATGCTCGAGGAGCAAAAGGTTCTTTTGCCACCTTTATGTTTGCGTAAAGAGGCGAGATCACTGGTGGGAATCTGTAAAACGTACCCAGCCTGACACACTCAAGATGTCTTGGGAGAAGTTCCAAGAGCTGTTCAACGACAAGTACTTTCCCAAAAGTATTCGTCACATGAAGGAGGTGGAGTTTATCAAGTTGGAACAAAAAAATATGACTGTGTCGCAATACGAGGCTAAATATGCGGAGTTATCCCGGTTTGCATCCCATTTGGTCGATAATGAGGAGCGAATGACGCGAATGTTTTTAAGAGGTTTAAAGCCGAAGATACGCCAATATCTTATTTCTCATAAACTGTGTTTGTATTCAGATGTTGTAAATAGGGCTCAGTTAGTGGAGTAGCGATAACAAGTCAACGCAACCAAAAGAGAAGCAAATTGACAAAATGATAATCTGGGGTGATAAATGGACATCAAAGCGGTGACAATAAGCATAGAGGGAATCAACATGCCAGAAATGGTAACCACTTCGGTGGTAATCATGGTCAAAACAATAAGAATGGAAATTTCAAGAAGAGGAGATTCAACAATGATGGAAAGGCGTCAAAGACCAACACCGTTGTTAAGGAAGGAGAACGACCACCTATCATATGCTTCAAATGCGGAGGGAGGGACACATCGGTCAAAGCGTGCGATGTTAGTCAAAGTATATTATAATTGTGGAAGAGAAGGTCACTTAGCCCGATTTTGTCGTTCATAGAAGACAAGTTCAACTAGGATGGAGGCACCAAAGGTCATTCCAAAAAAAGTCAAATTTGGTAGTTTAAGAGAACATTTTTTTTGTGACATAGAACTGAATAAAATTATCACGGGTATATGTTAGTCATAAACTCTTGTGAAGTCTATACCGTGTTGAATCTTTGGTTCTACTCACTCTTTTATTTCACCTAGTTGTGTTCAATGTTTGAATTTAACTCCGGAGAAGTTAGATTTTGATTTATCTATTGAAACTCAGTTGGGAGAAACCTTCATTACCTCCACTATTTATAAATCTTGTTCAAATCAACACTTTCACATTACCTGTCGATCGTATCTCTTTGAAAATACTTACCTTTGATGTGATTTTAGGAATTGATTGGTTAACTACTCATCATGCTTTTCGTAAAGTTGTTAGCTTTCATATTCCTAACCAACCTATTATACGAATTCAAGCAACCAAATCACTAAAGTTAATCATGGTCATATCAAGCCATAAGTAAAGAGCCCCGGTCCTTTCGTTGTTGACTTCCTTGTGTGGAATGCACCAAAGCCAGACTTTCTGTAGGCGACGCTGTGAATGACGATGGCAAGTTGATAGGTATCAATGTGACGTGTTACCCAAGTCTTGGATGAGAGTCACAGTTTTGAATGATATTTCTATTGTTAATAAATTTCCTTACATATTCTTGAAGACTTCTTAGCCTACCCCTAGAGCGTGAAATCAAATTTTGTATTGACCCCAGTACAAAACCCATTTCTAAAACCCTCAAATATTTCTTCAACTAAAATGAGCGTAATACGCGCCAAAGAAGCGTTGGCTCAGTTGTTGAAGATTACGATCGTACCATTCAATACCATCGTGGGAAAGCGAACGTGGTAGCTGGACGCGTTGAGTAGAAGATCGTATGCGTTCTGAGTGCGATGTTGTTAACACAAAGACCCATTTCATACGACTTACAAATGATGAAGATAGAGTTAAAGACTCTAGGAACCCACGTGAAGATAACGAATATACGAGTAGAATTAATCGACTTTAATCGATAAAGTTAAAGCCGCTCAAGCTACACACCCGGAGCTGATGAATGTGAAGAATTAAGAAGGTTCAAGAGGGCGTTATTCTAGAAGCAAGAATCGACGAAGAGAAGAAATCTCAACCCTCGATTTAATTGGCCCATTTGAAATCCTCGATAAAGTAGGAACTATGGCTTATAGACTCGTTTTACCGCCAAGTATGTCGCGTGTTCATAACGTTTTTAACGTATCGACGTTACGTAAATATGGGGATGACCCCGAACCACATTATTAATTTAGAACCGGAAGAGATAGCGGATGATTTAACGTATGAGGAGATACGTGTTAAAATCTTGGATAAGAAGGATTATATTCGACACTCAAAGGTTATACCTCAAGGGTTAGAATTTGAAGTGAGGTCAAGGTATCCTCACCTGTTCGGCATACTAGGTACGTACGTAAATTTTGAGGGCGAAATTTCATAAGGAGGGGAGATTGTGAGACCCCAGATTTTATGAATAAAGATTTAATTTTCTCGAATTTTTTTTTTAAATATTATGGTGTGGATTTGATATAATGTTTTAGTTGTGGGTAATATTTATAAATTTTGCAAAGTACGCAAGTTGTTATATAATATTCGATTGGTCGGGGAATATTCTTTTTGTCGGTGAATATCCGTACGACGGTACAATCATTGGTGGACCCCCACAACAAAATTATTATCGGATTGAGAAAACAACAAAAATACTTTATGAAAATAACGACAGAAGTTTTACCGTTAACTGTTGAACTAACTTTTGTAGTAAAAAAAGTACGATGTACGCGTGGTTTCATAGTAGCACTTACATTGATTGATTATTGATGCTTACGTGAGAAGTCACTCAATTATACTCAATTATTGCTACTGATGAATTTGTCGCATCATATCTCTCATATTATTGATTCGATTATTATTGTAGTAGTATCATCGCATAATATGTTATTTTATTAAATCAATAATTGAGACGACAAAGTTATTCATATTATTAAATTACAATATTTACAATGTCTAGAAGTTCTGTCAAGGAGAGGTTTGGTCACCTAATTGCATGCCAATAGGGAGAAATCCTTATTGGAAAGCCCCCACTTTCCTGGGAACGACCTGGTTGATAAATATTGTGAGTTATAATATTAATGATGAATGTTATTAAAATTCAAGTTGTGTTCGGAGTTGAATTTGGAGACGCGGACGTGATATTTGAGTCCGGAACGATGAAATTAGTAAAAATTGTCTATAAACATAAAATTTTCCAGAATTCACTATTTGGTCAAAAAGTCAACAATTGACTTTTTTAGGAAAAGTCAAACTTCGAAATTTCAAAATTTATATTTTTGATAAAAATAGTTTCATTGTGTTGGAATTATTTGTGTTAGTGAAAATCGATAATTATTTCGATAATAATTGATGTCTGGAGGTTATATTGACCAATTGGGTATTTAACCGGATTAATGAGCAATTAATTGCTACTAATTCACATGCTTATATAACTATTTGTTCACATGTGTGTACTATTGAATCACATTATTTACTATTAGGGGAGTTGGTGCAAGATTGATAATACTTGCATGACTTAGTTAAAAATGGAGGTATAGATGGAGGTACTATACTGTAATTCGTATTTTTCACATGATTATACTATTGATTCACATGATTGAACTATTGATTCACATTATTTACTATTAGGGGAGGTGGTGCAAGTTTGATAATACTTGCAGGACTAAATTAAAAATGAAAGAAAAGTTGGAGGTATTGTACTATAATTTTTTGAGCCCCAAAACGTGCAATTATCGAAACTATATTTTTCTATAAATAGAAGCTCATTCTTCCTTCATTTCTCACCAATTCACAAAAGCTTTAGAACGATTATTATAGATAGAAATTATAGAGAGAAAGAAGAAAGAAGTTTGCTACCTCACTATTCAAATTATCCGTTTTTCCAAGGTAGGGAGTATTATTTCTTTCTTATCCATGAAGAGAACTTACATTATTCCATTCTTTATTATTACATTGAAATAACTTTGATCATGGGCTACCCTATACTTGGTGAAATTCTTACATTGTTCCATTCTTTATCATTACATTTGGAACATCACATGCATGCGTTCTCTGGCAGGACCTAGTTAAAATCTTTATTATTCATTGGAATATCACATCATGCGTTTTATGCCGGACCGATTAAAATCTTTATTATTCTGTTGGAATATTACGTGCATGCATTTTACGTGGGACCGATTCCGTCTTTATTATTCTTGGAATATCCCGCCTACGTCGTTTTTCTGTGGGACCGATTCCGTTATTTATTATTACATTGGAATAACTCGCATGTGCGGTCTATCGCATGCACGGTGATTTCTTTTGTTATTTCATTCCTTATTATACTCAGTTGGTTAAAGTTTTGACTTCTATACTCCATGAAATTAGTGGAATATCCTTGATATTTGCGCTTCATCCAGTATCTTTTCATGGAAATATTCTTCTAAGAATTCTTGAATTTTACTCTACAAAGCAGTATCATGTTGACAATTTAGACGTTATTAATTCCTGGATAAATTAATTCTTGAACTTGTTTTTATTGAATTTTTATATCATTGTCATCATCCTCATGTTTATATTTTGTTGAAAGTCATCTCATGGCCTATAGTGCATAGATGGACTTGGTATGATTATGACTGGGGATTATTCTTGTAATCATGTAATAGTAATGTTACAAATGATGTGGAGAAAGTCCTCATTGGCCCGTAGTGCATTGATGGGCGAGTTGTTGGCATGATCATGACCATTATTGAATACACAAATATTCTTGGCCCGTAGTGCATGGATAATTGTGGTCGTGATACTAAAGAATATCCTGGTAGTAGTGTAGGGGTGATTCGATGATGTGGATTATTTATTAAAAGTCGAGTCCCAAATGATAAAAGTGATGAAAAACCTTCTAAATCATAAAAGATAGTAGATTTTATTATCTACTTGACTATTTTAATGGATTGCTTGTTCCGCTGCAGTTAAACTTGATGTTTGTTATATTGTATCAGTTTAACACTGTTTAAGGCTAACGATAATATATTCTGCATTATCTTTGTCATAATATTTCCTATTAGGCTAGTTGAGCTCACCCTTTTACTTTTATTGTTCTCTTCAGGAAATGAGAACGTAGCAGGGACTAGTTGTAACAACCCGATATTTTCTACATAAATAAATAAAAAATTTTGCGTATAAATTTCTTTTTATTTTAAGGATGAGGATTTATACAAGATAATATATATATGTATTTATGTGGTAAATAAAAATATATTACATAAATGTTTACAAATAATTTTATTTTAGAATTATTGATTTTTATAAAGTATATACTTATAATAATTAATTTATGGTAGAAATGTTTTATTAATTATTTTCCATGAAAATCAACTGTGAGTTTAAGACTGTTATATGACGGTGTTATATGTTTTATGATGTGTATTATATAATGATTCGATTAATTAGGTAAACCCTAATTATAATCTAGAAACCCTAATTAATATTTCTAAAACCCTAATTTCTGAAATGAGGAACCCTAATTTGAAATTTAAATTAGAGCTCGAGATTGGTTGTAATTATGTTAATGTGATTAATTAACAAGTATTATAATTACAATTATTAATTTTGGAAACCCTAATTTTAAAAACCCTAATGTGATAATTAGAAAACCTAATTATAAATCGGTAACCCTAATTATCAAAATTTTAAACCCTAATTGCTATTTTAGCAAGGTTAATGATAATTATATGATCTAAACCCTAATGTTCATGTATAATGTGATTAGATAATTAATCATAATTAGGAAACCCTAATTTCAAAATTTTAGGAACTAAAATTTATTTAATTTTTATTTTTTTTGTAAACCTTAATTGCTAAATCCTAGATATGGTTTGTGCTAAACTTTAGGATTAAACCCTAAGGGTTTATAAGAATGACAAGAATTCCCTTAAAATCACAAATCAAATGTCCAAGATGCCCTTTAGTGTTCTTTATTAAGCAACTTGTACAATTTTGCCAAGTGTGGGAGTGGTTGGCCTAACCTAACAACTCCATGTGATATTATTTGACAGCACTCAGCTCTAGATATCAGCATACATGCATCCAACATCATATATATATATATAGATTAGAGGAGAGAGAAAGGCATTTCCTAACTTACATTTTGTCCAACACTCAAACCTTTTCTCTCAAGTCCCACACCTCCGAAATTCTTTTGGTTTTTCAGTCAAGAAACAAGCCCCACGTCTATCCCTAACAAATCAGAAGCATAGAAATCAAAGTTGATCAAGAAGGTATAAACCAACCCTAGAAAAATGTGTCCATGACTCCATGTTTGATGTTGTTTTTTTTGTGTTAAACATGTTAAATCTAGTGTATAATGATGATCTGGGTTGATAGATGTTAGATCCATAACATCTATAGGCTCGGATTTGAGTTTTTGCAAAATCTGAAAAAACTTGGTTCTGGGGTCTAACAACGAATGTCAGTGGCCACAGATCCTTGATCGTTTATGATTTGTGTTGTTTTTAAGTTGTTTTATGTAGCCTGTATTGTGGTCTGTAATCTGCAAGTGGACTCAGGGTCATTAGATGTGTATATTAGTAGTTATACCCGGTCAAAGGTCGTTGACCGGAATTGACCAGGCCATTTCTGGGTTACCCAGAAAGTTCCCAGGTTGGTCTGACAGTAGGTTCATGGTCTTGTATCTTGCAGGTGTTAGCTTGTTTGTTGTTGATGTTGTAATAGATTTGTACTGTGGTATTTGGACTTCAATATTAAGCTTTTATATTGCTAAAATATCTAACGTATTGAAGACAGTAGAATGTCAAACCAGGCCAGAAAATCACGAACTTAGTTTTCTGGGTAACCCAAAAACCTTAAGAGCATGATCTCTGACAAGGTTTGACCAGCATATATCTTTATGATTTGTTTGTTGTTTTATCGTTTTTATGTAATGGATCTCTAGATTTACATGTTGTCTACATACTGCAAAGCTTAGATCACAAAAAAAATACCTGAATCAGAAGTTATGGGAGCCCAAAAGTGAATAGTCGAACTGTTCTTCATTTCTGGGTAACCCAGAAATGAAGAACAACTCTGACAAAGTGTTCAAGGCTCCAGATCACGTTGGTTATGCATGTTTTGATGATTTGTATTGTTGAATCGTGTAGTATTGTAATTATACTACATGATCTGACCATTAACGTGCCCAGAAACATCAAGATTGGATCAGAATGTTTGGTCAAAGTAGTAACCACGAAATTGCCGTATGAATGTATGAAGAACATGAAGAACACCTTTAGCGACAGTTATGTCACTATAGGTGGTCTTTAGCGACAGATAATATATTATTTTCTGGAAATTAATAAATAAATAGAAAAAAATAGTTTTTAATTATTAAAAATAAAAAATAAATTATTAAAATTTATTTTAAATTCCAAAAATTAGTTTTTAATTATTTTTAATATATTTCATAAATATTTAATATTTTGGAATATTAAAAGTATTTAATTTATTTAATTATAATATTAAATAAATTATTTAAAATGATTTTAATATTCAAAAAATCATTTAAAATTATATTATGACATAAGAAAATATTTTAAGTTATTTTTAATGACTTTTAATATTTTGTGATAAATTTCATTAATAAATTAATATTAATGATAATTAATTTATTTACTAAATGAATTAAATAAATTAATTAAAAATGATTTTATTATATTAAAATCATTTTAAATAATAATAAGGTATTTAAAAATATTTGAAGTTATAAAATATAACTTTTAATATTTAAAGATAAATTTCATTAATTAATTATTATTAATGATATTAAAGTTATTTAATAATTATATTAAATAATTTAGTTTAAAAATGATTTTAATATTATAATAATCATTTTAAATAAAAATATAGTGTTTAAAGATATTTTAAGTTATAAAACATATTTTTTAATATTTAAAGGATAATTTCATTAATAATTTAATATTAATAATTATTAATTTATTATTAATGATATTCAATTTATTTAATAATTATATTAAATAAATAGTTTATAAATAGTTTTATTTACTTAAAAATCATTTAAAAGGGATATAAATGAATTAAAAATATTTTAAGTTATACTTAATGACTTTTAATATTTTGATAAATAAAACATTAATACTTTAATATTAATGATAATTATTTAAAAATGATTTTAAATATTTTAAAAATCATTTAAGGGTAATATTAATACTTTAAAAGTATTTTAAGTTATTATAAATAACTTTAATATTTTGGAAATGATTTCATTAATAGTTTAATATTAATTAAATATTAATGATAATAGAATTGATTAGTATTTAAATAATTTAAATATGATTCCGATGTTTGAAAATTCATAATAAATTATAATGAATGTTTTAAAATTATACTAAGTCATTTAAAAATAATATGACTGATACTAAGTTACAGGACAGAGTCTTAGACTCGATAATTAACCGATAAAGCTGTTGGTAGACCGACATGTTTCAGAAATTGATCTGGACTTGCATAATTTAATTAGATATATGATTATTTGTGATTCAATGGTTGTTAAACATGGGTAATAATGTGATTAGGTTATGTGCTGACTGCGAAATGCAGTACTATGTGTTAAAGTATATTGTTCTAATCGAACGAATGATCTGATTAATGATAGGTCGTGATATAAAAGATAGAATTAAGTTGCGAACTATAAGCAGCGCATCAGGCAACTATCTAACCTTTGCATTTTTTTTATGCAATGGACATGAATAAGAATGTTTCTAAACTATATTATTACTGTACAGATTATTAACCTTATATTATATACGCCCATTGATTATCAACATGTTAGTATATAATAATTCAGATATATATTCTGTTCGTTAATTTTGATAAATGGTTATACAAGTGTCCCCACTTGGATAATCATTGTATTTAATCACATGTTGATATACCTTTGTCAATTACCCGTATACATATATGTTGAATTATAGATTATTGTTGAACAAGATAAAACCTTTGATTTGAAACCCAGACAAGTATGAACATCCCTACACGGGAAAACTTTTTATGCACCCAAGGTGGACAGAGTGAACGATACCCTCGTTCTTACATGTAGTATTGATCAATGCGAGGCATAACAGGTGATCATCCCCAGGTGCTCGTAAGTTATATTTGGTTTGCAGATGAATTTCTATTTAACCTATTTGAAAATTGAAAATAATGTTCATAGTATGTCATATAAACCCTATTTATAGTCAGACGTAGTTTCAAAGATTTTTTATAGAATTGATATATTATTATCATTGGTACAAATTACTTCACAACTATTGAATCGTTGTAGAAGGATAGTATAAAGAAAACATTTAAATTCTTTCAGCTTATATATATATATATATATATAATTGTTATTACTTGCTGGGCACTCAAATGCTCATCCTTGCTTAATTTAAATGTTTTCAGCTAAGTGTGAACGACCAGAGAGCTCTGCTAAGAACAAGGGAAAGGGAAAGGTTGCTGAATGAATGAATGTTATCTTATGTAATAGTTAACTTTAGTAAGACAATGATATTAAATTATCTATCACATATTGTAATGAATGTTTAAAGGTTACGTACTTGGGAGCTAGACTCTGATAATTATGTAAATTAAGTTTGAAATTTATATTATTGTTATTATTATTAGTATTATTCCGCTCATAGAAATGGTATCGTAAAAGCAGGAGTTCGGGTTTCAAGTATCGATTTGGGGGCTCTCTAGGTTGGTATCGAGCTTAGGGTTAAAAACCTTAGGTGGGCTAGACCTTAGGCTATAACCTTAGAAACGAGAGGAAGCGTTGAAAATATAAATAACTCATATAGAGTTTAAAAAGAGATGAATTGACTAAATTCATCGTCAAACAAAATAAAAGATAAGTTATATAAAACTATTATTTGTTGTGTGTATAAACTATATGCTAATCAAGATAAATTGTGTGTGTAGATGTCTGGTGGAAAAGGCTTGTTATATGCATATAGCATGAAGAAGGGTCAAACCCATACACCCGAGATGATATCGAAGCCAATAGCTGAAATAGAGGCTCACGATGCAAACAACTCAGACGAGGTGGTTATTGTAGAAAATGTAATACCAGATCCGGAGATGGTGGAGCTGACAGATAGTGATTCAGACACTAAAGTTGAAGCTGATCAAGCATCAACGAAGGTGCTGGATCTGAGGAACAAAGTTTCTTCTCTGGAAAGGCTGTGGGAGATAGAAAAGATGTTGAATAGTCAGTTGCGTCAAGCATTAATAGAAACAATGGAAGAACAAGATAAGCTTAAAATCCAAATTGATCAGATGGGAGCCACAAGTAACACAACGTGTGCAGCTCCGAGTAAGAAGGGGAAAAGAAAGATAGAAGATCATGACTTAGGAAAAACCTGATAAGAAGAAAGGAAAAAGAATATGTTATCTGTGCGGTTATGAAGGACATACTACTCTGTATTGTCCCGACTACAAACTAGGAACATGTTTTATCTGTGGGATAGAAGGTCATCAGGCGAAAAGTTGTCCAAGGAAAAGGTGTAATAAATAAGTAGTATAGGTTCTGTTGTGTTGGTGTGTTTAATGTAATATATAGTATAAGTATGTCTGTGTAATGTAATGTTCTCAACTTTTGTAATGATCAAGCTTGTAAATCCCGACTTTTGTGGTCATAAAGGGATAACTGAAGTTCAAAGCATTATGTGTTGTGTTATTTAAAATATTCGTTAAATGAATATGAATCTATGTTTGAGAAATGAAACAAGTTTAATATATTAACCTTATGTGATAAGGTTTAGAATGTAAGTTAAATTTATGATTTTATTTAATCAGATAATGCCACCGAGACGCCGAACTCGCAATCAAAGGGCAGAAGAATCTGTCAACAACGTTGAGGGACAACAACAAGCAGACCCAATGCAGCATTTTGCAAACATGTTAGCACAAGCTATGCTGCAAGGGATACCAGTCGCTGGGAATCAGCCGGATAACCGTTTAGCAAATTTCAAAGACTTTAAGGCTGTTGGACCTCCGGAATTCAAAGGTACAACTTACCCTGTTGAAGCCCAAACTTGGGTTAAAGAGATTGAAAAGGCGTTCGTGGTAGCTAGGGTAACTGAAGGGCAGAAGACTGATTTTGCCACCTACATGATGAAGGGGGAGGCAAATTTTTGGTGGGAAGCGAATCAAGCAAGGGCAGGAGAAGGTGTAGTTACATGGGATAGATTTAAAACTTTGTTTTTCAAAAATTATTTTTCACCTAGTATGCAGGCTAGGATGGAGGTGAGATATTTAGAGTTGAAGCAACAGAATATGACGGTGTCTGATTACGCCGCCAAATTCAATAAGTTAGCTAGGTTTGCCCCGCATCAAGTTGATACGGAGGCAAGAAAAGCTAGGAGGTTTGAGCTGGGATTAAAACCCTGGCTCTATAACAAGGTGACGGTGTTGCAAATTCCTACATTTGTAGCACTCATGGAGAAGGCGATTATTGCTGAGAATGGAAGTGAGGCCATAAGCCTCTACAACAAGGAGAGGAAGAATAAGGACAAGGTTGAAGGAGCTGGGAAGGTAGGAGTTAATAATGGGAGCAGGATTGGAGATGGAAAGAGGAAGGTGAGCAGTTTCGGAAGTATTTAGGTGAAGCAGGAAGGGATGAAGAAAAAGATAGTGCCATGTAAGACATGTGGAAAGAACCACTCTGGGGAGTGTTTGAAAGGAAAATTTGTTTGCTACAAGTGCGGGCAGGAGGGCCATATCTCTCCCAACTGCCCCAATCCTAGGATGAATAGTGGATGTTTTCTGTGCGGATCGACTGAGCACAGGGTGAAAGATTTTCCAAAGAGGAGGGTGGAGGCAGGTAGTGTGAATACTGGCACTGGCAGTGGAACTTTATCAATCACCGGACCAACTTCGTCAAGCAAGCCAGCAAAGTCTACTGCGAGGGTTTTCAATATGACAGTCCAGGATACGGCAGCAGCTAGCAATGGAACTCCAGGTATAATTCGTATAACATTTATTTTCTTATATACATGATTTTCATATATATAGTAAATTATTTTATAAAGAAAGTTTGAGGAGGAATTTGAGTTCTTTTAGAAATCAAATTTCCGTTTAATCAGAAAGACAAGCTTTATGTGAATAGTTAAAGATCAGTTCGATAAAAGTTGATCAAGATCTACTTGCGATGATTGTGTATGCTATGTAACCGTGTATGTATAGGTTTTAAAACGGTGATTCCGGGGACGGAATCTTTATAAGGGAGGGTGAATGTAACAACCCGATATATTCTACATAAATAAATAAGAAATTTTGCGTATAAATTTTTTTTTATTTTAAGGATGAGGATTTGTAGAAGATAATATATATATGTATTTATGTGGTAAATAAAAATATATTACATAAATGTTTACAAATAATTTTATTTTAGAATTATTGTTTTTTATAAAGTATATACTTATAATAATTAATTTATGGTAGAAATGTTTTATTAATTATTTTCCATGAAAATATAATCATATATTATTTAAATAATATATGGAGTGATTTTTAGAATAATTATAATAATTATTTTATTATATGAATTTTAGTCTGATTATTAAGTTAATCATTTTACCTTAATTATTAAGGTTAAATATGAAGAATAAATCAGATATGGAATCCAAACCCTAATTTTAGATTATTGTCAAGGTATGAGAATAATAATATAATATTAATTATATTTTTGATTTTTCAGTGTTATAAATATGTACTGTATGTACGTATTGATGATGATTGGTCAATTATGGTGTTTAATTTCAAAACCCTAATATTAATTGGTTAAACACTAATTTTACTGGGGAAACCCTAATTTGAAAATCAACTGTGAGTTTAAGACTGTTATATGACGGTGTTATATGTTTTATGATGTGTATTATATAATGATTCGATTAATTAGGTAAAACCTAATTACAATCTAGAAACCCTAATTAATATTTCTAAAACCCTAATTTCTAAAATGAGGAACCCTAATTTGAAATTTAAATTAGAGTTCGAGATTGGTTGTAATTATGATAATGTGATTAATTAACAAGTATTATAATTACAATTATTAATTTTGGAAACCCTAATTTTAAAAACCCTAATGTGATAATTAGAAAACCTAATTATAAATCGGTAACCCTAATTATCAAAATTTTAAACCCTAATTGCTATTTTAGCAAGGTTAATGATAATTATATGATTTAAACCCTAATGTTCATGTATAGTGTGATTAGATAATTAATCATAATTAGGAAACCCTAATTTCAAAATTTTAGAAACTAAAATTTATTTATTTTTTGTTTTTTTTTTGCAAACCCTAATTGCTAAATCCTAGATATGATTTGTGCTAAACTTTAGGGTTAAACCCTAAGGGTTTACAAGAATGACAAGAATGCCCTTAAAATCACAAATCAAATGTCCAAGATGCCCTTTAGTGTTCTTTATTAAGCAACTTGTACAATTTTGCCAAGTGTGGGAGTGGTTGGCCTAACCTAACAACTCCATGTGATATTATTTGATAGCACTCAGCTCTAGATATCAGCATACATGCATCCAACATCATATATATATAGATTGGAGGAGAGAGAAAGGCATTTACTTACTTACATTTTGTCCAACACTCAAACCTTTTCTCTCAAGTCCCACACCTCCGAAATTCTTTTGGTTTTTCAGTCAAGAAACAAGCCCCACGTCCATCCCTAACAAATCAGAAGCATAGAAATCAAAATCGATCAAGAAGGTATAAACCAACCCTAGAAAAATATGTCCATGTTTCCATGTTTGATGTTTTTTGTGTGTGTTAAACATGTTAAATCTATTGTATAATGATGATCTGGGTTGATAAATGTTAGATCCATAACATCTATAGGCTCAGATTTGAGTTTTTGCAAAATCTGGAAAAACTTGGTTCTGGGGTCTGACAACGAATGTCAGTGGCCACAGATCCTTGATCGTTTATGATTTGTGTTGTTTTTAAGTTGTTTTATGTAGCCTGTATTGTGGTCTGTAATCTGCAAGTGGAATCAGGGTCATTAGATGTGTATATTAGTAGTTATACCGGGTCAAAGGTCGTTGACCGGAATTGACCAGGCCATTTCTAGGTTACCCAGAAAGTTCCGTGTTGAGTGCGACAAAGAGGTTCATGGTCTTGTATCTTGCAGGTGTTAGCTTGTTTGTTGTTGATGTTGTAATAGATTTGTACTGTGGTATTTGGACTTCAATATTAAGCTTTTATATTGCTAAAATATCTAACGGATCGAAGACAGTAGAAGGTCAAACCAGGCCAGAAGATCATGAACTTAGTTTTCTGGGTAACCCAGAAAACTTAAGAGCATGATCTCTGACAAGGTTTGACCAGCATATATCTTTATGATTTGTTTGTTGTTTTATCGTTTTTATGTAATGGATCTCTAGATTTACATGTTTTCTACATACTGCAAAGCTTAGATCACAAAAATAATACCTGAATCAGAAGTTATGGGAGCCCAAAAGTGAACAGTCGAACTGTTCTTCATTTCTGGGTAACCCAGAAATGAAGAACAGCTCTGACAAAGTGTTCAAGGCTCCAGATCACGTTGGTTATGCATGTTTTGATGATTTGTATTGTTGAATCGTGTAGTCTTGTAATTATACTACATGATCTGACCATTAACGCGCCCAGAAACATTAAGATTGGATCAGAATGTTTGGTCAAAGTTGTAACCACGAAACTGCCGTATGAATGTATGAAGAACATGAAGAACACCTATAGCGACAGTTATGTCACTATAAGTGGTCTTTAGCGACAGATAATATATTATTTTCCGAAAATTAATAAATAAATAGAAAAAAATAGTTTTTAATTATTAAAAATACAAAATAAATTATTAAAAATTATTTTAAATTTCAAAAATTAGTTTTTAATTATTTTAATATACTTCATAAATATTTAATATTTTTGGAATATTAAAAATATTTAATTTATTTAATTATAATATTAAATAAATTATTTAAAATAATTTTAATATTTGAAAAATCATTTAAAATTATATTATGATATAAGAAAATATTTTAAGTTATTTTAATGACTTTTAATATTTTGTGATAAATTTCATTAATAAATTAATATTAATGATAATTAAGTTATTTACTAAATGAATTAAATAAATTAATTCAAAATGATTTTATGATATTAAAAATCATTTTAAATAATAATAAGGTATTTAAAAATATTTGAAGTTATAAAATATAAATTTTAATATTTAAAGATAAATTTCATTAATTAATTATTATTAATGATATTAAAGTTATTTAATAATTATATTAAATAATTTAGTTTAAAAATGATTTTAATATTATAATAATCATTTTAAATGAAAATAAAGTGTTTAAAGATATTTTAAGTTATAAAACATAACTTTTAATTTTTAAAGAATAATTTAATTAATAATTTAATATTAATAATTATTAATGATATTAATTTATTTAATAATTATATTAAATAAATAGTTTATAAATGGTTTTATTTACTTAAAAATCATTTAAAAGGGATATAAATGAATTAAAAATATTTTAAGTTATACTTAATGACTTTTAATATTTTGATAAATAAAACATTAATACTTTAATATTAATGATAATTATTTAAAAATGATTTTAAATGTTTTAAAAATTATTTAAGGGTAATATTAATACTTTAAAAGTATTTTAAGTTATTATAAATAACTTTAATATTTTGGAAATGATTTCATTAATAGTTTAATATTAATTAAATATTAATGATAATAGAATTGATTAATATTTAAATCATTTAAATATGATTCCGATGTTTGAAAATTCATGATAAATTATAATGAATGTTTTAAAATTATACTAAGCCATTTAAAAATAATATGACTGATACTAAGTTACAGGACAGAGTCTTAGACTCGATAATTACCCGATAAAGCTGTTGGTAGACCGACATGTTTCAGAAATTGATCTAGACTTAAATAATTTAATTAGATATGTGATTATTTGTGATTCAATGGTTGTTAAACATGGGTAATAATGTGATTAGGTTATGTCGATCATAAATGCGAAATGCGATCTTATGTGTTATAGTATATTGTTCTAATCAAACGAATGATCTGATTAATGATAGGTCGTGATATAAAAGATAGAATTAAGTTGCGAACTGTAAGCAGCGCATCAAACAAGTATCTAACCTTTGCATTTTTTTATGCAATGGACATGAGTAAGAATATTTCTAAACTATATTATTACTGTACAGATTATTAACCTTATATTATATACGCCCATTGATTATCAACATGCTAGTATATGATAATTCAGATATATATTCTGTTCGTTAATTTCGATAAATGGTTATACAAGTGTCCTCACTTGGATAATCATTGTATTTAATCACATATTGATATACCTTTGTCAATTACCCGTATACATATATGTTGAATTATAGATTATTGTTGAACAAGATAAAACCTTTGATTTGGAACCCAGACAAGTATGAACATCCCTACACGGGAAAACTTTTTATGCACCCAAGGTGGACAGAGTGAACGATACCCTCATTCTTACATGTAGTATTGATCAATGCAGGGCATAACGGGCTGATCACCCCCCGTGCCCGTAAGTTATGACGGTTTGCAGATGAATTTTTGTTTAACCTATTTGAAAATTGAAAACAATGTTCATAGTATGTCATATAAACCCTATTTATAGTCAGTATGTAGTTTCAAAGATTTGGTATAGAATTGATATATTATTATCATTGGTACAAATTACTTCACAACTATTGAATCGTTGTAGAAGGATAGTATAAAGAAAACATTTAAATTCTTTCAGCTTATATATATATATAATTGGTATTACTTGCTGGGCACTCAAATGCTCATCCTTGCTTTATTTAAATATTTTCAGCTAAGTGTGAACGACCAGAGAGCTCTGCTAAGAACAAGGGAAAGGGAAAGGTTGCTGAATGAATGAATGTTATCTTATGTAATAGTTAACTTTAGTAAGACAATGATATTAAATTATCTATCACGTATTGTAATGAATGTTTAAAGGTTACGTACTTGGGAGCTAGACTCTGATAATTATGTAAATTAAGTTTGAAATTTATATTATTGTTATTATTATTAGTATTATTCCGCTCATAGAAATGGTATCGTAAAATACCGAGTTCGGGTTTCAAGTATCCGGATTTGGGGGCTCTACACTAGTCGGGGAACGGAGTGATGGTCCTAGATGGTGCATTAGTAGTCCTCACTATTCTGTGAAATAGTGTGATAATAATTGTAATGAGGACTCCTTTTGAGTTTGTATACTCTCTAGTAGGCAATATTTGTATTCAAACGCACAGTTTATGTTTTGTCGTATTGTACACGACAGTTGTATTATTAAGTTGTATTTGAATTTTGTACCATGTATCTGGCGACCCATGATGGGTGACGTATACCTAATTTTGGGGGCGTCACAATAATGCTAGTATAGATAAGAGAATGACAAGAATAGGCAGTGAAGACAATAAATTAGGCAAGAACCTAAGTTTGGGGGAAAAAGTAGGGTATATAAGCTTCAACTTAAGAAAAAGAAAAAGAAAATGAAATCTAGTTGAGTCTTGTGGTGGGTTGAGGAGAAATACTCCCCATAAACACAAGCGTGAGATGGAGCGTAAAACGCACTCACCAACCATCTATTGAAAAAAAAGAAAAAAAAAGAGAAGACGGGAAATAAAGGCAAAGAGCCCCCGCAATTGAAAAGGAGATCATGAATACCCTATTCGGACCCCTACTCTGGGTAAATGCTTGATTTTAGTTAGAACTTGTTTATTTTTGAAATTTTTGAGTTTATTCTGTATGATTCCTATTAAGAGATTGGTTGTGTTGAATTTGAACTAATTTTAGTTAGCATATATGTTGATCACACACACACTATATCAGTGATGACGGTATAATATTCGAGGATTGATAAGAAGTTATTGATGGGTTTTATTATGAAGTATTGTAGTGTATGCTTGATTGTTCTGAGGCCGAAGGAATAAATGTGATTTTATTGGATTCGTAGACATATAGTCAGATACATTATATCTCATTGGATTGAATTGCCTTTCATAGCATGTTAGTTTGTTTGATTGCATGTGCTCGAGGACTAGCACGTTTTAAGTTTGGGGGATTTTGATAAGTGGGTTTTATATCCACGAATCAGTTCCTAATCCAAGCTTAGTCGGTGTTAATTCTTCGTGTTTGTGTTCTATTTTACTTGTTTATGGTTATTTAATGTGTAGGTGTGGTGGTGTGATGTTTGGGCATAAAAGGAATGCATTTGAGGCAACATTGAGGCATGCAAAGAAGAAAAAAAGAAGTTAGATATTTTACCCTACGCCCATCGGGGCGGGCCTAATTTAGCCTTGTGCCCCTGCCGGGGTGGGGGGTCTTCAATCCCAGCTGACAGGGGTTATGCCCGTTGGGACGGGCATTTCCTATATAAATACCCCCCACTGGGGAGGGGGGTGCCGAATCCTGACACTCCTTTGCTTATTGAAACACGGCTGGAAAGAGGATTTTTTGACTTGGGATATCATATGGACTCTAAATAACATGGGATTTTAGCCAGACTTCGTGTATGATATATATATTGAGCAACAAACAATGAAATTATCATCATGCAAAGGAATTGACAGCGATTAAGGACATAATTGGATATTAAGCAACGGAGTTAAGATTTTGAAGAACGTTCATATCCATTGTGGATTAAGGCTAAAGTGAAGGGTATTCTGTGTTATTCTTCTACTTTGGTTTTATATTTTTAATTGAGAGATGTTATCTTTAATTTTTTCAGTAATTATTTTATTTGTTATGAACTAATTATGTTTTAGGCTTAAGACGGATCTTTAAGTGGAACGATGATTATGCAATCTTTGATTTCAGTTTAATAAGCTATTATCCAGTTTATATATATTAATTTGAGTTTGAATTTATGAATTGCCTAATCAATAATTCTTTGTGGACTTGTATGAACTCGAGAGATGAAATACGGGTCTAGACTTAGTTAATATATCATGTGTTCTTGATTTATGTGAATGAACAGAATCTTGATGAATGTCAGGGTAGAGATATGCTTGACATCGCATGTAATCAGATAAAGAGCTTGAACTTAAACCTTCTTTAATTGTAATTCATATAGAGATATAGTGAGTTAGTTGATTAAGGTGTTTAACTTAATTCTATCTTAATTGTGGATTTGGGTTAATACGATATTAGTACATCGAGAGGTAGCTAATGCTATATACGTGTTCTTGATTAATAAATTGGGATAGTGAGTTCAACTGGAATAAAGGTGTAATAATCTGAGTGATGCTTAGAGTAAAGTCGGAAGCCTAATTCTCCATTAATTGTTTGAAAATTCAGTTTTTAGTGTTTATTAATTGTGTGGTGATTTTAATATTTTTAATACTTTTAGTTATAAACTAGAAACTGATTAGTTTAATAAAATTAGGATTAATAGAAAATTGGTAATTGTGATGTTTAAATTCTATTTACAGTCTCTGAGGGAACGATACTCTACTCACTATTATATTACTTGTTGACCATGTATACTTGCGTGCTGTGCGTAATTAGATTTTACCTAACAGTGATCAATTTCTACAAATCTTCAAGATACTCTTGTAGAACTGATCATACACTATGTATTATCAAACACTTAGAACATAGGTTTGTACATACATACTAACCCATCGACAAAGATTACTTCACTAGATTAATTAAATCATGATATGTTTATGACCTATTTCAGACTTCTTTCAAGATACAATCTTCAACCTAAAACTTGGATTGGAGAGAAAGTTTGTTAGCATTTGTTTTTCCAACCTCAGTGTACTTTCTCTCTTCCCCTTTTTAGGTAGAGTATGGTCTCTTGATAGAATATTTTTATAGTTCATAAGGTGATGCAACATGATGTACACATTTATATTAATTAGGAACCGTACCTTTCTACTGTTAGTTTCTTAACAATCATTCAACTTAGATATACTGACGTTAGGCATTGATGTGCATAGTTTTTCATTTGCTCCTGACAGCTTGTTGCTCCAGTTGTCCTTCAATCAATCAGTCATGGTCTTGAAGATGTAAGCTAAGAGAATCTTGAAATTTTTAGTTCTTTGACATCCTTGAGTCCACACGGTTCACATCCAGCTTCTGGTTGGCCAAATACATATTTGAGAAGTTCTTCTTTTTTCTCTGGATAAGCACTTCTTAGCCTATATGACCTTTTCATCTTTCAGGCTAGTGGATGCTTGATTCTTTGCTGTTTATGCCTCTTGAGCTTCCTTGCCTGATCTTCAGACTATAAGATTGATTGTGGACAAGGATCGGTCTTGTTGTCATGGCATTTAAGAACATAGACCAGTCTAAGCAACTTCAAATGTATATACACATGTACACAATACTTCCAACGTGTGAGCTCATCTGCATTTACAAGTGACTTACTACTAAACTAAGTTTAGAATAATGTTTGTGCCTAGGATCAGACTCAAAGCGATTAGCTTTTGAATAAATCATGAGAACCTGCTCTGATACCAATTGTTAGTTCCCATTAGGCACACAATAGATCTAGAAGGGGGGTTGAATAAATCCTTTTTATTTTCAAATATTTTTCTCTTTTATTTTGTATTGCTAATGAATTAGCATATAATAAACATAAGAATCTTTTCAAGCACAGCAGAATAAGTAAAAGATCCTCTTAATTGATATATTCATAATCATACATACATTTTTCTTAGAGTTAGTTCAGTGGTTAGCAGTTATAACAGTTAAGTGCATAATGTAAATGACATAAAGTAAATGACACAAGGGATTTTAAGTGGTTCAAAGACTCAAGCTCCTAATCCACTCTTGTGCATTCAACTAGCTAGATTTCTACTAAGGAAGGGCAACACCCTGAATCACTAAGATTCCTTCAAGGCCAGCAGCCTTGGAACTTCAGTTCACTAAGAACTCTTCAAGCCCAGTAGGCTTGGAACTCCTCTAGTTCCCTAGGAACTCTTCAAGCCCAGCAAGCTTGGAACTTCATTTAGTCCCTCCAGATAAGGACCCCTCAGGCCCTGGCTTCTTGTTGTTGTTGATGTTTTTGTTGTTGGTGAAGAGCTACTACGATGTCTTTAAGCTTGAACATCTTTTGTACTTAGCAGCTTGGTGTGGTCCTCTTTGCATTCTGCTTTGAGTCTGGACCACATCTTATTTGGTGCAGCTGGTCTTCATTCTGTTATGCTCATCTTCATACGATGTCATATGTGCACCATCACCATTTGGGTTTGCTAAGTGGTTAAGCTTTTGGTAGACTTCGTCTAGCACTTAGCAATCCCTGAACCCTTCTTGACTGGTTTGAAAACATGGTTCTGCACTTGTTCTGTTTCAGCTTTCGGTTTATGATGATTCGTAGAATGGCTCTTCGGATCTTCTTTGTGCTTTGCCACTTTTCTGAATTCTATCT
This sequence comes from Panax ginseng, assembly GCA_020205605.1. NCBI lineage: Eukaryota > Viridiplantae > Streptophyta > Magnoliopsida > Apiales > Araliaceae > Panax > Panax ginseng. The sequence continues at coordinate 52,712,051 of CM035145.1, forward strand.
TTTTGGCCTTCTCGGCTCTCAGCTTAGCTGCCATCTTCAGTGGCATTCTCATCTTTGTTGAGTGAAGCTTTAGTCTGTTCGAGTCCTTCTTTAAAGGTCGCTTCGGGCCCACCTTTGTAGTCTCATCACACCGAGACTTGTTCGCATTTAGCTCTGGTGGAACTTGTAGAGTCAACAATAGCATTCCAACAACTCAACAATCCTTCAACTCAACAACTCTTGATCTTTGAAGCTCTGGCTGATATATACTCCTTCCCAATCTTCCCGTTGGAAAATAGCCGTTGAAAGCTATTTTAATTGCTTCGTAGATCTCGAATCATTTGGTGCAGACTGCTTGATGTGACATGACAGCTCCTTCATGACTTTACTGACACAGCAGTGTGCTACCTTATGCAATATCCCAATATTTTCAATATAATAATAAAATTTTCATATAATTATATATATATATATATATATATATATATATATATATATATATATATATATAAAGGTGGAAATATGTGCAAAAGCAAAGTATATGTAATTATGTGATAAATAAAACTTATTTATTACATGAATAATGATAAATAAATTCTTTGTAAGAATTATTGATCATTATAGATTATATTCTTATAATAAATTAATTTTGTAATAAAAATATTTATTATTTATTTTCATGAAAATATGATTATTATATATATATATATATAAGGATTATTATGATATGTATTTTATTATATTAGTTAAGTTAATTATTTTAACTTAATTAATAATGGTACATGTGAATGTTATGTCAGATATGGATTCAAAACACTAATTCTGGATTTTGAATAAGGAATGAGAATATTAATATAATATTATTTATATTTCAGTGATATAAACATGTCTGATATGTGTGTAATGTTAATGTGTGAAACAGTTATAGTAAAACAGTACAAAACCCTAACATTACTAATAAACTATAGTACATAAGTCAATTACGACTGTAAGATTTTGTTAAGTTGTTGTGTTATATAATTAATGACAATAGATTATTGTTAATTAGGTAAACCCTAATTAATATTTAGAAATCTTAATTACAAAATTAGAACCCTAATTGCTAAGTTATAAACCCTAATTATTAATTTAGCAAGCTTAATGGTAACTGGTATATTATAAAGTCTAATTTACAAGTCCTAGTGATCATGAAACCTAATTTAATTAGGGAACCCTAATTCACCTTTTTAGAAAATAAGATTTCCATTTTAGCCCTAATTACATAATCCTAGAAAATGAACTTATGGAACCTTAGGGTTAAACCCTAAGGGTCAAACCCTAAGGATTAAAATAAATTGCCAACTTTGCCACTAAAAGTAAAAGCCAAATGATATAATTGCCCATATTGCATTATTTAATAGATAACTTGTAGAACTTGCCATAACTTTAGTTGGTGACAAACTCTAGCTATCCACGTGCCTATAAACCAAATATCTCAGCCATCTTGCATCATAATTGCATTAGATTCAAGTATTATATAAGATCAAAGAGAGAGAAGTTTCATTAATTAGCTCATTTATACACCAACACTCAACCAAAACTCTCTCAACTCCAAACCATTGAATTTTAGTGTTGGACCAGTCCCTAATCAAGCCCCATTATCACTTATAGCAGATCTGAAGCATTAAATCAAGAATTGGTTCATAGAGGTATAAAACCTAATTTAGAAATCTGAACTTTGATTCCATGTTAGATCTTGTGTTTGAATATTTAAACATGTTGTGTTCAGTCTATATAAGTGATATGGGTTGATAGATGTTAGATCCATAACATCTAGAGGCTCAGATTTGATGTTTAACAAAATCTAGAAATTTTTGTTTTTGTTGTTTGACAACAAATGTCAGGCCTCGTAGATCTATGCTTGTTTATTGTTTTGGTGATTTAAGGATTTTCAGTTATAGTCTGATGTTGTTAGTAATCTGCAAGTGGGTTCATGATCATTGCATGTGTAGATTGAAAGTTATTCACGGTTAAAGTTCGTTGACCTAACACGAACTAAGTTTTCTGGGTAACCCAGAAAACTAAAGAACGTGTTCTGGCAGTTATTTTGACCGGCTTTGATATTGTTGCTGGAAAGTTGTTAAGATGAATATTTGTATCTAGATTATAGTATGTCATGAGTACTACAAGTTCAAAGCACGTTCGAACCTTATAAAGCCTCAAATCGATCGTAGTAATTGGTCAAACATCGTGGACCGTTAAGCTTAACTTTCTGGGTAGCCCAAAAAGTTGAGACACTAGTCTGACAAGCACTTTAGGGGCTTAGATCTTGTAACTTAATGATATCTGGACATTATAAATGTTTCAAACATGTTCTATGTTAGTTTCTCTACACAGCCCGTCGTCTAGAACACTTTTATCATGAACCGATTACATGCTAGCATGCCATCAATAGCGTTAACCGGCCATGACTTTATTTTCTGGGCAGTCCAGAAACGTGATGAACTGACAGCTTGTTCCAATCTTTATAACTTGCTTGTTTGTTATGATCTGACCCAGATGTTGGTTGATACTTGTAGTGTTACATTAACACTACAAGATCCATGTTATAGATTGCCCAAAAACAATTTACACAACGAATTAAACTTGGTCAAATGTGGCCACTTGTTAACTGCATTTGAGTGTTCTTGGTGCTCAAGAACACAATAGGCGACACTTTCTGTCGCTAAAGGCTATAGCGACAGACTTATTAATTTTAATTAATTTAATTTCTAAAAATCATTTAAAAATAGAAAATATTTTCTAAAAATTATAGAATCAGGTTTAAAAATTATTTGAAGTCATAAAAATTAACTTTTAATAATTTGGCATATTTTCCATAAATATTTGTAATTATTTGAATATTATAGATATTTAATTTATTTAATAAATGCATTAAATAAATAAATTAAAAATGATTTTATTATATTAAAAATTATTTTAAATGATAATAAGGTATTTAAAAATATTTGAAGTTATAAAAGGTAACTTTCAATATTTTAAAGCAAATTTCATTAATTATTTAATATTAATGATATTAGATTTATTTAATAATTATATTAAATAAATAGATTAAAAATGATTTTATTGATTTATAATCATTTAAAAGGATATAAATGGTTTAAAAATATTTTAAGTTATTATAAATGACTTTTAATATTTTAGTGAATAATACCTTAATATTTAAATATTAATGGTAATTGTTTAAAAATTATTTTAAATGTTTTAAGAATCGTTTAAGGGTAATATTAATACTTTAAAAATATTTTGAGTTATTATAAATAACTTTGATATTTTGGGCAATGGTTGCATTAATATTTTAATATTATTTAAATATTAATGATAATAGAATTATTTAATATTTAAATCATTTAATAATGATTGTAGAGTTTGAAAAATCATGAAAATTATAATATTTATTTAAAAATCATTATAAGTCATTTATAAATAATATGACTGGTATTTAAAATATCCAAAATAATATTGAACTACATGATAGAGTTTTAGACTCGATAATTACCCGATAAAGTCGTCGGTACACCGAAATATTACCGAAATTGATCCGAAACTATATAGTTTGACTATATAAATGTCTATTTATGATCCAATGACTGATATAACTATGTGACAATGTGATTAGGTTATATGTTGATTGTAAATAATAGTACTACGTGTTATGATATGCTATTCTAATCAATAGAACAATCTTATGAATGATAGGTCGTTGAATTAAAGATAGAACTAAGTTGTGTAAGCAGCAGACCAGGCAAGTATCCGAACCCTACTTTACATTGTGCAAGTATCCTAACCCATGCATTTACTTTATACAATGGACATGAGTAAGAAAGTTTCAGAATTATATTATCGTTGTGCCATATTATTAACTCTATTGTTATTGATTATGTATTTAAATATTCGTATTCATGCAAGCTCTCAAACTTTATTCGTAGATTGTTTATCAGTAAAGTATTACTATTAGATTCAGATTTATCTATTCCGTTCTTAAATTTCTAAGATTGGTTATACAAGTGTCCTCACTTGGATAATTATTGAACATGTTGATACATACTTATTGATTTCCAATATGTATATCTTAATTGAAAGTTGTCTAAGCTATTTGTCTCGGCTAGACACAGATTTAAAAATATCTTTGAATATGATAGAACCTTATTGATATCCAACCAAATTATTTGGTTTAGATTTCCGACGAAGTATGAACATCCCGAACATGGGAAAACTTTGTGCGCCTAAGGCAGATAAGATGAACAAGAATATCGTTTTGGTATGTAGTATTGATCAATACAGGGCACATTGGGATGATCACCCTCGTGCATGTAAGACATGGCGGTTTGCAGATGAAGTTCTGTTAAACCCTATCGGAATAAAAACAAAGTTCATAGTCTGTCGACTGCTCACCAATTATAGTCAGTACGTAGTTTCAAAATTTGAAATAGATTGGTTATGTTGTGTAGTGGTGCTTCAACTTACTTCACAACTATTGCTTCGTTGTAGAAGTGTCATTCAAAGAAAACATTTAATCCTTTCAGCTAATGTTTATTATTTGCTATTACTTGCTGGGCACTCAAATGCTCATTCTTGCTTAATTTAAATGTTTTCAGCTAAGTATGATTGACCTGAAGGTTCAGTCAAGAACAAAGGGAAAGGAAAGCTAGCAGAATAAGTTTGTGTTATCTTATTTAATAGCTAGACTTAAATAAGATGATGATATTTATTATCTATCATCTAATGAAATGTTTTAAAGGTCACGTACCTGGGATTTAGACAACTCTGATATGTAAATTAAGTTTGATATTTATAACATTATTATTATTATTCCGCTCAAAGAAATGGTATCGTGAAGCACTGTGTTCGGGTCTTAAGTACCTTAATTTGGGGGCATCACAGGTTGGTATCAGAGCTTTAGGGTTAGAAACCATATGTGGGATAGACCTTAGGTTATAACCTTAGGGCGGAGGAAACGTTGAAAATACAAATAACTTGTATATAGATTTAAAGGAGATGAATTAACTAAATTCATCGTAAAACAAAATAAAAATAACCTATGTAAATTTTTTATTTGTTGTGTGTATATATATTATATACTAATCTAGATAAATTATGTGTAGATGTCAGGTGGAAAAGGATTAGGATACCTTCGGATCGTAAAGAACGAGTTAATCTCTATAACCGAGCCAATATCAAAGTCAATAGCTGAAATAGAGGCTCACGTTGAAGATAACCTTGATGAGGTGATCATTTTGGAAAATATAGTACCAAACCTGGAAATGGTGGAACTAACAGATAGTGATTCAGACACCAAAGTTGGAGCTGATCAAGCATCAACCGAAGTGCAGAATCTGAGGAACAAGGTTTCGTCTCTGGAAACGTTGTGGGAAATAGAAAAGCTAATAAATTGTCAATTGCAAAAGGCATTAATCGAAACGATGGGAGAACAAGATAAGCTTAAAATCCAAATTGATTAGATGGGAGCCAAAAGCAACATATCGTGTGTAGCTCCAAGAAAGAAAGGGAAAAGAAAGATAAGAGACCGCAAAATAGGAAATTCCGATAACAACCAAGAGGACGCTAACAAAATAGAGAAGTGTACAAACTGTGATAAGAAACATGAAGGTGTATGCATGAAAGGAAAAAAGATATGTTACATTTGCGGACATGAGGGACATATCTCTCATCATTGTCCTGACTTTCAACTAAGTGCATGTTTTATTTATGGTATGGAAGGTCATCAAGCGAAAGGTTGTCTATGATCAGGAAAAGGCGTAGTGAATAAGTAATATAAGTATTGTTTGAATATGTGTGTTCTATGACAAGTATGTATGTGTAAAGTAATATTTCTAACTTTTGTATAAGTTGTAGCAGTGATTCCCAACTTTTGTGGTCACAAAGGAATATTAGATGTTTAAAGCAGTATGTGCTATGTTATGTACTATAAAATAGTTGAATGAATATGAATTTATGTTTGGTTAATGAAACAAGTTTAAAATATTAAACTTATATGATAAGATTTAGAATGTGATAAGTTGGTTTTATACCTACTTATCTGGTATCTATTACTTGAATTAGTTGCTTAAACTCATGTTTCTTAGTTACCTTTTATGCATTTTGTGTTCATTTTGTAGATCTTAGGTTTGGGAATGATGTGAGCGACTATTGGTATGAAAATGCAAGGAAAAGCAATTCGGATATCATTTGGGCTTTCATGTTCGAGTTATGTTCTTAGCTTGGAACTTGGACTATGCTGTAGAGCTTCTTCTAAGCTTTTCAGAACATCTTGAATCATTCCAATTGGAGTTCGGATGCAAGAGTTATGACCATTGTACCAACGAACGTTGAACGTCACTGTTTTGGATGACCATTTGCATAGCTGTCACTTACAATCCAATTTCAGCCTTCATCTGTGCATTATTTCTCAATCATCCAAGAATGAAAGTTGTAGAACTCCTCGATATCTTTGATTTGATAGGTGATAGGCCTCGTAACTCTTCCCGGATCAAACGTTATGACCATTTTACCAGAGGACACTATAGTAGAACATGGACCGCACGGGCACACGAATTTGTAGTGCATTTCCCGCGCGGCCTCGCCCAACTTCTGGCCAATTCCTGAGCGGCAGCGCGACTTCGGGTGTTGATAAAAGCTGACTTTTCATTAAACAGTGCAATTAAAGCGTAATTTGGAGAGAGGTTCAATTAAGGCTTAAATATTAGACGTATTTTCAATATGTAAGATACAGAAAACCCCTTGAGGGAACAATTAGCTATTGTTGCTTTCTTTCATTAATTTGAATAAGTAGATTAGAGTAGATTAGAGTAGTGATTTCTAGAGTTGATGAGAGTGAAGACTTGAAGAAATTGGAAAGCATTAAAGATTCAACCTTGGATCAAGAGAATAGATTTGCACTACAATTCTCTACCCTTACTCTCTCTTTGATTCTTAATTGTATCTTATGATGTTTATTCAATATGCGGATGATAGCGTTAATTCAGATATGATTTAAATTCTATTCTGAGATTCCAATGGATTCTATAGATTAGTTATTTCTGATATGTTTCATTGTTAGCCTTCTTGATTTCTATGGGTTTGTCTATTAAGATTAATGCTTACTTGATTAGTTGATTGGCCATCAATTACTGTGATAACCCATATGGACTTGAGAAACGAATGATAGGTTTAGATATGATCTTAATAGTTTATGATTGTATATTCTACATTGTGTTGGGATGTACAATTTGTGCTTAGGATAGACATATACCGAAGCACCATTCGTAGTCAATTGAGAACTTGGAATTAAACCCTAATTATTTGTAAATCACATAGACATATAGTGATTTAGATAATGTGGGTGTTCATGTGTATTTTATAAACTGTGGATTACATGTGATATGGGTATGGTACATTGAAAGATGGCTTTACTTTACTTTAGTGTTCTCGACTAACAAACTGGTACAATTAGTTTGGTTTAACATGAAGTATATGGATTTGAATGAGTTAATAGATGAAATTGTAATATCAGGTCTTCATTATCTAGTCTCACTCTAGAAATAGTTAGATTTATTTAATTTCATAGTTTAAATAAAAAATATAATATCATTCGTTTAAATAAGACTGAAATGGTTATGGGCTAGTGCTTGGTAAACTTTATTAGATAATTCTCCGTGGGAACGATACTTTACTTTCTCTTTATTACTTGTTGACCGTGTATACTTGCACGCATATATTGATCGGTAAAACGACCAACAAGTTTTGGGCGCCGTTGCCGGGGAATTAGCTTAATAAACTTTTGCCAACATTAATTTCAATCAAATTGGTCTTAATTTAAACTTTTTTTTTGTTTTAATTATCTTCTTATATTTCTCTCTTTTCAGTTACCATGGGTGACTTTGCTTATCAATGGTCTTATGCAAATATGATTCAACCAAGGGACACAAGCATTGAGGGACTCAATTTATTTTCTACATTGTCAGCACAAATTGCAACACTTTTGAAGAGGTTGAATATTCTTGCCCAACGCACTCGAGAGGTAGTAGTTACATGTGAATACTATGCTGGCGAGCATCCGAGTTATCAGTGCAACATCAAGGTTGGACAAGTGCAGTTTGGGGGTGATTACTTCAACAATGATGTTTATCCTGATTATCAACAAGGTTGGGGGTATCACTCAGATTATGAATGGGGTTATAACTATCAAGATCAATACCGCATCTCAAGTCCAACATATCCATCAGATTTCTCATATCCACCTCCAATGCAACAAGGTTGAAGGAATTCATGTCAAAAAGCATAGCAGACCATGAAGAGATAATGATGAGTCAGGAGTTATCAAGCCAAAATCTTAACAAATAGATGGAACAACTCATTAATTCGTTAATGAATGGTCCTCAATACATGGATTTTGAAACTGAGAAAGATAATTCAAGAATGGAGGAATTGTGGTTCAAATTTATAGCTTTTACTGAGGAGAAGATGATTGAGCAAGAGAGGTCAATTCGAAATCTTTAGAATCATATGGATCAAATGTTCGAAGCCTTGAACAATCGCCTTCCAAATAATTGGTGCTATGACATGGACGATGAAACTAATGGAGAGCCAGAAGTGTACATGCCACTGAATGAACTGAAAGGAGTGGACATTGAGGAGACAACTGTGGGTATGGAAAATGAAGAACATGAGCTGACTTGTATAATACCCCAAGTGCCTTCTCAGTTAGAGTTGATAAATTCAGTGAATTTTGCACACCCATGTCCCCTTGGTAGTCACATCCAAAGCAAGAATGTCTGCGATTATGAGGCCTCTTACAAACCATGGTGGAATGAGGAAGAGATAATAGAAGAAGAAAATCTTGTTGTATCTTTCATGCATCAATGCAAAAATCTATTCACAGATATAATGGGAGAAGCACCTGGCGATGCAATGGAACTAGGGACATCATGTACAGGAAATATGCTAGGTGGCTTCAATCCGAAGACTCTCATGATGGGGAACCTACTAGCGGTTCTAATGGATGGAGGGTTCCTAGTTTATCGTAGAGGAATTGGATAGCGGTGTCAAGAAAAGAGTCCAGCTAACGGACTATAAACCGAGCGCTAGATGGGAGGCACCCCATCCAATCTTTCTCCCTCCTTGTTTAATTCTCATTTACATTTTCATATTTAGTAGATGTTAGATAGTGGTAAGTCTTAATAATAGTTTTATTGGTTCTCCTCTCAAGTTCAATCCAATTGCTATAAGCATTCAGGATCAAACAGAAGTCAAAAACTGAAGCTGCTAAAGTACAGGGTCGCGCGGTCGCGCCCAACTACAAGCTTAATTAACACCACGCGGCCGCGCCATAGCTCAGTCACAGAAAAAAATGCTAAATTTTTAGAATTTCTGACTCAAGCATTCGGACAGTTAGAAGCCCACACTCAGTCTCCAACTATAGAATATCTCAAACTTAGCCATCACCTGATATACCATCGGATCATGAGGAGGCGAACGGAGATGACATTGCCACTTAGGGGAGTATTCTTTCACTTTTAATTACAATGAGGGCATTGTTTATTTTAAGTTTGGGGGTATTGGGTTGTAGTGAGTAGTTGTTGCATATTGTTAGTTGCATATAGTTTGATTGCATATTTAAGTTGCATAGTAGGGGTATTTTAGTATGAATTATTTTTTTTTAGTTTTCTTTTATCTTGTTTACTTAGTATGTGTTTAGTTGCATAACATTGCATAATCCCAAGCTTTTAGTTAGTTGAACTCTAATTTGGCCAATGATGACTAGAAATTTGATAGATTTTTGAATTTAGTGGATATCTTGAGCTTAGTTATAATTTTATACAGGATATAATTCATGTTTGCTGTTTAGATGTTACCAGGTAGCACGACAATGTTCCTATTTGCTTGTTGGTTAAGATTAGCATGCTTGTCTACTGAGAGGAAAATGTTGTTTTTAATTATAGAATTGTGTAGGAAATGAGTAATGACTATGAAGATACTTAAACTCAAGTTTTGGGAATGCATGGGTATGCTTGCTTTATACAAAAAAAGAGAAAAAAAAATTGAATAATTATCGTGGCTAGTCTTATTTCGGGACCTTTGTTACTTGAGTAAGTAAGCCCGAGGAGATTGTTTCTACACTTAGCGCCCTAAGGTCTTAATGGTCTGGGAGTCATTGGTTGAAAGCTGGCTAAGGGGTAGCACTGTTAGCCTAATGGAATGAGACATTGCACAGTCATGGGAAATATATAAAAAAAAAATCAAAAAACACCGCGGGAAAGTGCGAAAATCGGTCTATTTCCGGCATCATATCCATAGTTAGCAGTTCCAGCTCCGTATGAAGGTCATGATCGATATCGTCACTAGCATCAATATCGTCACTAGCATCCCGTGAGTAAAAATAAAGCATAATAAACCCTTTGCTAAACCTTAGATTGTACTGATGTGTTGGAGTAGTTGTTGTTTCATTTGTATGCATAGTTCTTGGTTTGAACCTTAGTTTTCTTTCTTAAGCAGTATAGCATGTGAAATCCTTACCTTTTTCAAGCTTATATGTGAACACATCACACACATAACATCTTTATAGCAGGTTAGGATTATATGATTGTATATCATTATGCCTATAGCTTAGTTTGATGCTTTCTTCTTGGATCTTGATATTTCTCTGAGGCATATCTTATTGGAATTCTTAACATGACTGGAAATTTGGAGATTCATTGTCATAGTAGCGTAGCTTGCATAGCATGTAGAATGCATTATGTTGTGTTGCTTGGGGACAAGCAACGGTTTAAGTTTGGGGGTATTTGATAAGTTGGTTTTATATCTACTTATCTGGTATCTATTACTTGAATTAGTTGCTTAAACTCATGTTTCTTAGTTACTTTTTATACATTTTGTATTCATTTTGTAGATCTTAGGTTTGGGAACGATGTGAGCCACTATTGGTATGAAAATGTAAGGAAAAGCAATCCGAATATCATTTGGGCTTTCATGTTCATGTTATGTTCTTAGCTTAGAACTTGGACTATGTTGTAGAGCTTCTTCTAAGCTTTTCGGAATATCTTGAATCATTCCAATCGGAGTTCGGATGCAAGAGTTATGACCTTTGTACCAACGAACGTTGAACGTCACTGTTTTGGATGGCCATTTGCATAGCTGTCACTTATAATCCAATTTCAGCCTTAATTCGTGCATTATTTCTCAATCTTCAAAGAATGATAGTTGTAGAGTTCGTCGATATATTCAATTTGATAGGTGATAGGCCCCGTAACTCTTTCCGGATCAAATGTTATGGCTATTTTACCAGAGGACACCGCAAAGATAAAATGGACCTGCATGGTATGTGAAATTTATAGTGCATTTCCGCTTTCGCAGTACGACCCTAGAGCCAAAAAATATGATTTTTTGCTTGAGCGTAGCCTCGCCAAACTTCAGGCCAATTCTTGAGCGGCCGCGCGAGTTCGGGTGTTGACAAAAGTTGACTTTTCATTAAACAGTGCAATTGAAGCGTAATTTGGAGAGGGGTTCAATTAGGGCTTAAATATTAGACGTATTTTCATTATGTAAGATACTTACCACCCCTTGGGGGAAAAATTAGCTATTGTTGCTTTCTTTCATTAATTTGAATAAGTAGATCAGAGTAGATTAGAGTAGTGATTTATAGAGTTGATGAGAGTGAAGACTTGAAGCAATTGGAAAGCATTAAAGATTCAATCTTGGATCAAGAGAACAAATTTTCACTACAATTCTCTACCCTTACTCTCTCTTTGATTCTTAATTGTATCTTATGATGTTTATTCAATATGCGAATGATAGCGTTAATTCAGATATGATTTAAATTCTATTCTTAGATTCCAATGAATTCTATGGATTAGTTATTTCTGATATGTTTCATTGTTAGCTTTCTTGATTTCTATGGGTTTGTCTATTAAGATTCATGCTTGCTTGCTTAGTTGATTGGCCATCAATTACTGTGATAACCCATATGGACTTGAGAAATGAAGTATGGGTTTAGATCTGATCTTAATAGTTTATGATTGTATATTCTACATTTTGTTGGGATGTACGATTTGTGCTTAGGATAGACATATACCAAAGTACCATTCGTAGTCAATTGAGACCTTGGAATTAAACCCTAATTATTTGTAAATCACATAGACATATAGTGATTTAGATAATGTGGGTGTTCATGTGTATTCTATAAACTGTGGATTATATGTGATATGGGTATGGTACATTGAAAGATGGCTTTACTTTATTTTAGTGTTCTCGACTAACAAACCGGTACAATTAGTTTGGTTTAACATGAAGTGTATGGATTTGAATGAGTCAATAGATGAAATTGTAATCTCAGGTCTTCATTATCTAGTCTCACTCTAGAAATAGTTAGGTTTATTTAATTTCATAGTTTAAATATAAAATATAATATCATTCGTTTAAATAAGACTGAAATGGTTATGGGCTAGTGCTTGGTAAACTTTATTAGATAATTCTCTGTGGGAACGATATTTTACTTATTCTTTATTACTTGTTGACCGTGTATACTTGCATGCATATATTGATCGGTAAAAGAATGTAAGTTAATAAAATATAGATTAAGTTTTATTTAACCAGATAATGTCGCCAAGACGTCAAACTCGGAACCAAAGGGCAGAAGAATCTGTCAACAATGCTGGAGGACAACAACCAGACCTGATGCAGAATTTCGCAACCATGGTAGCTCAAGCCATGCAAAATGGAATGTTGGCCGTGGGAAATCAACCAGACAATCAATTTGAAAACTTCAAAGATTTTAAGACTGTAGGACCACCAGAATTTAGAGGTACCACTTGTAACGTCCACGAATTTGAAACTCCTTATTAATTAAATATGTGATTTAATTTTAATGAGTTAGTTTTGTGAGTTTATTTAAACCTTATGTGGTTATGTTAATTTATGAAATGATTAAAGGGATTCACTAATAGTAATTTAAATTAGTGGACCAACCCTAAGAGTTTGATATCAAGAATTGATAGGGTTCTTAATAATTAGGTATTCAATTTATTTGAATATAGTAGCAAGATTTGAACGTATTGATTTATGTCAATACGAGTATATCACCGTTGAAGAAGTTAATTTATCCCATATAAAACTTATGTGGTGATAGGAATTGGAACTGGCTTGAAGCTAACCTATTTTGGCCTTCGCCAGAGGACCTAAGTCAAATGCATCGTCGTCAAAGAAGACAAAATGGCAGCGATTAAGGCCAGGTGCCCAAACTTAAAAAGTTAAGTTCTGCTATAGAAAATGAATTGGAACATTGGAGAAATGTGTGGCATGCATAGAATCATATAATAAGAATATATTCTAATGATATGAAGTATCAAGTAGTGCAATAAAATCATAAGTGATTGTTAAACATAGATAATTAAATATCCGTGTATTCTAGAAATTGGAAAAGAAGTTATGTGTGTACACTTGATATATAATACTAAATAATGTTATAATGTGCCTATGTGAGTAGTAGAGATAATTATGAAACTACCCGGACAATAATTGTAAGACCCCAACTTTTATGAATAAAGAATAATTTTCTTGAAATATATTTTTGAATAATATGGTGTGGATTTGATATAATGTTATTGTTGTGGGTAATATTTACAAATTTTGCAAAGTAAGCAAGTAGTTATATAATATTCGATTGGTCGGGGAATATTCGTACGACGGCACAATCATTGGTGGACCCCACAACGGAAGTATTGTCGTAGTTAGAAAATGACAAAATTATCTTTCTATAAAAATAAGCAGGAGGTGTTACCGTTAAAACCTGTTGAACTACACGGTAGTAAAAGTATCTGAGAATACCCGGTGGTTGCATAGTAGCACACACGGTATTTATTATTGATGTTTACGTGAGAAGTCACTCGGTTATACTCAATTATTGCTCACAAAGAATTCACGCATCATATCTCTCATATTATTGATTCAATTATTGTTACAGTATCATCTGCATAATATGTTATTTTATTAAATCAATAATTGAAACGGCAAAGTTATTCATATTATTATTTGCAATATTGACAATGTCTAGAAGTTCTGTCAAGGAGAGGTTTGGTCACCTAATTGCGCGCCAATAAGGAGAAATCCTTATCGGAAAGCCCCCTCTTTCCTGGGAATGACCTGGTTGTTAAATATTGTGAATTATAATATTAATAATGAATAAGTTCGTGTTGATTAAAGATGAATTTTATAGTTCCATTGTGTTGAACTTATTTGTGTTAGTATAATTGATGTCTGGAGGTTATATTGTTCAATCGGGTATTCGGGGCACTTTTCGTGTTGGATTACTATTCACGAGTTACTATTCACGAGTTACTATTCACAGGGTACTATTCACCCGTAAGATATATTTCTTTTCGGTCCAAATCATTTTTGTGTACAATATTATTCCATGAGGAGATGTGCTAAATTTTTAGACCGTTGGTTAAAGATATAATAGTAAATCAATATGGACCGCTGGTGGAAAGTATAATAGTAAATCAATATAGATCGCTGGTTTAAAGTTTTAATAGTAAATCAGTATGGACCGTTGCTTTAAGTTTTAATAGTAAACCAATATGAACCGTCCGTTTAAAAGTAAATCAATCTGGACCGTTCATAAATTAGTTACTATTCAATCCATTCTCCTATAAATAGAAGTTCATTCCTTCATTATTTCTTATGAATTCACAGAAACTCTAGAGAGAGAAACTATAAAGAAAAAGAAGAAAAGTATTCTGCTACTTTATTACTTTAGTATTCAGTTTCTTTTAAGGTAGGGGATATTATTTGTTATACTCGTAAGGGGTATTCTTTCTTTCTTATTCATGAAGAGAACTTCTGTTATTCCATTCTTTATTATTCTGTTGGAATAACCTGTATACGTGGGATACCCTATACTTGGTGAAATTCTTCTATTATTCCATTCTTTATTATTATGTTCGAATAACCTGTCTATGCAAAGTACTGCATACATGGTGAAATTTTTCTAATATTCCATTCTTTATTTCTATCAGAATATCCTGTCTGTGGGTTTACGCTAGACCTGGTTTCATTATTTATTATTCTATCAGAATATCCTGTCTGTACGTTTACGCCGGACCTGGTTCCATTATTTATTATTCTGTTAGGAATAACCTGTCTGTGCAGTCTATCGCACGCATGGTGAATCCTTCTGTTATTCCATTCTTTATTATTATGTTGGAATAACCTATCTATGTGGATTGCCACATGCATGGTGAATGACCCTTCGTATTCATTTCTTATTAAATTGTGGAAATGAGCTGTCTACATGGATTACCGCATAGCGGGTGAAAATCCATTGTAGTTGGTTAATGTTTTGACTTCTATACTCCATGAAATTAGTGAAATAACCTTGATATTTGCCCTTCATCCAGTATCTTTTCATG
This sequence comes from Panax ginseng, assembly GCA_020205605.1. Classification (NCBI taxonomy): domain Eukaryota; kingdom Viridiplantae; phylum Streptophyta; class Magnoliopsida; order Apiales; family Araliaceae; genus Panax; species Panax ginseng. The sequence goes on from CM035145.1 coordinate 52,727,473, forward strand.
GAAATATTCTTCTGAGCTCTTGAATTTTACTCCACAAAGAAGTATCATGTTGAAAATTTGGACGTTAATAGTTCCTGGATAAATTAATTCTTGAACTTATTTTATTGAATTCTTATATCATTGTCATCATCCTCATGTTTATATTATGTTGAAAGTCATCTGTGGCCTGTAGTGCATAGATGGACTTGGTATGATTATGACCAGGGATTATTCGGTATAATCATGACCGTAATGTGACGAATGATGTGGTAAAAGTCCTTATTGGCCTATAGTTCATTGGTGGACAGTTGTTGGTATGATTATGACCAGGGATTATTCGGTATAGTCATGACCATTGATGATTACATGAATATCCTTGGCCGTGGATCAGGGATGATTCGATTTTATTTACTAATCTGAGTCTCAGCGATAAAGTTGATGAAAAATCTTTTAAATCATAGAAGATAGTAGATTTTATACCTTACTTGACTCTTCTAATGGATTGCTTGATCCGCTGCAGTTAAACTTGTTGTCTATTATATTATATCAGTTTAACATTATTGAAGGCTAATGATAATTTATTCTGCATTATCTTAGTCATAATATTTCTTACTGGGCTAGTTGAGCTCACCCTTTTCTTTCTTTGTTCTCTGAAGTGAAATGAGAACTTATTTGGGACTAGTCGGGGAACAGAGTGATGGTCCTAGATGGTGCATTAGTAGTCCTCACTATTCTGTGAAATAGTGTGATAATAAATGTAATGAGGACTCCATTGAGTGTGGATATTGTCTAGATGACAATATCTGTATTAAAACTCACAGCCTATATTTTGTTTTATTTTACACGACTGTTGTATAATTAAGTTGTATTTGTATTCAGTACCTTGTATCTGGCGACTCAAGATGGGTGATGAAAACCTGTTTTGGGGGCATCAAAGTTGGTATCAAAGCTTAGGGATATGATCCCTGGCTGAGATGTGAGACAAGAACTAGGAGGGGAGAGACAGGGAATTCCTTCGCTTGTATGACCTAACTAAGTTTATTTGGTATTTAACTTGTCGGTTAGAGTACATGGATAATATGTGATATATTAATTAACCCTTGTTTTGTGGCAGTATTGGAAAATGGCATCCGAAAATGTTGAGATAAGCAATGAAGCACATGAGATCGTGGAGTCACCACAGATTAATACTAAGGATAATGTGCAACAGGAAGAAAATAATCCTCAGGTGAACAAAAACACCGACCAAATGGCGAACGATGGAATATTTAGGAGCTTTCTGCAATTCGTACAACATCAGGCAAGAGAAACTCCTGTCCAAAATGTAGGTGGAAACACTAGAAACTCTCGGACGGTCACCGCTAAACAGTTCAAGGAGCTGGGACCACCAGAGTTTATTGGAGAGCCAAAACAACTAAAGGCGGATGCATGGATAAAGCAGATCACCAAGATATTTGATGTCTTGGGATGCTCCGAGGAGCAAAAGGTTCCTTTTTCCACCTTTATGTTGCGAGGAGGCGATTCTTGGTAGGAAATCGAAAGCGTACTCAACCTGCCGCACTGAAGATGTCTTGGGAGAAGTTCCAAGAACTGTTCAACGACAAGTACTTTCCCGAAAGTATTCCTAACATTAAAGAGGTAGAGTTCATCAAGTTAGAGCAGAACAATATGACCGTGGTGCAGTACGAAGCTAAGTTTGCCGAGTTTTCCCGGTTTGCGTCCCACTTTGTTGATAATGAGGAGAGAATGACGCGGATGTTTTTAAGAGGTTTGAAACCGGAGATATGTCAATATCTTATTTCTCATAAACTGTGTTTGTATTCAGATGTTGTAAATAGGGCTCAGTTATTGGAGCGCAATAACGGGTCAATGGAACCAAGAGAAAGCAGCTGGGAAAATGAAAATACCAGTGGTAACAGTCATCGAAGCGGTGACAACAAACGTAGAGGGAATCAACATGCCAAAAATGGTAACCACTTCAGTGGTAATCATGGCCAAGACAATAAATGTGGGAGTTTCAAGAAGAGGAGATTTAATAATGATGGAAGGACATCAGCACCAGCACCTGTTGTTAAGGAAGGATAACGGTCGTTGGTCGTATGTTACAAATACGGAGGGGAGGGACACATCAATCCAAACTGTACGCAACAGTCCAAAGCATGTTATAATTGTGGAAGAGAAGGTCACCTTGCCCAATTTTGTCGTGCACCGAAGTCAAGTCCAGCTGGGATGGAGGCATCAAAGTCCGTCCCAGACAAGACAAAACTGGTAGTTCAAGGGAGAACGTTTGTTATAACCTCCCAGAAAGCAAGGAACCCGAACGAGGTCATCACGGGTAAGCTTATCATAAACTCTAGTAAAGTATATATCTTATTTGATACCGGCTCTACCCATTCTTTTATTTCTCCTACTTGCGCTCAACGTTTAAATTTGACTCCGGAGAAATTGGACTTTGACTTATTGGTTGAAACTCCATTGGGAGAAACCTTCATTACATCCATGGTTTATAAGTCTTGTTTGATTCAAATCGGTAACCGCACATTACCTGTCGATCTTATTTCTTTAAAAATACTTGAGTTTGACGTAATTCTAGGGATTGATTCGTTAACTACTCATCATGCAAAAATTGATTGTTTTCGTAAGGTTGTTAGTTTTCATATTCCTAATCAACCTATTATGAGAATTCAAGCGACCAAACCATTAAAATCAATCACAGTCATTTCAAGCCATAAAGCTATTCATTTATTGAAAAACGGATGTCAAGCTTTTTTAGCTCATGTCACATATTTAAACAAAAATACGTCAGTTTTGAATGATATTTCTATTGTTAATAAATTTCCTGACGTATTCCCTGAAGAACTTCTTGGCCTACCCCCAGAGTGTGAAATTGAATTTTGTATCGACCTTGAACCTGGTACAAAACCCATTTCCAAAGCCCCATATCGAATGGCTCCTATTAAACTTTAGGAGTTAAAGACCCAATTGCAGGAATTGTTAGATATTGGTTTCATTGTCCCTAAGACGTCTCCTTGGGGTGCTCTGTTCTATTCGTGAAGAAGAAAAGATGGGAGTATGCGACTTTGTATTGACTACCGAGAATTGAACCATGTCACCCTCAAGAATAGGTATCCGTTACCTCGCATTGATGACCTATTTGACCAGTTGCAAGGAGCACAATTCTTTTTAAAGATCGATCTTCGTTCTGGATATCATCAGTTAAAGGTTAAAACTGAGGATATTCCAAAGACTGCCTTCAGAACTCGGTACGGGCATTATGAATTCTTGGTCATGTCTTTTGGATTGACTAATGCTCCTGCTGCCTTCATGGATATGATGAACCGAGTATTCAAGGAATATTTGGATCACTTTGTGGTTGTCTTTATTGATGACATTCTCATATATTCCAAAAGCCGTGAAGATCATGAGCAACACTTAAGGCTGATACTCCAAAAGCTTCGTGAAAACAAGCTTTATGCCAAGTTAAAGAAATATGAGTTTTAGCTTGAGGAAGTTGCATTCCTTGGGCATGTGATATCAAATCATGGAATATCTGTTGACCCAGCGAAGACTGAAGCAATTCAAAGCTAGGAGCAACCAAAGTCAGTGACCGAAGTACGTAGCTTTCTCGGCTTAGCTGGTTATTATCGAAGATTCGTGGAAGGATTTTCTCGAATTGCTACTCCATTAACTCAGCTGACTCGAAAAGATACAAAGTTCGGTTAGAGCGAGGAATGTGAGAAGAGTTTTCAAGAACTCAAGGAAGACTCATTTCAAATTTTGCTCGACAATACCATCTGGCTCAAAGGGATTTGTCATCTACAGTGATGCTTCGGGCAAAGGGTTAGGATGTGTTCTCATGCAACATGGGAAAGTCATAGCGTATGCCTCTTGGTAACTCAAAGAATATGAGAGGAATTATTCTACACATGATCTAGAGTTGGCAGCTATTGTCTTCGCACTTAAGATTTGGAGGTATTACCTGTATGGAGAAAAGGTGGAGATCTATACGGATCATAAAAGCCTCAAATATTTCTTCACCCAAAAGGAACTCAACATATGGCAACGACGTTGGCTTGAACTGTTGAAAGATTATGATCATACCATTCAATACCATCCTGGTAAAGCGAACGTAGTAGCTGACGCATTGAGTAGAAGATCATATGTGGGTACGAGTGCAATATTGTCAACACAAAGGCCCATTTTGTATAACTTACAAAGGATGGAGATAGAGTTAAAGACTCCAGGGACCCATGTGATGATGGCGAATATACAAGTAGAACCGACTTTAATCGATAAAGTTATAGTTGCTCAAGCTACAGACCTGGAGCTGATATGTATAAGGAAGAAAGTGCAAGAAAGTGCTATTCCGGAAGCAAGAATCGATGAAGACGGAATACTTCGAGTCAACTCCAGACTTTGTGTTCCTAACGACCCTGATTTAAAGTATAAAATCATGATGGAGGCGCAGAGCACACCGTTTGCAATCCATCCTGGGAGTACCAAAATGTATCATGATCTTTGACATACATTTTGGTGGAGCAATATGAAGAGAGAGATAGCGGAGTTATCTAAAGGTGTTTAACTTATCAACGAGTCAAGGCGGAGCATCAAGTACCAAAAGGTCCATTGCAACCACTTGAAATTCCAGAATGGAAGTGGGAGCATATTACCATGGATTTCGTTACTGGTCTTCCTAAGGTTTCTCAAGGCATAGATGCAATTTGGATCATTGTTGATAGATTGACCAAGTCTGTTCACTTCTTACCTATACGAGAAACTTATACACTTGAACGTCTTTCTCGTTTGTACATAAATCAGATTGTAAGACTGCATGGTATGCCAGTATCCATAGTTTCTGATCGAGACCCAAGATTCACTTCACGATTTTGGGTTAGTTTGCAGAAAGCTATGGGCACAAATTTATGATTTAGCTCGGCATATCATCCTCAGACGGACGGGCAGTCGGAGAGGACTATTCAAACCCTTGAAGATCTATTAATACTCTATGTCCTTAACTTCAAAGGAAGTTGGGACAAGTTCTTACCATTGGTGGATTTTTCCTACAACAACAGTTATCAACCAAGTATTGGCATGGCTCCATTTGAGGCGTTGTATGGGAGAAAGTGTCGTTCTCAAGTATGCTGGGATGAGGTGGGTGAAGCAACATTGTTGGGACCGGAGTTAGTACGTATGACTACAGAAAAGATTCAAACGATCCGACAACGTATAAAAACTTCACAAGATCGACAAAAGAGTTATGCTGATCTTCATCGAAAGGACATAGAATTCGATATTGGGGATCATGTGTTGTTACGTGTTTCTCCATGGAAAGGAGTTACGAGACTTGGAAAGAGAGGAAAGCTCAATCCTCGATTCATTGGCCCATTTTTAATTCTCGAGCTTAGTAGGGCGTGGGCCTCTGGACTCGTCTTACCGCCAAGTATGTCTCATGTTCATAACGTTTTTCACATATCTATGTTACGTAAATATGTGAAAGACCCGAACCACATTATTAAGTTAGAACCAGACGAGATAGTGGAAGATTTAACGTATGAAGAGTTACCTGTTAAAATCTTGGATAAGAAGGATCATGTTCTATGCTCCAAGGTTATACCTCAAGTCAAAGTTTTATGGAGAAACCACGATGTGGAGGAAATGGCTTGGGAGTTAGAATCTGAGATGAAGTCAAGGTATCCTCATCTCTTCGACATACCAGGTATGTACCCTAATTTCGAGGATGAAATTTCATAAGAAGGGAAGGTTGTAAGACCCCATTTTATGAATAAAGAATAATTTTCTTGAAATATATTTTTGAATATTATGGTGTGGATTTGATATAATGTTATAGTTGTGGATAATATTTACAAATTTTGCAAAGTAAGCAAGTGGTTATATAATATTCGATTGGTCGGGGAATATTCATTTTAATAGGAAATATTCGTACTACGGCACAATCATTGGTGGACCCCACAACAAAAGTATTGTCGTAGTTAGAAAATGACAAAATTATCTTTCTATAAAAATAACGGCGGAGGCGTTACCGTTAAAACTGTTGAACTACCTGGTAGTAAAAGAAATGCGATGTCTGGCGTGGTTGCATAGTAGCACACGGTATTGATTATTGATGTTTACGTGAGAAGTCACTCAGTTATACTCAATTATTGCTACAATAATTGCTGCATCATATCACTCATATTATTGATTCAATTATTGTTACAGTATCATCTGCATAATATGTTATATTATTAAATCAATAATTGAGCCGGCAAAGTTATTCATATTATTATTTGCAATATTGACAATGTCTAGAAGTTACATCGAGGAGAGGTTTGGTCACCTAATTCTTGGCATAATAAGGAGAAATCCTTATCGGAAAGCCCCTTCTTTCCTAGGAATGACTTGGTTGTTAAATATTGTGAATTATAATATTAATGATGAACAAGTTCATGTTGATTAAAAATGAATTTTATAGTTCCATTGTGTTGGACTTATTTGTGTTAGAATGATTGATGTCTGGAGGTTATATTGTTCAATCCGGTATTCGGGACACTTTTCGTGTCGGAGTACTATTCACGAGTTACTATTCATGAGTTACTATTCATGAATTACTATTCACGAGTTACTATTCACAAGTTACTATTCATGAGTTACTATTCACAGGGTACTATTCACCCGTAAGATTTATTTCTTTTCCGTCCAAATTATTTTTGGATACAATTTTATTCCATGAGGAGATGTGCTAATTTTTCAGACCGTTGGTTGAAGATATAATAGTAAATCAATATGGACCTCTAGTGGAAAGTATAATAGTAAATCAATATGGATCGCTGGTTTAAAGTTTTAATAGTAAATCAGTATGGACCGTTGCTTTAAGTTTTAATAGTAAACCAATATGGACCGTCCGTTTAAAAGTAAATCAATCTGGACCGTTCATGAATTAGTTACTATTTAGTCCATTCTCCTATAAATAGAAGCTCATTCCTTCATTATTTCTTATGAATTCACTGAAAATCTAGATAGAAAAACTATAGAGAGAAAGAAGAAAAGTATTATGCTACTTCACTACTTCAGTATTCAGTTTTTTTAAGGTAGGGGATATTATTTGTTGTATTCGTAAGGGGTATTCTTTCTTTCTTATTCATGAAGAGAACTTCTGTTATTCCATTCTTTATTATTCTGTTGGAATAACCTGTATACACGGGATACCTTATACTTGGTGAAATTCTTCTGTTATTCCATTCTTTATTATTATGTTGGAATAACCTGTCTATGCAAAGTACTGCATACATGGTGAAATTTTTCTAATTTTTTGTTCTTTATTATTCTATCGGAATATCCTGTCTGTGCGTTTACGCTGGACCTGGTTCCATTATTTATTATTTTGTCGGAATATCCTGTCTGTGCGTTTACGTCGGACCTGGTTCCATTATTTATTATTTTGTTGGGAATAACCTGTCTGTGGAGTCTATCGCACGCATGGTGAATCCTTCTTTTATTCTATTCTTTATTATTCTGTTGGAATAACCTGTCTATGTGGATTGCCACATGCATGGTGAATGACCCTTCGTATTCATTTCTTATTAAATTGTGGAAATGAGTTGTCTACGTGGATTACCGCATGGCGGGTGAAAATCCATTGCAGTACGTGAAATATCCTTGATATTTGCGCTTCATCCTGTATCTTTTCATGGAAATATTCTTCTGAGCATTCTTGAATTTTACTCCACACAGAAGTATCATGTTAACAATTTGGACGTTAATAGTTCCTGGATAAATTAATTCTTGAACTTGTTTTATTGAATTCTTATATCATTGTCATCATCCTCATGTTTATATTATGTTGAAAGTCATCGTGGCCTGTAGTTGCTTAGATGGACTTGGTATGATTATGACCAGGGATTATTCGGTATAATCATGACCATAATGTGACGAATGATGTGGTAAAAGTCCTTATTGGCCTGTAGTTCATTGGTGGGATGTTGTTGGTATGATTATGACGAGGATTATTTCGGTATAGTCATGACCATTGATGATTACATGAATATCCTTGGCCGTGGGAGCAGGATGATTCGATTTTATTTATTAAATTTGAGTCTCGGTGATAAAGTTGATGAAAAACTTTTAAATCATAGAAGATAGTAGATTTTATACCTTACTTGACTCTTCTAATGGATTGCTTGATCCGCTGTAGTTAAACTTGTTGTCTATTATATTCTATCAGTTAAACATTATTGAATGCTAATGATAATTTATTATGCATTATCTTAGTCATAATATTTTTTACTAGGCTAGTTGAGCTCACCCTTTCTTTCACTATTCTCTTCAGGAAATGAGAACGTAGCTGGGACTAGTCGGGGAATAGAGTGATGGTCCTAGATGGTGCATTAGTAGTGTAACATTCCAAATTTTTTAAATGTAAATTATAAATATTTATTGATTTATATAAATATTTATTGGATGTGTTTATTATTGGATAAATAATTGTTCAATTAGATTGATTTGATTTAGTTAATTATTTAGTTGTTAAATAATTAATATGTGGATTGGGTTATGTGACTAAGTGAATTATTTAATAAATTGTTATTAAATAAAGTATGACAAATAACTATATTATAAGAGTTATTAAAATAAATTAAAGTAATTTTAATTTATTTTTTGCCAAACAAGGTTTAAGTATATTAATCATGTAATTTTTAAAGCATTTTGCCAAACAAAGCCCTATGGCTTTTGGATTTCTTTTGAATTTTAAATTATTAATAAAATAAATAAAATAATTAATAGCCTATACGTTTATTTGGTAACTGATATATTAAGTGTGCATATTATTATAGCTTATCAGTTTCGCTTTGGCTATCAGTTGAGTTTGGGGGTTTACGTTGAGTCTCAGAAAAGAGTTTTCTGCTCAAAGAAAGTTTCATAGATTTTGAGAGAGAGTCTCAAAGAGAGAAGTAAGAGAAAGACAAGTCTCGGAATTCTTCAAGTTTTTCTAAGGGTTAACAAGAATTTCTTAACAACAAAAGGTATGTTTTAAAACCTTAATATATATATATATATATATATATATATATATATATATGTTTTTACGTCTCGTGTTCTTCAAGTTCATTCACTATGCATACAAGGTTTTATAAAGATTATACATAAACTATGTTTTATAATTGGTTATGATATTACATGTATCTGTAATTGAAATGATTATAACTAGCATATATATATATATATATATGTGTGTGTGTGTATAGATGTTGTATGCTAAAATACGTTCAAAGAGAAAAGAAATTGGTTTACATTGGACATATGAGGATGAACATGAACGTATATTTTGTATGATAACAAAATTTGTATGTGATTGTATGATAATTATGAAATTGACCGTTGAGTATATTGATTTGTTATGAAATTCAGAAAATCGTAGTCTCAAGGAATCAAATTAGTTATAAATTTTGGTTACCATGTTCACTGAACATCGATAATGGAGTTTTGTTTTTTAAAAACAGTGCTTTCAAGAATTTAAGTTTTCTAAAATTGTTGTTAAGTTGTGCTAAATTGGTATATGTATGATAAGTAAATATTTATGAGTAATCCTTATAAGTTTTACATCTTAATTTAGATGTTAGCAGTAGTAATTAGTCCAGAATTTAGTTATTCTGTTCTTCGTGGTTGGGTTCTGCAAGTTTCGTGCCCTAGCGCCAAAAATGGAGCCCCAACGCCTTAAAATTTCGCCGTAAGTTTGGAAGTTCTTGTGACAGAAATTCATGCTCAAATAAGAAATCTCATGATCTTGGCCACTTTATGACTTAGTTTCTCTGCCGCCTTGGCCTTGGAACAAAAGTCTGAGTCGGACAGTTTTGGCCTCCTGTAGTAAAATGGCCATAACGTTCTCATATGAACTCCGATTGCGGTGATTCAAGATGATCTGGAACGAGGACGAGTAGACCTACAACTTTTATTCTTTAAGGTTTTCAATTGGAGGTCTATAACAGTAGTCAAAATTCTCATCTTTAGGACTATTATGTTTTCGGGGGCAATTACAGGACGTCGGGCATGCACATATGCATGTGTAGTGCTCCTGACCATAAAAGATGACATCCTAAGTTATAAAACATGAATGTTAGTAAATATAATGATGCTTAACATTAATAAATGATGTATTAGATAAGTTATTGAAGCATAGTAAACATACACAAGAGAGGCAAATCGGGCGTGTGACGAATGAACGTCGAAACACCTTGCCAAGTGTTAACAAACTTAAAAAGTGTTTCAATTCAATTGAAATGAATATTATAGGATATGAAATGGGTTTAATATAAAACCAATAAGTAGTCCTAGCAAGACTTAAGCACTTGAATGAACTTCGAGTTTGACTAAAAAGAAATATAGTGAGTCATAAGTCGAAAAGTTAGAACAATCTAATTGAGCATTGTGTGCTAATTAATAGGAAATATTATGAGATGTGGAGTAGAGTTTACATTACAATTGCTATGTGTTGTTATGTGACTAATAGTTGATGTGTATGATTATATAATTGTGTAGGGCACGTGAAGTGCAGATAACTGTAAGCTGTTAAGCTATTATTGGTAAACAACGATCAAGGCAAGTCTTTCGGTTCCTATTTGTTATGTGGACTTGATGAACTGTTTTAAATTGTATGATATGTTATACATGTTGAAATCATGAAATGTTAAAGTCAATTTATGACTGCATTGTTTTGGTTAAATAAGGAGTATTGAGTAAGGAACTCAATCTTTATATTTGCTATGTGAATTAAAAGCATGTATGCCATGTTACTTTAATGAGATGTATATCGAGCATGTTATTATGTGCTATGTGATGCATGAAAACTGTTAGACTTTACTGGGCTGTCAAGCTCACTCTTGCAAATAACCACTTTTGCAAGTCAAGATTTTAAGGTAAAAATATGTGCTAAGTGAGTTATAGAGATCTATATTCACGAAGATTACTTATGTTTTATGAGAAATGTATTTCATATTTTTAACGTAACATGTTGTTGAATTGTAAGTTGAGCTATCCAATGTATATGGATATGTACTTATGATGTAAGACTTTATATAGTCATTTTGTTGTAACAATTCATGATATAAGATTGAATCAAAGAGATGTAATGTAAAGGTTGCGATTCAGGGCAAGAAAGAAGGAAATGTATAAATGTTTTAAATATTCCACAATTTTAGTGTTTTTAATATCGAATAATGATGTAAAATTAGAGATTTAATGTATGGTTAACGACCGAAGTTGAGATTTAAATAGTATGAATTTTGGGGTCGTTACAAGTAGTTCTCACTATTCTGTGAAATAGTGTGATAATAAATGTAATGAGGACTCCATTGAGTGTGGATATTGTCTAGATGACAATATTTGTATTAAAACTCACAGCCTATGTTTTATCGTATTTTACACGCCTGTTGTATAATTAAGTTGTATTTGTATTCTATACCTTGTATCTGGCGACTCAAGAATGGTGATGTAAACCTGTTTTGGGGGCGTCACAATAATACTTGACTGCGTTATTTTATTGCGTGTATAATGTGAGTACATAAATAAATCCCAAATTTCCTTTGTGTAGTAGTAGTAACACATTTATATTATATTTTGGGAATTATAGTATCCAAACTAAGCCCTAAATAACTTGTTGTTGAGTTTTTCCCAAAATGTGTGTCAAAATGGTACATGAACAGTAACCTACACCTTATATACGTAACTTCCAAGTCTGTGATTATTGGCTAGGAAGGTAGCTGATGGTGGGTGGTTGAGCAACCCCTTATGAACCAATGTATTCTCCTTATACATTTCAGTCTCAACCTTCCATACAAAGAAAATCCCCAGTCCAAAGTTCTTCTATAAATGGTAGCTTCATTTTAAGTTTTTATGTTACTTTGTTTTGTTTGTTGTAACACTGAGAATTTGAGTTTATGAGTGTATTGTCTAAAGAATAAGTTAGCAATCTCAGAAGAGGGAAACTATGTTCTTTAAGCTTCAAGAGGTATAAAATCTTAACTTGTATTCTTAGTTGGGTTTGTCAAATTCTTGAGAATTACTTGAAATTCTTTGTTAGTCAAAGTGAATTAGCATGCTATAATGTGTTTAAGAAGTTTACTTACATGTTTGAACTGTCAAATGATGGTTTGGAACATGTTTGAAGCTAATGAAACCAAGTTGGTTAAGGCACGTAGAGAACAAAAGAATTCTTGTCTCTCGATCAGTACGTGTGCTGGTATAAATTGCGCCTATTTGTACTAGGGTGGAGAGTGCCTTGCGCCAAAACTCGCACTACCTGACTCTAATATTTTTTGTTTAGTTTCTGATATGCTAACTTGTTAGTATATGGTTAGAGCAAGCATGAAAACTGTTTAACACTCACACATAAGCATAAACATGTAGTATGAACAAGTATAACCATGTTAGTACCTACATTGGACACAATACTTGTGGTCTTGAAATGAGAGTTGTGATTTCAAAAGTGAACTTTGTCACGAACACATCATGTGAGCATTTTGAATTTTTGAACATGATAATATGGTTTATATTGACATGAAATGCAAGACTAAAGTGATTGAACACACTAGCATACATGATTGAAATATTAGACTATTTCAGAGATATGAAACTTAAGATTTTTCAAAGAGAACTTGGCGAAGACTTTTATCTAATAAGTTCTGACCATTTGATCATGCATATGTGACCTTATTATATGTTGTAAATGTATGAGAGTTACATGTTAAGATGCCTTGTATATGCTAAGTTGACTTAGTGTTAAATTAAAAGAAAGTTAGAATGAGAAAGCTAATGTCATCAATTAATGAATAAAGTATGTTATGACTATGCAAGCATGTGTATTAGGATTCATTATGCCTATAGACATATTGACATGAGCATCGTTTATTTAATTAGGTATGGTTTTCACTTAGGCAGACATAGTCATAAAGAAAAGGAAATTTCTAGAATATGAATTATGTGAGTAAAGTATACATGTGTTGTCTATATACAAGCATGAGTATTGAGTATTGTATAACCAAGTCACAAAACATGATTATTACATGACGTTTTATGTTTTAATGACATATAAATTATAAGTTAAACTTGATGTAATGAATTCAAGTATGGTTATATGTTATAGGTGAAACTCTAGCATGTACGTATGTTAAAATGTATGTGTAGTTGGTGTGTTAGAGTTGGACTGAAGTCAGGAGAACAACAACTCAACTTGAGTTAGCTAAAGGAAGACGGTAAGATTGCAAGGCTGTAATCCCTAAGCCTGACCAGTATAATAATAATAAATCCTGCAGTTTTCCCAGATTCTGTTTTTGGTTTTGAAATTTAAGGCATGCTTATATGATTTCTTTACGTTGTAATATGTGACCAATGTGCTTGGTAATGTGTTAAAAAGCATGTTATGTGATGACTTGATTGTTGTTAGTGTAAACACATATTAGTTTACACATACTAATTGAAATGATCGACTTGATAATGTTAGGTCATTTCAACGCAAGTAGTTAAAGCTAGAATTATATTGTAGCTGAGTAAACATGCAAGTTCCTTGAACCCTACTTTTATTGAGCAAGTTCCCTAACTTCACTCAAATTATTATTGAGCAAGTTTCCTTGAACTTCACTCTTGATTTTGAAAGTTTCCTATCCTTCTCATATCGTATTTGGGCAGGTTATTGTTAAATTGCAAGTTATTCGTTTAAGCTTGAACTTTATTACCAAGCATGCTATTAAGTGGTTTAATTACCTTACAATTATTCCACATCAATATTATTGATATTCACACTTAGTGCATTTGAGTTCGTACAGTCTTGGACTTGTACTTCATTTAATGTTCAATAATTCTTGAACTGTGTCAGAAAGAGTTTGAACCTTTGTTCGGTCAGACAAGAATATAAAGTTTTATAAAAGCTATCCAAACCAATTGATGGTAAGGATTCTTAGACTAAAAGAACACCCCTTCTATGATAGGGGAGTACCCCAGGTATCTAATATAAGATACAAAGAACATATTTAAATGTTATGCATATACATGGTGTACGCGAGGCTGATCCCCTCAAGTACTTATTCTATAGCCAGTAACCGAAGGGTCAATTAGTTATTGATTCCATTGGAGTGTTATAGTTCAAAGTCTACTTGACTAGCAGTTATTCTAAAAGCAATCATTATCTTTGCTTCTAATATTCATATTGTTGAATCAGTCAAATATTCATATTGTTGAATTCATTGGCAGATATTTTCCATTCATCATGATATATCCTTATTGTTGTATTTAAACTTGTTGCTCATCCTTCCTATATCATGAATTATATTGCAGCTAAGCCTGAGACCTCAGGAAAGAACAAGGGTAAAAGAAAGATGTAGGATATTCGCCAGAAGTAGAATTTATCTTATGCTTAATTTAAATTATTGTTATGTAATATGAACCCTAAGTACTATTATAGGGTATATTTGGAAAGATTGTATTAAGGTTATCGAATCTTGGGACTAGTAACACCTTTTGAATGAATGACGTACGTTTATTATATTCCACATTTTAGTTATCGTATGTTGTTTAAAGGTGGATGTTTGTATTTTATCATGATGACCGAACCGGGGTCAGAGGACCCAGATTTGGGGCTGTCACAGGTTGGTATCAGAGCTTAGGTTATAAACGTTAAGAATGCGAAACCTAGGTTATAACCTTAGTATAAAACTCAAGTAGAGTATGTAAGTGATGGGTTGGAAATCCATCGAGTTTTATTGTGATATTGAAGTTATTTATTTAAATCAAAAATGATTGATAGATGTCTTAAACTTCTTATTTCTAACATGGATAGCATATCACATAAAGCCTAATTGTTTCTTCCTTTCCTCAGATCATGCCGCCTAGGAGACTTCAGCGTAATCAGAGGGAGGAAGGATCTGTTAAAAATGGTGGAGGGGAAAATGTTGATCCAATGCAGAACTTCGTTAACTTGTTAACTGAGACAATACAAAACAGACCCCCGCCAGTAGCCGGGCAGCCAGGACAGCACTTGGCTAGGTTTAAGGACTTTAAATTGGTAGGACCACTGGAGTTCCGAGGAACCTTGGACCCAATTGAAGCCCAGACATGGATAGAAGAAATGGAGAAGGTGTTTGAGGTCGAATGAGTGGCCGAAGCACAAAAGACGAGTTTTTCCACTTTCATGATGAAGGGTGAAGCTAATTATTGGTGGAAAGCCAATAGGGGACGAGCAGACGAGGGAATTATTCCTTGGGACAGATTTATGGAGCTATTCCTCGAGAATTACTTCTTGGAAAATACACAGCAGGATATGGAAGTTAAGTTTTTGGAACTGAAGCAAGGTAGTATGTCTGTCGCAAAGTACGCGGAAAAATTTAATGAGTTAACCCGATTCGCTTCACATCAGGTGGACACGGAGGCTAGGAAGGCAAAGAGGTTCGAATTAGGACTGAAACCATGGGTGCAGAAAGCAGTGGCTGTATTAAAGATTAAGACTTACTCTGATCTTTTGGAAAGGGCTATCATTGCGGAAGGAGGCAATGAAGCCATCGCTCGATTCAAACAAGAGAAGAAGATCGGTCAGGATGGACAGAAAGGGGGAAGTAGCAGAGGAAGCAACCCTAACAAGCATAAATGGACGGAGAGCCAATCCTCGGGAGGTAATAAGTATAGGAGAGAGGCCAAGAAAAGTATGAAGTGCAACAACTGTGGGAGGAATCACTCCGGAGAGTGCATGAAGGGGAATAGTGTTTGTTATCATTGCGGACAACCGGGGCACATGGCTTCTCAGTGTTCGAACAAGCAGAACGGAGGATGTTTCTCATGTGGAGGCACATACCATCAAATCAAGGACTGCCCAAAGAAAAAAGGCGATGCAGCTAGCGACAACCGCAACAACAACAACAACAACAATGGGCTAAACATTAGAGGGCCAGTCAGTCAAGCCAACAAACCAACGGCACGAACATTCAACATGATCGTACAGGATGCGGTGGAATCTAAGGACGTGGTGTCAGGTATCATTCCGATCAATGATATAGATACATACGTGTTATTTGATTCTGGTGCTACCTGCTCTTTTATTTCCGAAGAATTTGCTAAACAGTTAGACTTACCCCGTGAGAGATTTGAACACCTTATGAATGTTGAAGTAGCGAACAAGGAAATTATTCCCGTAGAATACATTCATAGGAATTGTTATGCCGAATTACGAGGATTTAAGCTAAAAAGTGAATTTGATACTGATTCGTTTGGGGGAGTTCGATGTAATCCTTGGAATGGATTGGTTATCGGTTCACGGAGCAGTTATAGATTATAAGGAGAAGTGTGTACACCTTAAAACTCTGAATAAGTCGAAGGTGATATTTCATGGTAGTAAATCGCCGAGACAATCTCATTGTCTGACGATGGTGCAAGCGCAAAGATTGCTTAAGAAGGGTTATATAGGTTATTTGGCTCACGTGGTTGATACTCGACGAGTTGAGGGTAAACTGAGTCAGATACCTATTGTAAGGGAGTTCGTTGATGTCTTCCCAGACGAGATTCTGGGATTGCCACCGGATAGAGAGATTGAGTTTGTAATTGATTTGGCACCAGTGACAACACCGATATACAAAGCGCCATATTGTATGACACTGGTAGAGATGAAAGAACTGATGGCTCAATTACAAGAGTCGTTAGATAAGGGATACATTCGACCGAGCGTATCACCGTGTGGAGCACCAGTCTTATTCGTGAAGAAGAAAGATGGGTCTCTAAGACTTTGTATCGACTACCGAGAGTTGAACAAGGTCACCATTAAGAATAAGTACCCGTTTCCCAGGATAGACGATTTGTTTGATCAGTTGAAGGGGCAAAGTACTTTTCTAAGATTGACTTGAGAACCGGTTATCACCAACTGAAAGTGAGGCCGAAAGACATTCCAAAGACGACATTTAGAACTCGGTATGGACACTTTGAGTTTCTAGTAATGTCATTTGGATTGACGAATGCGCCAGCAACATTTATGGATTTGGTGAACAGAGTGTTCAAACAGTATTTGGATAAGTTTATTGTCATATTCATAGATGACATACTTGTGTATTCAGAGACGGAGGAAGAACACGCCGAACATCTTCGAATAGTGTTGGAGACATTAAGAAGGGAGAAGCTGTATGCAAAATTCTCAAAGTGTGAGTTTTGGTTGTAGAGAGTGCAGTTCTTAGGGCACGTTATTGACGAGAATGATGTTTCAGTGGATCCAGCGAAGGTAGAAGCGGTTATCAATTGGGAGCAGCCGAAGACGCCGACAAATCTGGAGTTTCTTAGGATTGGCGGGATACTATCGAAGGTTTATTTAGGATTTTTTGAAATTAGCATCACCGTTGTGACACCCCCAAAATAGGTATACAACACCCATTCTGAGTCGTCAAAATACATGGTACAGAAACAACTATAACTTTATTAATAAAACATAAAAACTGTGAGTTTAAATACAAATATTGTCATCTAGACAATATCCACACTCAAATAAGTCCTCATTACAATTATTGATACATTATTTTACAAAAATGGTGAGGACTACTAAAACGACTTTCTAGAACCTTCATTCCATACCCCGACTAGTACTCGCTACATTCTCGCCTCCTGAGATGAAAAAAATAGAACATAGAACAAATTATCGTTAGTCTTCAACAGGGAAAAATCTAATAGAATACAATAGACAACCAGTTTTAAATCAATCTTCGCAGCGAAAATAATAATTCATTAGAAGAGTTAAGTAGAGAATGCAAACTACTATCTTCTATATATGAATTTAAAAGTTCATCGTCGATATTTTATCCTTGTAACATCAATCAACATATATCTAGAATCAAATATTCATCTTTGCACTACAGGCCAAAGATATTCATCAGTTGGTCATGTTCATCTAAACACCTGTTCACCTTTGCACTACGGGCCAAAGATATTCATCGAAATCATTCATCTGCACTCACAAAGCCAAAGATATTCAGTAATATCATCATTTAGGACTGAGGATGATGAAAAATATTTTAAAGAAAACGAATCCGGTGAAACAAAAGAATAAATATTAAGGATTCGTATTTCAGCTATTCCATGTCCAAAAATACCTCATAAATAATCATAGTGGAGTAAAATTCAAGAATGATCAAAACATGGATACAATTAAAGCTAGTATCCATAATAGATATTTTGGACAAAAAGAAGAAAATTTCATTTTTCTGGTGAATAGTGCCATATTCGTGAATAGTGTCGTATACGTGAATAGTGATGTATTCGTGAATAGTAAACCCGACACAAAAAGTTCCAAATTTGATAAAAAGTTCAGACTAATATTTCGGCATAATGATATTGAAGAAAATAATATCATTTAAGAAAAAAATAACATCCCTTACCTCGTAAAGACAGTACTTCTAGTTGAAACACCGGATATAGGCTATGACTTGAACTTGCACCGTATAACAACACTCAAAGTATTAAAATACTCACAAGAATATGCTCAATATATCGAGAGAGAAAGAGAGAGAAAACTTCAGTTTCTGGTTTGATTTTCAATTCTAACCTAAGCACCCTATTTATAGGAAAATGCTTAGGACACCAAAGTAGAAATTTTAATATAATATTAATATTATTTTTCTAAATCTCCCTACGCATACCAATTGAGTCCAACATCAGCCACACGTGCAGCCCACCTCTCAAAAAACGTTTTTCTCACATAAATCATTTAAAAACTACAAAAAATGAAAATCAATTAATCCGAAACTTCAATAATTCACAATAAATAGCCCTTTTTTCAGAAAAATTCAAACCTCGTGTCTTTTCCATAGGAAATTCCATTATCTACAACTTTGGAGAAGAAAGTTTTTCCAAATTCCAAATAGAAATTGACTGAAATCCACAAACGGGCGATTCTACATGCTATAATCAAATTTCAGTCAAGAAATGGGCCCACATACATGTTTAACATGTTTTAAACAACTTTTGCAACAAAAATACTCTTCCTCCTCATATACTCATATATTCCACATTCATTGTAAAAATATCATCATTATTATATTATTATAATATAATAAAATATTATTTTATCAGAAAAGATAAAATATCGATTTTCAACAGTTGTCACTTTAAAAATTTTCTCCATCTATATCCACATTAAATGAATATTTTCCTCATCATATAAATCAATAATTAATTTTTCACATTTAATATTACAGAATCATAATACTGACAACTAGGCAGTTCCCAAGAAAGAGGGGGCTTTCCAATAAGGATTTCTCCTTACTGGCGCGTAATTAGATAACCAAACCTCTCCTTAGACAGAACTTTCTAGACATTGCCAATAATATTATCTAATAATATTATTTAGATAATATGAATTATTGCTTCGATAATGGAAAATACTGTGTACTGATAATTATTGAAACAACAGTAATATAAAATATCAACATAGCAATTATTGAATCAATAAAATAAAATACTGAACAATAATTACTGTAACAATTATTGAGTAGTGCCTTCTTACGTAAGAATCAATAATTGGTGCAATACCGTGTGCTACTGTGGAACAATGTGTATTACTGTGTTTTAACCGTCGGGTATTCCAACAGTATTAACGGTAACAACTACGTCATTATTTATAAATAACTTATACTTGTCATTTTCTTCATCCAATCGCTTTCCGTTATGGGGCCCACACAAGGTCGCTACTGCGTCGCATTTAATATTCCCGACTGTAAAGAATATTCCACAACCAAATGAATATTCTCCGATAAAAATGAATATTTTATAACCACTTACTTATTTAAAATATTTGCGCATTTTACCCATAACTAACCACATTAATCAAATCAACCCTTACTATTTCAAAATGATAAATAGAGGAAATTAAATTTCATTTATTAATAATTTGGGGTCTTACAACCGTTGACCAATCTTACCAGAAAAACAGTTAAGTTCGTTTGGACGGAGAAGTGTGAAGAAAGTTTCCTAGGATTGAAGAAGAGGCTTGGTCAAGCACCTGTGTTGGCTTTACCAGACAACACGGGAGGGTTTATAGTGTATAGTGATGCGTCACACAAGGGTCTTAGCTGTGTACTGATGCAACACGGTAGGGTCATTGCGTACGCTTCACGTCAGTTGAAAGATTATGAGAAGGGATATCCGACTCATGATCTGGAGTTAGCAGCAGTAGTTTCTGACTTGAAGATCTGGAGGCATTATTTGTATGGCGAGAAGTGTGATATATACGGATCACAAAAGTCTGAAGTATATCTTTACGCAGAGAGAGTTAAACATGAGGCAGCGCCGATGGTTAGAATTAATCAAAGATTATGATTGTGAGATTCTGTACTATCCAGGCAAAGCAAATGTAGTGGCAGATGACTTGAGCAAAAAAGTCAGAGAGAAGTTATTGAAGTTGACCATTCAAGAAGAATTGGTGAAAGATTTTGAGCGACTAAACTTGGAAATTAGGTATCCGATGGAGACCGACGAGCAATTATTTACAGTGTCAGCGAACCCAACTTTATTGGATAAGGTTAAAGAGGCACAGGAAAAGGACGAAGATTGCAATAACATTAAGAAACGATTGACTGAAGGTGATTAATTAAAATTCAAGATTGATAGCACTGGACTGCTAAGATTTGAAGGATGAATTTGGGTACCGTTAGTACCAGAACTGAGAGAAGAGATTTTGCAAGAAGCGCACAGTACGAGATACTCGATACACCTAGGAAGCACAAAGATGTACCAAGATTTGCGTCACCACTTCTGGTGGCCAAACATGAAGAGAGAGGTTGCGGAATGCGTAAGTAGATGTCTAACTTGTTAGAGGGTCAAGGCAGAGAACCAACGACCAAGGTGGTTATTACAACTATTAGAGATTCCATAATGGAAATAGGAGCACATCACAATGGACTTCGTGGTGGGACTTCCAGCAACGCAAAAAAGGGCACGACGCCATATGGGTGATTGTAGATCGTCTTACTAAGTCAGCTCACTTTTTGTCGATTAAGATTAAGTATAGTTTGGACCAGTTAGCCAAATTATATGTCAAGGAAATTATCTCGAGACATGGGGTGCCGGTATCTATTATATCAGATAGAGATCCGTGATTCAGATAAAACTTTTGGAATAGTCTTCAAGAAAGAATGGGGACACAACTGCGAATGAGTACCGCGTATCATCTGCAAATCGATGGGCAAAGCGAGAGAACAATTCAAACACTTGAAGACATGCTCCGAGCTTGTGTGATGGACTTCAAGGGTAGTTGGGAGGATCACCTTCCATTAGTAGAGTTCGCGTATAGCAATAGTTATCACGCTAGTATTGGAATGTCGCCGTATAAAGCACTGTATGGGAGGAAATGTAGAACACCCTTATGTTGGGATGAAGTTGGAGAACTTCGACTGTTGGGACCAGAATTGGTACAACAGACGGTAGAAATCATCAAGGTGATAAGAGCCCGACTAGTAGCATCTCAAGATCGCCAGAAGAAGTATGCGGATTTACATCGCAAGAAGAGATTTTGAATTAGTAAGCTATGCATTTACGAAAGTATCTCTGGAAAGGGAAGATTCGTTTTGGGAAGAAGGGCAAGTTGAGCCCCGTGTTCATAGGACTGATTCGAGATTCTGGAGAAGAGTCGGTGAAGTGGCGACGAGGTGGCGTTACCTCTGAACTTGAGCACATTCACAACGTGTTTCATGTGTCGAGATTAAGCGCCAGTATAAACCAGACTACAAGCACGTTATCTCCTATGAACCAATCCAAGTCGAGAAAGACTTATCGTACGAAGAAGTTCCTGTCCAGATACTAGATAGGAAGGAGCAGAAGCTGAGGAATAAGATTATCCATTCCGTTAAGATTCTTTGGAGGAATCACGCAGTAGAAGAAGTTACGTGGGAGCTAGAAGAGAAAATGAGAGCGAATTATCCGTTTTTACAATTCCGAGGACGAAAATTTTATAGGGGGGAGGGATCTAACGTCCACGAATTTGAAACTCCTTATTAATTAAATATGTGATTTAATGTTAATGAGTTTGTTTTGTGAGTTTATTGAAACCTTACGTGGTTATGTGAATTTATGAAATGATTAAAGGAAGTCGCTAATAGTTATTTAAATTAGTGGACTAACCCTAAGAGTTTGATATCAAGAATTGATAGGGTTCTTAATAATTAAGTATTCAATTTATTTGAATATAGTAGCAAGATTTGAACGTATTGATTTATGTCAATATGAGTATATCACCATTGAAGAAGTTAAATTATCCCATACGAAACTTATGTGGTGATAGGAATTGGAACTGGCTTGAAGCTAACCTATTTTGGCACTACCAGGGACCCGGTAAGAAATGCTACTAGTCCCAAAGAATACAAAATGGGCAGCAATTTAGCTTAGTGCCCAAACTTAGAAAGTTAAGTTCTGCTATAGAAAATAAATTAGAACATTAGAGAAATGTGTGACATGCATAGAATCATATAATAAGAATATATTCTAATGATATGAAGTATAAGTGATTGTTAAACATAGATAATTAAATATCCGTGTATTCCAGAAATTGGAAAAGAAGTTATATGTGTACACTTAATATATAATATTAAATAATGTTATAATATGCCTATGTGAGTAGTAGAGATAATTATGAAACTACCCGGACAATAATACTTGACTGAGTTATTTTATTGCCTGTATTTAATGTACATGGGTTATATAATGTGAGTACATAAATAAATCCCAAATTTCCTTTGTGTAGTAGTAGTAACACATTTATATTACATTTTGGGAATTATAGTATCCAAACCAAGCCCTAAATAACTTGTTGCTGAGTTTGTCCCAAAATGTGTGTCCAAATGGTACATGAACAGTAACCTACACCTTATATACGTAACTTCCAAGTCTGTGATTATTGGCTAGGAATGTAGCTGATGGTGGGTGGTTGAACAATCCCTTATGAACCAATGTATTCTCCTTATACATTTCAGTCGCAAAGTTCTTCTATAAATGGTAGCTTCATTTTCAGTATTTACGTTGCTTTGTTTTGTCTGTTGCTACACTGAGAATTTGAGTTTGTGAGTGTATTGTCTAAAGAAGAAGTTAACAAGCTCAGAAGAGGGAAATTAAGTTCTTTAAGCTTCAAGAGGTTTAAAATCTTAACTTATATTCTTAGTTGTGTTTGTCAAATTCTTGAGAATTACTTGAAATTCTTTGTTAGTCAAAGTGAATTAGCATGCTATAATGTGTTTAGGAAGGTTACTTACATGTTTGAACTCTCAAATGATGGTTTGGAACATGTTTGAAGCTAATGAAACCAAGTTGGTTAAGGCTCTGCAGTAAGCGAGCAAGTTTATCTTCGTCTCGATGCAGTATAGCAAGCATTGCTACCTATTTATACTAGGGTGTGTATAGAGTATGAAGTGCCTTGCCTTCACCGAATTATATTCTCGTTTAGTTTCTGATGTGCTAACTTGTTAGTATATGGTTAGAGCAAGCATGAAAATTGTTTAACACTCACACATAAGCATAAGCATTAGTATGAACAAGTATAACCATTTTAGTGCCTACAATGGACACAATACTTGTGGTCTTGAAATGAGAGTTGTGATTTCAAAAGTGAAATTTGTCACGAACACATCATGTGAGCATTTTGACTTTATGAACATGATAATATGGTTTATATTGACATGAAATGCAAGACTAAAGTTATTGAACAGACTAGCATACATGATTGAAAGATTAGACTATTTCAAAGATAAGAAACTTAAGACTTTTCAAAGAGAACTTGGCGAAGACTTTTATCTAATAAGTTCTGACCATTTGATCATGCATATATGACCTTATTATATGTTGTAAATGCATGAGAGTTACATGTTAAGATGCCTTGTATATGCTAAGTTGACTTAGTTTTAAATTCAAAGAAAGTTAGAATGAGAAAGCTAATGTCATCAAGTAATGAGTAAAGTATGTTATGACTATGCAAGAATGTGTATTAGGATTCATTATGCCTATAGACATATTGACATGAGCATCGTTTATTTAATTAGGTATGGTTTTCACTTAGGCACACAAAGTCATAAAGAAAAGGAAATTTCTAGAATATGAACTATGTGAGTAATGTAAGACCCCAACTTATTATAAATGAAATTGAATTTCTCTATTTATTATTTTGAAATAGTAAGGGTTGAATTGATTAATGTGGTTAGTTATGGGTAAAATGCGCAAATATTTCAAATAAGCAAGTGGTTATAAAATATTCATTTTTATCGGAGAATATTCGTTTGGTCATGGAATATTCTTCCTGTCGGGGAATATTCGTACAATGGCGCAGTCTTTTGTGGGCCCCATAACAGAAAGCGATTGGATGAAGAAAACGACATGTATAAGTTGTTTATAAATAACGGCGTAGTTATTCAAGTTAATATCTTTGTTGGAATACAAATTGGTTAAAACACGATGAATACGCGTTGTTGACAAAGAAGATACCAGATTGCACCAATTATTGATTCTTATGTAAGAAGGCACTACTCAATAATTGTTACAATAATTCTTTATTCAATATTTTATTTTATTGATTCAATAATTGCTACGTTGATATTTTATATTCTTTGTTGTTTCAATAATTGTTACTACACAAGTATTTTCCATTATCGAAGCAATAATTCATATTATCCGAATAATATTATTAGATAACATTATTGGCAATGTCTAGAAAGTTACATCTAAGGAGATGTTTGGTCACCTAATTATGCGTGAAGAAGGAGAGATCCTTATTGGAAAGCCCCTCTTTCACAGGGCGGCTACGGTTCACAAGATTTGTGATTCTGTAATATTATTTGTGAATAATTAATTATTAATTTATATGATAAGGAAAATATTCATTTTATGTGGATATAGATAGAGAAATTTTTTTAATGTGACAATTGTTAAAAATTGATATTTTATCTTTTTCGATAAAATAATTCATTTAAATATATTATTATATTTTAATAATATAATAATGGTGATATTTTTACAATGAATGTGGGATATATGAGTATATGAGGAGGAAGAGTATTTTTGTTGCAATAAATGTTAAAAACATGTTTTTCATGTTGGTGGACCCATTTATTGACTGAAATTTGATTATAGCCTGTAAAATCGCCCGTATATGAATATCGGTCAATTTTTGTTTGGAATTTGGAAAACCTTTCTTCTGCAAAGTTGTAGATAATGGAATTTCCTATGGAAAAGACATAAGGTTTGAATTTTTCTGACAAAAGGACTATTTATTATGAATTATTGAAGTTCTAAAATTCCAGAATAATTGATTTTTGAAGTTTTAAATATTTTTAATAAGAAAAACATTTTTTTTGATTTAGGTGAGGTGGGTCACTCTTGGTGGCTGATGTTTTGAATCAGATTATGTGTGTGTAAGAATTTAATAAATATATATTAATATTTTATTAATTTTTCTGCTTCGGTGTTCTAAGCATTTTCCTATAAATAGGGTGCTTAGGTTAGAATTGAAAAACACACCAGAAACTGAAATTTTCTCTCTCTTTCTCTCTCTATATTATCGAGTGTATTCTTGTGAGTATTTTAATACTTTGAGTTTTTCTATACGGTGCAAGTTCCCTTCAGCTCTATATCTAGTATTCCAATCAGAAGTACTGTCTTTTCGAGGTAAGGGATATTATTTTTAAAAAAATGATATTATTTCTTTTAATATCATTATGCTGGAATATTGGTAAGATTTTTCTTGTGAAATTCTTATCTTTTAGTGTCGGGGTTACTATTCATGTATACGGCAGTATTCACATATACGACACTATTCACGAATACGACACTATTCACAGAAAAATTAAAATTTTGTTTTCCTCCAAAATATTTATTATGAATACTAGCTTTGATTGTATCCATGTTTTGATCATTCTTGAATTTTACTCCACTATGATTACTTATGAGGTATTTTTGGACATGGATAAACCGAAATACGAATCCTTAATATTTGTTATTTTGTTTCACTTGATTCGTTTCCTTTAAAATATTTTTCATCATCCTCAGTCCTAAATGATGATATTACTGAATATCTTTGGCCTGTAGTGCAAAGATGAATGATTTTTGATGAATATCTTTGGCCCGTAGTGCAAAGATGAACATGTGTTTAGATGAACATGACCAACTAATGAATATCTTTGGCCTGTAGTGCAAAGAAGAATATTTGATTCCAGATATATATTGATTGATGTTACAGGGATAAAATATCGACGATGAACTTTTAAATTCATATATAGAAGATAGTAGATTTCATTCTCTACTTAACTCTTCTAATGAATTATTATTTTCACTGCGAATATTGATTTAAAACTGGTTGTCTATTGTATTCTATTAGATTTTTTCCTGTTGAGGACTAACGATAATTTTTTCTATGTTATCTTAGTCATAATGTTCTTTACTAGGCTAGTTGAGCTCACCCTTTTTCTTTTTGTTCCATTTTTCTTCTCAGGAGGAGAGAATGTAGCGAGTACTAGTCGGGGTTTGGAATGATGGTTCTAGAAGTTGTTTTAGTAGTCCTCACTATTTTGTAAAATAGTGTATCAATAATTATAATGAGGACTTATTTGAGTGTGGATATTGTACAGATGACAATATTTGTATTTAAACTCACAGTTTAAGTGTTGTCGTATTTTGCTTTCGTGAGTTGTATTAATAAAGTTGTAGTTGTTTTCGTATCATGTATTTGGTGACTCGAGAATGGGTGTTTGTATACCTATTTTGGGGGGCGTCGCGGTTGGTATCGAGCTTAGGGATATGATCTCTGGCGGAGATCGGGGAATAAAACTAGGAGGGGAGAGACGAGTAAATCCTTCGCTAGTGTGTCCTACCTAAGCTTATTTGTTGGTTGGTCAGTATATAGGGATATTATGTGATATGTTGATTTCTTTAATTAACCCTTGTTTTATGGCAGTATTTGTGACACCCCCAAATCCGGGTACTTCAATTCCACTGGATTTGGTGTTCACTGTGCAAATATCATCTATCTATCTACCCATAATAAATGAAAACCATGCAATAGATAGAAATAAAATCTTCCCCTTAAGGTTATAACATCCGAAAAATAATACAATCCCAGGTTAAACTAACCTTAAACATCTATGCGAA
This sequence comes from Panax ginseng, assembly GCA_020205605.1. Lineage (NCBI taxonomy): Eukaryota > Viridiplantae > Streptophyta > Magnoliopsida > Apiales > Araliaceae > Panax > Panax ginseng. Next base: position 52,754,584 of record CM035145.1, read on the forward strand.
AATATAAACAAGAAGTCTTAAGTAACATCAATTCTAATTACATCACATAAATAATCAGTCTTCATTACTTGTTAAGCTTGCCCTTGCCTTTACTAGTGGAAGGTTCGTCTACTCTTTCGTTCTTAACTGCAATGTTATTATTACACAAGCGTGAGCACGATTGCCAAAAAGTATAACAATATAACAATGAATAATAACATGCGAGAGAAATAATAACTTCTGAAATAAAAGCTCAACTTTTGAATTAAGAATTAATAACAAGAATCAAAATATTTCTGAGGGTCATAAGACCTTGAACTATGTCCTAGGTTATCAAGGGTTATACTTGAAACCTTTAACAGTCATAAGACTATGGACCTTTCTACTTGTACTTAGGGGGATCAGCCCTTAGTACCATACTGTGCACAATATCTTAACGCTAACGCATAAGTAAATCCCTTTGCAGGGTTATTCATCTCAGTTTGACATTCGAGTCCGCACCAAAGGGAACTTGTTTGGATAATTCAATAAGGGTTCTGAAATTTAGAACGTTCATCAACTATGGACTAGTCGAATCAATAAGGCTCACTAGTCTAATAAGGTTCAACAATAATGATATTCAAATTGAATAATAATCTCAAGAAGTATACAATAGAAAAAATATTGTATAACAAATTCATGAGGACAACTATCTCTCAATTTGAGCAACAATAGGGTGAGTCGTTACATGAAGCATGGGAGAGATATAAAGAAATGCTGAGAAAGTGCCCACATCACGGTATGCCCGATTGGATGGTAATTAACACGTTTTATAATGAATTGGGATGGCAGTCGAGACCGATTGTAGATGCAGCTGCTGGAGGTGCATTATGGGCAAAGAACTATGAGGAAGCCTATGATCTTATCGAGACAATGACATCTAATGACTTTCAAAATCCTACATCCCGCATGCCACAAACCAAAGTTGCAGGTGTGTTGGAAGTTGATGCCATTACTCAGCTATCAGCACAGATGGCAGCTATGGCAAAGAAGATAGATACTTTAGCTGAAGGTAAGGTAAAGACGGTTGCCTACATATGTGAGATTTGTGCAAGGTCACACTCGACGGACAATTGTGCTATCAGCTCAGAATCAGTGCAGTATGTGAGAAACTACAAAAAAGACCAAGGCCAATTTCAGAACACATACCACCCCAACAACAGAAATCATCCAAATTTTAGTTGGTCGAATAATCAAGGAAATCAGCAAGCTTAGTTTTAACCAAACAACCAATTTCAGGCACAGCTAGCGCAGCCGCAATTTAATCCTAGACCACCCTTTTCGCCGGGATTTTCTCAACAACAATAGCAAAATCACACTCCAGCTGCACCTCAGCAAGAAAAGAAATCAGAAGTGGAGGAGATGATGATGAAATACATGGCAAACACAGAAGTTATGATCAAGAGCCAAGCAATGGCTATAAAGAACCTGGAAACTCAAATGGGGTAGATGGCAAACATGCTTACTAACAGGCCCCAGGGTTCATTTCTAAGTAACACGGAGACGAATCCAAGAAGAGAAGGAAAGGAACAATGCCAAGCGATTACATTGAGATCTGGGGAAAGACACGCACCATCAGAAGTCAGCAAGGCCAGCGAGAATGTACTAAGGAGAGCGTGTGGCCGCGCGAGGCAGAGGACCTAGCCAATGAGCAGGAAAATTTGGAGAAATTTGGGGATCGGCAGGAAGAGAAAGACAAAATAGGCTCAGAGGAGACAGTTAAGAATCCAGTACCACCAATGCACATTCCGGTTCCGTATCCGCAGAGATTAATGAAGAAAAGGGAAGATAAATGTATCAAGATAAATTCTTGGAGGTATTCAAAAGTTGCAGATCAACATACCCTTCGCCGAGGCCTTGGAACAAATGCCCAACACGCCAAGTTTATGAAGGTATATTGTCAAGGAAGAGGAGATTAGATGAGTTTAAGGCAGTAGAGCCTTGGACGGAGGAATGCAAAGTGCGGTTTCAATGTAAATTACCTCCAAAGCTGAAGGATCCAGGCAGTTTCACAATTCCATGTACTATAGGAAAGTTGAACTTTAGTAAGTGTTTGTGTGATATTGGGGTAAGCATAAATTTGATGCCTTTGTCAGTGTTTAATCAGTTGGGATTGCCGGATCCAAAGCTGATAAACATATCATTACAGCTAGCTGACAGATCAATCACATATCCGCGAGGAATTATTGAGGATGTGTTGGTAAAGGTAGACAAGTTTATTTTTCCAGCTGATTTCATCATTTTAGACTACGAGGAGGACAAAAGCATACCAATAATATTGGGAAGGCCCTTTTTGGCCACAGGCAGAACGTCAATAGATGTGCAGAAAGGTGAACTTACTATGCGTGTCCAAGATCAAGAGATTACTTTCAACGTTTTTAAAGCAATCAGTTTACCAATGGATGAAGAAGAGTGCTTTCTAGTTGATGTGGTGGACTGGTGCCTACAGGATGAAGTACAGAAATCTAGGGATTATGGACCATTGATATATGCAATGGGTAAAAATGCAGAGTTGAAGGAAAAGCCATTACCGGAAGATGAGGTCATGAAATTTTAGGGTGCAGAGAATACGAAGGAAAGTACCACAATTCCAACGGTGAAATAAAGTCAGAGACATTCAAGCTAATTGACTATAACTTAGCGCTGAATGGGAGGTAACCCATTATTATTTTCTCCCTTGCTTAGTCTTTAATCTTTCATTTTGAGTTATTTCAGTCGTTATATCAAAACTCCTTTTTAATTGGATACCATTATTCATGCGTAAGATTGTCACAAGAATGGCTATGAGAATGCTTGCATGCTGTTAGTAATATGAAATCACTAAGTCATGCCTTAACATGGTACATTAATATATATGCAGGAACCATCACTAGATAACATCACTGACAGGCAGAATGGAAATGAACACCGCGCGGCCGCGGGACACAAGCCTATAGAAATCGCGCGCCCACGCGTCAAGCCGATATGGTTAACAGTCTGAAAAACTCGCCACCGCACGACCCAGTAAGGAGAAAATCTCGCGACCACGCATCCAGATAAGAAATCCACCCAATGCTTACAAGAGTCTCGCTACCAAGACGCCCAACTTAGTCAACAAGCTCATGGTCCATGACACACCCAAGTTAAGACAGATTTGGCTGATTTAAAATAGAGTTGGGGACCATTTGGACTCTCATTTGGGATATCAACAGAAGCGAAATTCTCTCCATTTCCATAACTCACATCGCTATCTCTTCATCAGTTGCAATTTCATGCCGTACATCTCTCAATCAATCAGCCACAATTCTCTCCTCATTCAAAGTCCATCTCTCCTCAACTTCTCTAACAGTGCTATAAAGCTAGGGGTTCTATGTGGGAGTGCAGAATCAAGAGTGAGAGCTACCAATTTCAAGCTTTTCTTCCTACCCAATCATATAATATGTGCAATTACTAGGAAATACAAATGGGGCCTAAGCGAGCACGATCTATCGCGTCGTCTTCTTCATCCTCTGCGGGCAGTCAAGAGGCTGACATTGTAGATCACGAAAAATTCCTTAATTTGGAAGCTCAATAAGAGTACTACCGTATTGTGGCAAAAACATTTGTCAAGGAGCGAGGATTCAAGCCGACAAGTCAGGATGGTCAGTTGTGCGCCATGATTGGAGAAAGAGGTTGGGGTGAACTGACGGCGACGCCAATACCCAGTCCTATGAGCATAGTTCGTGAATTCTATGCCAATTCCAAGGTGACTATGATCGGAATATATCTGGTTCGGGGTAACGAGGTAAATTGCAGGCCTCGTGCTATTCGATTAATTTTCAAAATTACGGATGCACCGCCAATGGGGGCTGCTAATTGGATAACCGGCGCTCATTTGGAGACCGACATGGAGCTGATCATTGCAGAGTTATGTGTACCGGGTACAAATGGACGTATAAAGTTGGCACAACACAACCGCGGTTATTCCCAGCTGCAACACTAAATCGCTATGCAAAAGCGTGGAACTTGTTCATATGTGCCATGCTCTTGCCTTCAGCCCATCAGCACGAAATATCAGCGGAGAGAGCACGTCTTCTATGGGGCATAATCACCGAAAAATACATCGATATTGGTCATCTTATTCATGAGAATATGTTGCGCTATTTACGGGGAACAATGGTTGGGAGCATTCCACATGCATCTGTGGTAGCCATGCTTTGTGCTAATCAGGGATGCAACTGGGGAAACGAGCAGATGCAATACCCAAGCCAAGACATTACTCATGCCACGATCGAAAAGTTCGAAGACTAGGCAGGTGGTGTACCGCATCCACGAGGACTATGATTCATTATTCATCCTATTTTTCCAGAACAACAACCCCCGCAAACAGATGAAGTGGGCCCGTCAACGCACGCGTATGCCACCTATGGCGATCGATAGCTCCGAAGGTTGGAGTGCAAGGTCGATGCCATGTATGATAGTTTGGGCACATTTGCGACGGGACTCACAAGGGCTCTAGCCGAAGCATTTGCGAAACAAGGAACAACACAAGAATGGCCTCAGTTTGGAACAACAGCACCATATCCACCACCGGACTCAGCACCCGAGGAGGGTGGCACCACCGATAACTAAGGGAGTTTTCATACCTTTTATCTTCATTTAATTGGGACATTGAATATTTTAAGTTTGGGGGTATTAGGTAGTAGTTAGATTTTTTTTATTATTAGTTTTACATGATTAGTTTTGCATAATTCATATAGTTGCATGATTAGTTTATTTTTTTAAGCATGCTTAGTTTCACATTTTAGCACATAGTTGCATGTTGCTTACCTCACATTCCTTGCCGTTTAGAAAAAAAATTATGTCTAGCCAATGATGAAAGTGAAGTTTTTAAATGAATTCTGAATATTTTGGATAACTTGAGCTGAGTTATAACGTTTTATACAACGAAATTCATAATGCTGTATACATGCACTCGGTTTGCACAAATGGGTTCACAGGTACTTGTAGGTATAAGAAACACATGTTTTTTGCTCAACGGAAAAAGGTAGTATTAAAAAGAGAAAAATGTGAAAAGTGGCTGTGAGACTGTATAAAATATCGAGTTTTAAACTCTGGGAAAACATGGGTATCTGTGTATAAAAAAAAAGAAAAGAAAAGAAAAGTAGAAATAGCATGGCTAGTCTTATTTCGGGGCCCTGGCTACTTAAGTAAGTACACCCGAGGGGATTGTGTTTATACCTAGCGCCCTAAGGTCTTTCAAGGTCTGGGAGTCGTTGGTCAAAATCTCGCTAAGGGGTAGCAGTGTGCCTAATGGAGTAAGACATTGCACAGTCATGTAAAAAAAAGAAAGAAAAGAAAAATAGCAATAAACACCGCGAGAAAGAGCGAAATTCGCCCTCGTGAGTAGAATAAAGCAGATAAACTCATTGTTGAACCTTAGTTTATTTTAAGATGTTGGAATAGTTCATGTCGCATGTATAAACATATGTCTTGATTTATGCTATAATTTTTCTGGTTTGAGCAAGATAGCATGAGCATTCTACACCTAAATCAAGTATTGGGCAAACACAACACACACACACAGCATTTGTATAGCATTGGTGAATTATTTGAGTATATGACATTATGCCTGCAGTTTGGTTTGAATTTGTATTCTCAAATCTAGAAGAACTTCGCTGAGGCAAATTGGACTGAATGCCTATAATGGTTGGGACAATGTGAGAATTAAGTGCATAGTAATGTAGTTGCATATTTCATTATTCATTAGTATGCATTGCTTGAGGCCAAGCAATGGTTCAAGTTTGGGGGTATTTGATAAATAGGATTTTTGCCTACTTATGGAGTACCAATTCATGCGAACTATGCCCATCTCAAGTACATTTTAGTCTAGTTTAGCTGCATTTCATGTTAATTTGCATTGCACGTTCTTAAAACTCCTTTTGGTGAATAAGTACAGGAATCAGCCTGTTTTGGTCGTGATTTGGAGCATAAGGCAAATGGATGCTTGAAACGAGGTAAAAGGATGGGATATGCATGGCATGAAGGTGCATTGGTGCAAGGAAATAGAGCATAACGGAGCAAGCAAAGCAGCAGAGAGGAAAAGCGAAACCGGGACCGCAGAGTTCAAGTTGCTTGTGCCAAGGCAAAATAGATTGAAGATGGCTACCGCGATCACCCAGCCAGATCTTGGATGCTACTGCAAGTCTCGCGGCCGCGAGATAGACAAGCCTATGGAGTGCGCGCCGCGGCGCGAGAGCAAAACGAACATATGAACCTCATCGCAAGCCTCGCTAGCCGAGACTATCATCTTTGGAAGAGCGCGATGTGCGTGCTGATGTCCGATGATGTTGCTGATGTGTTATGTTATTTCCAAATTTTAAAGGTTGTAATTGATTTAAAAACAATTCCTGACTGGTGTCAGGGGTATCATTCGACATTTTATTAGTTTTCACGTAACTTTACATCGTAATTAGGGTTTTTTTACTCTCTAGGGAGGATTCCAACGTAGAAGGAGGCGATAACGCTACTTTTCTACTTCTTCTTGGGATTTCTCTACGAGAGCGGAATATTAACGTTAGTTTTTGCTGGAATCTTATGAGGATTGAATATCGATGTGTATTCAGCAATTGGGTTTGATAGTTTCATCTTTCATCTTTCAATTTTCGCTTATTGATCATGTTTAACTTTGATCCCATAATGGCTTTTGGTTCAGTCATGAACTAAACTCCATTATGGGATTCTAACAGATTTTATTATGTAGTTTGATTGCATGCTTAAATGCTGGGTTGTTTTGCATATTAAATGAGATGTCTGTCATGATTGTTTTGCATACATGAATGCTTGATCACCATTCGTTTCAGTATTTGTATGGGATTGACAATGAACATGCAAATATGGACTGTAATCATGATAGTATACATATATAGGGCTGTGTTATATGGCTTATGTATTTCATGAACCAGATAAACATATATTGTTTCACCGTATAAGTTAAGATAAGAGCTTGAACTTAAAATCAATATAGTTGCAATTTCACATAGACATATAGTGATGTTGGTTATATTGATGATTACATAGAGTCTATCATCTGTGGATGCTGTGTAAGTAGGTCTTAGTGCATTGAAAAATGGCTAATACTCTTTTAGTGCTCTTGGCTACTTTCCTATAATATGTGAACAAGTCAGGCATGATAGTGGCGATTGAATGAATTAGTAAATGAAGTTAGAATCCAATTAGTTCCAATATCATTTAGTATATCGTTCATATTATTTTAGTTGTTATTTGCAATCTAAGAATCAACCAAGTTTAATCTTTAGTGTGAGCATATAAATATAGTGATTTAAGTAATGAATAGTAGTTTAAGTTAAACAACTTTCTCTATGGGATCGATACTTTACTTGCTCAGACATTTGTCGACTTATGTATGCTTGCATGAGTTAGAGCTCTTTTGTTAGTCATAAAAAAGAGGCAACAGAGTTGGCAGCAGTCGTTTTCGCACTAAAGATCTGGAGGTACTATTTATATGGGGAGAAAGTGGAAATATATTCAGACCATAAAAGTCTCAAATATTTCTTCACCCAAAAGGAACTCAACATGCGACAACGACGTTGGCTCGAGTTATTGATAGATTACGACCATACCATCCAATACCATCCTGGAAAAGCAAACGTGGTAGCTGACGCATTGAGTAGAAGATCATATGCGGGTACAAGTGCAATGTTGTTAACACAAAGGCCCATTTTGTATGACTTGCAAAGGATGGAGATAGAGATAAAGGCTCCAAGTACGCATGTGATGATATTAAGCATACGAGTAGAACCGACTTAAATTGATAAAGTTAAAGATGCTCAAGCTACAAACATGGAGCTGATGCGTATGAAGAAGAAAGTGCAAGAAGGTGCTATTCTAGAAGCAAGAATCGATGAAGAAGGAATACTTTGAGTCAACTCCAGACTTTGTGTTCCTAACGATTCTGACTTAAAGCATAGAATCATGATGGAGGCACACAACACACCGTTTGCAATCCATCCTGGGAGTACCAAAATGTATCATGATCTTCGACATACATTTTGGTGGAACAATATGAAGAGAGAGATCGCAAAGTTTATCTTGAGGTGTTTAACTTATCAACGTGTAAAGACGGAGCATCAAGTGCCAAAGGGTCCATTGCAACCACTTGAGATTCTGAAATGGAAGTGGGAACACATTACCATGGATTTTGTTACGGGTCTTCCCACGGTTTCTCAAGGCATAAATGCTATTTGGGTTATTGTTGATAGATTAACCAAGTCTGCTCATTTCTTGCCGATACGGGAGACTTATTCCCTTGAACGTCTTGCTCGTATGTACGTAAATGAGATTATGAGATTGCATGGCATGCCAGTATCCATAGTTTCGGATCGTGACCCAAGATTCACTTCACGATTTTGGATTAGCTTGCAAAAAGCTATGGGCACGGATTTACGATTCAGTTCGGCATACCATCCTCAAATGGACGGGCAATCAGAGAGGATTATTCAAACTCTTGAAGATCTATTAAGACTTTGTGTCCTAGATTTCAAAAGGAGTTGGGATAAGTACCTACCATTGGTGGAATTCTCCTACAACAACAGTTATCAGGCAAGTATAGGTGTGGCTCCATTTGAAGCATTGTATGGATGAAAGTGTCACTCTCTAGTATGTTGGGATGAGGTGGGAGAAGCAACATTGTTGGGACCAGAGTTGGTATGAATGACTACAGAGAAGATCCAAATGATTCGACAATGTATACAAACGGCACAGGATCGACAAAAGAGTTATGCGGATCTTCATCGAAAGGACGTGGAATTTGACATTGGGGATCATGTATTGTTACGTATTGCTCCATGGAAGGGAGTTACAAGATTCGGGAAGAGAGGAAAGCTCAATCCACGATTTATTGGTGTAAGACCCCAAATTATTAATAAATGAAATTTATTTTCCTCTATTTATTATTTTGAAATAGTAAGGGTTGATTTGATTAATGTGGTTAGTTATGGGTAAAATGCACAAATATTTTAAATAAGCAGCTGGTTATAAAATATTCATTTTTGTCGGGGAATATTCATTTGGTCGTGGAATATTCTTGTTGTCGGGGAATATTCAGATTTACTGGCCAGTGATCTTTTGTGGGCCCCATAACGGAAAGCGATTGGATGAAGAAAACGACAAGTATAAGTTATTTATAAATAACGACGTAGTTGTTACCTGAATTAATACTTGTTGGAATACCGGTGGTTAAAAACACGATGTCTGGCGTTGTTGCACAAGAAGACGCGGTATTGCACCAATTATTGATTGTTACGTAAGAAGGCACTACTCAATAATTTTTAAAGAGTTATCGCTCAAAGATTTTATTTTATTGATTCAATAATTGTTTGCGTTGATATTTTATATTATCGTTGTTTCAATAATTGTCACTACACATTATTTTCCATTATCGAAGAAATAATTCATATTATCGAATAATATTATTAGAAAACATTATTGGCAATATCTAGAAAGTTACATCAAGGAGAGGTTTGGTCACCTAATTGCGGCGATGAAGGAGAAATTCTTATTGAAAGCCCCTCTTTTCAGGAACTACGGTTGCAAGATTGTGATTCTGTAATATTATTTGTGAATAATTAATTATTGATTTATATGATGAGGAAAATATTGATTTTATGTGGATATAGAGGGAGAAAATTTTTAAAGTGACAATTGTTGAGAATCGATATTTTATCTTTTCTGATAAAATAATATTTTATTATATAATTATAATATAATAATGATGATATTTTTATAATGAATGTGGGATATATGAGTATATGAGGAGGAAGAGTATTTTTGTTGCAAAATTTGTTTAACACATGTTTTGTGTGTCGGTGGACCCCATTTCTTGACTGAAATTTGATTATAGCCTGTAAAATCGCCCGTTTATGGATTTCGATCAATTTTTATTTGGAATCTGGAAACACTTTCTTCTGCAAAGTTGTAGAGAATTGAATTTCCTATAAAAAGTCGCAAGATTCGAATTTTCTGATAAAAGGGCTATTTATTGTGAATTATTGAAGTTCCGGAGTTCCGAAATAATTAATTTTTGGAAGTTTAAAATACTTTAAATAACAAATACGTTTTTTTCATTATGGTGTGTTCCACATGTTTGTTGAATGGGCTGATTTCAGATTTTCTAAGGTTGGCATAGGAATTTAATTTTAATATATTAATATTATATTAAATTTTATGCTTTGGTGTTCTAAGCATTTTCCTATAAATAGGGTGCTTAGGTTAGAATTGAAAATCACACTAGAAACTACAGATTTCTCTCTCTTTCTCTCTCTATATATCGAGCGTATTTTTGTTAGTATTTTAGTACTTTGAGTATTGTTATACGGTGCAAGTTCTTTCAAAGACTATATATCCAAGATTCCAACCAGAAGTACTATTCTAGCTAAGGTAATGGATGTTATTTTCTTCTCAAATGATATTATTTCTTCAATATCATTATGCTGAAATATTGGTTGGAACTTTTTATCAAATTTGGAACTTTTTCATGTTAGGGTTACTATTCATGAGTTACTATTCATGAGTTACTATTCACGAGTACTATTTACGAAGCATAATGATGTTTTTTGTGAAATTTCTATCTTTTGGTGTGAGTTACTATTCACGATACAAAGACTATATTCACGAATACGACACTATTCACGAGAAAAAATTAAATTTCGTTTCAGTCCAAAATATCTATTATGGATACTAGCTTTGATTGTATCCATGTTTTGATCATTCTTGAATTTTACTCCACTATGATTATTTATGAGGTATTTTTGGACATGAAATAGCTGAAATACGAATCCTTAATATTTATTCTTTTGTTTCACTGGATTCGTTTCATTTAAAATATTTTTCATCATCCTCCGTCCTAAATGATGATATAATTGAATATCTTTGGCCTGTAGTGCAAAGATTAATGATTTCTGATGAATATCTTTGGCCCGTAGTGCAAAGATGAACAGGTGTTTAGATGAACATGACCAAACTGGTGAATATCTTTGGCTCAGAGTGCAAAGATGAATACTTAATTCGTAAATATATTGATTGATGTTACAAGGATAAAATATCGATGACGAACTTTTAAATTCATATATAGAAGATAGTAGTTTGCATTCTCTACTTAACTCTTCTAATGAATTATTATTTCCGCTGCGAGGATTGATTTAAAACTGGTTGTCTATTGTATTCTATCAGATTTTTCCCTGTTGAAGACTAATGATAATTTGTTCTATGTTATCTTAGTCATAATGTTCTTTACTAGGCTAGTTGAGCTCACCCTTTTCCTTGTTGTTCCATTTTTCTTCTCAGGAGGCGAGAATGTAGCGAGTACTAGTCGGGGTGTGGAATAGTGGTTCTAGAAGTGGTTCTAGTAGTCCTCACTATTTTGTAGAATAGTGTATTAATAATTGTAATGAGGACTTATTTGAGTGTGGATATTGTCTAGATAACAATATTTGTATTTAAACTCACAGTTTTTATGTTGTATTAATTAAGTTGTAGTTGTTTCTGTACCATGTATTTTGACGACTCAGAATGGGTGTTGTATACCTATTTTGGGGGCATCACAATTGGTCCATTTCAGATTCTTGACCGAGTAGGAAATGTGGCCTATAGACTCGCATTACCTCCAAGTATGTCTCGTGTTCATAATGTTTTTCATATATATGTGCTACGTAAATATGTGAAAGACCCAAACCACGTTATTGAGTTAAAACCGGACGAGATAGCCGAAGACTTAACGTACGAAGAGGTATCTATCAAGATCTTGGATAGGAAAGAGCATGTCCTATGCACAAAGGTCATTCCACAAGTCAAAGTTTTGTGGAGGAACCATGCTATAGAGGAAATGACATGGGAGTTGGAAACGGAAATGAAAGCGAGGTATCCTCACCTTTTTGAAACACCAGGTACGTACGTCAATTTCGAGGACGAAATTTCATAAGGATGGGAGGTTGTAAGACCCCAACTTATTATAAATGAAATTGAATTTCTCTATTTATTATTTTGAAATAGTAAGGGTTGAATTGATTAATGTGGTTAGTTATGGGTAAAATGCGCAACTATTTCAAATAAGCAAGTGGTTATAAAATATTCATTTTTATCGGAGAATATTCGTTGGTCGTGGAATATTCTTCCTATCGGGGAATATTCGTACGACGGCGCAGTCTTTTGTGGTTCCCATAACGGAAAGCGATTGGATGAAGAAAAAAACAAGTATAAGTTGTTTATAAATAACGACGTAGTTGTTACCGTTAATAGTGTTGGAATACCCGGTGGTTAAAACACAGTAATACGCGTTGTTGCATAGTAGCACACGGTATTGTACCAATTATTGATTCTTACGTAAGAAGGCACTACTCAATAATTGTTACAGTAATTATTGTTCAATATTTTATTTTATTGATTCAATAATTGCTACGTTGATATTTTATATTACTGTTGTTTTAATAATTGTCACTACACAGTATTTTCCATTATCGAAGCAATAATTCATATTATCTGAATAATATTATTAGATAACATTATTGGCAATGTCTAGAAAGTTCTGTCTAAGGAGAGGTTTGGTCACCTAATTGTGCGCCAGTAAGAAGAGATCCTTATTGGAAAGCCCCTCTTTCCAGGAACTACCGTCACAAGATCTTTGTGATTCTGTAATATTATTTGTGAATAATTAATTATTGATTTATATGATAATACAAATATTCATTTTATGTGGATATAGATGGAGAATTTTTTTTAATGTGACAATTGTTGAAAATTGATATTTTTTTTTTTTTCGATAAAATAATTCATTTAAATATATTATTATATTTTAATAATATATTAATGGTGATATTTTTACAATGAATGTGGGATATATGAGTATATGAGGAGGAAGAGTATTTTTGTTGCAATAAATGTTAAAAACATGTTTTTCATGTTGGTGGACCCATTTCTTGACTGAAATTTGATTATGGCCTGTAAAATTGTCCGTATGTGAATATCGGTCAATTTTTGTTTGGAATTTCGAAAAACTTTCTTCTGCAAAGTTGTAGATAATGGAATTTCCTATGGAAAAGACATAAGGTTCATATTTTTCTTACAAAAGGGCTATTTATTATGAATTATTGAAGTTCTGAAATTCCAGAATAATTGATTTTTGAAGTTTTAAATATTTTTAATAAGAAAAACATTTTTTTGATTTAGGTGAGGTGGGTCACTCTTGGTGACTGATGTTTTGAATCAGATTATGTGTGCGTAAGAATTTAATAAATATATATTAATATTTTATTAAATTTTTTCGCTTAGTGTTCTAAGCATTTTCCTATAAATAGGGTGCTTAGGTTAGAATTGAAAAAGCGCTTTTAAACTCAAGTTTTCTCTCTATATTATCGAACGTATTTTTGTGAGTATTTTAAGACTTTGAGTGTTGTTATATTTGCAAGTTCCTTCATCTCTATATTCAAAGATTCCAAATGTAAGTGCACTGTCTTTTCGAGGTAAGGGATATTATTTTTAAAAAATGATATTATTTCTTTCAATATCATTATCTTAGGAATATTGGTAAGATTTTTCTTGTGAAATTCTTGTCTTTTTAGTGTCGGGATTACTATTCACGATATCACGGACTATTCACTTATCACGACATTATTCACGTAAAAAATTAAATTTTTGGTTTCCTCCAAAATATCTATTATGGATACTAGCTTTGATTGTATCCATGTTTTGATCATTCTTGAATTTTACTCCGCTATGATTACTTATGAGGTATTTTTGGACATGGATAAACTGAAATACGAATCCTTAATATTTGTTATTTTGTTTCACTGGATTCGTTTCCTTTAAAATATTTTTCATCATTCTCAGTCCTAAATGATGATATTACTTAATATCTTTGGCCTGTAGTGCGAAGATGAATGATTTCTGATGAATATCTTTGGCCCGTAGTGCAAAGATGAACAGGTGTTTAGATGAACATGCCAACTGATGAGTATCTTTGGCCTGTAGTGCAAAGATGAATATTTAATTCCAGATATATATTGATTGATGTTACAGGGATAAAATATCGACGATGAACTTTTAAATTTATATATAGAAGATAGTAGATTTCATTATCTACTTAACTCTTCTAATGAATTATTATTTCCGCTACGAATAATGATTTAAAACTGGTTGTCTATTATATTCTATTAGATTTTTTCCTGTTGAGGACTAACGATAATTTGTTCTATGTTATCTTAGTCATAATGTTCTTTATTGGCCTAGTTGAGCTCACCCTTTTCCTTTTGCTCCATTTTTCTTCTCAGGAGGCGAGAATGTAGCGAGTACTAGTCGGGTTGTGGAATGATGGTTCTAGAAGTTGTTTTAGTAGTCCTCACTATTTTATAAAATAGTGTATCAATAATTGTAATGAGGACGTAATTGAGTGTGGATATTGTCTAGATGACAATATTTGTATTTAAACTCACAGTTTAAGTGTTGTCGTATTTTGCTCGACAGTTGTATTATAAAGTTGTAGTTGTTTCTGTACCATGTATTTAGCGACTCAGAATGGGTGTTGTATACCTATTTTGGGGCGTCACAAGTAAAGTATACATGTGTTGTCTATATACAAGCATGACTACTGAGTATTGTATAAAAAAGTCACAAAACATGATTATTACATGACCTTTTATGTTTTAATGACATATAAATTATAAGTTAAACTTGAAGTAATGAATTCAAGTATGGTCATATGTTATAGGTGAAACTCTAGCATGTATGTATGTTAAAATGTATGGGTAGTTGGTGTGTTAGAGTTGGACTGAAGTCAGAGAAGAAGAAGCTCAACCTTGAGTGCAGCTAAGGACATCGCATGTTCTAGCCCCTAAGCCTAGACCAGGTAGCATTTTGCATCAATCCTGCAGTTTTCCAAGATTCTATTTTTGGTTCTGAAATTTAAGGCTTGCTTATATGATTTCTTTTCCTTGTAATATTTGACCAATGTGCTTGGTAATGTGTTAAAAAACATGTTATTTGATAACTTGATTGTTGTTAGTGTAAACACATATTAGTTTACACATACTAATTGAAATGATCGTCTTGATAACGTTAGGTCGTTTCAACACAAGTAGTTAAAGCTAGAATTATATTGTAGCTGAGCAAACAGGCAAGTTCCGTGAACCCTACTTTTATTGAGCAAGTTCCCTAACTTCACTCAAATTATTATTGAGCAAGTTTCCTTGAACTTCACTCTTGATTTTGAAAGTTTCCTATCCTTCTCATATCGTATTTAGGCAGGTTATTGTTAAATTGCAAGTTATTTGTTTAAGCTTGAACTTTATTACCAAGCATGCTATTAAGTGGTTTAATTACCTTACAATTATTCCACATCAATATTATTGATATTCACACTTAGTGCATTTGAGTTCGTATAGTCTTGGACTTGTACTTCATTTAAAGTTCTATAATTCTTGAACTATGTCAGATAGAGTCTGAACCTTTGTTCGGTCAGACAAGAATATGAAGTTTTATAAAAGCTATCCAAACCAATTGATGGTAAGGATTCTTAGACTGAAAGAACACCCCTTCTATGATAGGGGAGTACCCCAGGTATCTAATATAAGATACAAAGAACAGATTTAAATGTTATGCATATACATGGTGTACGCGAGGCTGATCCCCTCAAGTACTTATTCTATAGCCAGTAACCAAAGGGTCAATTAGCTATGGATTCCATTAGACTGTTATAGTTCAAAGTCTACTTGACCAACAGTTATTCTAAAAGCAATCATTATCTTTGCTTCTAATATTCATATTGTTGAATCCTTCAGATATTCATATTGTTGAATTCATTGGCAGATATTTTCCATTCATCATGATATATCCTTATTGTTGTATTTAAACTTGTTGAGCAAACTTGTTGCTCATCCTTGCTATATCATGAATTATATTGCAGCTAAGCCCGAGACCTCAGGAAAGGACAATGGTAAAGGAAAGATGTAGGATAGTTGCCAGAAGCAGAATTTATCTTATGCTTAATTTAAATTACTGTTATGTAATATGAACCCTAAGTACTATTATAGGGTATGTTTGGAAAGATTGTATTAAGTTTATCGAATCTTGGGACTAGTAACACCTTTTGAATGAACGACGTACGTTTATTATATTCTGCATTTTAGTTATCGTATGTTATTTAAAGGTGGATGTTTGTATTTTATCGTGATAACCGAACTGGGGTCAGAGGAAACGAATTTGGGGCTATCACACCATTGACCCGATAGAAGCCCAAACTTGGGTTAAAGAAATAGAAAAAGCGTTTGTAGTCGCTAGGGTAGCTGAGGGGCAAAAGACAACTTTTGCCACCTATATGATGAAAGGAGATGCGAATTTCTGGTGGGAGGCAAATCAAGCTAGGGCAGGAGAAGGAGTGATATCATGGACTAGGTTTAAGACGTTGTTCTTTGAGAATTATTTCTCGTCCAGTGTGCATGCTAGGATGGAGGTGAAGTTTTTGGAGTTGAAGCAGGAGATCATGACAGTTGCGGAGTATGCCACAAAGTTTAACGAATTAGCTAGGTTTGCTCCGCATCAAGTTGATACAAAGGCAAGGAAGGTAAGGAGGTTTGAGCTGGGCTTAAAATCCTGGCTCTACAATAAGGTGGCGGTGTTACAGATAAATACTTTTGCAGCACTTTTGGAGAAGGCTATCATAGCCGAAGGGGGAAGTGAGACCATGAGCCTCTACAATATAGAGAAAAAGAACAAGGGTAAGGTTGAGGGAGCCGGGAAGGTAGAAGCAGGTAGTGGTAGTGGGAATGGAAAAAGAAAGTGGAACAATTTTGGAAATGTCCAAGTCAAACAGGAAGGTGTGAGGAAGTAGGATGTGCAGTGTATGAATTGTGGGACGAATCATTCAGGTGAGTGTCTTAGTGGTAAGTTCGTGTGCTATAAGTGTGGGCATGAGGGACATATCTCTCCTAACTGCCCCAATCCTAGGACGAACAATGGGTGTTTCCTGTGTGAATCAACGGAGCATAAGGTAAAGGACTGTCCGAAAAGGAGAATAGATGCAGGAAGCATGAATGCGGGGAAAGGCAGCGGAACACTGGCGATAACGAGACCAACTTCAACAAAATCAACCGCAAGAGTCTTCAATATAACGGTTCAGGATACCGTAGCAGCCGAGAATGGAACTTCAAGTATTATTCGAATAAATTTTATTTTCTTATGTATGATTTTATTTCATTTTTTGTTATAAAGAAATTTTGAAGGAGAAATGTGAGTTCTGTTAGAAATCAAATTTCTGTATGATCAGATAAACAAGTTTTATGTTAAATAGTTAAAGATCAGTTCGATCGAATCTGATCAAGATCTACTTGAAATGACTGTGTATTCTATTTTCCCTAGTATATATAAGTTTTGAAACGGTGATTCCGGATACGAAATCCTTATAAGGGAGGGTGGATGTAATAACCCAATATTTTCAATATAATAATAAATTTTTCATAATTTTTTTATATATATATATAGGTGGAAATATGTGCAAAGCAAAGTATATGTAATTATGTGATAAGTAAAACTTATTTATTACATCAATAATGATAAATAAATTCTTTGTAAGAATTATTGATCATTATAGATTATATTCTTATAATAAATTAATTTTGTAATAAAAATATTTATTATTTATTTTTCATGAAAATATGATTATTATATATATATATATAAGGATTATTATGAAATGTATTTTATTATATTAGTTAAGTTAATTATTTTAACTTAATTAATAATGGTATATATGAAGGTTATGTCAGATATGGATTCAAAACCCTAATTCTGGATTTTGAATAAGGAATGAGAATATTAATATAATATTATTTATATTTCAGTGATATAAACATGCTTGATACGTGTGTAATGTTAATGTGTGAAACAGTTATAGTAAAACAGTACAAAACCCTAGCATTACTGATAAACTATAGTACATAAGTCAATTACGACTGTAAGATTTGTTAAGTTGTTATGTTATATAATTAATGACAATTGATTTAATGTTAATTAGGTAAACCCTAATTAATATTTAGAAACCCTAATTACTAAATTAGAATCCTAATTGCTAAGTTATAAACCCTAATTATTAATTTAGCAAGCTTAATGGTAACTAGTAAATTATAAAGTCTAATTTACAAGTCCTAGTGATCAGGAAACCTAATTTAATTAGGGAAACCTAATTCACCTTTTTAGAAAATAAGATTTCCATTTTAGCTCTAATTACATAATTCTAGAAAATGAACTTATGGAACCTTAGGGTTAAACCCTAAGGGTCAAACCTTAAGGGTTAGAATAAATTGCCAACTTTGCCACTAAAAGTAAAAGCCAAATGACATAATTGCCCTTATTGCATTATTTAATAGATAACTTATAGAACTTGTCATAACTTTAGTTGGTGACCAACTCTAGCTAGTCATGTGCCTATAAACCAAATATCCCAGCCATCTTGCATCACAATTGCATTAGATTTAAGTATTATATAAGATCAAAGAGAGAGAAGTTTCATTAATTAGCTCATTTATACACCAACACTCAACCAAAACTCTCTCAACTCCAAACGTCAAAATTTTAGTGTTGGACAAGTCCCTAATCAAGCCCCACTATCACTTATAGCAGATCATAAGCATTAAATCAAGAATTGGTTCGTAGAGGTATAAAACCTAATTTAGAAATCTAAATTTTGATTCCATGTTATCTCGTGTTTGAATGTTTAAACTTGTTCTTTACAGTCTATATAAGTGATTTGGGTTGATAGATGTTAGATCCACAATATCCAGAGGCTCGGATGTGATGTTTTACAAAATCTGGAAATTTTTGTTTTTGTTGTCTGACAACAAATGTCAGGCCTCGTAGATCTATGCTTGTTTATTGTTTTGGTGATTTAAAGGTTTTTAGTTGTAGTCTGTAATGTTGTTAGTAATATGCAAGTGGGTTCATGATCATTGCATGTGTAGATCGAAAGTTATTCACGGTTAAAGTGCGTTTACCGAACACGAACTATTATATAAGATCAAAGAGAGAGAAGTTTCATTAATTAGCTCATTTATACACCAACACTCAACCAAAACTCTCTCAACTCCAAACCATTGAATTTTAGTGTTGGACCAGTCCCTAATCAAGCCCCATTATCACTTATAGCAGATCTGAAGCATTAAATCAAGAATTGGTTCATAGAGGTATAAAACCTAATTTAGAAATCTAAACTTTGATTCCATGTTAGATCTTGTGTTTGAATATTTAAACATGTTGTGTTCAGTCTATATAAGTGATATGGGTTGATAGATGTTAGATCCATAACATCTAGAGGCTCAGATTTGATGTTTAACAAAATCTAGAAATTTTTGTTTTGTTGTTTGACAACAAATGTAGAGTGCCTCGTAGATCTATGCTTGTTTATTGTTTTGGTGATTTAAGGATTTTCAGTTATAGTCTGATGTTGTTAGTAATCTGCAAGTGGGTTCATGATCATTGCATGTGTAGATTGAAAGTTATTCACGGTTAAAGTTCGTTGACCTAACACGAACTAAGTTTTCTGGGTAACCCAGAAAACTGAAGAACATGTTCTGGCAGTGATTTTGACCGGCTTTGATTTTCTTGCTGGAAAGTTGTTAGGATGAATATTTGTATCTAGATTATAGTATGTCATGAGTACTACAAGTTCAAAGAACGTTCGAACCTTATAAAGCCTCAAATCGATCATAATAATTGGTCAAACATCGTTGACCATTAAGCTTAACTTTCTGGGTAGCCCAGAAAGTTGAGACAGTGGTCTGACAAGCACTTTAGGGGCTTAGATCTTGTAACTTAATGATATCTGGACATTATAAATGTTTCAAACATGTTCTATATTAGTTTCTCTACACAACCCGACGTCTAGAACACTTTTACCATAAACCGATTGCATGCTAGAAGGCCATCAATAGCGTTGACCGGCCATGACTTTATTTTTTGGGCAGCCCAGAAACGTGATGAACAACTCTGACAGCTTGTTCCAGGCTTTATAACTTACTCGTTTGTTATGATCTGACCGATATGTTAGTTGATACTTGTAGTGTTATAGATTAGAAACAATTTACACATCGAATTACACTTGGTCAAACGTGGCCACTTGTTAACTGCATTTGAGTGTTCTTGGTGCTCAAGAACAAATTAGACGACACTTTTTGTCGCTAAAGGCTATAGCGATAAATTTATTAATTTTAATTAATTTAATTTCTAAAAATTATTTAAAAAAAAGAAAATAATTTCTAAAAATTATAGAATTAGTTTTTAAAATTATTTTAAGTCATAAAATTAACTTTTAATAATTTGGCATATTTTCCATAAATATTTGTAATTATTTGAATATTATAGATATTTAATTTATTTAATAAATGCATTAAATAAATTAATTAAAAATGATTTTATTATATTAAAAATTATTTTAAATGATAATAAAGTATTTAAAAATATTTAAGTTATAAAAGGTAACTTTCAATATTTTAAAGCAAATTTCATTAATTATTTAATATTAATAATATTAGATTTATTTAATAATTAAATTAAATAAATAGATTAAAAATGATTTTCTTGATTTAAAAATCATTTAAAAGGATATAAATGGTTTAAAAATAGTTTAAGTTATTATAAATGACTTTTATTATTTTAGTGAATAATACCTTAATATTTAAATATTAATGGTAATTGTTAAAAAATGAGTTTAAATGTTTTAAGAATCGTTTAAGGGTAATATTAATACTTTAAAAATATTTTGAGTTATTATAAATAACTTTGATATTTTGGGCAATGGTTTCTTTATTATTTTAATATTAATGATAATAGAATTATTTAATATTTAAATCATTTAAAATGATTCTAGAGTTTGAAAAATCATGAAAAATTATAATAATTATTTAAAAATTATTATAAGTCATTTATAAATAATATGATTGGTATTTAAAATATCCAAAATAATATTGAACTACATGATAGAGTTTTAGACTCGATAATTACCCGATAAAGTCATCGGTGCACCGAAATGTTACCAGAATTGATCTGAAACTATATATGTGACGCCCCCAAAATAGGTATACATCACCCATTCTGAGTCGCCAAATACATGTTATAAAATTCAAATACAACTTAATAATACAACTGTCGTGTAATATACGACAAAACATAGTTGAGAGTTTAAATAAGAATATTGCCTTCTAGACAATATCCACACTCAATGGAGTCCTCATTACATTTATTGTCACACTATTTAATAGAATAGTGAGGACTACTAATGCTATCATCTGGACCGTCACTCCGTTCCTCGACAAGTCCCAGCTATATTCTCATTTCCTGAAGAAAATAATGAAAGCAAAGGGTGAGCTCAACTAGCCTAGTAAGAAATATTATGACTAAGATAATGCAGAATAAATTATCCTTAGCCTTCAACAGTAAAACAACTGATAGAATACAATAGACAACAAGTTTTAGATCAATAACCGCAATGGAATAAGCAATCCATTAGAAGAGTCAAGTAGAGCATAAAATCTACTATCTTCTATGATTTAAAAAGTTTTTCATCAACTTTATCGTTGAGACTCAGCTTAATAAATAAATTGAATCATCCCGCACTACTACCAAGGATATTCATGTAATCATCAATGGTCATGATTATACCGAATAATCCCTAGTCATAATCATACCAACAACTGTCCATCAATGAACTACAGGCCAATGAAGACTTTTACCACATCATTCGTTACATTACGGTCATGATTATACAGAATAATCCTTAGTCATAATCATACCAACAACTGTCCATCAATGAACTACAGGCCAATGAGGACTTTTACCACATCATTCATTACATTACGGTCATGATTATACCGAATAATCTCTAGTCATAATCATACCAAGTCCATCTATGCACGTAAGCCAAATATGACTTTCATCACAATATAAGCATGTGGATGTTGACTATGACATAACAATTCAATAAAACAAGTTCAAGGATAAATTTTAAAGATTTATAACTTAATTTATCCAGAATTCAATAACGTTCAAATTGTCAACATGATACTGCTTTGTGGAGTAAAATTCAAGAATAATATTTATGTACCAAAAATAATTTGGACATAAAAGAAATGTATTTTTCGGGTAAATATTATCCCGTGAATAGTACCCTGTGAATAGTACTTCAGGAATAGTACCTCGTGAATAGTACCCTGACATGAAAAGTATCCCAAATACCCGAGTGAATAATATTCGGGTGAATAGTAATTGGGTGAATAGTAACCCGTGAATAGTAACTCGTGAATAGTACTCCGACATAAAAAGTGCCCCGAATACCCGAGTGAATAATGTTTGAGTGAATAGTAACTGGGTGAATAGTAACTCATGAATAGTATTCTATCATGAAAAAATCAATAATTATCAACAAAGCTCATAATAATATTTCCATGAAAAGATACTGGATGAAGCGCAAATATCAAGGATATTCTAATAATTTCATGGAGTATGGAAGCCAAAACTTTAACAAAATGAGTACTGAATTCAAAATCTGAAATGAAATAATATTACTTACATACTACAGAGTATGGAAAAAAATATTATTTCAAGCGAATATTAAACAAAAATAACATCCCTTGAATGGAAATAATATTCCAACGAATATTTAACGAAGATAATATTCCTACGAATATTGAACGAAGATAATATCTTTTATGAATATTGAACGAAATAATATTCATACGAATACGAAAAATAATATCTCTTCAGAATATGAAATAAATAATACCCCTTACCTCAGAAAAAGACTGGATACTGGAGTATTGAAGTAACAGACTTCACTTCTTCTTTCTCTCTATAGCTTCTCTCTCTATAGCTTCTATCTCTATAATTGCTCTTGTGAGACTTAGTGAATTGGTGAGAAATAAAGGAAGAATGAGCTTCTATTTATAGGAAAATATAGTTTCGATAATTGCACGTTTTGGGGCTCGAAATATTAAAGTATAATACCTTCCTCTTTTTCTTCATTTTTAATTTAGTCCTGCAAGTATTATCAAACTTGCACCACCTCCCCTAATAGTAAATCATGTGAATTAATAGTTCATTCATGTGACTCAATAGTATAATCATGTGAAAAAACTAATTACAGTATAGTACCTTCAACTATACCTCAATTTTTAATTTAGTCATGCAAGTATTATCAATCTTGCACCAATTCCCCTAATAGAAAAATTATGCGAATCAATAGTACACACATGTGAACACATAGTTATACGCATTTGAATTAATAGCATTTAATTGCTTATTTATCCGGTTAATTACCCGATTGGTCAATATAACCTCCAGACATCAATTATTATTGAAATAAATGTCAATTTTCACTAACACTAATAATCCTAACACAATGGAAATATCAATTTCATCTTTAATCAACACGAACTTTGTGAGACCCCAGATTTTATGAATAAATATTTAATTTTCTCGAAATAATTTTTTAATATTATGGTGTGGATTTGATATAATGTTATAGTCATGGGTAATATTTATAAATTTTGCAAAGTATGCAAGTTGTTATATAATATTAGATAGGTCGGGGAATATTCATTTTATCAGGGAATATTCGTACAACGTCACAATCATTGGTGGACCCCGCAACAAAATTATTGTCGGATTGAGAAAACGACAAAAATATTTTATGAAAATAACGACGGAAGTTTTACCGTTAATACTGTTGAACTACTCGGTAGTAAAAGTACAGTAATACGCGTAGTTGCATAGTAGCACATGGTATTGATTATTGATGCTTACATGATAAGTCACTCTATTTTGTTTTATTGGTATTATTAATGTAATAAAACAGAAAAACGTTTAATATAAAACAGAATACTTTTATAAAGTTATTCTATAAATAGAATATATTATATTCTATTATGCATAGTGTTGCATAGAGTCTGCATAGTGTTTTGCATAGTAAAATCTTTTTATATAAAACATAATACTTTTATAAAGTTATCTATTTTATTAGACAATAATTAAAATATATTATATTTTATTATGCATAGTGTTTGCATAGTAAAATCTTTTATAAAGTTATTCGTTTTATTAGATTATAAATAGAATATATTATATTTTATTTAAAAGAGTTTGCTTTAAATATGAACCGTTAGATTAAATTAATCAATCTGGACCGTTCATGAGTTAGTTACTATGCAGTCCATTCTTCTATAAATAGAAGCTCATTCCTTCATTATTTCTTACGAATTCACTGAAACTCTAAAGAGAGAAACTATAGAGAGAGAGAAGAAAAGTGTTCTGCTACTTCACTACTTCTATATCCAGCACTGTTCTTTCTAAGGTAGGGAATATTATTTGTTGTACTCGTAAGGTGTATTCTTTCTTTCTTATTCATGAAGAGAACTTCTGTTATTCCATTCTTTATTATTCATTGGAATAACTCAGATCATGCTGGATACCCTATACTTGGTGAAATTCTTCTATTATTCCATTCTTATTATTCTATTGGAATAACTTTGTTTATCTGCAATACCGCATACATGGTGAAATTCTTCTAATATTCCGTTCTTTATTATTCTCACAAAATATCCTCGCCTGACGCGTTTTGTGTGGGACTGGTTCCATTATTTATTATTCGTCGAATATCACGTCTCATGCATTTCCTTAGGACTGGTTCCATTATTTATTATTCTGTCGAAATATCCTGTCTGAGCATTTACGCCGGACCTGGTTCCATTATTTATTATTCTGTTGGGAATAACCTGTCTGTGCAATCTATCGCATGCATGGTGATTTTTGTTGTTATTTTATTCATTATTATTCTGTTGGAACATCCGCCGATGCAAATTTACCGACTCGTTCCGTAATTATTATTCTCGTTGAATAACTCGCCTATGCTAAGTACCGCATGCATGGTGATTTCTTTTGTTATTCCATTCTTTATTATACACAGTTGGTTAAAGTTTTGACTTCTATACTCCATGAAATTAGTGGAATATCCTTGATATTTGCGTTTCATCCAGTATCTTTTCATGGAAATATTTTTCTGAACATTCTTGAATTTTACTCTACAAAGCAGTATAATGTTGACAATTTGGACGTTGTTGGTTCCTGGATAAATTAATTCTTGAACTTAATTTTACTGAATTCTTATATCATTGTCATCATCCTCATGTTTATATTATATTGAAAGTCATCTGTGGCCTGTAGTGCATAGATGGACTTGGTATGATTATGACCGAGGATTATTCGGTATAATCATGAATAGTAATGTTACAAATGATGTGGAAAAAGTCCTCATTGGTCGTAGTGCATTGATGGACAATTTTGGTATGATTATGGCTATGGATTCTATTCGGCCAAGGGTGCAAAGATGAATTGTTTTATGGCATGATCGGGACTGTTGATGAAAACATGATTATCTTTGCCCGTAGTACATGGATAATTCGTGGTCGTGATACTAAAGAATATCCTTGGCTCAGAGTAGTGGGGATGATTTAATGATGTGGATTATTTATTGTCGAGTCTCAAATGATAAAAGTCATGAAAACCTTTTAAATCATAGAAGATAGTAGATTTTATTCTCTACTTGACTCTTCTAATGGATTGCTTATTTCGCCGCAAGTTAAACTTGATGTTGTTATATTGTATCAGTTTAACACTGTTTAAGGCTAATGATAATTTATTCTGCATTATCTTAGTCATAATATTTCTTACTAGGCTAGTTGAGCTCACCCTTTGTTTCACTGTTTTCTTCAGGAAATGAGAATATAGCTAGGACAAGTCGGGGAACGGAGTGATGGACCAGATGATAGTATTAGTAGTCCTCACTATTCTGTTAAATAATGTGACAATAAATGTAATGAGGACTTATTCTAAGAGTGGATATTATCTAGAAGACAATATTTGTATTAAAACTCACAGCTCTCTTGTTGTATAATAAAGATTGTATTTGTATTCTGTACCATGTATTTGGCGACTCAGAATAGGTGATGTATACCTATTTTGGGGGCGTCACAATTGGTATCAAAGCTTAGGGATATGATCCCTGGCTAAGATGAGAGACTAGAACTATGAGGGGAGAGTCGGGTAATTCCTTCGCTAGTATGACCTACCTAAGTTTATTTGATATTTAATTGGTCGGTCAGAGTATAGAGATAATATATGATATGTTAATTAACCCTTGTTTTTTGGCAGCATTTGAAAATGGCATCCGAAAATGTTGAGATAAGCAATGGAGCATGGGAGTATTGATTCTCCACGGATCAATAATCGGGACAATGTGCAACAGGATGGCGATAATCCTCCCGAACAACAACACCGATCAATTGACGAACGACCACAGTGACGTTTAGGAGCTTTTAGAATTCATGCAACATCGGTGAAGGCGCTTCATTCATAATGCAAGAGGGAAACAATGGCAAACCACGGTTGGTCACCGCTAAGCAATTCAAGGAACTGGAACCACCAGAGTTTTTGGGAAAGCCAGAACCACTTAAGCCGGAGACGTGATTAAAGCAGATCACCAAGACATTTGATGTCTTGGGATGCTCCGAGGAGCAAAAGGTTCCCTTTGTCACCTTTATGTTGCGAAAAGAGGTAGATCACAGGTGGGAATCTGTAAAACGTACCCAGGCTGACGCACTCAAGATGTCTTGGGAGAAGTTCCAAGAGCTGTTCAATGACAAGTACATTCCCGAAAGCATTCGTCACATGAAGGAGGTGGAATTTATCAAGTTGGAGCAAAACAACATGACCATGTCGCAGTATGAAGCCAAGTTTTCCGAGTTGTCCCGATTTGCGTCCCACTTGGTTGATAATGAAGAGAGAATGACGCGGATATTTTTAAGAGGTTTGAAACCTGAGATACGTCAATATCTTATCTCTCATAAACTGTGTTTGTATTCAGATGTTGTTAATAGGGCTCAGTTATTGGAGCGCGATAATGAGTCAACCAAACCAAAAGAGAACATCCGGCAAAATGATAATACTGGTGATAACAGTCATCAAAGCGGTGACAATAAGCATTGAGGGAATCAACATGCCAGAAATGGTAACCACTTCGGTGGTAATCATGGCCAAAACAATAAGAATGGACATTTCAAGAAGAGAAGGTTCAACAATGACGTAAAGACGTCGGCACCAGCACCCGTTTCAAAGGAAGAAGAACGACCACCGGTCGTATGTTTCAAATGCGGACAGGAGGGACACATCCGTCCAAACTATACGCAGCAATCCAAAACGTGTTTTAATTACGGAAGAGAAGGTCACCTAGCTCGATTTTGTCATATGGTGAAGTCAATTCCAGCTGGGATAGTGATGCCAAAGGATGTCCCAGACAAGCCAAAGCCGGTAGTTTAAGAGAGAGCATTTTTTTTTCTTCGTGACGAGGAACCTAAATAAAATTATCACGGGTATGTTAGTCATAAACTCTTGTGAAGTCTATAAAAGTTTGAATCTGGGTTCTACTTACTCTTTTATTTCACCTAGTTGTTTTCAATGTTTGAAGTTAACTCCGGAGAAGTTAGACTTTGATATATCTGTTTAAACTCAGTTGGGAGAAACCTTTGTTACCTCCACTATTTATAAATCTTGTTCAAATCAACACTTTCACGTTACCTGTCGATCGTATCTCTTTGAAAATACTTGCCTTTGATGTGATTTTAGGAATAGATTGGTTAACTACTCATCATGCATTTTGTAAGGTTGTTAGCTTTCATACTCCTAACCAACCTGTTATATGAATTCAAAGTAACCAAACTACTAAAGTCAATCATTGTCATATCCAGCCATAAGTAAAAAGCCCCGGTCCTTTCGTTGTTAACTTCCTTGTGTGGAATGCACCGATGCCGAACTTTCCGTATGGGATGTTGTGAATAACAGTGGCAAGTTTATAGGTATCAATGTGACGTCCTATCCAAGTCTTGGATGAGAGTCACAGTTTTGAATGATATTTCTATTATTAATAAATTTCCTGACGTATTCTTAAAGACTTCTTAGCCTACCCCTAGAGCGTGAAATCGAATTTTGTATTGACCCCAGTACAAAACCCATTTCTTAATACCTCAAAATATTTCTTCAACTAAAATGAACATAACATGCGCCAAAGACGTTGGCTCGAGCTGTTGAAGATTACGATTGTACCATTCAATACCATCATGGGAAAGCGAACGTGGTAGCTGACGCGTTGAGTAAAAGATCGTATGCGTTTACGAGTGCAATGTTGTTAACACAAAGGCCCATTTTGTACGACTTACAAATGATGAAGAAAGAGTTAAAGACTCTAGGAACCCAAGTGAAGATAACGAATATACGAGTAGAATCGACTTTAATCGATAAAGTTAAAGTCGCTCAAGCTACACACCCAGAGCTGATAAATGTGAAGAAGAAGATTCAAGAATGCGTTATTCTAGACGCAAGAATCGACGAAGAGAGGAAATCTCAACCCTTGATTTAATTGGCCCATTTAAAAGTCTCGATCGAGTAGGAACTATGGCTTATAGACTCATTTTACCGTCAAGTATGTCGCGTGTTAATAACGTTTTTAACGTATCGATGTTACGTAAATATGTGGACAACCCGAACCACATTATTAAATTAGAACTAAACGATATATCAGAAGATTTAACGTATGAGGAGATACGTGTTAAAATCTTGGATAATAAGGATCGTACTCAACACTTAAAGGTTATACCTCAAGAATTAGAATCTGAAATGAAGTCAAGGTATCCTCACCTCTTCGGCATACGAGGTACATACGTAAATTTTGAGGGCGAAATTCCATAAGGAGGGGAGATTGTGAGACCCCATATTTTATGAATAAATATTTGATTTTCTCGAAATAATTTTTTAATATTATTGTGTGGATTTAATATAATGTTATAGTTGTGGGTAATATTTATAAATTTTGCAAAGTACGCAAGTTGTTATATAATATTCGATTGGTCGGGGAATATTCATTTTATCAGTGAATATTTGTACAACGGCACAATCATTGGTGGACCCCGCAATGAAATTATTGTCGGATTGAGAAAACGACAAAAATATTTTATGAAAATAACGGCGGAAGTTTTACCATTAATATTGTTGAACTACTCGGTAGTAAAAGTACAGTAATAGTCGTGATTGCATAGTTGCACATGGTATTGATTATTGATGCTTATGTGATAAGTCACTCAGTTTTATTTTATTGGTATTATTAATGTAATAAAACAGAAAAACTTTTTATATAAAACAGAATACTTTTATAAAGTTATTCTATAAATAGAATATATTATATTCTATTATGCATAGTGTTGCATAGTGTCTACATAGTGTTTTGCATAGTAAAATATTTTTATATAAAACATAATACTTTTATAAAGTTATCTGTTTTATTAGACAATAATTAGAATATATTATATTTTATTATGCATAGTGTTTGCATAGTGCCTGCATAGCGTTTGCATAATAAAATCTTTTATAAAGTTATTCGTTTTATTAGATTATAAATAGAATATATTATATTTTATTTAAAAGATTTTACTTTAAATATGGACCGTTAGATTAAAGTAAATCAATTTGGACCGTTAATGAGTTAGTTACTATGCAATCCATTCTTCTATAAATAGAAGCTCATTCCTTCATTATTTTTTACGAATTCACTGAAACTCTAGAGAGAGAAACTATAGAGAGAAAGAAGAAAAGTGTTCTGCTACTTCACTACTTCTATATCCAGTACTCTTCTTTCTAAGGTAGGGAATATTATTTGTTATACTCGTAAGGGGTATTCTTTCTTTCTTATTCATGAAGAGAACTCTGTTATTCCATTCTTTATTATTCTGTTGGAATAACCTGTATATGCGGGATACCCTATACTTGGTGAAATTCTTCTGTTATTCCATTCTTATTATTTTGTTGGAATAACCTGTTTATGCGAAGTACCACATACATGGTGAAATTCTTCTAATATTCCGTTCTTTATTATTCCGTCGGAATATCACATCGTCTGCTCTGTCGTCTTTGGACACGGGTTCCATTATTTATTATTCGCGGAATATCCTATCTGTGCGTTTCTGTGGGACACGGGTTCCATTATTTATTATTACGTCGAATATCTCTCATGCGGCGTTCTTGGGACTGGTTCCATTATTTATTATTCATTGGGAATAACTCTATGCGTGCGATCTATCTCATGCATGGTGATTTCTGTTGTTATTCTATTCATTATTATTCTGTTGGAACATCCTGTCGGTGCGAATTTCACCTGACCTGGTTCCGTTATTATTATTCTGTTGGAATAACCTGTCTATGCGAAGTACCGCATGCATGATGATTTTTTTTTGTTATTCCATTCTTTATTATACTCAGTTGGTTAAAGTTTTGACTTCTATACTCCATGAAATTAGTGGAATATCCTTGATATTTGTGCTTCATCCAGTATCTTTTCATGGAAATATTCTTCTGAGCATTCTTGAATTTTACTCTACAAAGCAGTATAATGTTGACAATTTGGACGTTGTTGGTTCCTGGATAAAATAATTTTTGAACTTGTTTTATTGAATTCTTATATCATTGTCATCATCCTCATGTTTATATTATGTTGAAAGTCATATGTGGCCTGTAGTGCATAGATGGACTTGTTATGATTATGACCAGGGATTATTCGGTATAATCATGACCGTAATGTTACAAATGATGTGGAAAAAGTCCTCATTGGCCCGTAGTGCATTGATGGACAGTTTTTGGTATGATTATGGCTATGGATTCTCTTCGGCCAAGGGTGTAAAGATGAATTATTTTATGGCATGATCTGGACCGTTGATGAAAACATGATTATTGGCCCGTAGTGCATGGATAATTCGTGGTCGTGATACTAAAGAATATCCTTGGCCTGTAGTGCAGGGATGATTTGATGATTTGGATTATTTATTAAGCTAAGTCTCAGCGATAAAAGTCATGAAAACCCTTTTAAATCATAGAAGATAGTATGTTTTATTCTCTACTTGACTCTTCTAATGGATTGCTTGTTTCCGCTGCAGTTAAAATTGATGTTTGTTATATTGTATCAGTTTAACACTATTTAAGGCTAATGATAATTTATTCTGCATTATCTTAGTCATAATATTTCTTACTGGGCTAGTTGAGCTCACCCTTTCTTCACTACATTCTCTTGAAATGAGAATATAGGCTGGGACGAGTCTGGGAGCGGAGTGATGGACCAGATGATAGTATTAGTAGTCCTCACTATTCTGTTAAATAGTGTGATAATAAATGTAATGAGGACTTATTCTAAGAGTGGATATTGTCTAGAAGACAGTATTTGTATTAAAACTCACAGCTCTCTTGTTGTATATTAAAGATTGTATTTGTATTCTGTATCATGTATTTGGCGACTCAGAATAGGTGATGTATACCTATTTTGGGGGCGTCACAAACTTATTCATCATTAATAGTATAACTTACAATATTTAACAACCAGGTCGTTCCTAGGAAAGAGGGGGTTTTTCGATAAGGATTTCTCCTTATTGGCGAGCAATTAGGTGACCAAACCTCTCCTTGACAGAACTTCTAGACATTGTCAATATTGCAAATAATAATATGAATAACTTTGTCGTTTCAATTATTGATTTGTTAATATAAAATATTATGCAGATGATACTGTGACAATAATTGAATCAATAATATGAGAGATATGATACAGCAATTACTGTAGGAATAATTGAGTATAACTAGGTGACTTCTTATGTAATCATCAATAATCAATACCGTGTGCTACTATGCAACCACGCCGACATCGCATACTTTACTACCGTGTAGTTCAACGGTTTTAATTCAGTAACACTTTCGTAGTTATTTTTATAAAAGATAATTCTGTCATTTTCTAACTACGATAATACTTCCATTGTGGGGTCCACCAATGATTGTGCCCGACAAAAAGAATATTCCCCGACCAAACGAATATTTTATAACAACTTGCTTACTTTGCAAAAAATTTCACATATCACCCTTAACTTTAACCTTTTATCAATTTAACCATTTACTAAATAAAATAATAATTATAAGAAAATTGAATACTTTCATTTCATAAAATTCAGGGTCTTACAATTTCCTCTCCTTATGAAATTTTGCCCTCAAAATTTACGTACTTACCTGGTATGCCAAAAAGGTGAGGATACCTCGACAGATTCTAACTCTTGAGGTATAACCTTTGAGTGTCGAATATGATCCTTTCTATCCAAGATTTTAACTCGTATCTCATCATACGTTAAATCTTCTGCTATCTCGTCTAGTTCTAATTCAATAATGTGGTTTGGGTCGTCCACATATTTACGTAATATCGATATGAAAAAAAATGTTATGAACATGAGACATACTTAGCGGTAAGGCGAGTCTATAGGCCACAGCTCCTACTCGATCGAGGATTTCAAATGGGCCAACTAAATCGAGGGTTGAGATTGACTCTTGCTTCTAGAATAACGCCCTCTTAAACCTTCTTCCTCGTATTCATCAGCTCCAGGTGTGTAGCTTGAGCGGCTTTATCTTTATCGATTTAAAGTGAGTTCAAATCGTATATACGCTATCTTCATGTGGGTCCCTAGAGTCTTTAACTCTATCTTCATCATTTGTAAGTTATACGAAATAGGTTTTTGTGTTAACAACATCGCACTCGTAAACGCATACAATCATCTACTCAACACGTTAGCTACCACGTTCGCTCTTCCACGATGATATTGAATGGTATAGTCGTAATCTTCAATAGCTCGAGCCAACGTCCTTGGCGCATGTTATGTTCGTTCTAGGTGAAGAAATATTTGAGGATTTAAGAAATAGGTTTTGTATTGTGGTCAATACAAAATTCGATTTCACGCTATAGGGGTAGGCTAGGAAGTCTTCAGGAATACGTCAGGAAATTTATTAACAATAGAAATATCATTCAAAACTGTGACTCTCATCCAAGACTTGGATAACACATGTAATGAAGGTTTCTCCTAACGGAGTTTCAACCGATAAGTCAAGTCTAATTTCTTGAGTCAAATTTAAACGTTGGTATAAACAAGAGAGATAAAAATGGGTAAAACCAATTATCTAATAAGAATGCGTCTATTAAACACATAAAACTTCGGATCAAGTCAAACTATTGCGATTCGAGTTGAACCCGACACATAATCGACATCCCGATTTGATTACAGTGGGATAAAATTTCAGTCTAAGTTCTATTAAACTCATCTAACACTTAAGCATTATCTAAGATAATTATACTATTAGTCAAAATATTTTTCGTAAGCTCGTAATAATTTTTAAATAATTATTACTATTTATCGTGAATTTTCAATCATTAAAATTGTATTTAAATGAATTAAATACCAGATAATTCCCTTATCATTAATATCTATTTATTATCAAATATTAATGAAATACATGTCATAATATTATAATATATTCATAATATCACAAAGTATTTTTAATACTTTAAAATCACCTTTATATGATTTTTAAACAATTAAATCCATTATCCGATAATCGCTTTTTTATATTAAAATATTAATATTTTCATGACAAAATATCAAAAGTTATATTTTATAACTTAAAATATTTTCTAACACTTAAATCATTTTTATATATTTTTAAATCATTAATTCTATTTTTTCATAATTTATTTAATATATTTATTAAATAAACTAATTATCATTAATATTGATTAATTAATGAAATTGATCACAAAATATTAAAAGTCACTCAAAATAACTTAAAATATTTTCTTTTACCATAATATTATTTTTCATGATTTTTCATGTATTAAAATCATTTTTAAATAATTTATTTAATATTATAATTAAATTAATTAAATACCATTTATATTCCAAAAATATTAAATATTTATGAAATATACTCTAAATAATTAAAAACTATTTTTCAGAATTTAAAATAATTTTTCGGAAATTATTTAGTATTTTTAATAATTAAAAATTATTTTTATCTATTTTTAAATAATTTCCTGAAAATCAGAAATTAAATAAATTCAAAACCGTCGCTAATGGACCCTATAGCGATAGACCCGGAAGGTGATCAGCCTTTCATACCTGACTTATACATGCAATATGTACAGAGTACAATTCATGGCAACCAAAGAATGATTAACCATAAACTTATCTTAATGAAACAACTCTTAGTAGAGTTAAGTAAAAACAAACTTGCACAATCAATCGTTGATTCGCTACGCAATTTATATCGCTTTATCCAAGACCTAATATTAGTATATAGATCTCCAATATTAGAATAATATCATCACAATATAATACTATATATATATATATATATATATATATATATATATATATATATATAGAATAACCTAAACATATAGCACACAACCATATCCGTTTATTAAACACATAAAACTCGGTATCAAGTCAAACTATTGCAGTCTGAGTTAAACCCGACACAAATCTGACATCTCAACGGTCTAGTCGGACAAAATTTCGAGTCTAAGTTCTATTAAACTCTGTCTAACAATTAACCGTTATCTAAGATAATTATAATTTCAATCGAAATATTTTTCGTAAGCTCGTAATAATTTTTAAATAATTATTACTATTTATCGTGAATTTTCAATCATTAAAGTTGTATTTAAATGAATTAAATACCACATAATTCCCTTATCATTAATATTTATTTATTATCAAATATTAATGAAATACATCATCATAATATTATAATATATTCATAATATCACAAAGTATTTTTAATACTTTAAAATCACCTTTATATGATTTTTAAATAATTAAATCTATTATCCGATAATCGCTTTTAATATTAAAATATTAATATTTTCATGACAAAATATCAAAAGTTATATTTTATAACTTAAAATATTTTTCTAACACTTAAATCATTTTATATGATTTTTAAATCATTAATTCTATTTTTCCATAATTTATTTAATATATTTATTAATTAAACTAATTTATCATTAATATAGATTAATTAATGAAATTCATCATAAAATACTTAAAGTCTTTGAAAATAACTTAAAATATTATCTTTTACCATAATATTTTTTTCATGATTTTCATGTATTAAAATCATTTTTAAATAATTTATTTAATATTATAATTAAATAAATTAAATACCATTTATATTCCAAAAATATTAAATATTTATGAAATATACTCTAAATAATTAAAAAGTATTTTTCAGAATTTAAAATAATTTTTTGGAATTTATTTAGTATTTTTAATAATTAAAAACTATTTTTAAATAATTTCTGGAAAATCAGGAATTAAATAAATTCAAAACTGTCGCAAATGGGCCCAATAGCGACAGACCCGTCGCTATAGGTGTTCTTGGTGTGTTCTTGAGCCTGCCCAGATTTCATCGCCATTCACCAAGGTAAGTAGTTTGACCATCATTTGATTCAAGGTTATATGGTTTCTGGGCTGGTAATTAATTTGATATTATAGACCAAATGTAATACTACAAATATAAGCAAAGATCAT
The DNA here is from genome assembly GCA_020205605.1 of Panax ginseng. Classification (NCBI taxonomy): domain Eukaryota; kingdom Viridiplantae; phylum Streptophyta; class Magnoliopsida; order Apiales; family Araliaceae; genus Panax; species Panax ginseng. The sequence continues at coordinate 52,790,100 of CM035145.1, forward strand.
GACCAAAAAATATAATCACAGAGAGATCTAAGCAACCAAAAACCTGTCAGACGCTGTTATTCAATTTCTGGGTTTTCCAGAAATTGAAGAACAGACGAGATACCTACTTTGGATCCATATATTATTTGTATTCTATGACTTGTTTGTGTGATATAAAAGTTCACAATTGTAGTATTGATGTCAGAGTACAACCTCCTAACATCATAGCAACATAACAAAATCAGCTACACAAGATCTGGGCCGGTCAAACTACCTGACATGAACTCGGCTGATGAAGATCTGGGTTACCCAGAATCTTCATCCGCGTGATGGTCAACGCTATTTTGACCAAGGATTTCTATGATTCTGTTACTTATTTGGTGATCTATAGGCATGATTATGTAGTCCTTACACCTGTATCCAACATCCAACCAACAACATGACCAATAACATAACACACTGCAAGATTCAAGCCCTGCAAAAGGTTGTCAGAATTTTCTGGGCAAAACTGGGCAGCCCAGAAACTCCTTTCGTTAATGGACAACGATCCTTGACCGCTTATATCTTTCGATCTACACATGAACTAGACTTGATTCAAGTTCCAGATCATAGTCCACATGACATACTACAGATCTATAACTTAAAACGACACTAACACTTAACATATAAAGATCTATGGCCTCTAACATATGGTTGTCAGGCCATTTTTCAAGCATTTCCCAAATTTCTAAAAACTCAAATTTCGAGCATCAAGATGATATGAATCTAGGTTTTGACAACCTAGATCATCAAATGACACCCTAAAACACAACTTTAAACAATCAATTACAACATTTAACATTAAATCAAAAGATTTTAAAATTTAGGGTTCTTTACCACTTTGAGCTTTGATTCACGATTTCTGACTTTTGATTCTGATATTGAGAGGCTATGAACTGCTTATGGCTCACCTTCTCTCTCTCTCACTCTAAATCTCGAAAATGAAGAGATAGGATGGGTTTGGAGAAAATGAAAAGGTAAGTGGTCTTTCTCACTCTCTAATCTTTATATTATGTATGATGCAATGCTATGTGGCTGTCAAATTGGTTGATTGCTGGATAATAGGCACATGCAATAGCCTTAGTTGGTCAACAACTCACACTAGGGCAAGTCCTGGAAGTTAAGTCACAATAATGTAAAAAGGGTAAACTAGTCATTTTGCTTTTTATTTTAATGGCATTTTGGACATTGGCCAAACCCTTAGGGTTTGGGTTAGGGTTTAGGGTTTGAACCATTTAGGGTTTAGGGTTTGGAAAAATAATTCTAGAATTTCCAAATTAAGTTTTAAAAATAGAAAATTAATATTTCTAAATTATAATTAGAATTTTTCTAATTATATTAAAATTTCTTTATCACAAATTAAATCTTGCTAATTAGGATTAACATTTCCTAATTAAAAATGCTAATTTAGCAATTAGGGTCGTAATTGGTCATTACGGTTTTTAACCTAGAATTAGGGTTTTAATTAGAAAAATAATATTTCTAATTTATAAATTAGATTTCGTAATTAGGATTTTCTAATTACTCATAACTTTAAATTTAGGATTATTAATTCCTAATTAACATTACAATTATTAAATTAACACTTAGGTTTTTCCTAATTATAAATTAGGGTTTCAAATCTAGAAATTAGGGTTTCAAATTTTGAAATTAGGGTTTTCTAACCAATTTATTAAAATTAACCCTAATTAATATTATAATTATTTACACTTACGCCATTAAGTTCCCAATTTAGGGTTTCATACACCGAATTAGGGTTTCGGATTCCCGAAATTGAAATTAGGGTTTCAGAATCGGTTTTAGGGTTTCTTGTTAATCGCTAGGGTTTTCTAACCGAACATTGACGTTCTTAATATATACTTGGGGTTTGTTACAAATATCGTTTATCTGGTTAACCCTTGACCCTTAACCACATACTGTACACATATACAACTATATACACAGAACATATTCACTTATTCCTTAATCCTGAATAATTCACCTAAATCCTTCACAGAATTTTGAAATCCTCAAAATTCTATCTTAAAAATATCAAACGCATACACTTATTTTTTGTCTAGGTTCTTATATTGAACCTTAAATTAATTAATAAATTTTTTTAAAAAAAATTTCAAAATTCTCGGTCTGTAACAGAACATATGACACTACTACAAAACAGTAAATAGACAACGTGGAAAAAACGTTATGGTTTCAGTCAAAAAAACGTCGTGGTTAAGGGTGTTATCTATTTGACACCCTTACACAACGTTTTTAAAACGTTGTAGTTAAGCACATTACACAATGTTTTTAAGAAAAAAACGTTGTAGATTTGTTATCCATAAATTAGCAGATGCTTAAAAGCGTTGTATAAGGTATGATTCCACAACGTTTTCTGGAGAAAAACGTTGTAGAAGGTATGATTACACAACGTTTTTAAAATGTTGTAGATTAAAAAAAAGAAAAAAAAGGTTGGCTCACCTACATTACCAATGCACCTGTAATATGCTAATGACATGATATATAGCTAAAAGGTCTAAATTCTCATTTAAATTTAAAGCCAAAATGTATCAACCATTCAAGATACATTCCAATAATACCATTCCTGTAATTCAAATTACTACATCTACAAAATATATACCAAATTATCATATATGCTTTACATGTAGTTGCTCACATACGTTGCCCGCTCATCCCGTACTTCGTCAAAGTATCATATATGCCTTCAATACTATCATCTTTCATGCAAATCAGGAAGCAGCTACTCAATTGCCAAGAATAACAAGAGAGCTATATCAGCAGGCAGTTAAAAATTATATCATATCAGTCCATGAACCACATAAGACAATTAGGCAGAAAAACTCAAGGGAGTAGACACTTCCTTTAGGCCAACATCATAAACCAAGAATCTCACAGATCAACAGACAAATTTGGTAGAGTAGTAGCGTAGAGGGTATAATACCTGAAGTTGATGCAAATACCTGAAGTTGGCTCATCTTACTTAGAAATTGCCCATGCTTCTGCACAAGGCTATCTATTGTTACAGGACCCTCCTTGGAACCTTTTGTGACACCAGTACCATAGGCTGCATCCCATAACTAAAAGGAACAAAACCTAATACCACAAGAGGTGGAATTTTGGCAGATCGTTTGCACTTCGGAACAAACATAACCCTTTCATTGATAAGTTTTAGGACAGATTTTAGATTAGAAATTTGAAGAAAAAAATTGAAGATAACATACTGACTGAAAATAGAAGCAGCAACTTTCATGTATACATGAAAATTTTTGTTGCATTATTTGTTGAGCCATTTCCAATCGACCATAATCAGATTTATCTGCAATATTTCGGCGCTCAAGCAAGAACGTGCGCAACCAGTAATACAATGCCTAACATTTGAAAACAAAAGAACATGAAGACTATCAAAAAGCTAGCTAGGCCAGACTACAATAACTTCCAAAAGTAGCCATAAGACTTACCTGCGGATAAACAGCAGAAATTTTCAGGAGAACAGTAACTTTTGTTGTTGTTGAAGCTATTGTCTCAACTGCAGCTGCTGTTGCTGCAATAAATAGGCTCACTGCACTGGTGGCATAGATTGCAACAGATGTGAGGAGAGAACACTAACCCAAATTTATAGAACATAGTGAAGATTGCAATAGATCTTAGATAATTGACGAGATGAAATATTTACATCCAAATCAAGGCGAAGGAATCGTCTCCAGTGAAGTCGCAGGTGGAGATGAAGGTCAATTCACTATATCAAAATTAACGAGTACAAAAGATGCGAACACTCACAAACTTGAGCCACAATTCACTAAATGAAGTGTCATAAGTTGAGCCTAAATTACTATATTAATAACTAAATCAAGTGTCATTATTAAGCAGCAAAAGTAAATATCCATGATTGTACCTCTATTACAAGCCTGTATTGGTTTGACAAAATTGATGAGGCATACTTGCAAACTCATGTGAATTACAACTCTATTAACTGAGACATTTCAAATGGCAAGGCATGAAAAGGATGTTGGACCAGAATATTGATTCACATAAAAATATATAATAACAACTTTTGTAAATTGATAATCAACCCTCCAAATTAGGAAGCTGAGCAACGCTCTGGTGTTAAAAAGGTGACTATATACCGAAGGAAGTGATTACCTAGATGATTTGGTCATAAGTACCTTCGGAGGCAAACCTGGTACTCAGTGAGACCTTATATCCTGAAGATAATGACCTACTTGCTGAGCCCCAATAAACAGTGGATCAGCAACAATGAAGATTCCAACATGTGACAGGCACAATAAGATGGGAGATTATTCTCAAGGTAAAAATTGGAATTATAAAACAAACAATTGATCGACACATTTTAATATAGCCATGAAGTGTGAAGAATTATTACCAGCTACAGCTCTTTGTTGGTCAATCTAACTGTAATAATCATGGAGTGTCGAAACTTCAGGGAGTGTCTATAACTTTAGTGTTAATAAATGTTAATTTTACTTGAACTATTTTCCAATTTATTTTACCTATATGGAAATAGTAGGAATGACATATATTTTCAGAAAATACAATCAAATTATCAGGAGGTCCAAACACATAAATATGTCAAAAACAATATCCATATATTTCATCTACTAACTTGTGATGCTTGCCCTCAAAGAGTAATCCATAATTGTGACACTCTCATGCAAGCTACATTGCTGCAGTGAACAAGTTTGACTGTCCAGTGTAAACTACCAGTTTTATAATTATGTTATCATTTTAGAAGTAACCACTGGAAGTCTAAATTGCCTAACAGAGACTTTACAATATAAATTGCAAGTCATCCCAATATTTGAAAGTATATTTGTAAAAATAAGGCCAACAACCTAGGAACTTAACTGCTCACAGTTTCTAACTGTTATTATATGTTACAAACTCATTCCAAACACAGTTGAAACAACTACAGTAACTGCTTCGCTTCCTAGTTGAGCATCTAATATCCATCCATTTAAAGTAAAAGTTCATCTCAATCCTTTCTGACATGCCACAATAAGGTCTATATCTTTAGGGAATTTCTTCTCAGCTTCTGATAAGAATTGACTGTTGAGAAAATGAATTCAGTAACTATTATACACTCATGCACAATTTAAAATTCATAGAACAAGAGATTGCACAACATACTTGTTAAAAGATAATGTAGGCACGCCACTCCACCAACCTCCTACAAATATCAAGTACGTTTTAAGTTAATAAACCTTAAAATAAAAGTAACTTATACATAAAAAAATAAAATTATTTTCTGATAAATGAATTAAGATATTATAGCCAATTTACTGATATCACAACTTTGTTTCTTGTAACACACACCATGTTATTCATAGAAAATTCATTTTGAAAATAAGAAAACCTTGGTCAAAGTGGAATAATATGCCACCCAAAAAAAGACAATAAATGTGACGCCCCCAAAACATGTATACATCACCCATCTCGAGTCGCCAGATACAAGGTACTGAATACAAATACAACTTAATTATACAACAGTCGTGTTGTAAGACCCCAACTTGTTATTAATGAAATTTAATTTTCTCTATTTATTATTTTGAAATAGTAAGGGTTGATTTGATTAATGTGGATAGTTATGGGTAAAATACGCAAATATTTCAAAATAAACAAGTGGTTATAAAATATTCATTATTGTCGGGGAATATTCGTATGGTCGTGGAATATTCGTACTGTCGGGGAATATTCGTAAGACGGCGCAGCCATGTATGGGCCCCATAACGGAAAGCGATTGGATGAAGAAAAACGACAAATATAAGTTGTTTAAAAATAGCTGGCGTAGTTATTACCAAGATTATCTTGTTAAAATACTCAAATTGGTTAACACAAAGTAGATAATTGTGATTGCACCAATTATTGATTCTTACATAAGAAGGCACTACTCAATAATGGTTATGATAATTCTTGTTTAGTATTTTATTTTATTGATTTAATAATTCTTTGCGTTGATATTTTATATTGCTGTTGTTTCAATAATTGTCATTACACAGTATTTTTCATTATCGAAGCAATAATTCATATTATCTGAATAATATTATTAGATAACATTATTGGCAATGTCTAGAAAGTTACATCTAAGGAGAGGTTTGGTCACCTAATTGCTTGGCCAAGAAGGAAAAATTCTTATTGGAAAGCCCCTCTTTCCGGGAACCGTCTCGGTTGTCAATATTGTGATTTCGTAATATTATTTGTGAATAATTAATTATTGATTCATATGATGAGTAAAATATTGATTTTATGTGGATATAGATGGAAATTTTAATGTGACAATTATTGAAAATTGAAATTTTATCTTTTTCTGATAAAATAATTCATTTAAATATATTATTATATTTTAATAATATAATAATGATGATATTTTTACGATGAATGTGGGATATATGAGTATATGTGGAGGAGGAGTATTTTTGTTATCAAAAATATTTAAAGCATGTTTTATGTGTCGGTGGACCCCATTTCTTGACTGAAATTTGATTATAGCCTGTAAAATTGCCCGTTTGTGGATTTCGGTCAATTTCTGTTTGGAATTTGGAAAAACTTTCTTCTGTAAAGTTGTAGAGAATTGAATTTCCTATAAAATTCGCGAGTTTTGAATTTTCTGACAAAAGGTCTATTTATTGTGAATTATTGAAGTTACGAAGCTCCGAAATAATTGATTTTTAGAAGTTTAAATTATTTTAAATTAGAAACACGTTTTTTCTTACTTTTTCTAGAAGGTGGCATGTGCTTATTGAGCTGAAATCAAATTTCAAGAGTGGCGTAGGAATTTTGATATATATATATTTATATTTTATTAAATTTTCTGCTTTGGTGTTCTAAGCATTTTCCTATAAATAGGGTGCTTAGGTTAGAATTGAAAATTACACCAGAAACTGAAGTTTTCTCTCTCTATATTATCGAGTGTATTCTTGTGAGTATTTTGAGTATTGCTATACGGTGCAAGTTCAAGTCATAGCCTATATCCGGTGTTTCAACTAGAAGTACTGATCTTTCGAGGTAAGGGATATTATTTTTTTCGTAATGATATTATTTCTTCAATATCATTATGCTGAAATATTGATCTGAAGTTTTTATCAAATTTGGAACTTTTGGTGTCAGAGTTACTATTCACGTATACGACACTATTCACGCATACGACACTATTCATGAATACGGCACTATTCATCAAAAAATGAAAATTTTCCCTTTTCGTCTAAAATATCTATTGTGGATACTAGCTTTGATTGTATCCATGTTTTGATCATTCTTGAATTTTACACCACTATGATTATTTTTGAGGTATTTTTGGACATGGATAAAACAAAGTACGAATCCTTAATCCTTAATCCTTAATCCTTGTCATTTTGTTTCCTTTGGATTCGTTTCTTTAAAAATATTTTTCATCATCCTCGGTCTTAAATGATGATATTATTGAATATCTTTGGCTTGTCAGAAAGGTAAAGATGAATGATTTCGATAAATATCTTTGGGCCCAGTAGTGCAAAGATGAACAAGTGTTTAGATGAACATGACCAAGTGATGAATATCTTTGGCTTTGTAGTGCAAAGATGAATATTTGATTCGAGATATATATTGATTGATGTTACAGGATAAAAGATAGACGATGAAAATTCATACATAGAAGATAGTAGTTTGCATTCTCTACTTAACTCTTCTAATGAATTATTATTTCCGCTGCGAATATTGATTTAAAACTTGTTGTCTATTGTATTCTATTAGATTTTTCCCTGTTGAAGACTAACGATAATTTGTTGTATATTATCTTAGTCATAATTTTCTTCTTGGGCTAGTTGAGCTCACCCTTTTCCTTTTTATTCCATTTTTCTTCTCAGGAGGCGAGAATATAGCGAGTACAAGTCGGGGTATGGAATGAAGGTTCTAGAGAGAGTTGTTTAGTAGTCCTCACCATTTTTGTAAAATAATGTATCAATAAATGTGATGAGAATTTATTTGAGTATAGATATTGTCTAGAAGATACTATTTGTATTCAAACTCACAGTTTTACTGTTGTAATAATAAACTTGTAGTTGTTTTTGTACCATGTATTGACAACTCAGATTGGGTGATGTATACCTATTTTGGGGGCGTCACAATTGGTATCAAAGCTTAGGGATATGATCTCTGGCAGAGATCGCGGAATAGAACTAGGAGGGGAGAGACGAGTAAATCCTTCGCTAGTGTGTCCTACCTAAGCTTATTTGTTAGTTGGCCAGTATATAAGGATATTATATGATATATTGATTTCCTTAATTAACCCTTGTTTTATGACAGTATTTGAGAATGTCGAATTGAGAATATTACTTGGTGGAAATGAGACCGTGGAGGCGCTTTGTACTCACCAACGAGGAGAAGCGTGCAACAAGTCGGCAATGTTCCTCCCGTGAACAAACCACCACGAAAGCAGATGATGAGCGAGGGGATGTTTAGAAGCTTTTTGCGGTTCATGAAAAAATCGACGAGGGAGACTCGTGTTCAAAATCTGAGGAGGAAATGATAGCAATTCACGGGTTGTGTTGTGACCAAGCGATTCAAAGAGTTGGGACCACTGAATTTAAGGAAAAGTCGAGATCCGATCATGGCGGAAACATGGGTGGTCAAGCAAATTACCAAGATATTCGATGTCTTGGGATGCACGGAGAACAGAAGGTTCCATTCGCCACCTTTATGTTAGTGGCGAGGCACGAGACACTGGTGGGAGTCTCATGAAGCGCATACATCCGGCCTTTCAAAGATGTCTTGGGAAGCGTTTCAAAAACTATTTAATGACAAATACTTTCACGAAAGTGTTCATCATATGAAGGAAGTGGAGTTCATCGATTAGAACAAAACAACATGGCGGTGTCTCGAAGACGAGGCAAAGTTTACAGAGTTATCGAGTTTGCACCTCATTTGGTGGAGAATGAGGAACGATGACGCGGATGTTTAGAGAGGTTTGAAACGGCATACGACAATATCTCATTTCTCATAAATTTTCTCTATTCAGATGTTGTAAACAGGGCTCAATTATTAAAGCGAGATAACGAGTACGGTCAACCGAGGGACCACAATCAGGATCATACCTGGGTGATAGCGATCAACAAAACAACGATAACCACGGAGAAAGAAAAAGAAGACGGACAAAAATGGTAACCACTCTGGTGGTAATCATGGCCATGAAAATAGAAGAAAGCGAGTCGAGAGGAGATTTTAAAAGAGGAGATTTTACAACGACCATGTATGAGGCAGCAGTCTGCGTAAAGAATTGGTTCTATGGGAGGAGAACGACCACCGGTTATATGCTATAAATGAGGGAAAGAGGGATATATCAGTCCAAACTGCCCACAACAGTTCAAGGTATGCTATAATTGTGGAAATGAAGGACATATCACTCGAGATTGTACGGTAGCGAAACCTAGTTCAGCGGGGACGGTGACTCAAAAGACCGTCCCAGAAAAGTCAAAGTCAACGGTTCCTGGAAGAGCGTTTGTTGTGACTGGTAATAATGCGAGGAACCCAAACGAGGTGATCACGGGTAAGCTATTTATAAATTCTTGCAAAGTTTATACCTTACTTGATACCAGTGCTACCCATTTATTTATCTCTCCTGCTTGTGCTTAACGTTTAAACTTGACTCCGGAGAAATTAGACTTTGACCTATCTATGGAAAATCCGTTAGGAGAAACTTTCATCACATCCACTATTTATAAATCTTGTTTGATTCAAGTTGGCACCATCACCTTACTTGTTCACCTTATCTCTTTAAAGATACTTGCTTTTGATGTGATTTTAGGGATTGATTGGTTAACTACTCATCATGCCAAAATTGATTGTTTTCGTAAGGTTTTTAGTTTTCATATTCCTAACCAACCTGTTGTACGAATTCAAGCAACTAAACCATTAAAATCAATCACTGTCATATCTAATCATAAAGCTATTCATTTATTGAAAAACTGATGTCAAGCTTTCTTAGCCCATGTTATGGATTTGAATAAAGACATGTCAAATTTGAATAATATTCCTGTTGTTATTGACTTTCTTTCCGACGTATTTCTGAAGAACTTCCGGTCTACCCCGTAGCGTGAAGTTGAATTCTTTATTGATCTTGAACACGGTACAAAGCCCATTTCTAAAACCCCATATCGAATGGCTCCTATTGAACTTCAGGAGTTAAAGGTCCAACTACGTGAGTTGTTGGACATCGATTTCATTCGATCTAGTACATCTCCTTGGGGTGCTCTGTTTTATTCGTAAAGAAAAAGAGGCGGTAGTATGCGACTTTTGTATTGACTATCGGGAATTGAACCATGTCACCATCAAGAATAGGTATCATCTACCTCGTATTGATGACTTGTTTGACCGATTGCAAGGAGCACAATTCTTTTCAAAATCGATCTTCGATCCGGATATCATCGGTGAAGATTAGAACCGAGGATATTCTAAAAGGCGCCTTTAGAACTCGATGACGGGCATTATGAATTCTTAGTCATGTCTTTCAGATTGACTAATGCTCCTGCTGACTTTCATGGATATGATGAACCGAGTATTCAAGGAATATTTGGATCGATTCGTTGTTGTCTTTATTGATGACATCCTCATATATTCCAAAAGTCGTGAAGATCATGAGCACCATTTGAATTTGGTACTCCAAAGGCTTCGTGAAAACAAACTATATGCCAAATTGAAGAAATGCGAGTTCGGCTTGAGGAAGTAGCATTTCTTGGGGCGTCGGTGTCAAAACATAGAGTATCCGTGGACGAAGCGAAGATTGTAGCAATACAAAGTTAGAGCAACCAAGTCGGTGGCCAAGTACGTAACTTTACGGGCTTAATTTGGTTATTATCGGAGATTCGTGGAAGGATTTTCTCGAATCGCTACTCCATTAACTCAGCTGACTCGGAAAGATATAAAATTCGTATGGAGCGAGGAATGTGAGAAGAGTTTCTAAGAGCTCAAGAGGAGACTCATTTCGGCACCTGTTCTAACAATACCATCTGGTACAGATGGATTTGTTATCTACAGCGATGCTTCAGGCAAAGGGTTAGGATGTGTTCTCATGCAACGTGGGAAAGTCATAGCCTATGCCTCGCGACAACTTAAAGAGTATAAGAGGAATTATCCTACTCATGATCTAGAGTTGGCAGCAGTCGTTTTCGCGCTAAAGATCTGGAGGCACTATCTATATAGGGAGAAAGTGGAGATATATTCAGACCATAAAAGCCTCAAATATTTCTTCACGCAAAAGGAACTCAACATGCGGCAACGACGTTGGCTTGAGTTGTTGACAGATTATGAACACACTATTCAATACCATTCTGGAGAAGCAAACGTGGTAGCTGAAGCGTTGAGTAGAAAATCATATGCAGGAATGAATGCGATGATGTCAAGTATACGCATAGAGCCAACTTTAATAGAAAAAGTTAAGGTTGCTCAAGCCACCTACCCAGAGCTGATGCGTATGAAAAAGAAAGTACAAGAAGGTGTTATTCCAGAAGCGAGAATTGATGAAGAAGGAATACTTCGAGTCCACTCCAGACTTTGTGTTCCTAACGACTCTGATTTGAAGTACAAGATTATGATGGAGGCACACAATACACCATTTGCAATCCATCCTGGAAGTACTAAAATGTATCGTGATCTTCGACATACATTTTGGTGGAACAATATGAAGAGAGAGATTGTAAAGTTTGTCTCGATGTGTTTAACTTGTCAACGTGTAAAGGCGGAGCATCTAGTACCTAAGGGTCCGTTGCAACCACTTGAGATTCCAAAATGGAAGTGGGAACACATTACCATGGATTTAGATCACTGGGTCTTCCTGAGTTCTCAAGGCATCAATGCCATTTGGGTTATTATTGATAGATTAACCAAGTCTGCTCATTTCTTGCCGATACGGAAAACTTATTCCCTTAAATGTCTTGCTAGTATATATGTAAATGAGATTTTTAGGTTGCATGGCATGCCAGTATCCATAGTTTCGGATCGTGACCCAAGATTCACTTCAAGATTTTGGGTTAGCTTGCAAAAAGCTATGGGCAGTTTGATTTACGATTGATTGGCATACCATCCTCAAAGCAGACGGACAATCGAGAGGACTATTCAAACTCTTGAAGATCTATTAAGACTCGTGTCTTAGACTTCAAGGCGATTGAGATAAGTATTTACCATGGGTGGAATTCCTACAACAATGATTATCGAAGCAAGTATAAGTGTGGCTCCATTTGAAGCATTATATGGACGAAAGTGTCACTCTCCAATATGTTGGAATGAGGTGGGTGAAGCAACATTGTTGGGACCCGAGTTAGTACGTATGACTACCGAAAAGATCCAAATGATTCGACAACGTGTACAAATGGCACAAGATTGACAAAAGAGTTATGCGGATCTTCATCAAAAGGACGTGGAATTTAGTATAGGGGATCATGTATTGTTGCGAGTTGCTCCATGGAAGGGAGTTACAAGATTTGGGAATAGAGGAAAGCTCAATCCATGATTTATTGGTCCATTTCAAATTCTTCACCGAGTAGGAAATGTAGCCTATAGACTCGCGTTACCTCCGAGTATGTCTCGTGTTCATAATGTGTTTCACATATCTGTACTTCGTAAATATGTGAAAGACCCGAACCACGTTATAGAGTTAGAACCGGACGAGATATAGAAGTCTTAACGCATCTTAAGAGGTATTGTCAAGATCTTGGATAGGAAGGAGCATGTCCTACGCACAAAGGTCATACCACAAGTTAAAGTTTTGTGGAGGAATCATGCTATAGAGGAAATGACCTGGGAATTGGAAACGAAAATGAAAGCGAGGTATCCTCACCTTTTCGAAACACCAAGTACGTACGTCAATTTCGAGGATGAAATTTCATAAGGAGGGAAGGTTGTAAGACCCCAACTTGTTATTAATGAAATTTAATTTTCTCTATTTATTATTTTGAAATAGTAAGGGTTGATTTGATTAATGTGGATAGTTATGGGTAAAATATGCAAATATTTCAAAATAAGAAAGTGGTTATAAAATATTCATTGTTGTCGGGGAATATTCGTATGGTCGTGGAATATTAAATCTTTGTCGGGGAATATTTAAATGCGACTTCAGTATGACCATGTATGGGCCCCATAACGGAAAAGCGATTGGATGAAGAAAGCGACAAATATAAGTTGTTTAAAAAATAGCAGGCGTAGTTATATCAATTATCTTTGTTAAAATATAAATTGGTTAACACAAGAAGTAGCATGCGGTGTTGCACCAATTATTGATTCTTACGTAAGAAGGCACTACTCAATAATGGTTACGATAATTCTTTATTTAGTATTTTATTTTATTGATTTAATAATTTTTGCGTTGATATTTTATATTCTTTGTGGTTTCAATAATTGTCATTACACATTATTTTTCATTATCGAAGCAATAATTCATATTATCCGAATAATATTATTAGATAACATTATTGGCAATGTCTAGAAAGTTACATCTCAAGGAGAGGTTTGGTCACCTAATTGCGCCATGAGAAGGAGAAATTCTTATGGAAAGCCCCCTCTTTCTTGGGAATTGCACGGTTGTCAATATTGTGATTACGTAATATTATTTGTGAATAATTAATTATTAATTCATATGATGAGGAAAATATTGATTTTATATGGATATAGATGGAGAAAATTTTAATGTGACAATTGTTGAAAATTGAAATTTTATCTTTTTTACGATAAAATAATTCATTTAAATATATTATTATATTTTAATAATATAATAATGATGATATTTTTACGATGAATATGGAATATATGAGTATATGTGGAGGAGTATTTTTGTTACCAAAAATATTTAAAGCATGTTTTTATGTGTTTTGGACCCCATTTCTCGATTGAAATTTGATTATAGCTTGTAAAATCGCCTGGTTTGTTGATTTCGGTCAATTTACATTTGGAATTTGGAAAAACTTTCTTACTGTAAAGTTGTAGAGAATTGAATTTCCTATAAAATATCGCGAGTTTGAATTTTTTCGACAAAGGGATATTTATTGTAAATTATTGAAGTTCCGAAGCTCCGAAATAATTGATTTTTGGAAGTTTAAATTATTTTAAATTAGAAAAACGTTTTTTCTTACCTTTTCTAGAAGGTGGCATGTGCTTATTGAGCCGAAATCAGATTTCAAGAGTGGCGTAGGAATTTTGATATATATATATTTATATTTTATTAAATTTTCTACTTTGGTGTTCTAAGCATTTTCCTACAAATAGGGTGCTTAGGTTAGAATTGAAAATTACACCAGAAACTAAAGTTTTCTCTCTCTAGTATTTTGAGTATTGCTATACGGTGAAAGTTCAAGTCATAGCCTATATCCGGTGTTTCAGCTAGAAGTACTGATCTTTCGAGGTAAGGGATATTATTTTTTTTCGTAATGATATTATTTCTTCAATATCATTATGCTGAAATATTGATCTGAAGTTTTTATCAAATTTGGAACTTTTTGTGTCGGAGTTACTATTCACGTATACGGCACTATTCACGTATACGACACTATTCATGAATACGACACTATTCATCGAAAAATGAAAATTTTCCCTTTTCGTCTAAAATATCTATTGTGGATACTAGCTTTGATTGTATCCATGTTTTGATCATTCTTGAATTTTACACCACTATGATTATTTTTGAGATATTTTTGGACATGGATAAAACAAAGTACGAATCCTTAATCCTTAATCCTTAATCCTTGTCATTTTGTTTCACTGGATTCGTTTCTTTAAAAATATTTTTCATCATCCTCAGTCTTAAATGATGATATTATTGAATATCTTTGGCTTGTAGCAAAGAGCGAATGATTTCGATAAATATCTTTGGCCCGTAGTGCAAAAAGATGAGCAGTGTTTAGATGAACGACCAATGATGAATATCTTTGGCTGTAGTGCAAAGATGAATATTTGATTCGATTTATATTGATTGATGTTACGGGGATAAAAGATAGGCGATGAACTTTTAAATTCATACATAGAAGATAGTAGTTTGCATTCTCTACTTAAATCTTCTAATGAATTATTATTTCATTGCGAATATTGATTTAAAACTTGTTGTCTATTGTATTCTATTAGATTTTTCCTTGTTGAAGACTAACGATAATTTGTTGTATATTATCTTAGTCATAATATTCTTCTTGGGCTAGTTGAGCTCACCCTTTTCCTTTTTGTTCATTTTTTTTCTTCTCGGGAGCCGAGAATATAGCGAGTGCTGAGTGGGGTATGGAATGAAGGTTCTAGAGAGAGTTGTTTAGTAGTCCTCACCATTTTTGTAAAATACTGTATCAATAAATGTGATGAGGATTTATTTGAGTGTAGATATTGTCTAGAAGATAATATTTGTATTCAAACTCACAGTTTTACTGTTGTAATAATAAAGTTGTAGTTGTTTTTGTACCATGTATTGACAACTCAGAATGGGTGATGTATACCTATTTTGGGGGCGTCACACGTGTGAAATACGACATAGGCTGTGAGTTTTAATACAAATATTGTCATCTAGACAATATCCACACTCAATGGAATCCTCATTACATTTATTATCACACTATTTCACGGAATAGTGAGGACTACTAATGCACCATCTAGGACCATCACTGCTTCCCGACTAGTCCCAACTACGTTCTCATTTCACAAGAGAATGATGAAACAAATGGTGTGCTCAACTAGCCCAAAAAGAAATATTATGACTAAGATAATGCAGAATAAATTATCAATAGCCTTCAACAGATAACAACCGATAGAATATAATAGACAACAAGTTTTAGATCAAAAAAGCATGACGAGAATAAGCAATCCATTAGAAGAGTCAAGTAAAGTATAAAATCTACTGTCTTCTATGATTTAAAAAGTTTTTCATCAACTTTATCGCTGAGACTCAGCTTAATAAATAAAATTGAATCATCCCTTCTCTACGGCCAAGGATATTCATATAATCATCAATGGTCATGACTATACCGAATAATCCCTGGTCATAATCATACCAACAACTGTCCACCAATGAACTACAGGCCAATGAGGACTTTTACCACATCATTCGTCACATTACGGTCATGATTATACCGAATAATCCCTGGTCATAATCATACCAAGTCCATCTATACACGTAAGCCAAAGATGACTTTCAACATAATATAAGCATGAGGATGATGATAATTCAATAAAACAGGTTCAAGAATAAATTTTAAAGATTTATAAGTTAATTTATCCTGAACTCAATAACGTCCAAATTGTCAACATGATACTACTTTTGCAAAGTAAAATTCAAGAATGCTCGGAAGAATATTTCCATGAAAGATCTTTGGATGAAACGCAAATATCAAGGATATTCCACTAATTTCATAGAGTATAGAAGCCAAAGCTTTAACCAACTGAGTATAATATAATATATGAAATTGCAAATGGATTTTCACCCGCCATGCGGTAATCCACATATCTGCATCGTTTCCACAATTTAATAAGGAATGAATACAGATTATTCACCATGCATGTGGTAATCCACATAGACAAGTTATTCCAAAGAATAATAAAGAATAGAATAATGAAGCATTCACCATGCGATGCGATAGGATTGCAAGCGATGAGTTATTCCCAATGAGAATAATAAATAATGGAACCAGTCCGGCGTTAATCTTGACAAATGAGTTATTCCGATAGAATAATAAATAATGGAACCGGTCGCGTAGCGCATGCAGACGAGGATATTAAGCGGAGAATAATAAATAATGGAACCGAGTTAAAGCATAAACATATGCATACATGATATTCCGGCTGAGAATAATAAAAAATGAGAATATTAGAAGATTTTCACCATGTATGCGGTGCTTAGATAAACAAAGTTATTCAACGAGAATAATAAGAATGGAATAATAGAAGAATTTCACCAAGTATAGGGTATCCCACGTATACAGGTTATTCCAACAGAATAATAACGAATGGAATAACAGAAGTTCGCTTCATGAATAAGAAAGAAAGAATACCCCTAATGAGTACAACAAATAATATTCCCTACCTTAGAAAAACTGAATACTAAAGTAGTGAAGTAGCATAATACTTTTCTTCTTTCTCTCTATAGTTTCTCTCTCTAGAGTTTCAGTGAATTCGTAAGAAATAATGAAGGAATGAGCTTCTATTTATAGGAGAATGGACTAAATAGTAACTAATTCATGAACGGTCCAGATTGATTTACTTTTAAACGGACGGTTCATATTGGTTTACTATTAAAACTTAAAGCAACGGTCCATACTGATTTACTATTAAAACTTTAAACTAGTGATCCATATTGATTTACTATTATATCTTCAACCAACTATCTGAAAAATTAGCACATCTCCTCATGGAATAATATTGTACCCAAAAATGATTTGGACCGAACATAAATATATCTTACGGGTGAATAGTACCCCGTGAATAGTAACTCGTGAATAGTAACTCACGAATAGTAACTCATGAATAGTAACTCGTGAATAGTAACTCATGAATAGTAACTTATGAATAGTAACTCGTGAGTAGTACTCCGACATAAAAAGTGTCCCGAATACCCAATTGAACAATATAACCTCCAGACATCAATTATACTAACACAAATAAGTCCAACACAATGGAACTATAAAATTCATCTTTAATCAACACGAACATATTCATCATTAATATTATAATTCACAATATTTAACAACCAGGTCGTTCCCAGGAAAGAGGGGGCTTTTCGATAAGGATTTCTCCTTATTGGTGCGCAATTAGGTGACCAAACCTCTCCTTGACAGAACTTCTAGACATTGTCAATATTGCAAATAATAATATGAATAACTTTGTCATCTCAATTATTGATTTAATAATATATTATATTATGTAGATAATACTGTAACAATAATTGAATCAATAATATGAGAGATATGATGCATCAATTACTGTAGCAATAATTGAGTATAACTGAGTGACTTCTCACGTAAGCATCAATAATCAATATTGTGTGCTACTATGCAACCACGCGTATTACTGTACTTTTACCACCGGGTAGTTCAATAGTTTTAACGGTAACACCTCCGCCGTTATTTTTATAGAAAGATATTTTATTCGTTTTTTAACTATGACAATACTTCCGTTGTGGGGTCCACCAATGATTGTGCCATCGTACGAATATTCCCTGTTAAAATGAATATTCCCCGACCAATCGAATATTATATAACAACTTGCTTACTTTGCAAAATTTGTAAATATTACCCACAACTATAACATTATATCAAATCGACACCATAATATTCAAAAATATATTTCGAGAAAATTATTCTTTATTCATAAAAGTTGGGGTCTTACAATAAATAAATAAACAAAGCATGTATGAACATAATAGAAGGAAAGATAAATTAGGTCAATACCCATCATGAAATTTGTGACCTTTCTGGGAATAGTTCCCACCTCAAATGTATTCTTGACATCAAAGATCGGAATCCAGGTTGAGCCTTTAACCCAAGCCTTCAAAACAGGAGTTAATATTATGCTAACAGGATGATGTAAGCAGAAGTGAAGAAACATCAACTGGAATGCAATACAAGACAAGAATGCCAACAATAGATAGTAGAGCATTTGAAGCTTAAACATGTGACCTCTACCATGATGTAGAACTACAGAGAAATGGGAAGCCGGAAGCCGGGTTTCCTCACCTTCCGGTGAGCGACTTGCGAGAAGTGGGTTTTTGACGAAGAAGATCTGAATCTGCTGAATGGGGGTTTAGGGATTTAGAAGAAGAATAGTTCGTAGGGATCTGCTGAAGTGGGTTTGCTCCGTGTCTTTTTTTTTGCTCCATTTTTCATTTCCGCGTTTTTTTAGCTCCGTGTTTTTCTTGATAGACAACGTTTTAAAAAAAAAGTTATCTAATTAAAACTAAAAAAATACCCTTTTAAATAGACAACATTTTTGTATATATATCTACTGCGTTTTTTTAAAAAACGTTGTAAAAAAAAAACCACAACATTTTTTTAAAAAACGTTGTGGTTTAAGTGTTGTCTATTAGGTACTTTGTACTAGTGTGAGGAGTGGATAAGCAATGGACTTAAGCCCAGTAAGCAAGAAATAACTAAGTTAAACCTAAGTAAGTTAGGAACTTATGATGATTATATATACACTTGTAACATAATGAATGAAGTTGATATGCTAATAAGATGCAATAATGTTGCTTAAAGGACTTGAACCAAGAATAAGTCATAAGGAAATGACACTCATGTATTGAAGAATTAATAAGTTATGAACTTATAAGAATTAAGATGAAATAATGTTTTTGTATCATGTAAGTTAAGATGTCTAGATAATGAAATGAATGTAATTGGAAGGATGAACAAATCACTAGTAATGAAGTTTTGCCGAAATTCACACGATTGGACGATAATCGTCGAATTCGTGAAATTCTCGGAATGAAAGTCGTATTTTGTGTTTGAACTCGGAAACGTTGGTTTTCAATGGAGACAAGTCATATTTGGCATTATAGAGTTGCGGACTCTAAAATGGCCGGATTCCGACTTAGAATGAAGAAACGAGCGTTGAACGTTCGCGAACGTTTATCGTTTTCGTTAAAAATGGACTAATAGGTGAAATTTTAGAAAACAAAGTTGAATAGATAAAATTCTTGCATGAACGCGTAGAGTATATAATTTGTGAACCGTAGGCTCTTGAACGAGCCAATTCGGACTTATAACGAAGAAGTTACGAGTCCGGGAATCTCACAAGTTTGAAAATTTGTCAAACATTTATGTGGCTCAGAGTCAGCGCCGCGACGCGACTCCAAGCCAAAAGTCTGGTGCCGCAGTGCCAAAGGGGCCTTAGTTCATTGGAAACTCGTGCCGCAGCGCGATAAGTAACAAAGGGACTCACGCCGCAGCGCCGAGTTCAATTTTTGGGCACTAATATATGACGCCGCAGCGTGACACCAAGAGTAATAGCCGGCGCCGCAGCGCTAGCCTCAAGAACTACATAGTGAAAAATGTTTATATGTTGATCATGAAGAATAAATGATTAACACTTAACGAAGATCTTAATGAAACATTATTAAGACATAATTAAGCCTTAAGTATGACCACTTAGGGTTAAAGAAAGTCGGTTACAGATGAACGTAAGAAGGATATAACGGAAAGCCAGAACCAATAAATAACAAATCTAATACGTAATTAGATTAAGAAGAAGGGTAAGATTCTTTAGGAACTATGTATGTTTATTCATGACCTAATGTACTATGTGATGTTATCATCTACTGTAGAGACCTTAATGACCTAAATTGCACGTGTTATTTCTGTAAGCAGACGCTAAAGGCAAGTACTCTAACCCTTGTTCCAGTTCGATCTGGACAAGTCTTTGTGATTCATGTATTCTTCGCATGAGTTAATATCTGATGAAGTCAACGCCAATTCTTTCAGCTAGACTTATGACATGTGGATTTCTTATAATCTATCAAATATTGACAAGGATTTACCAAACTAATATTGTTGTGGTTTTCAAAAGAAGACTGAGTATGCTAAATTATTTTATCGTCAAACGACAAGCGCGTGAGGTTGCCACAACTTAAACGTATACACGTTTAATGAATGTAGTGTTGATCAACATAAAGTACTATAGGCTGATCACCTAGACGTGCTCGTAAGCTATGCCGGACTTACGGACTTAATACTGAGACGTCCTTTTCAAAGTACTTATGAAATGCTCACGGTCTTGAACCGGAATTGATGTTTTACTGAATATTGTTGTTGTAAAACGTTTTGAATGAAAAGAATTGCTATTTTGAATCATCGATAGTACTTCGTAACTATTGTTCAGATATTGAAGATATACGATTCCTATGTTTCAAGCATGCTAGTTTTATTAGAATTGTTGTACTTGCTGAGCTAGTTAGGCTCACTCTTGCTTGAATCATATGAATACAGCTAAGATCGAACGGACCGATGGATCCGGCAAGGATAAACGGAAAGCGAAGGTGAACCCGATTACATATATAATAGTATAAGTTTTATAAGAATAATATTTGATATTATGACAAAGATAAATGTATTGAATGTAAAGAACCTGAGGAATGTAAATATTCTTTTCATATATATATATGACATAACCGTTCTTTTGAGGCATTTCAATTGAATGTTTATGTGAACTGTAGCACCGTGTAGCACCATCTGTCGGGTTAGAAGATACCTAGATTTGGGGGCATCACAATTACCCTTTTATTCAACTAATCATTAGTTGATGTTCGTTGAATTCCAAATTACCTTGAAATATATCCAAACAAAACTTACTTTAGTGCGAGCTTATAATCTAAATACTGAGATGAACAACCCTATTATTAGGGGATTATGCTTAGCGTTGAAATATTTGGGCACAATACATTATACAAAAGGTTAATCCCCCTAAGTACGTGGAGTCCTTATAGTCTTATGACTATTAAAGTTTAAGTTGAAAGATTACTTATAACTGTGGATATGGTTTGTGGTCATTAGACGCTCAATTATATGTTTCAGAATATAATAGAACATACTTTTTTAGTTCTATTGAGCCTATTATTTGGCAGTTGTTGTAAAGATTTTATTAATTGTTATTTCTAGTGAGCTTTGTTTGCTCACTCTTGCTTATATAACTATTACAGCTAAGGATGAAAAGATAGATGTACCTAGCACCAGTAAGGGAAAGGGAAAGATGAACAAGTATTGAAGACTTATAATATGTTGATAGTTATTTATTAGACTTTAATTTGATTGATGTAATGAAGTATTTATTTAAATTCCGCATTTGAATGATTGTACTTAAAGGTTAGATAACCTAGGAGATTTTTATTAATGTAATCCCTTAAGGGAAGGTTTATTATTCAATTTTTATTATGATTGGGTAGATAGCTGTGAATGTTTTGATTAAGTGAACACCAAATCTTGAGGTAATGAAGTACCGGGATTTGGGGGTGTCACAGGCTGGCCGTCTAATGTTCAGCCCATTGTTGTTGTTGTTGCGATTGCTGCTAGTTGCATCGCCCTTTCTCTTCGGGCAGTCCTTTATTTGATAGTATGTGGCTCCATACGAGAAACATCCTCCCTCTGCTTATTTGGACACAAAGGAGCCATGTGCCCCAGTTGTTCGCAACGATAACAAATACTCTTTCCCTTCATGCACACACCCGAGTGATTCCTCCCACAGTTGTTGCACTTCATACTTTTCATGGCCTCCCCCCCAGACTTATTACCTCCAGAGAATTGGCTCTCCATCCATTTACACTTGTTGGGGTTGCTGCCTCTGCTGCTTCCCCCCTTTTGCCCTTCCTAACCAGTCTTCTTTTCTTATTTAAATCGAGTGATGGCTTCATTGCCTCTTTCAGCAATAATAGCCCTTTCCAATATATCAGAGTAAGTCTTAATCTTTAATACAGTTATTGCTTTCTGCACCCATGGTTTCAATCCTAATTCGAACCTACATGCCTTCCTGGCCTCAGTGTTAACCTGATGTGAAGCGAATCGGGCCAACTGTTTAAATTTTTTCGCGTACTCTTCGACAGACATACTACCTTGCTTCAGTTCAAGAAACTTAACTTCCATATGTTGTTGCGTATTCTCCAAAAAGTAATTCTCGAGTAATAGTTCCTTAAATCTGTCCCAAGGAATAACTCCTTCGTCCATCCGTCCCTTATTGGCTTTCCACCAATATTTAGCTTCGCCCTTCATCATGAAAGTGGAAAAACTCATCTTTTGTGCTTCGGTCACTCGTGCGACCTCAAATCTCCATCTCTTCTATGCATGTCTAGGCTTCAATTGGGTCTAAGGTTCTCCGGAACTTTAGTGGTCCTACCAATTTAAAGTCCTTAAAGCTATCCATGTGATGTCTTGGCTTCCCTGCTGCTGGCGGGGGTCTGTTTTGCATTGCTTTAGTTAACAGGTTAACAAATATTTGCATTGGATCGACATTTTCCCCTCCACCATTGTTAACGGATCCTCCCTCCCTCTGGTTCCGCTGTAGTCTCCTAGGCGGCATGTCTTGAGGAAAGGAAGAAAACTATTAGGCTTTTTGTGATATTCTATCCATGTTAGCATTAAGAAGTTTAAGACGTCTATCAATCATTTTTGAGTTAAATAAACAACTTCAATATCACAAAAAAAAACTCGATGGATTTCCTTAACCCATCACTTACATACTCTACTTGAGTTTTCTACTAAGGTTATAACCTAGGTTTCGCATTCCTAACATTTATAACCAAGGCTTTGATACCAACCTGTGACACCCCCACAATTGGGTCCTCTGACTCCAGTCCAGTCGTCACGATAAAATAAAAACATCCACCTCTAAACAACATACGATAACTAAAATGTGGAATATAATAAGCGTACGTCATTCATTCAAAAGGTGTTACTAGTCCCAAGATTTGATAACCTTAATACAATCTTACAAACATACCTTAAAATAATCATTAGGGTTCATATTACATAACAATAATTTAAACTAGGCATAAGGTAAAGTCTGCTCCTCGCAACTACCCTACATCTTTCCTTTACCCCTGTCCTTCCCTGAGGTCTCGAGCTTAACTGCAATATAATTCATGATATAGCAAGGATGAGCAACAAGTTTGCTCTACAAGTTTAAATACAACAATAAGGATATATCATGAGAAATGGAAAATATCTGACAATGAATTCAACAATATGAATATTTGAAGGATTCAACAATATGAATATTAGAAGCAAAGATAATGATTGCTTTTAGAATAACTCATAGTCAAGTAGACTTTGAACTATAAAACTCCAATGGAATCAATAGCTATTTGACCATTTGGTTCTTGGCTCTGTAATAAGTACTTGAGGATCGACCTTCACGCGTACACCATGTATATGCATAACATTTAAATCTGTTCTTTGTATCTTATATTAGATACCCGGGGTACTCCCCTATCATAAAAGGGGTGTTCTTTCAGTCTAAGAATCCTTACCATCAATTGGTTTGGATAGCTTTTATAACTTCATACACTTGTTTGACCGAATAAAGGTTTAGACTCTATCTGACACAGTTCAAGAATTATAGAACTTTAAACGATGTACAAGTACAAACTATACGAACTTAAGTGTACTAAGTGCGAATATCAATAATATCGATGTGGAATAATTGTAAGGTAATTAAACCACTTAATAACATGCTTGGACATAAAGTTCAAGCTCAAATGAATAACTTTCAATTCAATAATAACCTGCTCAATAGAATATGAGAAGGATAGGAAACTTTCACAAAAATAAGTGAAGTTTAGCCACTTGCACAATATTCAAAGTTATGTAAGGTAGAGAACTTGCAACATAATAAAAATTGTGTTCGAATACTTGTTCAAGTAAAAGAGTAAGAATTAAAGAACTTACACAACCAAAGAGTGAAGTTCAGAGACTTGCTCAGTATAAAAGAGAGTTTCGGATACTTACTCAAGTAAAAGAGTAAGAATTAAGGAACTTGCACAACCAAAGAGTGAAGTTCGGAGACTTGCCTGTTTGCTCAGCTACAATTTAATAATAGCTTTAATTAACTTGCGTTCAAATGACCTAACATTAACAAGTCGGTCTTTCCAATTAGTATGTGTAAATTAATATGAGTCTATACTCACAAGAATCAATCATCTCATAGGTCTATCCCATAATTTACCTAAGTCAATCTAATCGTGTCTTAGATTTAATGACTTTAGATTATCTAGTTTCTATGTATCAATATAGGCTTGAACACATAGCACTTCAATTTAAACCATTGTTTTATAGCTTGCAAACCTTATTTCAAACTCAATATTTGAAAGTCATAATTTCCCATTAACATTCTTCTCTATCACCTAGCATGCTTCTTAACACATTACATAACATATTGGTTATATAATACAAACTAAAGTAATCATATAAGCATGCCTTGAACTTCAGATCAAAAATAGAAACTATTCTTGCTGAGGATGGCTTAATCACATACATACGCCAGAAGCTTAGGGGGCGCAACACAACAACATCCTTTGGCTAGACTAGGGTTGAGCTTTGCACTTCCTGTTTCAGTCCAACTGTAACACATCAATTATACTTTAACATACATACATGCTTGCATGGTCATAACGTAATTTACTTATTACTTGATGACATTAGCTTTCACATTCTAACTTTCTTTGAAATTTACACTAAGTCAACTTAGTATAGACAAGGCATCTCGACATATAACTCTTATGAATTTGAAACATATATTAAAGCCACATATACATACTCAAATGGTCAGAACCTACAAGATAAATGTCTTGGTCAAGTTCACTTTTGAAAAGTCTTAACTTTTAATCATGTATGCAAGTGTGTCTAATTCACTTTAGACTTGCATTTCATTTTAATATAAACCATATTATCATGTTCATAAACTCAGAATGCTCACATGATGTGTTCGTGACAAAGTTCACTTTTGAAACTACAATTTCATTTCTAAACCATAAGGGTGGTGTTAATCATGTGTACTAACATTGTTATACTTGATCATACTACATGCATGTGCTTATATGTGTTTGCCAAAATAGTTTACAAGCTTGATTTAACAAGGTACCAATAAGTTAGCACAGTCAGAATTTGACATGTTCCAATCCACCATTTAAGGGTTCATACATGTAAACATACTTCATAAACACATTATGGCATGCTAATTCACATTGATTAACAGAGAACTTCAAGTAATTTCTAAGAATTTGACAAACCCAACAAAGAACAAAAGTTGAGATTTTATACCTCTTGGAGCTTAATAAACTTAGTTTCCTCCTTCTGAATTTGCTAACCTCTTCTTTGGATCACAACTCACTCACTCTCAAGTTATTAGAGTTTCAAGAACTAAAACAAAGCAACATAAACACTGAAAATGGTTTGCTATTTATAAGGAAACTTGGACTGGGCAAACACACTGTACTGAGGTTGAAATCATGGTGTATTAGCAGGAAACATTTGTTAATAAGGAGTGGTTCAATAACCCAATACCATCCATTTCTATTGCCATTAGCCTAGCAATCAATAGCCACTAAAAATTTCGTAACCTAGTTCCATGCCACTGTTCATTGTACCTTTGTGCCACTCAATTTGGGACAAGAGAAAAATCTCAGTATTTGTTATTCTAAGGCTTGGTTTGGTTCTTTTAATTCCTATAATGTAATATTAATGTACAATTGTTACCATACTAGGGAATTAAGGATTAGTTATATACCCACATCATATAATCTATGTACATTAAATACACGCAATAAAATAACGCAGTGAGGTATTATTGTCCGGGTATCCCTCATAATTATTTTTTACTACTCTCATAAACACATAATAACATTATTTAATATTAATGTTTATTTAAACATCTAATTCCTTTCCCAGTTTCTATATTACACATCTATTTTAATTACTTCTATATTAAAGATCACATGGGATTTCTTGTACTACTTGAAACTTTATATAAACATAATGTACCTTTATCCATATGATTTATTAATGTCACATATACAACAAAGTGTTCCATTTCATTTCCACATGAGAAACTAACTGGTTCAGATCGATCATGGCGCTAGCATTGCCAGCTTTATTTATCTTGCTAGAAAAAGCATTTGTCTTGGGTCCCTGGCAGTGCTAAACTGGTTTAGCTTCAAGCCAATTTCAACTCCCACACTTCTTAATTCGTATTACTCCAATGCGAATCAATTTAATTACTCAATATGATCAAATCTTGCCACTATATTCAAATAAATTGAATATTTAATTATTAATAATCCTATCAATTCTTTGATATTAAAGTCTTTAGGGTTAGTCCACTAATTTAAATAAACTATTAGTGACTCCCTTTAGTCATTTCATAATTTCACATAACCACATAAGGTTTAAATAGACTCACAAAACTAACTCATTAAAAATTAAATCATATATTTATATAATAAGGAGTTTAAAATTCACGGTCATTAC
The DNA here is from genome assembly GCA_020205605.1 of Panax ginseng. Taxonomy (NCBI): domain Eukaryota; kingdom Viridiplantae; phylum Streptophyta; class Magnoliopsida; order Apiales; family Araliaceae; genus Panax; species Panax ginseng. The sequence continues at coordinate 52,817,063 of CM035145.1, forward strand.
AGGGAGCCCTTGTCACATTATCTTTTTGTAATTGTTATGGAAGTTCTCTCTCTCATGCTCTCGCAGGCCTCTAAGAATCCTTCATTTCGGTTTCACTAAAAAACTGCTCCCATATCTCTTACTCATTTATGCTTCGCGGACGATCTTATTATTTTTAGCCATGGAGACCTTGCTTCTGTTATGATTGGTAAGTAGTGTTTTGAGAAGTTTTCATCCTATATGGGGCTTACACACTAATTCATCAAAAAGTATGTGCTTCTTATCTCATGTTCCCCTGAAATAGCCGATTCCATTATCTCGACATTGGGGTTCCAATTAGGGATCTTTTCTATAAAGTTCTTGGGAGTTCCCTTTATAACCTCCAAATTAAGTCTTGCAGATTGTCAACCCCTCATCGAAAAGGTTAAATCTATAATAAGTTCATGGACCAAAAAATTTCTATCTTATACTAGCAGACTTCAATTAATCAAATTTGTTATTTTTGTCATACAAGCTTATTAGTCTTCCCACTTTATTCTTCCTGCTGTTTTTGTAAAAGATCTTCAATCTATATTGTCCAGATTTCTATGGAAGGGTCCTTCACTGCAGAAATATGGTTCCAAAGTTGATTGGAACAAATTCTCTCTTCCTTTTACCGAAGGGGGTCTTACTATTAAGAATCTTGAAGATTGGAACAAATCTTTGATCATGATGCATCTTTGGAAAGTCATTACTCCTTATTCTAATTCTATCTGGGCTACTTGGGTTCGTGCAGTTTAGCTTAAACATAACTTTTTTTGGATTACCCATATCACTAATGATTGCTCTTGGATCTGGAGCAAAGTGCTTTAATTAAGGGAACTAGCTCGTAGACATATATCTTTTAGTATTCGCAATGATGCTAACACGAGTCTATGGTTTGATCCATGGCTTGGGCAAAACCCTTTGGCTTTCTTTATGCACTCTTCCCTGATTGTCAACTCTGGACTTGGGCCTAATGCTTCTGTTAGTAGTATCATTCATAACTCTAGATGGAATCTTCCTAATTCCAATCATAATGATGTCATTGCATTTCGGTCCTTTTTTGGTCTCTCTAGGAACTGTGATTCCAATTGTCTGGTTGGGCTTCTCTGGGATGGGATTATGGCTAACGAAGTTAAAGCTTCTACTATCTAGCGTTCCATTCGTCGGGTAGTGTTTGACTGTAAGGTTGCATAGTTTAGTGTGACATAAGATTGTGCCACCTCGTATTTTTTCCTTTTGTGGTTTGCGTTCCATAAAGGACTGCGGACGCTTGATAAACTTATACAGTTTGGCCTTGAGGTTGACCATTTATGTGTTGTATGCTCCACCGATAAGGAAACTTTCCATCATCTATTTTTCTACTGTAGTTATTCATTTCAGATTATGGTTGCAGTTCTTAGACACTGTGGTTGACGTGGGTTCAGTCGTAGTTGGACTTCCATCACTAAGTTTATTACTAGCCGCTTCTTCCCCAATTTTTATCATAATCTTTTGCATTTTTGATTTGCTGTTGTGGTCTATAGAATATGGCAAGAACAGAATGCTAGGATTTTTACTAAAGTTTCTATTCATGCCCGGATCATTATCCTAGATATTATCCATTTGCTTAAGTGTGGTGTCCATACTAATGCTAGGTTTCAAAAAATTAAGTTCAAGTTATGTTATCAACATCTTGATTTCTAAGTTTTGTAAGTTTTGTAAGTGATGTAAGTGTTGTAAATGATTGTCATCTTCTCTCCTTCCTTCTGTTGGGTGGGAGAGGGAAATTTCCTACGTCTGATTATTGCAGGTAGGGGTTAGGGAGCATTCTCCTTTGTTGCTATGCTCTGTTAAATGAATGGGCCTCTCTCTTCTTCTGGATCTGGAATTAGAGTTGTCTGCAGTTTGTTGCTTATTAGTGAGTGGCTGATGTTGTAGATGTGTTATGTTTGTTGGTTGGGTCTTGTCTGTTGTTACTATTAGTTATCTGCAGTCTGTTGGAGTTGTTTTAGTCTGTTGTTTGGGTCATGTCTACTGCTGTAGATGGGTTTGCTGTGTGTGTTTTATTCATTTTAACAGGGAATATTCGTACGGCGGCACAATCATTGGTGGACCCTACAACAGAAGTATTGTCGTAGTTAGAAAATGACAGAATTATCTTTTTATAAAATAACGACGAAACTTTTACCGTTAAACTGTTGAACTACCTGGTGGTAAAAGTACAGTAATACGCGTTGTGACGCCCCCAAAATATGTATACATCACCTATTCTGAGTCGCCAAATACATGGTACAGAATACAAATACAATCTTTAATATACAACAAGAGAGTTTGTGAGTTTTATACAAAATCTTCTTCTAGACAATATCCACTCTCGAGAATAAGTCCTCATTACATTTATTGTCACACTATTTAATGAATAGTGAGGACTACTAATACTATCATCTGGTCCATCACTCCGTTCCCAGGACTCGTCCAGAGCTATATTCTCATTTCACGAGGAGAACGGTGAAAGAAAGGGTGAGCTCAACTAGCCCGAGTAAAAATATTATGACTAAGATAATGCATAATAAATTATCATTAGCCTTCAACATTGTGTTAAAGCGATAAAATATAACAAACATCAAGTTTAAGCTGCGGTGGAACAAGCAATCCATTAGAAGAGTCAAGTAGAGAATAAAATTTACTATCTTCTATGATTTAAAAGGTTTTTCATGACTTTTATCGCTGAGACTCAACTTAATAAATAATCCACATCATCCTTGCACTACTGGCCGAGGATATTCATTAATATCACAACCACAAATTATCCATGCACCACGCCTAAGGATATTCGTGTATTCATCAATGGTCATGATCATGCCAACAAAGCATCCCATCAATACACTACGGTCAATGAGGACTTTTCCACATCATTTGTAACATTACGATCATGATTACAAGAATAATCCTCGGTCATAATCATACCAAGTCCATCTATGCACTCCGTGCCACGAGATGACTTTCAACATAATATAAACATGAGGATGATGACAATGATATAAGAATTCAATAAAACAAGTTCAAGAATTAATTTATCTAGGAACTAATAACGTCCAAATTGTCAACATGATACTTCTTTATAGAGTAAAATTCAAGAATGCTCAGAAGAATATTTCCATGAAAAGATCTTTGGATGAAGCGCAAATATCAAGGATATTCCACTAATTTCATGGAGTATAGAAGTCAAAGTTTTAACCAATTGAGTATAATAAAGAATGGAATAACAAAAGAAATCACCGGGCATGCGATAGACCTTGCAGGCGGAGTTATTCAATGAGAATAATAAATAACGGAACCGGTCCGTAGTAAAATGCATGCAGACGGGATATTCCAACAAAATAATAAAGAATGGAACCGGTAGAAGCATAAAACGCGTCTGTGAGGATATTCCAACAGAATAATAAAGACTGGAACTAGGTCCGGCGTAAAACACACAGACAGGATATTCCAACAGAATAATAAAGAATGGAACCAGGTCCGGTGTAAAACGCACAAACAGGATGTTCCAACAGAATAATAAATAATGGAATAACAGAAGAATTTCACCAACTATAGGGTATCCAGCGTATCTGAGTTATTCAACGAATAATAAAGAATGGAATAACAAAAGAATTTCACCAATAAGAAAGAAGGAATACCCCTAACGAGTACAACAAATAATATCCCCTACTGCAAAAGAAACTGAATATAAGTGTAGGGAAGGAGCGAGAATACTTTTCTATAGCTTCTCTATAATTTCTCTCTCTAGAGTTTGGTGAATTCGTAAGAAATAATGAAGGAATGAGCTTTATTTATAGAAAAATGGGTACGCATAGTAATTAACTCATGAGCGGTCCAGATTGATTTACTTTAATTTGTGGTCCATATTTAAAGCAAAATCTTTTAAATAAAATATAATATATTCTATTTATAATCTAATAAACCGAATAACTTTATAAAAGATTTTACTATGCAAATACTATGCAGGCACTATACAAACACTATGCATAATAAAATATAATATATTCTAATTATTATCTAAGAAAACAGATAACTTTATAAAAGTATTCTGTTTTATAGAAAAAGGTTTTACTATTAGCCTAATAAAACGAATAACTTTATAAAAGTATTCTATTTTATATAAAAAGCTTTTCTGTTTTATTACATTAATAATACCAATAAAACAAAACTGAGTGACTTATCACATAAGCATCAAATAATCAATCTTAGTGTGCTTAATTTGTAACTACTCCAGCGTATTCTTGTACTTTTAACAAGGGTATTTCAACGATTAGCGGTAAAACTTCTGCCGTTATTTTCATAAAATATTTTTGTCATTTTCTCAATCCGACAATAATTCCGTTGTGGGGTCCACCAATGATTGTGCCGTTGTACGAATATTCCCTATTCAAACGAATATTCCCCGACCAATCGAATATTATATAACAACTTGCGTACTTTGCCAAATTTATAAATATTACCCACAACTATAACATTATATCAAATTCATTCCATAATATTCAAAATGATATTTATAGAAAATTCATCTTTATTTATAAAAGTTGGGGTCTTACAACCTCCCCTTCTTATGAAATTTTGCCCTCGAAATTAGGGTACGTACCTGGTATGTCGAAGAGGTAAGGATACCTTGATTTCATTTTAGATTCTAACTCCCAAGTCATTTCCTCAACATCGTGGTTTCTCCACAAAACTTTGACTTGAGGTATAACCTTGGAGCGTAGAATATGTTCCTTCTTATCCAAGATTTGAACAGGAACCTCTTCATACGTCAAATCTTTCGCTATTTCATCTAGTTCTAACTCAATAATGTGGTTCGGGTCTTCCACATATTTACGTAACATGGATATGTGAAAAATGTTATGAACACGAGACATACTTGGCGGTAAAGCGAGTCTATAAGCCACAGTTCCTACTCGATCGAGGATTAAAAATGGGTCGATGAATTGAGGATTGAGCTTTCCTCTCTTTCCAAATCTCGTAACTCCTTTCCATGGAGCAACACGTAACAACACATGATCTCCTATATCGAATTCCACGTCCTTTCGATCAAGATCAACATAACTCTTTTGTCGATCTTGTGAGGTATTTATACGTTGTCGGATCGTTTGAATCTTTTTCGTAGTTATACGTACCAACTCCAGTCCTAACAACGTTGCTTCACCCACCTCATCCGATCATACTGGATAACGACACTTTCTTCCATACAACGCTTCGAATGGAGCCATGCCAATACTTGCTTGATAGCTTGTTGTTGTAGGAAAACTCCACCAATGGTAAGAACTTGTCCCAACTTCCTTGAAATTAAGGACATAGAGTCTTAATAGATCTTCAAGAGTTTGAATAGTCCTCTCTCATTTGTCCGTAAAATGCGAGGATGATATGCCGAGCTAAATCGTAAATCTGTGCCAATAGCTTTACGCAAACTAACCCAAAATCATGAAGTGAATCTTGGGTCTCGATCGAAAACTATGGATCTTTGGCATACCATGCGATCTTACAATCTCGTTTATGTACATCTGAGCAAGGCGTTCAAGTGTATAAGTTTCTTGTATCAGTAAGAAATGAGCAGACTTTGTCAATCTATCAACAATGACCCAAATCACATCAATACCTTGAGAAACCTTAGGAAGACCGGTAACAAAATCCATGGTAATGTGCTCCCACTTCCATTATGGAATTTCAAGTGGTTGCAATGGACCTTTTGGTACTTGATGCTCCATTTTAACTCGTTGACAAGTTAGACACCTTGAGATAAACAACGCTATCTCTCTCTTCATATTGCTCCACCAAAATGTATGGCGAATATCATGATACATTTGGTACTCCCGAGATGGATTGCAAATGGTGTGTTATGTGCCTCCATCATGATTTTATACTTTAAATCGAAATTCGTTAGGGGGGGAGATTTACACTAAATTTGAAGTGGGACAAAGAGAGGCTTTTTTGAGTCTTTGTCTCGATACCTCCTCCTCTCGTGGCGAGGGAAGTAGCCTTCTATCTCCGAATGAAGCAAAGCGCCTTATAGCTCTATCTACTTCCCGACTATTTCGCGCCGGAAATAGAGTAAGGGAAGCCCGCTCTTCTTTATTCTTGAGCTTCTTTGCTTGATTGTTGCTCTACTTTCAAAGTGGAGTTAACTCAAGTATTCCTTCTTCATCGATTCTTGCTTCCAGCATAGCACCTTCTTGCACTTTCTTCCTCATACGCATCAGCTCCAGGTCTGTAGCTTGAGCAGCTTTATCTTTATCAATTAAAGTCGGTTCTACTTGTTTATTCGCCACCATCACATGGGTCCTTGGAGTCTTTAACTCTATCTCCATCCTTTGCAAGTCACACAAAATGGGCCTTTATGTTGACAATATCGCACTTGTACTTGCATATGATCTTCTACTCAATGCGTCAGCTACCACGTTCGCTTTTCCAGGATGGTATTGAATGGTATGATCATAATCTTTCAATAGTTCAAGCCAACGTTGTTGTCACATTTTGAGTGAAGAAATATTTGAGGCTTTTATGATCCGTAAAGATCTCCACCTTCTCCCCATACAAGTAATGCATCCAAATTTTAAGTGCGAAGACAACAACTGCTAACTCTAGGTCATGAGTAGGATAATTCCTCTCATATTCTTTGAGTTGTCTTGAGGCATAGGCTATGACTTTCCCATGTTGCATGAGAACAAATCCCAACCCTTTACCCGAAGCATCACTGTAGACGACAAATCCCTCCGAGTCAAATGGTATTGTCAGAACAGGTGTTGAAATGAGTCTCCTCTTGAGTTCTTAAAAACTCTTCTCACATTCTTCGTTCCAACCGAACTTTGTATCTTTCCGAGTCAGCTGAGTTAATGGAGTAGCTATTCAAGAAAATCCTTCCACGAATCTCCGATAATAACCAGCTAAGCCGAGAAAGCTACGTACTTCGGTCACTGATTTAGGTTGCTCCCAGCTTTGAATTGCTTCAATCTTTGCCGGGTCAACTGATATTCCATGACTTGATACTACGTGCCCAAGGAATGCTACTTCCTCAAGCCAGAACTCACATTTCTTAAACTTGGCATAAAGCTTGTATTCACGTAGCTTTTGGAGTGTCAGCCTCAAGTGTTGCTCATGATCTTCATGGCTTTTGGAATAAATAAGGATGTCATCAATAAAGATGACCACAAAGTGATCCAAATATTCCTTGAATACTCGGTTTATCATATCCATGAAGGCAGCATGAGCATTAGTCAATCCAAGGGACATGACTAGGAATTCATAATTCCGTCTGCAGGGAGTTAAAGCCGTCTTTGGAATGTCATCGGTTCTAATCTTCAATTGGTGATATCCGAGCGAAGATCAATCTTTGAAAAGAATTTGGCTCCTTGCAAGGTGGTCAAACAGGTCATCAATACGTGGCAATGGGTACCTATTTTTGATGGTGACATGATTCAACTCCAGATAATCAATACAAAGTCGCATACTCCCATCTTTCTTTTCACGAATAGAGCAGGAGCACCCCAAGGAGAAGTACTAGGGACGAATAAAGCCAATGTCTAACAATTCCTGCGGTTGGGTCTTTAACTCCTGAAGTTCAATAGAGCCATTCGATATGGGGCTTTGGAAATGGGTTTTGTCTTTGGGTTCAAGGTCGATACAAAATTCAATTTCACGCTCTAGGGGTAGGCCAGGAAGTTCTTCAGGAAATACGTCAGGAAATTTATTAACAATAGAAATATCATTCAAAACTGATGTATTTTTGTTTAGATCTGTGACGTGGGCTAAGAAAGCTTGACATCCATTTTTAATAAACGAATAGCTTTATGGCTTGAGATTACCGTGATTGATTTTAATGGTTTGGTCGCTTGAATTCGCATAATAGGTTGATTAGAAATATGAAAGCTAACAACATTATGAAAACAATCAATTTTAGCATGATGAGTAGTTAACCAATCAATCCTTAGAATAACGTCAAATTCAAGTATTTTCAATGAAATAAGATCGACAGGTAATGTGAGGGTACCGATTTGAACCAAACAAGACTTGTAAACAGTGGATGTATTGAAGGTTTCTCCCAACGGAGTTTCCACAGATAAGTCACAGTCTAATTTCTCCGGAGTTAAATTTAATCGTTGAGCGCAAGTAGGAGAAATAAAAGAATGGGTAGAACCGGTATTAAATAAAGTATAGACTTCGCTAGAGTTTATGATAAGCTTATCCGTGATGACCTCATTTAGGTTCCTTTCTTTCTGGGAGGTCACAACAAACGCTCTCCATTGCACCACCGGCTTTGACTTTTCTGAGACGGCCTTTGGTGCCTCCATCCTAGCTGAACTTATCTTCGGTGAATGACAAAATCGGGCTAAGTGACCTTCTCTTCCACAATTATAACATGTTTTGCACGACATCGCGCAGTTTGGACTGATGTGTCCCTCCCCTCCGTATTTGAAGCATATAATAGGTGGTCGTTCTCCTTCCTTAACAACGGGTGCTAGTGCTAACGTCTTTCCATCATTATTGAATCTCCTCTTCTTGAAATGTCAATTCTTATTGTTTTGGCCCTGATTACCACCGAAGTGGTTACCATTTCTGGCCTGTTGATTCCCTCCACGCTTGTTGTCACCGCTTCGATGACTGCTCTCACTGGTATTATCATTTTGCCTGCTGCTCTCTTTTGATTGCATTGACTCATTATCGCGCTCCACTAACTGAGCCCTATTTACAACATCTGGATACAAACACAGTTTATGAGAAATAAGATGTTGACGTATCTCCGGCTTCAAACCTCTTAAAAACATACGCGTCATTCTCTTTTCATTATCCACCAAGTGGGACGCAAACTGGGACAACTCGACAAACTTAGCTTCATACTGTGACACGTTCATATTCTGCTCCAACTTGATGAACTCCACCTCCTTCATGTAATGAATACTTTCGGGAAAGTACTTGTCGTTGAATAGTTCTTGGAACTTTTCCAAAGACATTTTCAGTGCGGCAGGTTGAGTACGCTTTACTGATTCCCACCAGTAATCTACCTCTCCTCGCAATATAAAGGCGACAAAGGGAACCTTTTGCTCCTCGGAGCATCCCAAGACATCAAATATCTTGGTGATTTGCTTTATCCATGCTTCCGCCTTAAGTGGTTTTGGCTCTCCAATATACTCCGGTTGTCCCAGCTCCTTGAACTGTTTAGTGGTGACCGTCCGAGAGTTTCCAGTGTTTCCACCTACATTTTGGATAGGAGCCGCTCTCGCCTGCTGTTGCATGAATTGCATAAAGCCTCTAAACATTCCATCATTCATCATTTGGTCAGTGTTGTTGTTTGCATGAGGATTGTCGTCTTCCTGATGTACATTATCCTGATTATTGATATGTGGTGAATCAACGGTCGCCTGTGCTCCATTGTTATTCTCAACATTCTCGGATGTCATTTTCAGATACTGCCACAAAACAAAATGTTAATTGACATGTAACATATTATCCCTAAATTCTGACCGACCAATTAAATACCAAAAAAAACTTAGGTAGGTCATACTAGCGAAGTTATTCCCCGTCTCTCCCCTCCTAGTTCTAGTCTTACATCTTAGCCAGAGATCATATTCCTAAGTTTTGATACCAAATGTGACGCCCCCAAAATAGGTATACATCACCTATTCTGAGTCGCCAAATACATGGTACAGATTATAAATACAATATTTAATATACAATAAAAGAGCTGTGAGTTTTAATACAAATACTGTCTTCTAAACAATATCCACTCTCAGAATAAGTCCTCGTTACATTTATTGTCACACTATTTAACAGAATAGTGAGGACTACTAATACTATCATCTGGTCCATCACTCTGTTCCCCGACTCGTCCGAGCTATATTCTCATTTCCTGAGGAGAACAGTGAAAGAAAGGGTGAGCTCAACTAGCCCAATAAGAAATATTATGACTAAGATAATGCAGAATAAATTATCATTAGCCTTCAACGGTGTTAAACGGATAAAATATAGCAAACATCAAGTTTAACTGCAGCGAAACAAGCAATCCATTAGAAGAGTCAAGTAGAGAATAAAATCTACTATCTTCTATGATTTAAAAGGTTTTTCATGACTTTTATCGCTGAGACTCAGCTTAATAAATAATCCACATCATCCTTGCACTACGGCCAAGGATATTCATTAGTATCACAACCACAAATTATCCATGCACCACAGCCAAGGATATTCGTGTATTCATCAATGGTCATGATCATGCCAACAACTGTCCATCAATGCACTATGGTCAATGAGGACTTTTTCCACATCATTTGTAACATTACGGTCATGATTACACCGAATAATCCCTGGTCATAATCATACCAAGTCCATCTATGCACTAAAGGCCACAGATGACTTTCAACATAATATAAACATGAGGATGATGACAATGGTATAAGAATTCAATAAAACAAGTTCAAGAATTAATTTATCCAGGAACTAATAACGTCCAAATTGTCAACATGATACTTCTTTGTAGAGTAAAATTCAAGAATGCTCAGAAGAATATTTTCATGAAAAGATACTGGATGAAGCGCAAATATCAAAGATATTCCACTAATTTCATGGAGTATAGAAGTCAAAGTTTTAACCATTTGAGTATAATAAAGAATGGAATAACAAAAGAAATCACCGTGCATGCGATAGGCGCACATACGAGTTATTCTAAAAGAATAATAAATAAAGGAACGGTCCCACAGTGAAAACGCTTTCATGTGAGGATATTCAATGTAATAATAAAGAATGGAACCAGGTCCTGCGTAAAATGCACAGACATGATATTCCAACAGACGAATAAAGACTAGAACTAGGTCCGACGTAAAACACACAAACAGGATATTCCAACAGAATAATAAAGAATGGAATCAGGTCCGGCGTAAAATGCACAGACAGGATGTTCCAACAGAATAATAAATAATGGAATAACAGAAGAATTTCACCAACTATAGGGTATCCCGCGTATACAGGTTATTCCAACAGAATAATAAAGAATGGAATAACAAAAGAATTTCACCAATAAGAAAGAAGGAATACCCCTAACGAGTACAACAAATAATATCCCTTACCGTACAAGAAACTGAATATAAGTGTAGGGAAGGAGCAGAATACTTTTATATAGCTTCTCTATAATTTCTCTCTCTAGAGTTTCAGTGAATTCGTAAGAAATAATGAAGGAATGAACTTCTATTTATAGAAAAATGGACTGCATAGTAACTAACTCATGAACGGTCCAGATTGATTTACTTTAATTTGACGGTCCATATTTAAAGCAAAATCTTTTAAATAAAATATAATATATTCTATTCATAATCTAATAAACCGAATAACTTTATAAAAGATTTTACTATGCAAACACTATGCAGGCACTATGCAAACACTATGCATAATAAAATATAATATATTCTAATTATTGTCTAATAAAATGAGATAACTTTATAAAAGTATTACATTTTTATAAAAAGGTTTTACTATTAGCCTAATAAAAGCGAATAACTTTATAAAAGTATTACATTTAATATAAAAAGCTTTTTGTTTTATTATATTAATAATACCAATAAAACAAAAGCGAGTGACTTATCACACAAGCATCAATAATAATACCGTCTGGTAATAACTTACGTGCAGACATCTGGCGTATTCTTTACTTTTAAAAAAGGGTGTTTCAAGCGATTAACGGTAAAACTTCCATAGTTATTTTCATAAAGTATTTTTGTCGTTTTCTTAATTCGACAATAATTTCGTTGTGGGGTCCACCAATGATTGTGTCGTTGTACGAATATTCCCTGTTAAAACGAATATTTCCCGACCAATCGAATATTATATAACAACTTGCGTAGTTTGCAAAATTTATAAATATTACCCACAACTATAACATTATATCAAATTCATTCCATAATATTCAAAAATGATATTTATAGAAAATTCATCTTTATTTATAAAAGTTGGTGTCTTACACGCGTGGTTGCATAGTAGCACACGGTATTGATTATTGATGCTTACGTGAGAAGTCACTCAGTTATACTCAATTATTGCTACAGTAATTGTTGCATAATATCTCTTATATTATTGATTCAATCATTGTCACAGTATCATCTTCATAATATCTTATATTATTAAATCAATAATTGAGACGACAAAGTTATTCATATTATTATTTGCAATATTGATAATGTCTAGAAAGTTCTGTCAAAGAGAGGTTTGGTTACCTAATTGCGCGTCAATAGGGAGAAATCCTTATCAGAAAGCCCCTCTTTCCTGGGAATGATCTGGTTTTTAAATATTGTGAGTTATAATATTAATGATGAATAAGTTCGTGTTGATTAAAGATGAAATTAATATTTTTATTGTTTTGGGATTATTAGTGTTAGTGGAAATCGACATCTATTTCGATAATAATGGATGTTTGGAGGTTATATTGACCAATGAGATAATTAATCGGATAAATGAGTAATTAATTGCTAATAACTATTTGTTCATATGTGTGTACTATTGATTCACATGCATGTACTATTAGTGTGACAACCCGAATTTTTATAAGTTATTAAAAAATAAGAATTTAATAATTAAAATTCGTATTATGAGATGTTTTGAGTTTTAGTATATATATACGTGCTATATATTTTGAAATATGTGATCTGGTGTAAAGAGAAATATATATTCATATATTGGAAAGTGATGTTTAATAGTTAAGTTAATTATTGAAGAAATTAAATGAATTTGGTAATTAATTTTAAATATTTATTGAAGTAAATAAATATTTAACTAATGTATTTATTGAGAAAAAATAAATAATTTATGAAATTGTGGTATAATAATTTAGTTACGTATGTATGATAATTAAATTAAAGCAAAGGTAAATTTTATTCTTTGAAGATTTAATTTAATGAATTAATTAAATTAAATGAGTTGTTTAATATTAAAGAAATAAGTAAATTAAATAAAGCGTTGTTTAAATCTAATTTATTAATTAAATTAGATATATGATTATTTATTAATCATCAGAAGAATCATAATAAAAATTATAATTATTATAATTATTATAGTAAGTTATGTAAAATAGTTACAAGCGTGACAAATAAAAACTATATAACATAATCTTATCAAAATAAATTGAAATGAGGGGAATTGTTTGTAGCCAAACAAGGCCTTGTGGCCTTTGGCTTATTGTAACTGGTGCAGACGTAAAAGCCATATTAGTTTATTTCTATGCATATTATTTCTTTCCCTAAGGTTAGATATCAGTGAAAATACAGAGGGAAAGAGAGAGTTTAGAGAGAATTGGAGAAGAAGGATGAATAGTCAAGGAGAAGTAAGGAGGATATTAAGCAATTGTTCTTCATCACCAAACTAAGATTAGGAAGAATCAAGAGGTAAGAATCAATTCTAAACCCTTAAGTTTTATTTCTTGAGTTCTTTATTGATAAATTGGATTTCTTAAGGAATTGTTTGTAGATGTTAATGGGTTTGTATAATCCATTCTATATCATCTAAAAGTGGTTTTAGAGTAATCAAACTCATGAGAACATGTTAAAGATGAATAATATGAGTTTTGTTTAATATATGTATTTTGGGTCTGTTTTGAGACTAAAATTGGTTAGGAGTTTATGTTATAATTATAAAATTGGTGATTGATTGTGTTAATAAGATAAGAAACGAAAAGAACGCAAGTTGAATGAATCAATTTGGTTAAGAAACGAAGTTGTAGCGATTGAATTCGCTAAATGTGTTTAAAACATGAAAATAGAGTATGAACATGTGTTTTGGGTCAAATTTTTGGTTGGTTAATGTTTTTATAAATTTTTAGAATTCTAGTATGTTGTAGTTCTATGTTGTTAGAAAACGGACTAATTTAGATGTATATAACTCAAGTTACGAAGATTAGTAGGAGAAAAAAGGTCAAAAATCGCGAGAACAGTAGCTTCAGGTCCCGTTTACGCTAATGGCCTACTTGTTGCTTACTAACTAACTCTTTGGGACCTTGTTTGCTTTCAGAAGGCAATTGCAATGCTACTGTGCCCAAAGGCTTAATTAGTTTGCACCCAAACTATGTCAGGTGTGACTATTTTTACCTGTTTTAGTAAAATAAGCATAACGTTTTCATACAAACTCCGATTAAGGCGATTCAAGATGATCCGAAATGAGGAAGAATAGACCTACAACTTCTATTCTTTAAGTTTTTAAATTTTAGGCATGCATGCATGCAAGTGTAGTGCTCTTGACGATAAAAGATGTTGTTCTAAGTTATAGAACATGAATATTATGAAGTATAATGATGCTTAACATTAATAAATGATGTATTAGATAAGTTGTATACGCATAATAAGCACACACAAAAGAGACAAATTGGGCGTGTGACGAATAAACGTCGAAACGCCGTGATAAGTGATAATGAACGTAAAAAGTGTTTTAAATCAAATGAAATGAATATTATAAGATATTGAATAGTGTTAATATAAAACCAATAAGTCGTCTTAGAAAGACTTAAACACTTGAATGAACTTCGAATATGAAATACAGTGAGATATAAGTTGAAAGTTAACACAATCAAATTGAACATTGTGTATTAAATAATAAGAAGGGTTATGGGAGGTAGAGTAAAGTTTACATTACAACTACTATGCGTTGCTATTTGACTAATAGTTAATGTGAATGATTATATAATTGTGTAGGGCACGTGAAGTGCAGATATCTGTAAGGTGTTAAACTGTTATTGGTAAACAACGATCAAGGCAAGTCTTTCAGTTCCTATTTGCTATGTGAATTTGATAGTTTAAAATCTTTACTGCAAAGAGCATGATGTGTTATATATATGTTGAATGTATGAAATGTTAAAGTCAATTTATGACTACGTTGCTTGACTAAAGCATGCTGATTGAGTAAGGAACTCAATCTTTATACTTGTTATATGAATTGTAGCATGTATGTTATGTTAGCCCGATATTTATAAGACATATGTTGAGCATGTTATTATGTGCTACGTGATGCATAAAAACTATTAGATTTTGCTGGGCTGTCGAGCTCGACCTTGCAAATAACCACTTTTGCAGGTTCAAGATTCAAGGTAAAGTTATGTGATACTTGAAGATTTACACACTTTGGTTGTGTTATTATTATTTGAACCATGTTTAGGGTTCTGAATAATGTATTAATGTTGAATTGTAATATCATTTTGCGATGTAAACTATTGTAGTATTCAAATGATTCTGAGATATTTAGATGTAAAGGTTGAAGGTTTTGGGAATGAGAATAGTTTGTAATGGAAAATTTTAATTATTCCGCAAATTTCAATGGTTGTATTATTGTTTAATGATGTAAAATTAGAGGTTGAAAGTATTATTAACGATCGAAGTTGAGAATTAAATTGTATGAATTTTGGGGTCGTTACAATTAGGGGAGGTGGTGTAAGATAGATAATACTTGCATGACTAAATTAAAAATGGAGGTATAGATGAAGGTATTATACTATAAATATTTTTTTCACATGATTATACTATTTATTCACATGATTATACTATTGATTCACATTATGTACTATTAGGGGAGGTGGTGCAAGTTTGATAATACTTGTAGGACTAAATTAAAAATAAAATAAAGATGAGGTATTATAATGTAATATTTCGAGTGCCAAAACGTGCAATTATTTAAACTATGTTTTCCTATAAATAGAAGCTCATTCTTCTTTCATTCTCACCAATTCACTAAGACTCGCAATAGCAATTATAGAAAGAGAAGCTATAGAGAGAGAAGCTTTAGAGAGAAAGTAGAAGAGAAGTCTGCTACCTCACTATTCCAATATCCAGTCTTCTTCTGAGGTAAGGGATATTTTTTTTTTCAGTATTCATAGGGATAATATTGTCTTCCATACTCTGTAGTATGTGAGTAATATTATTTCATTTCGTATTCTTGATTATACCCTCATCTTGTTAAAGTATTGCTTCTATACTCCGTGAAATTAGTATAATATCCTTGAAATTTGCACTTCATCTAGTATCGTTTCATAAGGATATTTTCTGCACATTCTTGCTAAATTTTAAGCTTTTTATGCCGGAGTACTATACATGAGTAGTATTCATTTTTACGGTACTATTCATGGGTACTCTTCACAAATTACTATTCACAAAGTACTATTCACGGGGTACTATTCCTGAAATACTATTCACGGGATACTATTCACTCAGGTACTATTCACCCGTGGAATTATTCATGAAAAAATTTGATTTCTTTGCTATCCAAATCATTTTTGATACAATATTATTCTTGAATTTTACTCCACAAAGCAGTATCATGTTGACAATTTGGACATTATTGAATTATGAATAAATTAAGTTATAAATCTTTAAAAATTTATCCTTTGCTTTCTTTTAATTGAATTCTTATATCATTGTCATCATCTGCATGCTTATATTGTGATAAAAGTCATCTGGCTTACGTGCATAGATGTAATATTGATTGGTATGATTATGACCAGGGATTATTCGGTATAATCATGACCGTAATGTTTCAAATGATGTGGTAAAAGTCATCATTGGCCCGTAGTGCATTGATGTACAGTTGTTGGTATGATCATGACCATTGATGATTATATGAATATCCTTGGCCCGTAGTGTAGGGATGATTCGATGATGTGGTTTATTTATTAAGCTGAGTCTCAGCGATAAAGTTGATGAAAAACTTTTTAAATCATAGAAGATAATAGATATCATGCTCTACTTGACTCTTCTAATGGATTGCTTGTTCCCCTGCAGTTAAACTTGATGTTTATCATATTTTATCAGTTTAACACTGTTGAAGGCTAACGATAATTTATTCTGCATTATGTTAGTCATAATATTTCTTGCTAGGCTAGTTTAGCTCACCCTTTTGCTTTCATTGTTCTCTTCAAGAAATGAGAACATAGATGGGACTAGTCAGGGAACGATGTGACGGTTCGAGATGGTGGTTATAGTAGTCCTCACTATTTTATGAAATAGTGTGATAATAAATGTAATGAGGACTTCATTTGAGTTTGAATACTGTCTATGAGACAATATTCGTGTAAAAACTCTAAGCTACGCTTTTGTCATATTGATAAAAGAAGTTTGTATTTGATTTTTGTACCATGTATTTGGCGACTCAGAATGGGTGATGTATACCTATTTTGGGGGTGTCACAGTTGGTATCAAAGCTTAGGGATATGATCCCTGACTGAGATGTGAGACTAGAATTAGGAGGGGAGAGACGAGAAATTCCTTCGCTAGTATGACCTACCTAAGTTTATTTGGTATTTATTTGGTCGGTTAGAGTATAGGGATAATATGTTACATGTCAATTAACCCTTGTTTTGTGGCAGTATTTGAAAATGGCATCCGAAAATGTTGAGATAAGCAATGAAGCACATGAGAGTGTTGAGTCACCAACGATCAATACCAAGGATAATGTGCATTAGGATGGAAATAATTTTCAGGAAAACAACAATGCTGACCAAATGATGAAAGATGGGATGTTCAGAGACTTTATGCAATTCATGAAACATCAGGCAAGAACGACTCCTGTTCAAAATGCAGGTGGAAACATAGGTAACTCTCGGACGGTCACCGCTACACAGTTCAAGGAGCTAGGACCACCAGAGTTTATTGGAGAGCCAAAACCACTTAAGGCGGAGACATGGATAAAGCAGATCACCAAGATATTTGATGTCTTGGGATGCTCCGAGGAGCAAAAGGTTCCCTTTGCCACCTTTATGTTGCGAGGAGAGGCAGATTACTGGTGGGAATCGATAAAGCGTACTCAACCTGCCGCACTGAAGATGTCTTGGGAGAGGTTCCAAGAACTGTTCAATGACAAGTACTTTCCTGAAAGTATTCGTCACATGAATGAGGTAGAGTTTATCAAACTGGAGAAAAATAATATGACCATGTCACAATAAGAAGCTAAGTTTTCTGAGTTGTTCCGGTTTGCGTCCCACTTGGTTGATAATGAGGAGAGAATGACACGGATGTTTCTAAGAGGTTTGAAACCCGAGATACGTCAATACTTAATTTCTCACAAACTGTGTGTTGTATTTAGATGTTGTAAATAGGGCTCAGTTATTGGAGCGCGATAACGAGTCAACCCAACCAAGAGAGAGCAACCGACAAAATGATAATACCAGTGGTAGGAGTCATTGAAGCGGTGACAATAAACATGTTGGAAATCAACATGGCAGAAATGGTAACCACTTCGATGGAAATCATGGCCAAGATAATAGAAGTGGAGATGTCAAGAAGAGGAGATTCAACAATGATGGAAAGACGTCATCACCAACACATGTTGTTAAGGAAGGGGAACGACAACCAATCGTATGTTACAAATGCGGAGGGGGGGGATATATCGGTCTGAACTGTACGCAACAATCCAAAGCGTGTTATAATTGTGGAAGAGAAGGTCACCTAGCCTGATTTTGTCATGCACCAAAGTCAAGTCCAGCTGGGATGGAGGCATCAAAGGCCGTTCCAGATAAGACAAAACCGGTAGTTCAAGGGAGAGCGTTTGTCGTAACCTCCTAAAAAGTGAGGAACCCAAATGAGGTCATCACGGGTAAGCTTATCATAAACTCTAGCGAAGTCTATACCTTATTTGATACCAGTTCTACCCATTTTTTATTTCTCCTACTTGCGCTCAACGTTTAAATTTAACTCCGAAGAAATTAGACTTTGACTTATCTGTTGAAACTCCGTTGGGAGAAACCTTCATTACATCCACTGTTTATAAGTCTTGTTTTGTTCAAATCGGTACCCTTGCATTACCTGTCGATCTTATTTCCTTAAAAATACTTGCATTTGATGTGAATTTAGGGATTGATTGGTTAACTACTCATCATGCTAAAATCGATTGTTTTCGTAAGGTTGTTAGCTTTCATATTCATAACCAACCTATTATGTGAATTCAAGCAACCAAACAACTAAAGTCAAACACTATCATATCAAGCCATAAAGCTATTCGTTTATTAAAAAATGGATGTCAAGCTTTCTTAGCCCATGTCACAGATTTAAACAAAAATACGTCAGATTTGAATGATATTTCTATTGTTAATAAATTTCCTGACGTATTCCTCGAAGAACTTCCTGGCCTACCCCCGGAGCGTGAAATCGAGTTTGGTATCGACCTTAAACCCGGTACAAAACCCATTTCCAAAGCCCCATATTGAATGGCTCCTATTGAAGTTCAGGAGTTTAAAACCCAACTGCAGGAATTGTTAGACATCGGTTTCATTCGACCTATTAGGTCTCCTTGGGGTGCTCCAGTTCTATTTGTGAAGAAGAAATATGGAAGTATGCGGCTTTGTATTGATTATCGGGAGTTGAATCATGTCACCATCAAAAATAGGTACCCGTTGCCTCACATTGATGAACTATTTGACCAGTTACAAGGCGCCAAATTCTTTTCAAAGATCGATCTTCGTTCTGGATATCATCATTTGAAGATTAAAACTGATGACATTCCAAAGACTGCTTTCAGAACTCGGTATGAGCATTATGAATTCTTAGTCATGTCTTTTGGATTGACTAATGCTCCTGCTGCCTTCATGGATATGATGAACCGAGTATTCAAGGAATATTTGGATCACTTTGTGGTCGTCTTTATTGATGACATCCTCATTTACTCCAAAATTCGTGAAGATCATGAGCAACACTTGAGGCTGATACTCCAAAAGCTTCGTGAAAACAAGTTATATGCCAAGTTAAAGAAATGTGAGTTCTTGCTTGAGGAAGTAGCATTCCTTGGGCACGTGATATCAAATCATGGAATATCTGTTGACCCGGCAAAGATTGAAACAATTCAAAGATGGGAGCAACCTAAGTCAGTGACCGAAGTATGTAGCTTTCTCGGCTTAGCTGGTTATTATCGGAGATTCGTAGAAGGGTTTTCTTGAATCACTACTCCATTGACTCAGCTAACTCAGAAAGATATAAAATTCAGTTAGAGCAAGGAATGTGAGAAGATTTTTTAAGAACTCAAGAGGAGACTCATCTCAGCACCTGTTCTAACAATACCATCTGGCTCGAAGGGATTTGTCATCTACAGTGATGCCTCAGGCAAAGGGTTGCGATGTTTTCTTATGCAACATGGGAAATTCATAGCCTATGCATCACGACAACTCAAAGAATATGAGAGGAATTATCCTACTCATGATCTAGAGTTGGCAGCTGTCATTTTTGCGCTTAAGATTTGGAGGCATTACCTGTATGGAGAGAATGTGAAGATCTATACGGATCATAAAAGCCTCAAATATTTCTTCACTCAAAAGGAACTCAACATGCGGCAACGACAATGGCTTGAGCTATTGAAAGATTACGATCATACCATTCAATACCATCCTTGAAAGGCGAACGTAGAAGCTGACACATTGAGTAGAAGATCATATGCGGGTACGAGTGAGATATTGTCAACACAAAGGCCCATTTTGTATGCTTACAAAGGATAGAGATAGAGTTAAAGACTCCAGGGACCCATGTGATGATTGCGAATATACGAGTAGAACTGACTTTAAAGCTGCTCAAGCTACAAACCTGGAGCTGATGCGTATGAGGAAGAAAGTGCAAGAAGGTGCTATTCCGAAAGCAAGAATCGATGAAGAAGGAATACTTCGAGACAACTCCAGACTTTGTGTTCCTAACGATTATGACTTGAAGTATAAAATCATGATAGAGGCGCACAACATACCATTTGCAATCCATCCTGAGAGTACCAAAATGTATCGTGATCTTCGATATACATTTTGGTGGAGCAATATGAAGAGAGAAATAGCAGGGTTTATCTCAAGGTGACTAACTTGTCAACGAGTCAAGGCGGAGCATCAAGTGCAACCACTTGAAATTCTAGAATGGAAGTGAGAGCACACCATAGATTTTGTTACTAGTCTTCCCAAGGTTTCTTAAGGCATAGATGTGATTTGGGTCATTGTTGATAGATTGACCAAGTCTGCTCATTTCTTACCGATGCGAGAAACTTATACACTTGAATGTCTTGCTCGTATGTACATAAACGAGATTGTAAGATTGCATGGTATGCCAATATCCATAGTTTCTGATCGAGACCCAAGATTCACTTCACGATTTTGGGTTAGTTTGCAAAAAGCTATAGGCACGGATTTACAATTTAGTTTGGCATATCATCCTCAAACGGACGGGCAGTCAGAGAGGACTATTCAAACTCTTGAAGATTTATTAAGACTCTGTGTCCTTTACTTCAAAGGAAGTTGGGACAAGTTCTTACCATTGGTGGAGTTTTCCTACAACAACAGTTATCAAGCAAGTATTGACATGGATCTATTTGAGGCGTTGTATGGAAGAAAGTGTCGTTCTCTAGTATTATGGGATGAGGTGGGTGAAGCAACGTTGTTGGGACCGAAGTTGGTATGTATGACTACGGAAAAGATTCAAACGATCCGATAACGTATAAAAACCTCACAAGATCGACAAAAGAGTTATGCTGATCTTCATTGAAAGGACGTGGAATTCAATATTGGAGATTATGTGTTGTTACGTGTTGCTCCATGGAAATGAGTTACGAGATTTGGAAAGAGAGGAAAGCTCAATCCTCAATTTATTGGCCCATTTTTAATCCTCGAACAAGTAGGAATTGTGGCCTATAGACTTGTCTTACCGCCAAGTATGTCTCGTGTTCCACTACAAAAAAGTAGGTCATTGGGGATGACATCATTAGCGACGACAGTACCCCCGTCGCCAATAACATTATTCTCGACGGCATAGCCGTCGCCAATGATGACCGTCGAGAATGACCCTTCTCGGGCCTAATTTTGGTGGGATTTTTTTGGCGGGCGTGGGAAAAGGACATAGGCGACAGCCTTTGCCGTTAGTATTGATTTCTGTTGAGAATGGGTTTATATTTACTTACAGTAACTTAAATTTATTTCATTTCTCTTGTTCATTCCCCCTTCTTCCTCGCGTCATCGCCGGCTTCTCTTTGCCATCGCCCACTGCCCTTTTCTTGCCATCGCCGTCGTCGTCTCTCTTCCGTTGTCATCCCTCACTCTCTGTCTCTCTCGACTGCAAGGTAATCTTCCCAATTTCAGTTTTCCCCCAAATATAACCTAGCTAATAATGTTTGCAAGTTTTTCCCCAAATTTCAGTCTTCCCAATTTCGACTGCAATTGTTTGCAAGTTAATCTTCCTCTCTTTCAAATGTTTGCAAGTTTACATGAAAATATCAATTGTAATGTTTGCTAGAGTTTTTTTTATTTTTTTTGTGTGTGATAATATCAAACGAACAATGAGAATGTATGAAGTGTTGTATTCTCGAAAGTGGTCGGTCCCTTGAAGTGCTATTATGAGAATGTATGGGTTTATATTTACTTACAGTAATTGCTATTATGTTAATTACCTCTGTTTTTGTTTCTTTCCTTACTATGCACCTAGAATACAAATATTATTAGACAAACCAACCTTGAACTGAAATTTTGCCTATACATACATCTACTTCCGTAATGAGGGACTGTTAAAATATATAGGAAGTTAGGAACAAAATCTTCAGGCTGCCCCTCAATAGTTATCAGACAATGTTTAGGATTAAAGTTTTTTTCTTAAAATTGTCTCAAAGTAAATGTCATTCTCTCTTATAATTAGTTGTGACAATAAATATTATTAAAAAAATTCTATATCACGTTATTTAAGATCTAATTACAAATTACACAAGCCTATAAATTGCTCTCATTGCTGCTTTCCCAACCCTTTCACCTTTTGAAGGCAATCACTTCCCGCCCTTTCCATAACTGTCTCAAAGCGTGACAGTTTGGTTGAAAACCATCTTTTCAGTGGTTGAATTAACTATTAACGTTATGCATAAAAATCCATTCTATCAAATATAAGAATATTAAATTGGCATAGATGAAAAGGAAGCTTGATAAAGGGGAACCACATATGTCAAAATATAATTATATATATTACAGTAACATGCAGACAAGACCACAACTTTTTCGAGTTATTCAAGTGCATACAAGTTGAATTTGGATAACTGCAGTAATAACAGGATTTAGAGTTTACAAAGAACACATTAATCTCATACCTTTAGCCAAACAAGCTATGCTAAAATTTTGAATCCTTCTACCTGCTAAAATCGGCCACCAAACTTCGTTTTCTTTTTTACCAAGCTAAATAATGACTCAACATACTTCAAAAGACTGAGTTTCTAATATATGGTTTTAACAATTTCAGTGCATCATAATACATCCTGAGTTTATGAATGATTTTTTCTTTGAATCCTAAAGAGTTAAAAATTACAGAATATCATAGAAAGATACAATTTCAATCACAAAATAATGTGGAGGGATATATATATAGGTGGGGTGGGGTGGGGTGGGGTGTGGGTGGGTTTTATAAAAGTTTAATAATAGTTTGTGACATAATAAAAATCTAGTATTCTTTTTGTTATACAAAATAATCCTTACTTTGACATGTGCATATTTTCATATAGTTTAAGAAGCTTAGAAACCCGTTTGAGATTCACTTAGTAGGAGTGAATCTCAAATAGTCCCCGTTTTGGGACTATTCTTATATGTTTCGATCTCACTTAGGTCGGTGTTAACGACTTGAGCATGTCTTTATATTTTTTGAATTTTTGGTCCGTATATATCTCTTGATGTTCTTCGGGTGCATATTTAGACTACAATGTGTTAGTCTATTTCGTGTACTTAAAGACCATAGGGAGGTGCTGCCGAAATTTCTGAAAAATTTAAAGATGTGTTCAAGTTGTTGGCATTAGTGAGGCGACACATCCGGGAATGGGATAGAAGCCTGACCTGTTAGAGTGGGAGATGAAGTTAGGAAACTCATAAGCTTGCATATACATTAACTTGGAGACTTGATTGTGTTTGTTTGACTTTCCATATATATAGCGAGACGGTTGTCAAGAGATGTCCATTGATCGAAGTTGGATGGAGCGTAGGGTAGCCCGGTGATAGGAGTGGGCTTAGCTCTGAGTATCGTAGTGGGGTTGAACAGTTTCTTAACTTCGTATTTGAGCAAGTCAGCGGCGATGAGATTAGATGTCTTTGTAAGAGGTGTGTGAATGAAGTGTGGAAGGAAAGGAGTGATGTCATATACGACTTATTTGCATATGGGTTCAAGCAGGTTATACGACATGGATCTATCATGGGAAACACGGTTGGATGAACATGAATCGAACCTTAGGAATTGAAGGTGACGAAACCTTTGATCGTATCTTAACATGATAGTCGAAGTCTTTGGTTCATACTTCCGGTGGAATCTGCATAAGGATGGCGTAGCTTCGAGCAAGAGCCGAATGATGGGGCTAAGGGTTTATATGAGTTATTGCATGAAGCAGCGATGCCACTGTATAACGGGAACGAAAAGCACACCGTCTTATCTGCCATGACTAAGTTCTTATATTTCAAGAACGAGCATGACTGTAGCGAGAGAGGTTTTAATGAACTATGAAGCATTGTGAAAGAGTGCTTACCTATAGGAAATAAGTTACCGGAGTCGTACTATGATATGAAGAAAATGGTCAAAAGGCTCAATCTAGGGTATGAGAAGATTGATGCTTGTGAGAATGACTGTATGTTGTATTACGGTGATGTCAATAAAGATAAGACGTCATGTGATATTTGTGGTACAAGTAAATACTGTGAACAACGCAAGAAAAAGGGAAAAGATGTGCCGAGAAAGATCTTATGTTACTTTCCCATTGCCCCGAGGCTTCAGCGGTTGTTCATGTTAACACATACCGCCGAGGATATGAGGTGTCACTCTACACGGGACATAGTAGAAGGTTAACTGACGCACCCGACAGATGGGCTTGAGTGGAAAAATTTTGATAACAAGCACCCCTCATTTGCTGAAGAGGTTCGCAATGTTAGGCTTGGACTTGCTACGGATGGGTTTAATCCATTTAATGGGCCTTACATAAAGCCCTACTCAACTTGGTCGGTGATTATTGTGGTGTATAACCTCTCGCCTTCAATGTGCATGAAAGATCCCTACATGTTCATGCCTTTACTGATTCTGGGTGATAAGAGTCCGAGTAAGACATCAATGTATACCTCAGGCCATTAGTTGATGAGTTGAAGATGTTGTGGGAAAAAGGGGTTCAAACTTATGATGTATCTCTTAAGCAGAACTTTGACATGAGGGCAGCTTTACTGTGGACAATAAATGACTTCCCGGCGTTAGGAATGATTAGTGGATGGTCGACTCACGGGGGCTTGTCATGTCCCATGTGCATGGGGTTAGTTAAAGCTATGCGACTCAAACATGGGGGGAAAATGAGTTTTTTTTGCAACATCCAGACAGTTTTTGCTGATTGAACATCATTATCGACGGATGAGTAGACAATTCAATCGAAAAATAGAGAAACGTCAAGTACCTGGCCGTCTTTCTGGGTCAACAGTGTTGAGTTGGATTAGTCATTTGAAGTTTCCACCTCCAGGGAAGAATCACAGATTGGAGCGAGCTTATGGTTACGACAAGGTTCACAACTGGACACACAGATCCATGTTCTTTGACCTACCTTATTGGGCTACACTCTGCATCCGTCATTGTTTAGATCCGATGCATACTAAGAAGAACGTATTTGATAACATTTTTTATACAGTCCTAGATGCCAGTGGTAGAACAAAGGACAACAACAAGTCGAGACTTGATTTGGTAGAAATGAACATTAGGAAAGATCTGTGGTTGTATCAGGAGGGTAGTAAGACGGTAATGCCTAAAGCTGAATTATACTTTGACCAGGGAACAGTTGATATTGATATGTAATTGGATTAGTGGACTGAAGATCCAATATGGATATTCTTCGAATATATCAAGGTGTTGTAAAGTAGAAGAGCTGAAGTTTCGGGGTCTCAAAAGTCATGATTGTCACGTATTCATGTAGAAGTTGATCCCTATGGCATTTATCGACTTGTTACGAAATGTGTGGTTGAAGCACTGACAGAGCTTTCTAATTTCTTCAGAGATCTATGCTTGACGGAGCTTCAACTCAAAGACATAGATAAAATGGAGATGCAGATAGTGGAAATAATGTGCAAGTTAGAAATGATCTTCCCTCCATCATTTTTTGATTCAATAGAGCATTTGCCTATTCACTTGCCATACAAAGCTAAGTTTGGCGGTCCCGTGCAATATAGATGGATGTATCCATTCGAGATGTAATGATATTAATATTTTTAATACGGTAAAATGTTAATTCTTTTTTGCTAATCTATATATGACATAGGTATATGCGACGTCTAAAGCAAAAGGTGAAGAATAGAGCCCGTGTAGAGGGGTCAATTGCTGAAAGGTATGTTATGGAGGAACTTGTTAATTTCTGTTTGTGGTACATTGAGCCGAATGTTCAGACGAATCACAATCGCTTACTTCAGAATCAGGCTGTTGCGCACGAGGAAAATGGGTAATAGACACACGTTAGAACTTACGGGACTCGATTCTGATATACTGAGACCGAGTTATCGCCTAATTTGCAAAACTCGCCAACACTTAGGTAAAAAGCCGAAAAAGAGGTCAAAACCGCATCGGCCGTCCGAATGACACGCAAACACGCACATAGCACCGCGTAGGTAATAGACACGCGTTAGAACTGACGAGACTCGATTCCAATATACGGAGACCGAGTTATCGCCTAGTTTGCAACACTCGCCAACACTTAGGCAAAAAGCCGAAAAAGAGGTCAAAACCCGCATCGGCCGTCTGAATGACACGCAAACATCCACATAGCACCGCGTAGGTAATAGACACGCGTTAGAACTTACGGGACTCGATTCCAAAATACGGAGACCGAGTTATCGCCCAGTTTGTAAAACTCGTCAACACTTAGGCAAAAAGCCAAAAAATAGGTCAAAATTCGCATCGGCCGTCCGAATGACACGCAAACACAAACATAGCACCGCGTAGGTAATAGACACGCGTTAAAACTTACGGGACTTAATTCTGATATACTGAGACCGAGTTATCATCCGAATGACACGTAAACACGTACATAGCACTGCGTAAGTAATAGACACGCGTTAGAACTGATGGGACTCGATTCCGATATACGGAGGCCGAGTTATCACCTAGTTTGTAAAACTCGCCAACACTTAGGCAAAAAACCGAAAAAGAGGTCAAAACCAGCATCGGCCGTCTGAATGACACACAAACACACACATAGCACCGCGTAGGTATTAGACACGCGTTAGAACTTACGTGACTCGATTCTGATATACGGAGACCGAGTTATCGCCTAGTTTGCAAAACTCGCCAACACTTAGGCAAAAAGTAGAAAAAGAGCCCAAACCCCGCATCGGCCGTCCAGACGCCACGCAAACACACACATAGCACCGCGTAGGTATTAGATATTCAAACACACACATAACACTTGTAGAACACAAACTAAAATAATTTAAATATGCTCTATTTTGGACATCGTTATTAATATTTTAATTTTGTAGGGTCTTGTTGATGAGACTCGTGGGGGTGGAGATGGCGGCATAAGCGATGCCCGTGGAGGATATGGTGATGATCGCCGGGCTAATGCTGATGAGACTATAGAGGATGGGACCGGAGGTGGGACCGGCGATGCGATCGGAGGCGATGGCACAAAGATTCCTGATCTTGGGCAGTAGTTAGTTTATATTTATATTTTGACTTTCATGTATGTATTTAGCTTTTGAGACAGACTTGAGTTTGGTATCTAATTATATTGATTGTTGATAGTAAAAGATATGATTGTTATTGATATGCGTACATTGTCATTATTTGTTTTTCTTTAGTTTATAACAGGTAAAATGTAGTAAATGAACAAGGGAATTTTGCAATTTTAATAAAAAAAAAATTGGAGGTAGGTCATTGGCGGCGAAGTGCGTTAAGAATGACCTATAGCTTATTTAATCCGAACTAAATTAAATAAAGGTCATTGGCGACGGGTGGAAACTCATTGGCGACGGGCATGCCGTCGGCAATGACTGGATTATTAAAATTTAAGTATGATTATTACCGAACTACCGTCTGTCATTTGGGTTGTCGCTAATGATATATGATATGTGATGACGCAGCAAGAATGTGATGTAATGGCGACAATGACATAGTTACCATTTACTGAGCGACGGACGGGGCCATGGGCGACGACACGAGGGCGACGGCAATGAGGCGACGACATGCCCCGTCGCGAATGACCTCATTGTCGATGGCGATAGGGTCATTGGCGACGGCATGGTCCGTCGACAATGATTGATTTTCTTGTAGTGTTCATAACGTTTTTCACATATCTATGTTACGTAAATATGTGAAAGACCCAAACCACATTATTGAATTAGAACGGACAAGATAGCGGAAGATTTAACGTATGAGGAGGTACTTGTTAAATTGTTGGATAAGAATGATCATATTCTACGCTCCAATGTTATACCTCAAGTCAAAGTTTTGTGGAGAAACCACGATGTTGAGGAAATGACCTGGGAGTTAGAATCTGAAATGAAGTCAAGGTATCCTAAAATTTTTGACATACCAGGTACACACCCTAATTTCGAGGACGAAATTTCATAAGAAGGGGAGGTTGTAAGATCCCAACTTTTATGAATAAAGATTAATTTTTCTCGAAATATATTTTTGAATATTATGGTGTGGATTTGATATAATGTTATAGTCGTGGGTATTATTTACAAATTTTGGAAAGTAAACAAGTGGTTAAATAATATTCGATTGGTCAGAGAATATTCGTATGACGACACAATCATTGGTGGACCCCACATCAGAAGTATTGTCGTAGTTAGAAAATGACAGAATTATCTTTTTATAAAATAACGGCGAAAGTTTTACTGTTAAACTGTTGAACTACCCGGTGGTAAAAAGTATCTGATGTCTGCTGGGTGGTTGCATAGTAGTACTGCAGTATTGATTATTGATGCTTACGTGAGAAATCACTCAGTTATACTCAATTATTGCTATAGTAATTGCTGCATAATATCTCTCATATTATTGATTCAATTATTGTCACGGTATCATCTGCATAATATCTTATACTATTAAATCAATAATTGAGACGACAAAGTTATTCATATTCTTATTCGCAATATTAACAATGTCTAGAAAGTTCTGTCAAAGAGAGATTTGGTTACCTAATTGCGTGCCAATAGGGAGAAATCCTTATCGGAAAGCCTCCTCTTTCCTGGGAATGATCTGGTTGTTAAATATTGTGAGTTATAATATTAATGATGAATAAGTTCGTGTTGATTAAAGATGAAATTGATATTTTCATTGTGTTGGGATTATTAGTGTTAGTGGAAATCGACATCTATTTTGATAATAATGGATGTCCGGAGGTTATATTAACCAATCGGGTAATTAATCGGATAAATGAGCGATTAATTGCTATTAATTCATATGCTTATAACTATTTGTTCACATGTGTGTACTATTGATTCACATGCATGTACTATTAGGGGAGGTGGTGCAATATTGATAATACTTGCATGAATAAATTAAAAATGGAGGTATAGATGAAGGTACTATATTCTAATTAATTTTTTCACATTATTATACTATTTATTCACATGATTGTACTATTGATTCACATGATGTACTATTAGGGGAGGTGGTGCAAGTTGAATAATACTTGCAGGACTAAATTAAAAATGAAAGAAAAGTTGAAAGTATTATACTGTAATATTTTGAGCCCCAAAACGTGCAATTATCGAAACTATGTTTTCCTATAAATAGAAGCTCATTCTTCTTTCATTCTCACCAATTCACTAAGACTCACAAGAGCAATTATAGAAAGAGAAGCTATAGAGAGAGAAGCTTTAGAGAGAAAGTAGAAGAGAAGTCTGCTACCTCATTATTCCAATATCCAGTCTTCTTCTAAGGTAAGGGATATTTATTTTTCAGTATTCATAGGGATAATATTGTCTTCCATATTCTGTAGTATGTGACTAATATTATTTCGTCTCGTATTCCTGATTATACCCTCATTTTGTTAATGTATCACTTCTATACTCTGTGAAATTAGTAGAATATCCTTTAAATTTGCGCTTCATCTAGTATTGTTTCACAAGGATATTTTATGAACATTCTTGTTAAATTTTAAGCTTTTCATGCCGGAATACTGTCCATGAGTAGTATTCATTTTTACGGTACTACTCACAAAGTACTATTCACGGGGTACTATTCACAAAGTATTATTCACGGATACTATTCACAAAGTACTATTGACGGGGTACTATTCCCAAAATATTATTCATGGGGTACTATTCACTCGGGTACTATTCACCCGTGAAATTATTCATGACAAAAATTGATTTCTTTGCTGTCCAAATCATTTTTGATACAATATTATTCTTGAATTTTACTCCACAAAATAGTATCATGTTGACAATTTGGACATTATTGAATTCTGAATAAATTAAGTTATAAATCTTTAAAAATTTATCATTTTCTTTCTTTTAATTGAATTATTATATCATTGTCATCAATCGCATGTTTATATTATGATAAAAGTCATCTGGCTTACGTGTATAGATGTACTATTGATTGGTATGATTATGACCATGGATTATTCGGTATAATCATGACCGTAATGTTTCAAATGATGTGGTAAAAGTCATCATTCGCCCGTAGTGCATTGATGGACAGTTGTTGGTATGATCATGACCATTGATGATTACATGAATATCCTTGGCCCGTAGTGTATGGATGATTCGATGATGTGGTTTATTTATTAAGCTGAGTCTCAGTGATAAAGTTGATGAAAAACTTTTTAAATCCTAGAAGATAGTAGATATCATGCTCTACTTGACTCTTCTAATGGATTGTTTATTCCGCTGCAGTTAAACTTGATGTTTATCATATTTTATCACTTTAACACTATTGAAGGCTAACGATAATTTATTCTGCATTATATTAGTCATAATATTTCTTACTGGGCTAGTTGAGCTCACCCTTTTGCTTTCATTGTTCTCTTCAGGAAATGAGAACGTAGTTGGGACTAGTCGGGGAACAGAGTGACGGTTCGAGATGGTGGCTATAGTAGTCCTCACTATTTTATGAAATAGTGTGATAATAAATGTAATGAGGACTTCATTTGAGTTTGAATACTGTCTATGGGACAATATTCGTGTAAAAACTCTAAGCTACGCTTTTGTCGTATTATATAAAAGAAGTTTGTATTTGATTTTTGTACCATATATTTGGAGACTCAGAATGGGTGATGTATACCTATTTTGAGGGCGTCACAGATCATCTGTGGGGCTAAGCAGTTAATTGGTCGATTCTTCGCTAGGGTGCAGGTGGTCGCCAATTTGCTTTCGGTATTCTTTGTGTTGATATGCTGCAGTTGTTATGTTGTTGTGGTGCTACTGGGATGAGTGCTCGATTCACATTGGTCTTCTGGAGATCAGATGCTATTCTTTGTCAGTAGTTTCTCGAAAGAGTTGTAGTTGAAACACAATGATTCTATTGCACCTGGTTTTAGGTCTGCTCTAGGTATTCAGTCATTGTATTATGATGTGCAAGGCGGTTGAGCTATTGTGTCTTTGGTTATTGGCTACAGTTGTCATATTGTTTTATGATGTCTTCTTCCTATTATTGTCATATTGTTTGGTTTGCTATGATCTGTAATATTGCTACAAGTTTGGTTTGATGCGGTTTGTATAGACTAGTATCAAGCCAATTTTT
This sequence comes from Panax ginseng, assembly GCA_020205605.1. Lineage (NCBI taxonomy): Eukaryota > Viridiplantae > Streptophyta > Magnoliopsida > Apiales > Araliaceae > Panax > Panax ginseng. Next base: position 52,848,733 of record CM035145.1, read on the forward strand.
TGGTTGTTTATTGTTGTTGCTTTGTTCTTTGTTCGTTGTTGAATCCTTGTTTGTTAGTGTCTAGCTTTGGTTTACTACTGCCATCATAGCACATGTCCTATGATCAGCGACAACCCGAGAATTTAGAATTTTTTTTAATTTTAATTAATTTATTTAAGGTTCAATATTAGAACCTAGACAGAAAATAAGTGTATGTGTTTGATATTTGTAAGAAGGAATTTTGAGGATTACAAAATTCTGTGAAAGATTTAGGTGAATTATTCAGGATTAAGGAATAAGTGTTTATGTTCTGTGTATATGAGTGTATAAGTGTACAGTATGTGGTTAAGGGTTGACCAGATAAACGATATATGTAACAAACCCTAGGTATATATTAAGAACGTTAACATTCGGTTAGAAAATTCTTACGATTAACAAGAAACCCTAAAACCGGTTCTAGAAACCCTAATTTCAGTTCCGAGAATCCGAAACCCTAATTCGAAAATTTAAAACCCTAAATTGGGAACTTAACGGAGAATTATATTTCTTAAGTGCTATTAATTATAATATTAATTAGGGTAAAGCTTAATTATTTAACAAACACTAATTTCAATGTTTTAAACCCTAATTTATGGATTTGAAACCCTAATTTATAAATAGGGAAAACCTAAGTGTTAATTTAATACTTTTAATGTTAATTAGGAAATATTAATCCTAATTTTAAAGTTATAAGTAATTAGAAAATCCAAACTAGTTACGAAATCTAATTTTTAAATTAGAAAATTATTTTTCTATTAGAAACCCTAATTAATGGTTTATAAACCCTAATGACCAATTTTGACCCTAATTAATAAATTAACAATTTTAATTAGGAAATACTAATCCTAATTAGCAAGATTTAAATTATGATTAAGAAAATTTAATATAATTAGAAAATTCTAATTATAATTTAGAAATATGAATTTTCTATTTTTAAAACTGAAATTCGAAAATCTTAGAAATTAAAATGCAAAGTTAAGGATTAAATCCTAAACCCTAAGGGTTCAAACCCTAAATCCTAGGAGTTCCAAACCCTAAACCCTAAGGGTTGGATCAAAAGACAAGAATGTCATTAAAATAAAAATCAAAAGACCAAAATGCCCTTTGTTGCATAATTGGACATAACTTGTAATTATTGCCCTATTTGAGTTGGTGACCAACCCTAAGACTAGCATGTGACTTATATCTCACAAAATCAACAACATTATCAGCTAACATTCATTGCATCCATAATTTATATAGATTAATAGTAAGAAATGACTTACTTTATTTTTTTAAAAGCTAGCAACTCTCTCTCTCTAACCTCCGAATTATGAGAGTGAAAGGGAGTGAAAGTTAATCTCATATCATCTCGTAGCCTTCCAAGATCAGGATCAAAGATCAGAAATCAAGATCAAAGCAAGAAAGGTATAAACCCTAATTCTTAAAAATCAGTGATGTGATGTTATTTGTTGTTGTTAGATGGTTAGAGTGGTGTTTAAGGATGTTATTTAGTGATCCAAGAGGTAACATCAAGGATCTATAACATCTAGAGGCACGGAAATCAAGTTTTAAAAACTGACCAAGAACCCTAATTTTTAAGGCCTGACAGTTATATGTCAGGGCCTCTAGATCTGTCTGTGTTAATTGTTATGTGTGTTTAAAGTTATAGATTTGTTCTCTGACCTGAGGAGAGTAGACTGGAAGTTGAATCGACTCCATACCATGTCTAGATCTCAAGTTATCAGCGGTCAAAACCCGTTGACCGTTCACAAAATCTGGTTTCTGGGTAACCCAGAAACCAAGATTTTTCTGACAGTCACTTTGCAGGGTCTTAATCTTACTGTGTGTTGGTGTTTAGTGCGTGTTGTTGTTTGATCCTTGTAGCCTATTGTGTAAGCTACATATCCAAGTCTTTAGATTAACCAGATTCGTAGCAGAGTCAAAGTAATGAGCAGTCAAACTACCGTTGACCAACTGGCCGTATGAAGTTCTGGGTAACCTAGAATCTTCAAAGGCAGTTTCTTTGACACTACTTTGACTGGCTCGAATCCTCATTTTGTGATGTTGTTAGACTGATCAAATGTTATAAAGTTGTACCTTGACATGTGTTCTACAAGATTGAACCACTAGACTACATAAACAAGACCTAGACTACAAGCTACAAGAATCTAAAGTAGCACACTCGGACTGTTCTTCATTTCTAGAAAACCCAGAAATGAAGAACAACCTCTGACAAGGATTTGTGAGACTTATATTTCACGGATCTGATGTTGTATGGCCATGAACTTAGTTTGTTGTTGTTGTATTACATTAGTACTACAATAGTAAAACAAGAACAAGTCCAGAAACATATTGATCACATATCTATCAATGGTCAAACCATGCCCCTCGAACACTGACATGATTTTCTAGGCAGCTCAAAAACAGGCTCAAGAACACCTATAGCGACGGGTCTGTCGCTATAGGGCCCTTTAGCGACAGTTAATTATGAAAAATAATTATTTTTATTAAATAAATTGAAATAAATGGTTTTTAATTACTAAAAATACAAAATAAATTCCTAAAAATTATTTTAAATTCTAAAAATTAGTTTTTAATTATTTAGAGTATATTTCATAAATATTTAATATTTTTGGAATATAAAGGGTATTTAATTATAATATTAAATGAATTATTTTAAAATGATTTTAATACATAAAAAATTATATTATGGTAAAAGAAAATATTTTAAGTTTTTTTTCATGACTTTTAATATTTTGTGATAAATTTCATTAATTAATAAATATTAATGATAATTAGTTTATTTAATAAATATATTAAATAAATTATGAAAAATAGAATTAATGATTTATAAATCATATAAAATGATTTAAGTGTTATAAAAATATTTTAAGTTATAACATATAACTTTTGATATTTTGTCATGAAAATATTAATATTTTAATATTAATAGTAATTATCGGATAAAGAATTGAAGTGTTTAAAAATCATATAAATATGATTTTAAAGTATTAAAAATACTTTGTGATATTATAAAATATATTATAATATTATGATGATGTATTTCATTAATATTTGATAATAGATAAATATTAATGATAAAAGAATTATGTGGTATTTAATCATTTAAATACGATATTAATGATTGAAAATTCATGATAAATAGTAATAATTATTTGAAAATTATTACGAGCTTACGAACAATATGTTAACTTATAATAAAATTATCTGAGATAATTGTTAAGTGTTAAGCAAGAGTTTAATTGAAATTAGACTCGATAAAAGTCCGACTAGACCATCGGGATGTCAGATTTGTGTCGGGTTCAACTCAGACTGCAATAGTTTGACTTGATACCGAGTCTTATATGTGTTGTAGACTGATAAGGTTATGTGTTATGTGTTTAGGTTATTATGTGTGTGTATATATATATATATATATATATATAATAGTATTATATTGTGATGATATTATTCTAATATTGGAGATCTATATTACTAATATTAGGTCTTCAGATAAAGCGTTATAAATTGTGTAGCAGTAATCAACGGTTCAGGCAAGTTTGTTTTTACTTAAATCTACTAAGAGTTGTTTCATTCAGATATGCTTATGGATAATCATTGCTGATTGCCATTGTAGAATTGTACTCTGTACATATTGCATGTATAAGTCAGGTACGAAAGGCTGATCACCTTCATTACCCTTCGATTCAGATATATTTGTTCATGTTATATATTTGTTCAGTCAAAATTTTGTTCCTGCTAGTTCACAGTTATATTGTTGAATTATAGCCAGCTTATTATTTAGATTCTTTCAATCATGATATATCGTTAAATTATTGAACTTAAACTTGCTGGGAAACTTTTATGCTCACCCTTGTTATATCATGATAAACATTGCAGATTAAGGCGAATACGTCGGATACAAGGAAAGGTCAAAGACAGTTCCAGCTTTAGTTAATGTGTGCGATTCGATTTGTAATAATATTGATATTAATGTTATTGTAAGTCAACTAAGTTATGAATTGTGTATAAGTTAAGGTTACTCGACCTTGGGGAATAGTGTGTAAAATGTATTGTCTAAACAATATATGTTTATATCTTCCGCAATATAGTAATAGTGTTAGAATGATCGAACGGGATCCGCAGTGATTCAGGACCTCAGATTCTGGGCCCTCATAGTTGGTATCAAAGATGTAGGTTATGAACCTTAGGTAGTGTAACGACCCCAAAATTCATACATTTTAATTCTCGACTTCAGTCGTTAATAATGCATTCAACCTCTAATTTTACATCATTATTCGATGTTAAACTTTATAAAATGCGGAATAATTTAAACTTTTATGTATTTTTACTTTAATTCCCTGAATCAAAACCTTTATCATCTACATGTTTTTGAATCAATCTTATTTCATGATTCACTTTATCACTGTTATTATATAAAATTTTATATTTCAATCCGATAACCTGTACATATCAGATAACTCTAACTTTAGCTATATAACTAAACCTAAAACTATACATCATAAAACGTTTAATATATTCATGAATCCTCATCATGGTATAAGAAAATAACAACTTTAGCTAAAATATTAATCTTCGTGTATTATTTTGGATCCACATCATTCAAGTAGCACATAATGTTACCTTTAATCATTAACCTGCAAAAATGGTTATTTGCAAGGTTGAGCTCGACAGCACTGCAAAATCTAACAGTTTTCATGCATCACGTAGCACATAGTAACATGCTCAACATATATCTCATAAACATTAGACTAACATAACATACATGTTACAATTCATATAACAAGTATAAAGATTGAGTTCATTACTCAATCAACATGCTTTACTCAATCAACGTAGTCATAAGTTGACTTTAAGATTTCATACATTCAACATATATATAACACATCATGCTCTTTGCAATAAAGATTTAAAATAGTTAATCACCAAGTTCACATAGCAAATAGGAACTGAAAGACTTGCCTTGATCGTTGTTTACCAATAACAGTTTAACAACTTACAGATATCTACACTTCACATGCCCTACACAATTATATAATCATACACATCAACTATTAGTCAAATAGCAACGCATAGTAGTTGTAATGTAAACTTTAATTTATGTCTCATAACCCTTCCTATTATCAATACACAATGTTCAATTTTATTGTGTTACTTTCGACTTATAGCTCACTATATTTCATATTCGAAGTTCATTCAAGTGCTTAAGTCCTGCTAAGAATAATTATTTGTTTTATATTAACACTATTCAATATCTTATAATATTCATTTCATTTGATTTAAAACACTTTTTATGTTCATTATCACTTATCACGACGTTTCAACGTTTATTCGTCACACGCCCAATTTCTCTCTCTTGTGTGTGCTTAGTATGCGTATTCAACTTATCTAATATATCATTTACTAATTTTAAACATCATTATACTTCATAATATTCATGTTCTATAACTTAGAATAACATCTATTATCGTCGACATCACTATACTTGTGTATGTGCATGTCCGACGCCCTTCAATTGCCTCTAAATACGTATCAGTCACAAAGATGATAATTTGACTACTGTTACCAACCTCAAATTAAACAATGTAAAGAATAAAAGTTGTAGGTTTATTCGTCCTCGTTCCGGATCATCTTGAATCACCTCAATCGGAGTTCGCATGAAAACGTTATGCCTATTTTACTAAAACAGGTCAAAGCAGTCACACCTGACATACTTTGGGCAATTTGCTAATTAAGCTTTGGGCACTGCTAAAGCAATTGCCTTGAATTAGCAAAAATAGGACCTGAAGCTAATGTTCTTTGCGATTTTTAACCATTTTCTCCTACTAATCTTCATACCTTGAGTTATACACATCCAAATTAGTCCATTTTCGATTCTATGAATTCGTAATTCATAGAACTACAACATACTAGAATTCTAACAATTTATAAAACATTAACCAACCTAAAATTTGACCCAAAACACATGTTCATACTCTATTTTCATGTTTTAACATCTCTAGCGAATTCGATCTGTGGCGACCCCAAATCCGGATACTTGAAACCCGAACTCGGTTCTCCACGATACCATTTCTTTAAGCTGAATAATACTAAATAATAATAATAATATAATTCGAACTTAATTTACATACATCAAAGTTTACTTTCCCAGGTACGTGACCTTCAAATACATTCCTTACAATACCTGACAATTGATTCCATTGTCTTACTAACTATAACCATTAACTCATACTAAATCTCATTCGAATAGCTTTTCTTTTCCTTGTTCGTGCTACTCGAGCTTTCGAAGTCGATCGACGTAATCTTGAAAAACATTTAGTTTAAGCAAGGATGAGCATTTGAGTGCCCAAAGAAGTAATAGAATTTATATATAATTTGAAAGAATATAAGTATTCTCTTTACATAACACTTCTACAATGAATAGAAAGTTGTGAAGTAATCTGTACTGATAAAAAATTCACATAACAACTCTCTTTCAAATTCTTGAAATGAGGCTCCACCCATGAATAGGGTTTAAGAAACATACTATGAACATGGTTTTTCATTTTCGAAAAGGTTTAGCAGAAATTCATCCGCAAACCGTCATAACTTACGAGCACGGAGGGTGATCAGCCCCGTTGTACCCTGTATTGATCAATACTACATAACTTGAACGAAATTCATCGCTCACCCTTTGTCCGCCGAAGCGCATAAAAATTTTCCCATTATCGGGATGTTCATACATGCCCGGTTCCAAACCCGAAGGTTTTAATCTTGCTTTCAACAATAATATGTAATTCAACATATATGTATACGGGTAATTGACAAAGGTATATCAACATGTGAATAAATGCCATGATTATCCAAGTGGGGACACTTGTATAACCATTTAGAAATCAACTTAATGTAATATATATCCGAGCTAACATGTTGATAATCAAAGCGTATATAACTGCATACAGAATAGAATAATTCGAAACTTCTTACTCATGTTCATTGCATAAAGGAAATGCAAAGGTAGGATACTTACTCGATTCATTGATTACAAATATCAACTTAGGTTTTATCTCTTTATCACAACCTATCAATAATCGGATCATTCGTTCGATTAGAACAATATATCATAACACATAGTAATCATCTATTACAACAAGACATAGTCTAATCACGTCATCACATAATCGCAGTGATCATACTTTTAGTTCATATTCTATACTTGAAATATTTTTATACATTTTTCAAATATCTCATCCATGCTCTTACAAAGAGCCTTTTCTCGCTATTATAGAGTTCGACAATTGTTGCCGCATCGCAAGCGATTTTTTTATCGGGTAAATAATTGAGTCTAAGACTCTTATCCTATACCTCAACATCGTAGAATATCAAACATTTTATTTTTAATCATTTTGAAATTTCCGAAATTGAAAAATTTAAAATAATTCAAATCATCACTCAAGGGCTTATAGTGATATAATAACATTACTATGGGTGCTCTTCATCAAATCTCGGACTTCATAACCTAGGTTCTCAATCAAACTAGTTTGGCTTTATTATAACTTTCAAACATCTAATCATAATTAAATGACGTAAACATTAAACAATTCCATTATCATTAATAATTAATTTATATTAAACTATTAATGAAACCATTGCTAAAATATAAAAGTTATTTATAATAACTCAAACTATTTTTAAAACATTTATATTACCCTTAAATGATTTTTAAAACAATTAAAATCATTTTTAAATAATCACCATTAATATATAAATATTAATGTACTATTCATCCAAATATTAAAAGTCATTAATTATAACTTAAAATATTTTTAAATCCTTAATATCCTCTTTAAATGATTTTTAAATAAATAAAACCATTTTTAAACTATTTATTTAATAATAATTATTAAATAAACTAAATATCATTAATATTATCTTAATATCATTAATATTAAATTATTAATGAAATTATCCTTTAAATATTAAAAGTTATATTTTATAACTTAAAATATTTTAAATACCTTAATTTCATTTAAAATGATTTTTATAATATTAAAATCATTTTAAACTAAATTATTTAATATAATCATTAAATAACTTTAATATCATTAATATATAATTAATTAATGAAATTCATCACAAAATATTAAAAGTCATGGAAAATAACTCAAAATATTTTCTTATACCATAAAATAATTTTTCATGATTTTTCATGAATTAAAACTATTTTTAAATCATTTATTTAATATTATAATTAAATAAATAAATACCTTTTATATTTCAAAAATATTAAATATTTATGAAATATACTCAAAATAATTAAAAACTATTTTCAGACTTTAAAATAATTTTTCATAATTTATTTGGTATTTTAATAATTAAAACTAATTTTTCTAATTTTTAAATTAATTTCTGGAAAATCAGAAATTAAAATAATTAAAACTGTCGCTAAAGGCCTCTATAGTGACAGAACCGTCGCTATAGGTGTTCTTGAGCCTACCCAGATCTTCATAAGGCAGAACCGAGTGGGCTAATTTGACCGTGAATAACTCTCTCATCTTAACGAATTTGGACAATCTATAAATTGGGTCTTGTAGAGGAAATACAAGACTACAAGATCCAATAAACATAACCTCTAAACAACCTCAGATTTGGGAGAAAACGAACCTCAAAGTAGCTGCCAAAGTTGTTCTTCACGAAAAACAGCTTCGAGGTGCCTACTTTGGACCTCTATAACTTGGTGATCGTGTAACATTTTTGTTCTCTATCACTTCCAGTGTGTAGAAAACATGTAGGACTACAACTACAAACCTTAAAATCATCATAATACCATCAGATCCAAATATAAATCTCCGGTCAAAGTGCACCACGAAAATTGTGCACAAAATTTCTGGATTCGCTATTTTGGCAGTTTTGGTCAACGGGGTTTTGACCGTTTATATCTTGTGATCTATAATAGATATGGCCTTTATTCTTTTTTAATCTTAAAGATCTCATAACAAGATACACATAACATCTTACAAACATCAAAAGCAGTAAATAATCACAGATATATAAGGCTTGAGATTTGCCCAAAAATAACAGAATTCGGTTTTACAAAAGTTGGAAAAACTTTGATTTTGAGCACTTTGATGTTATTGGTCCTGAATTTAACAATCCAGAACATTAATGGACTCCCTATTACACTACTTTAAACAATAAATTGCATCAATTAACATCGAATCAATGGATTTCAAAATTAGGGAATTTCATACCTTTTCTAGCTTCGATTTTTGATTTTTTTGGCTTTGATGCTTCTGATTTATTGTTTGTGATGGTTGGGCTTTGTTTAGGGACTGATATGCTAGATAATTTCGTTGGCTAGAGGTTGAGAGAGTCTAGGATGAGAGTTAGGAAAATTCAAGTGTGCATTTTGCATTAACTCTCTTTGATCTCTATTTATAGGCCAATTCTAATGCTTTGGATGCTCAATTTGGTTGTATAATTGAGGTGTAATGGTATAGTAGCATGAGGGAATTCTAGAAGGTGGTGGTTGGCTAGCTTTTGCAAAGATTCTAGCAACAATGCTACAAATAATACACTAAAATGGACAAAAAGGGTATTTTGGTAATTTTCCATATAATTTCATGGGCATTCTTGTACATAGCAATTAAATGTAATATTTAATCACTAGATGGTAATTCTTATCATTTACCAATTACTTTTCATCTTTTGGTAAATTAAAACATTTATACATTAACATCGTAATTAAACCCAATAATTTTAAATTAGGGTTTTTGATTGAAAAATTAGGGTTCTAAAATTAGGGTTTCTTAACGCCATCAATTAGGGTTTCTAATTGACCATTAGGGTTCTCTAATTATCTGTGTATGTTCTAACATAGTCATTACGGTCTCTAACTTCAACCGATTAGGGTTGTAATAATTAGGATTTGTCCTAATTATCGACATACAAATGATAATTAGGGTTTTCTTCTAATTCTGAGACATCTTATACACAAGAAACCTTCATATACACAAATACTACTTAGTCATATCTCGAATCGAGTTTAATAATTAGGGTTTCATAGAACGATAATATGTTATGACCTAATGACTATCATTGCTCAATATTATCTCGTTCAAGACATACACAAAGTACATAATTATCAGATTGTAAAATCATTATAACAATAATATAATATTATTATTCTCATCTCTTGATCACAATCCCAATTCAGGTTTGGATCTCATATCGACTTCTCTTTCTTACACAAAGATCAATAATCAAGTTAAAATAATTAACTTAAATATTCGAACAAATCATATAATAAAATATTTATTATATAATTCTAATTATCACTTCATATATTATTTCCAATCATGTTATCATGGAAAATAATTAATAAAAATATTTCTGCTTACAGAAATTAATTACCATAAAATATAATTTGTAGTAATTAATAATTCCAAAATTATTTCTAATTTTTCAAGTAATAAATATATTCGCATTTATCATTCACATTACTAGACACTTATTCTCGTTATTAAATAAATAATAAAAAAAAATTATACGCAAAATTTCTTAATTATTTTATATAGAAAATCTCGGGTTATTACACGATCGTCGCGACTTCGTTACTTAACCGATTAACACGATTTAAACTACGCCGCTTTCGTTTCTTAACATACTAACATAATCCAACATCAATTTACAGATTATAATGAGTATTGACCACGAAATTTTGTACTTTCTAAAGCCCATTTTCATGTAAAAACACTGTTATAAACTTTTCTTCCTACAAACTAAATTACATGAATTTTTATCATCAAACAACACTCACGTGTGATAATTAACAGAGTATAAACCCTTCTTACATATATATGTATCAATTCAACATAATTATCAATAGAAATTTCAAAAACCAGGGTTAACATTAGAGTAGGTTATACCTTGTTCCTTTGATTGTTTGCTAGCAAAAAGATGATGATGATTAGGTTTAGAAATTTCCCTCCTTCCTCTTGAAAATCACAGAGAACTCTTTCTTGCTTCCAAGCTTTCTTCTCTAAACTTTGCTCTAAGGCTGTAGAAGAATACGTGAAATAAAAATAAGCCAACTGATAATCGTGAATATCGGTTTAAAAAAAGCCAATAAAGCGAGAAGGTTACAAGAAGCCAAAGGCCACAAGGCCTTATTTAGCTACCACCTATCCCCCAAACTAGATTATTTTAATAATCTTTATATTATATAGTTTCATGTCACACCATTAAATTAATTTAATTAACTCATAATTATAATTATAATAATTATAATTCCCATTGTAATATACTTAATAAATCTTTACATATCTAATTTAATTAATAAATTAGTTCAAACCAACATTTTATTTAATTTAATTATTTTCTTAAATATTAAGCAATTGATTTAATTTAATTATTTCCTTAAATTAAATCCTTCAAATAAAATTAACATTATTCAATTTAATATACATTAATCAATTTAGTTACTAAATTAATTCACCACAATTTTATCAACCATTTATTTATCTCAATAAATAAATTAATTAAAATATTTATTTAGTTCAATAAATATTTAAAATTAATTACAAAATTCATTTAATTTCTTCAATAGTTAACTTAACTATTAAACCTCACTTTCCCAATATATGAATATATATATTTCTCTTCACGTACGGATCATATATTTCAACATATATAGCACATATATATACATACTCAAACTCAAAACATCTCATAATAAGAATTTTAATTATTAAATTCTTATTTTAATAATTTATAAAAATTCGGGTTGTCACATCTTTCCCCCCTTATAAGGATTCCGTCCTCGGAATCAACGAAACCTCCCTTCCTCGGTTTTCACCAAATCTCTTTTCAAAAATTATCGTTTAATAATTTCAACACATTACCGTAATATAGGTTTTATATTTTCTACTCACACCATTATTCATAATAAATTCTTGTAAGTTTTATTTCATAACCTTTACTTAGACTCAATTATATTTGAGTATTACATATTCTTTGACCCGTTCATTATCTTTCTCTAAGGATCATTATCGTATACTATATTCTCAAACTCTCGGGACATTACATTCACCCCTTCTTCTAAGAATTTCGTCCTCGAAATTTTATTTATTAATCTTTATTCATTCAATCTATCAAAATAGATTTTTGCGTTAATACTTTATTCATTCATTCCATTTATCAAAATAGATTTTATGTTAATATCTATTTATTTATTAGGTTTTGCACCCAAATTCTTTCTCTAAGAATCTTTCTAAGATCACCATATTCCTCACCTCTTCCTCTTTTAAGAGTTTCACATTTCTCTTCTTTCTAGAATTTCAATTCTTTCTTGAAATTATTATGTTTTGCTTAATTTCCTCATCCTTTCCACTTTCACCTTTCAGAATAATAAGAATCTTCCACAATTGCTCAATAATTGGGAAGAGATATGAATAACAGGAATTTAAAAGATTCCAAATCATGCTGAGGGGTCATAAGACCTTGAACTACGTCCCTAGGTTATCAAGTATCTCAACTTGAACCTTTTTAATACTATAAGACTATACGGACCTTGAACTCTTCTCCGTGTTTAATAAATGCATCACCATCGTAAAACCATCTTTAATAGAATGTTTAACAATCACACTGATCGAAAACACTCTCTCGCAAGTACTCTAGGTGATCAACCTATGGTACCCCTACCTACGTCGCGCACAACGATTACATCTTAACATCGTAACGACTATATGCGTTACTTTCAGAACCATTGTCTCCGATAACATGTCCCCTTTACAAGGTTGTTCACCTCAACTTTTTAACTTCTGAATCCGCACCAAAATAATTTGGTTTGGCATAACTTCTTATGAAATGCTTGAATTTTATGAACATCTTTCAATATTCGTCTAGCTGAACCAAATAGCATAGACTTCTACAATAATTGGACATCAATCGATATATATATATATATATATATATATATATATATATATATATATATATTCTCATATCTTAGAGAAATCTCAAAAATCCTTTTATGGAGTCATGATTATGACGTTGTCATATTACATCTCACCATAGTGGGCTGACGATCATATGATCACATCCAACACCAGGTTCCATTGCATTGATGACTTCATCATTTATCATATCACCCGATACATATATTTAAAATATATTTTGAAAATTTAAAAAAAAATCATTTTTTTTAGCCGAAACAAACAGCATAGATACGCGAATAATAGCACTATTTTTTTTAAAAAAAAATTCTCTGGTTCACTAGTGTGACCCAACATTTTTTCAAAAATCAAAAGTATAACCATCGGCACGAAGTCAATAAATTTTGAAAATCTAGCAAAGCTAGAAGATTTGGAAAACCTATGTCTCCAGTTTCTATACTGATCCATTGCTTAATAATTCTATTAATTTCCATAATCCTCAATTCTTCATTCATAGGTTACCTATACCCCAGTATAGTTCATCAAACTTACTACACATCGGAAGTTCAGGAACTTTCCACAATAATATGAGTTTAAGAACTTATCCTAGTCAGACCATAGGCGTCCATTCGCTGAGGGGTTCAAAACATACCATATTATTGTGAGTCACAAACTTACCATATGCATTAGTTTTAAGAACCGAACCTAATCCTAATAATATCTGACTAATCTTAATAGTCCCTAACTATCAAATATACACATGAGAAAAGAATCACCTTTTCGCCACATATACATTGATAGCGTGACACCAACATTCCAATTAATATCAATGTGATAAACTGAGTGCTAGCACAAAACCCTCACCCATACAAAGGTTTGTACAACTCAGCCATCACATGAGTTCTCAATTGAAATCCCACCTAACTCTATCTTACTCATAACTTGCTCTTTGCTTGATACAAATTCCTCGTATCACATCATCTACAACTCCTCGTGAGTTTATCTCGTACTATATCATAGTACATCATCTTTATAGCATCAAGCTATAAATATTCAAACATTACAGACCATTTTTCTTTTATAACTTAAACTGATCACGTCGTAATCTTATTCTATAATCATCTCCCTTAAAAGTCTTTTCTTAACTCGTGATCGTTTTGTTTTCCGATCCTCTTTCTTTCCTTTTTAATCATTTACGATTTCATTTATGCTTTTAATCTTATAGGCTTTGTCTATTCATCATTATTCGTTATCTTGGCTATTGGAGTTAGGCAACTCCCATTTCTTATCGTTATATCTCTTCAAGATTCTTATTTGAATTTTCTTGTTTATATAACACTTCTTCCCTTAAGAATTTCTAACTTCATTTACATTGCTCAACATTTCATTCGAGTTCCACATTCGTATCCACTTTCTATACTTGGTACACATCGAGTCTCTAATTGTTTCAATATGGTACGCTGAGTGGTTTCCCACAAACAACCAACAAACTAGGTTCTGAGTTACTAGTTCATATATACCTCCGCTCTATGAATGAATTGTTTAGCCCAGATACCACACATCAACTATTAAAGAGTACAATTGTAACATACTTAAATATAACTTCTTATTCTTAACTTCTTTACCATTCTCTTCTTATAGACATCACCTTACATCCTTATTATTGGAGTTGGGTAACCCCACATTAATATTCCTTATAACTAAGTGAGATTCTTCTTTGAATCCTCTTACACATGTTTTAATCCCTTCTATATATGTTTCTTAAATTACTTCTTATTATTTAAACTCTATTTGAGCTTATGCTTTCATTATCTTCACCTTCCTTCTCTAAGGTTATAGCCTAAGGTACTCCTACCTAAGGTTTATAACCTACAGGTTTGATACCAACTGTAACGACCTCAAAATTCATACATTTTAATTCTCGACTTCGGTCGTTAATAATACATTCAACCTCTAATTTTACATCATTATTCGATGTTAAACTTTATAAAATGCAGAATAATTTAAACTTTTATATCTTTTTACTTTATTTCCCTGAATCAAAACCTTTATCATCTACCTATTTTTGAATCAATCTTATTTCATGATTCACTTTATCACTGTTATTATATAAAATTTTACATTTCAATCCGATAACCTGTACATATCAGATAACTCTAACTTTAACTTTATAACCCAACATAAAACTATACATCATAAAACGTTTAATATATTCATGAATCCTCGTCATGGTATAAGGAAATAACAACTTTAGCTAAAATATTAATCTTCGTGTATTGTTTTGGATCCACGTCATTCAAGTAGCAGATAGTGTTACCTTCAATCCTTAACCTGCAAAAATGGTTATTTGCAAGGTTGAGCTCGAGAGCCCAGAAAAATCTAACAGTTTTCATGCATCACGTAGCACATAGTAATATGCTCAACATATATCTCATAAATATTAGACTAACATAACATACATGTTACAGTTCATATAACAAGTATAAAGATTGAGTTCCTTAATCAATCATCATGTTTTGCTCAATCAACGTAGTCATAAGTTGACTTTAACATTTCATACATTCAACATATATATAACACATCATGCTCTTTCCAATAAAGATTTAAAACAGTTAATTACCAAGTTCACATAGCAAATAGGAACTGAAAGACTTGCCTTGATCGTTGTTTACCAATAACAGTTTAACAACTTACAGATATCTACACTTCACGTGCCCTACACAATTATATAATCATACACATCAACTATTAGTCAAATAGCAACGCATAGTAGTTGTAATGTAAACTTTAATTTACGTCACATAACCCTTCCTATTATCAATACACAATGTTCAATTTTATTGTGTTACTTTCGACTTATAGCTCACTATATTTCATATTCGAAGTTCATTCAAGTTCTTAAGTCCTGCTAGGAATCATTATTTGTTTTATATTAACACTATTCAATATCTTATAATATTCATTTCATTTGATTTAAAATACTTTTTATGTTCATTATCACATATCACGACGTTTCGACGTTTATTCCTCACACGCCCAATTTGTCTCTCTTGTGTGTGCTTAGTATGTGTATTCAACTTATCTAATATATCATTTACTATTGTTAAGCATCATTATACTTCATAATATTCATGTTCTATAACTTAGAATAACATCTATTATCGTCGACATCACTATACTTGTGTATGTGCATGTCTGACGCCCTCCGATTGCCTCCAAATACGCATCAGTCACAAAGATGCAAATTTGACTACTGTTCCCAACCTCAAATTGAAACACTTAAAGAAAAAAAGTTGTTGGTCTATTCGTCCTCGTTCCGGATCATCTTGAATCACCTCAATCGCAGTTCGTATGAAAACGTTATGCCTATTTTACTAAAATAGGTCAAAGTAGTCACACCTGACATGCTTTAGGCGCAATTTACAAGGCTTTAAATAAGCCTTTGGGCAAACTAAGCAATATTGCTTCTACAAAGGCAAATTGTGCCCCCAAATGACTTAGGGCACAACGCAGCTGCACCCATTAGTAGAAACGGGACCTGAAGCTAATGTTCTTCGCGATTTTTGACCATTTTCTCCTACTAATCTTCATAACTTGAGTTATACACATCCAAATTAGTCCATTTTTGATTCTATGAATTCGTAATTCATAGAACTACAACATACTAGAATTCTAACAATTTATAAAAACATTAACCTACCTAAAATTTGACCCAAAACACATATTCATACTCTATTTTCATGTTTTAACATCTCTAGCGAATTCGATCGTCGCGACTTCGTTACTTAACCGATTAACACGATTTAAACTACGCCGCTTTCGTTTCTTAACATACTAACATAATCCAACATCAATTTACAGATTATAATGAGTATTGACCACGAAATTTTGTACTTTCTAAAGCCCATTTTCATGTAAAAACACTGTTATAAACTTTTCTTCCTACAAACCAAATTACATGAATTTTTATCATCAAACAACACTCACGTCTGATAATTAACAGAGTATAAACCCTTCTTACATATATATGTATCAATTCAACATAATTATCAATAGAAATTTCAAAAACCAGGGTTAACATTAGAGTAGGTTATACCTTGTTCCTTTGATTGTTTGCTAGCAAAAAGATGATGATGATTAGGTTTAGAAATTTCCCTCCTTCCTCTTGAAAATCATAGAGAACTCTTTCTTGCTTCCAAGATTTCTTCTCTAAACTTTGCTCTAAGGCTGTAGAAGAATACGTGAAATAAAAATAAGCCAACTGATAATCGTGAATATCAGTTAGCAAAGCCAATAGGCGTAGGTTACAGTAAGCCAAAGGCCACAAGGCCTTATTTAGCTACCACCTATCCCCCAAACTAGATTATTTTAATAATCTTTATATTATATAGTTTCATGTCACACCATTAAATTAATTTAATTAACTCATAATTATAATTATAATAATTATAATTCCCATTGTAATATACTTAATAAATCTTTACATATCTAATTTAATTAATAAATTAGTTCAAAGCAACATTTTATTTAATTTAATTATTTTCTTAAATATTAAGCAATTGATTTAATTTAATTATTTCCTTAAATTAAATCCTTCAAATAAAATTAACATTATTCAATTTAATATACATTAATCAATTTAGTTACTAAATTAATTCACCACAATTTTATCAACCATTTATTTATCTCAATAAATAAATTAATTAAAATATTTATTTAGTTCAATAAATATTTAAAATTAATTACAAAATTCATTTAATTTCTTCAATAGTTAACTTAACTATTAAACCTCACTTTCTCAATATATGAATATATATTTCTCTTCATACCAGATCATATATTTCAACATATATAGCACGTATATATACATACTCAAACTCAAAACATTTCATAATAAGAATTTTAATTATTAAATTTTTATTTTAATAATTTATAAAAATTCGGGTTGTCACATCTTTCCCCCCTTATAAGGATTCCGTCCTCGGAATCAACGAAACCTCTCATACTCGGTTTTCACCAAATCTCCTTTCAAAATTTATCGTTGAATAATTTCAACACATTACCGTAATATAGGTTTTATATTTCCTACTTACACCATTATTCATAATAAATTCTTGTAAGTTTTATTTCATAACCTTTTCTTAGACTCAATTATATTTGAGTATTATATATTCTTTGACCCGTTCATTATCTTTCTCTAAGGATCATTATCATATACTATATTTCTCAAACTCTCGATGTGATAACCTGAGATTTCGAATAATCAAAATTTATTAATAAATTTTTTTATTATTAATATTAATATTAATCATTAATATTATGTTGTGTAACTGTGATACGAGTTTGGAGAATGAGTCAATTTGTGTATTGACTAATAAAATTAGAGTAGAGTTGTGCTTAACAGCTTTAAAAACCCTAACCCTAATTTCTGGAAAGGGATTCGATAGAAAATAGAATTAAAATAATTATTTTAATGAGTTTGTGTTTGTAGCGAAGAAATTTATTGATCAATGATTAATCGGATAAGGTTTAAAATTTATAAAACCTAATAAGAGATTAGAAACCCAAACGTACCGTTAGAAACCCTAATTGTACGCCGAGAAACCCTAATTTCATATTCGGGAACCCTAAACCCTAAATTAGGAAACCCTAATCCTAATTGGCAAGCCTACTGTGTATTAAACTTTAATATGATTAGAAAACCCTAATTATATTTTAGTTATATTAATTTCTATTTTAAAAACCCTAATTGTAATTTAGAAAATTTATTTTTTCTAATTAAAACTCTAATTCGTGGGTTATAAACCCTAATGACCATTTTGACCCTAATTGCTAAATTAAGAAATTTTAATTAGAAATATTAACCCTAATTAGCAAGATTGAATTTTATGATTAGGAAATATTAATATAATTATCGAATCCTAATTATAATTTTGGAGTATTAATTTTCTATTTTGAAAACCGAAATTCGAAAATCTTGGAAATTAAATTACAAACCTAAAGGGTTTAAACCCTAAACCCTAAAGGGTTCAAACCCTAAATCCTAACCCAAACCCTAAACCCTAAGGGTTTGTGCATTTGTCAAGATTGCCATTAAATTCATTTTGGAAATTACTAAAATACCC
This sequence comes from Panax ginseng, assembly GCA_020205605.1. NCBI lineage: Eukaryota > Viridiplantae > Streptophyta > Magnoliopsida > Apiales > Araliaceae > Panax > Panax ginseng. Next base: position 52,867,793 of record CM035145.1, read on the forward strand.
TTTTTACATTTTTTATTTAGCTAACTTGTAAAATCGTCAAGAGCTTTAGTTGGTGACCAACCCACTTGACTTTGTGACTTCACAAATCTCAGAAAAGCAGCTAGCAATCTCAGATCTAGCAACATATCATTGTATATATAGGATTTCAAGAGAGAGAAAGTCCATTTATTAGCCATTTTGCTAACGTGCTCTCACCTACTCTCTCTCTCTCACCAAGACCTCCGAAAATCCATAGTAAATCAGTCACAAATTACCCTCAAACACATAGATCAGATTCAAAGATCTAGGATCAAGAATTGAAGCTAGAAGGTATAAACATAATTTTATTTTTGATCCATGTTGCTAAGAAAAATTTCGTGTTTATGTGTTTAGATCTTTGCTAGATGATGTTTAATGATGATCTATGTTGATATAACATAGATCCATAGCATCAAAATGCTTTAAAAGTGATGATTTTCAAAACTGCCAAGAACAGAAAATGTGGTCTGACAAGCTAATGTCAGGCGCCACAGATTCTTGTTCGTTTGTTATTTTTGTTGTTTTAAGTTTGTTATTTGTAGCCTGGTATGAGATCTTTCATCTAGAAGTGAAACTTCAGTCATTGGATAACTAGATTTCATTTTATAGACGGTCAAACCACGTTGACCGAGCTTGACCGGCTCAAATCTGGGTAACCCATAAAGGCCAAACCAGCGTCTGACAAGATTTTTAAGCTTCTTGATCTGTCCGTTTTGTTTGTGTTATGTTGTTGTTGTTGTAGCATACTTGTAAATAGTTATGTGTACTATAGATACATATCTCTGGATCTCTTAAAAAACAAATCAGTTGCACGAAATAGATGGTCAAGGATGCCCATTGGACCACAAAGTCATTTCTGGAACTTCAAGAAAAATGAAGAACACGTTTTTCTGACAGACTTTGACCATGTGATGTATTGTGGATCTGTTGTTTTTAGACTGAGATCTTGACATCTCGGTGTTACTTGTCAATAATATTACATTTATGAATACTAAAACCACCAAAACAATGATCAGAACCTAGACTAATTTGTATTGGAAAGTGACCAGTCGAGGTTCTGGGTTTTTGGGAAAACCCAGAAACCGTCTGACAAGAACTTTGAGACGATGGATCTACTTGTTTGAATGTGATATGACTTGGATGTTAGTTGATGATTGTAGTGTTACACAAACAATATATGATTACGAGCCCAACTAGCCCGTAACTCGATTACATCGGAGAATCATGGTGGTCAAACAGCGACCTTGAACACGGATCGCTGCCAAAGGTTGTTCTTGAGCTCAAGAACACCAACAGCGACGCTTTGTGTCGCTATAGCCCTATAGGGACGGTTTAATTAATTTTATTTTCTGAATATTTCGAAAAATGATTAAAATAGAAATAAATTCTAAAAATTACCAAAAATAGTTTTAAAAATTATTTTAAATTATGAAAAATAATTTTTGACCGATTAGAATATTTTTCTTTAATATTTATAATTATTTAAATATTAAAAGTATTTAATTTATTTAATTAGTGTATTAAATAAATTAGAGGAAAATGATTTAATATTATGAAAAATCATTTTAAATAAGAATAATGTATTTAAAAATAATTTGAGTTATAAAATGTAACTTTTAATATTTTTGGAGAATTTTCATTAATAATTTAATATTAATGATATTAGATTTATTTAATGATTAAATTAAATAAATAAGTTAAAAATGATTTTATTGATTTAAAAATCATTTTTAAATAAAAATAAAGTGTTAGAAAATATTTTAAATTATAAAATATAATTTTCAATATTTTTGGAGAATTCTCATTAATAAATTAATATTAATGATATTAGATTTATTTAATTATTATATTAAATAAATGAATTAAAAATGATTTTATTGATTTAAAAATGAGAAAAATGTTTTAAGTTAGAATTAATTACTTTTAATTTTTGATGATAATTTCATTAATATTTAAATATTAATGTTGATGATTTAAAATGATTTTAATTACTTTAAAAATCATTTAAGTATAATATTGATAATTTAAAAATGTTTTAAGTTATTAATAATAACTTTAATATTTTGACAAGTATGTTATTAATATTTTATATTATTAAATATTAATAATAATAAGATTATTTGATAATTAATTCATTTAAAAATGATTTAAGTGTTTAAAAATTATTATAAATTATAATAATTGTTTATAAATTATTAAAAGCTTCCAAAAAAATATTATAAATGATATTTGACTTATCTAAAATAATATTGAAGCTTAGGGACCAAGTTTAATTGACAATCAATGTGTTAATTGTCAGATAGGGTGACCAGAACACCGAGAATGGACCGAAATCCAACCAGACCAAAATAGTTAGACTTGATAAGTGTTTATATAGGTTATAAACACTAATGTGGCTATGTAGTAATGTGCCTAGGAGAAGTTTGACTGTAGAATACAGTGTTACGTGTTATGAATAATTGTGCTAATTGTAAGACCGATATTATTGGTTATAGGTCTTTCGAAAGCAGATAAGTATTTTGTGTAGCAGTAGTCAACGCGGAAGGCAAGTTCCCTAACTCAACCTTGAGTTATATTCATTCAATTATTATAGTGGTTAATTATTGCTAATTATACCATGTCCAGGGATTTATTGTTGATTAAATCGCAGTTAGTGCATGTTTAATAATTCAAATTGAATTACTAATTCGGAAAATATATATTCGTAGAATTATTGTTGTTGGATATTCATATTTGTAGAAAATAGAATTGATGAAGATGATAATTTCTGCATTTATTGTCAAATTATGTTGAGAAATATCTTAGCTAATTATTCTAGCTAGACGAACATTTGTTAGAACTTGATAAATTCGAAAAGAGAATTCAATTGTTATTGCTAGATCGATGCCAATTATTTCGGCAAGATCGAAAAGTAATAGAAATTGAAATCATTAAATTTCGTTGTTAAATCAAATCTTGATTCTGAGACTGAGAAGAACAACCTTTTATATAAAGGGAACATTTTAGGTCGTATATTCGGCCATTGCGCACTGTTAAGTATTGTGCATAATATCGGGTATAATAAAGCTAATCACTTGTTATACTTGCAGAGGGGTATGATTTAATCTTTATGGTTATCTGATACGCCTGCGTATGTATCAGAGTAAATCTTTGATAGATACCCGAGAAAATAAGTTCAAAGATCTGGTGAGATCTCTCAGCATAAATCTGGAAAATATTCCACTTTGTTATTGCGTAGAATTGATTCTTGTTTATTCAATTGAATATCGTAGAAACTTTGAAAGCGTTGTACTCTTTCATTATCAGATTATTGTGTTGCCTAGAATTCGAGAAGACTTGTTATTGATTAACGATTTGTTCAGCTATTTCAAAGTTCCCTGAACTTTTGTTTCATTCTATCAAAATAGATAGTCTGTTCTTATTGATTCGTATACATTTATTATATGTTTTAACTTGCGGGGCAAACTAGTTGCTCACCCTTGCTAAATAAAACTTTTCAGCTAGGGACGAAGATGAATCTCGGCGGGTTATAAAAGATACAAAGTTCCCTAACTTTGATAATAAAGTTGAACAGTAGTGGTGAATAGATAGAGTCTAAAAGACTAAAAGTACAGTGATAGGTAGATCGTAAAAACAAAACAATCAAGATATAAAAATGAATCGTAATATATACGATGAGATCACCCCGTGATCGAATAAGGTAATAGTATGGAGAAGGATCAAGCGAATGATTGAAAAGTTTACAGCAAGATTGCTGAGTGTCAGTTGTACTATGAATTGGTACAGATTCAGGAAAGAATTATGAATGCGAGTTGAATGAAATTCGTATTGAGAAGGGAGTTAAGATTAAGTGGGGATTAAGTGTTTGTGTCGCGCTATTTGTTATATGCATGTTAAGAGGGTGATTCCTTTCTCATGTGTAGAACAGATAGATAGGTTATAGGTAGAGAATATAAGGTTCAGTACGAGTTCTTAAGACTCATACTTATGTGACATTCTTGACTTATAGTTATATGAAATTTTTATGAACCCCTCAGCGAATGGACGCCAAAGGTCTGACTAGGACAAGTTCTTAAACTCATATGATTGTGGCAAGTAAATGAACTCATAAGTGTGGTTTGACGAACTGGGTATAGTTGTGTGTAAATGGAGTATTAAAGATTATAGGAACATATAGATTGTTAATCCAATGATTATTAGTGGAGACGTAAGTTTTCCAAAACTCCTAGCTATGCTAGACTTCGAAATTTTGACATCAAGCTAAATACGCACTAAGTGCTTTTGAAAAAAAAAATATGTAGACTCGTAATCATTTTTGAAAAGGTTTAAAGTATAGTCTATGCTACTTATTTCAGCTAGACACAAATGATTTGAAATATCAAAATATCTTTTATTTATCACTCATGTACCATGTAACCTGGTGCAGAGATGATAAAAAGTTGATATAGTTGTAAATACATGAATACTTAGTGTGAATTCGATCTAAAAATCATTGTTCCACAATTGTATGATGTGTTATGACAAGTCATACGATGACGGCATCCTCAAACAGACTGTTAATACAGTACGGCATCATGACGTCATTCTCAAAAATATTTTCAAAAATTTTAATTTGCCAACGGGGTTTGGCTACACTTAAATAATTCGATTGAATTGAATTATTGATATGAGTCTATGCTATTTGATTCAGCTCCAATGGTTATGAAAACTCTAAGTGTTCATTGAAAGAAATTTCTCGAACCAGATTGTTTTGGTGCGGAATCCAAAAAGACTGAGGTAAAAGTTTATGCGCCCAAGGCGGATACGAGAAACAGATCAGACCAGAAGTACTTTATAAGTACAGGGCATATCGGTCTAATTACCCACTATGTCTGTAAGTTAAGACAATTTGCAGATGAGTTTCCATATAACCTTTGCGAAAATGACAGACAATAGTCTGTAAAACCCCTCAGCACAATTTCAAAATTTTTATTCTTGTGAAGAATGTTTTGGGTTGCATGTGATGATGAGAAGGAATGGTGAATGGTGAATGGTGTATGGTGTAAGGTGTAAGGTAAATTTTTGGGACGAAATTTTTAGAAGAAGGGGTGAATGTGACAACCCTAGAATTTAGAAATTTTTTTAATTGTAATTAATTGATTTAAGGTTCAATATTAGAACCTAGACAGAAAATAAATGTATGCGTTTGATATTTTTAAGAATGAATTTGGAGGATTTCAAAATTCTGTGAAGGATTTAGGTGAATTATTCAGGATTAAGGAATAAGTGTTTATGTTCTGTGTATATGAGTGTATATGTGTACAATATGTGGTTAAGGGTTAAGGGCTGACCAGATCGATAAATGATATCTGTAACAAACCTTAGGTATATATTAAGAACGTCAACGTTCGGTTAGAAAATTCTTACGATAACAAGAAACCCTAAAATCGGTTCTGGAAATCCTAATTTCAGTTCTGGGAATCCAAAACCCTAATTCGAAAATTTAAAACCCTAAACTGGGAACTTAACGGAGAATTATATTGCTTAAGTGCTATTAATTATAATGTTAATTAGGGTAAATCTTAATTATTTAGCAAACCCTAATTTAAAAGTTTTAAACCCTAATTTGTGGATTTGAAACCCTAATTTATAAATAGGGAAAACCTAAGTGTTAATTTAATACTTTTAATGTTAATTAGGAAATATTAATCCTAATTTTAATGTTATAAGTAATTAGAAAATCCTAATCTAATTACGAAATCTAATTTTTAAATTAGAAAATTATTTTTTTATTAAAAACCCTAATTAGTGGTTTATAAACCCTAATGACCAATTTTGACCCTAATTTCTAAATTAACAATTTTAATTAGGAAATACTAATCCTAATTAGCAATATTTAAATTATGATTAAGAAAATTTAATATAATTAGAAAATTCTAATAATAATTTAGAAATATTAATTTTCTATTTTTAAAACCTAAATTCGAAAATCTTAGAAATTAAAATGCAAAGTTAAGGGTTAAACCCTAAACCCTAAGGGTTAATACCCTAAACCCTAAGGGTTCCAAACCCTAAATCCTAAGGGTTGGATCAAAAGACAAGAATGCCATTAAAATAAAAATCAAAAGACCAAAATGCCCTTTATTGCATAATTGGACATAACTTGTAATTATTGCCCTATTCGAGTTGGTGACCAACCCTAAGACTAGCATGTGACTTATATCTCACAAAATCAACAACATTATCAGCCAACATTCATTGTATCCATAATTTATATAGATTAATAGTAAGAAATGACTTACTTTATTTTTTAAAAAGCTAGCAACTCTCTCTCTCTAACCTTCGAATTATGAGAGTGAAAGGGAGTGAAAATTTAAGCTCATATCATCTCGTAACCTTCCAAGATCAGGATCAAAGATCATAAATCAAGATCAATGCAAGAAAGGTATAAACCCTAATACTTAAAAATAGTGATCTAATGTTATTTGTTGTTGTTAGATGGTTAGAGTGGTGTTTAAGGATATTATTTAGTGATCCAAGAGGTAACATCAAGTATCTATAACATCTAGAGGCACGAAAATCAAGTTTTAAAAACTGACTAAGAACACTAATTTTTAAGGCCTGACAATCATATGCCATGGCCTCTAGATCTGTCTGTGTTAATTGTTATGTGTTTTAAAATGTTATAGATTTGTTCTCTGACATGAGGAGAGTAGACTGGAAGTTGAATCAACTCCATACCATGTCTAGATCTCAAGTTATCAGTGGTCAAAACTGTGACGCCCCCAAAATAGGTATACATCACCCATCTTGAGTCGCCAGATACATGGTAAAGAATTCAAATACAACTTAATAATACAACTGTCGTGTACAATATGACAAAACATAAACTGTGAGTTTGAATACAAATATTATCTACTAGAGAGTATACAAACTCAAAAGGAGTCCTCATTACAATTATTATCACACAATTTCACTGTAATAGTGAGGACTACTAATGCAAACATCTAGGATCATCACTCTGTGTTCCCGACTAGTCCCGCCTACGTTCTCATTTTTCAAGAGAAACGGTGAAAGAAAGGGTGAGCAAACTAGCCCGAGAAGAAATATTATGACTAAGATAATGCGGAATAATTTATCGTTAGCCTTCAACAGTGTTAAACTGATAAAATATAATAACTATCAAGTTTAACTGCAGCAGAACAAGCAATCCATTAAAAAAGTCAAGTAGAGAATAAAATCTGCTATCTTTTATGATTAAAAGGTTTTTCATCATTTTTATTCTTTGGGACTCGATTAATAAATAATCCACATCATCGAATCACCTACACTTTTCTACCAAGGATATACTTTAGTATCACGACCACGAATTATCTATGCACTACGACTTAAGATAATCATGTTTTCATCAACGGTCCTGATCATGCCATAAAACAATTCATCTTTGCACTACGGCCAAAGAGAATCCATAGCTATAATCATACCAAAAACTGTCCATCAATGCACTACGGGCCAATTAGGACTTTTCCACATCATTTGTAACATTACGGTCATGATTACACCGAATAATCACTGGTCATAATCATACCAAGTCCATCTATGCACTACAGGCCACAGATGACTTTTCAAAAAAAAATAAACATGAGGATGATGACAATGATATAAGAATTCAATAAAACAAGTTCAAGAATTAATTTATTCAGGAACTAATAATGTCCAAATTGTCAATATGATATTTCTTTGTAGGGTAAAATTCAAGAATGCTCAGAAGAATATTTCCAAGAAAAGATACTGGATGAAGCGCAAATATCAAGGATATTCCACTAGTTTCATGGACTATAGAAGTCAAAACTTTAACCAACTGAGTATAATAAAGAATGGAATAACAAAAGAAATCACCATGCATGCAAGATTACTTGCATGACAAAAGTTATTCCAAGCGAGAATACTAATAAGGGCCGGAATCGGTCCCCAGAAAAACACACAGATGAGGATATTCCAGCAGAATAATAATAAAGAGACGGACCAAAGAGTGAGAACACTTTTCTTCTTTCTCTTTATAGTTTCTCTCTATGGAGTTTCAATGAATTCGTAAGAAATATTGAATGAATGAGCTTCTATTTATAGAAAAATGAAATGCATAGTAACTAACTCATGAACGGTCGAGATTGATTTACTTTAATCTGACGGTCCATATTTAAAGCAAAATCTTTTAAATAAAAATAAATATATTCTATTTATAATCTAATAAAACGAATAACTTTATAAAAGATTTTACTATGCAAACACTATTCAGGCACTATGCAAACACTATGCATAATAAAATATAATATATTCTAATTATTGTCTAATAAAACAGATAACTTATAAAAGTATTCTGTTTTATATAAAAAGATTTTACTATGCAAAATACTATGCAGACACTATGCAAACACTATGCATAATAAAATATAATATATTCTAATTATTGTCTAATAAAACAGATAACTTTATAAAAGTATTCTGTTTTATATAAAAAGATTTTACTATGCAAAACACTATGCAAACACTATGCAATACTATGCATAATAGAATATAATATATTCTATTTATAGAATAACTTTATAAAAGTATTCTGTTTTATATAAAAAGATTTTATGTATTATTACATTAATAATACCAAGAAAACTAAGTGACTTATCACGTAAGCATTAATAATTAATACCGTGTGCTACTATGCAACCACGTGTATTACTGTACTTTTACTACCGAGTAGTTCAACAATATTAACGGCAAAACTTTCGCCGTTATTTTTCTAAAATATTTTTGTCGTTTTCTCAATCCGATAATAATTCCGTTGCGGGGTCCACCAATGATTGTGCCATTGTACGAATATTCCCTGATAAAAAAAATATTCCCCGACCAATCGAATATAATATGACAATTTGCATACTTTGCAAAATTTATAAATACTACCCACAACTATAACATTATATCATAATATTAAAAAATTATTTTGAGAAAATTAAATATTTATTCATAAAATTTGGGGTCTCACAATCTCCCCTCCTTATGGAATTTCGCCCTCGAAATTTACGTACGTACCTGGTATGTCGAACAGGTGACGATACCTTGACTTCATTTCAGATTCTAATTCTTGAGGTATAACCTTTGAGTGTTGAATACGATCCTTCTTATCCAAGATTTTAACACGTATCTTCTCATACGTTAAATCTTCTGCTATATCATTTAGTTCTAATTTAATAACGTGGTTCGGGTCGTCCACATATTTACGTAACATCGATACGTTAAAAATGTTATGAACACGCAACATACTTGGCGGTAAAACGAGTCTACATGCCACAGTTCCTACTTCATCGAGGATTTCAAATGGGCCAATTAAATCGAGGGTTGAGATTTCCTCCCTTCGTCGATTCTTGCTTCTAGAATAACGCCCTCTTGAACCTTCTTCTTCACATTCATCAGCTCCGAGTGTGTAGCTTGAGCGACTTTAACTTTATCGATTAAATTCGATTCTACTCGTATATTCGTTATCTTCACGTGGGTTCGTATATTCGCACTTGTAACCGCATACGATCTTCTACTCAACGCGTTAGCTACCATGTTTGATTTTCCTACGATGGTATTGCATGGTACGATCGTAATCTTCAACAGCTCGAGCCAATGTCTTTAGCGCATGTTACGTTCATTTTAGTTGAAAAAATATTTGAGGGTTTAAGAAATGGGTTTTGTACCGGGGTCAATATAAAATTCGATTTCATGCTCTAGGGGTAGGCTAAGAAGTCTTCAAGAATACGTCAGGAAATTTATTAACAATAGAAATATCATTCAAACTGTGACCCTCATCCAAGGCTTGGATAGTACGTTACATTGATACCTATCAACTTGCCATCATCATTCACGACATCGCTTCTGAAAGAAATGCAAAGCGATTGCATTCCACAAGAAAGTCAACAACGAAAGGACCGGGGCTCTTTACTTATGGCTTGATATGACAATGATTTACTTTTAGTGGTTTGGTTTCTTGAATTCGCATAACAGGTTGGTTAGGAGTATGGAAGCTAACAACCTTACAAAAAGCATGATGAGTAGTTAACCAATCTATTCCTAAAATCACATCAAAGACAAGTATTTTCAAAGAGACAAGATCAACACGTAACGTGAAAGTGTTAATTTGAACAAGATTTATAAATAGTGGAGGTAACGAAGGTTTCTCCGAACTGAGTTTAAATAGATATATCAAAGTCTAACTTCTCCGGAGTTAACTTCAAACATTAAACACAACTAGGTGAAATAAAAGAGTGGATAGAACCGGTATCTAACACGGTATAGACTTCGCAAGAGTTTATGACTAACACACCCGTGATAATTTTATTCAAGTTCATTGTCACGAAAAAAAAAACGCTCTTTCTTTAACTACCGGCTTTAGCTTGTCTGGGACATCCTTTGGCATCACTATCCCAGCTGGACTTGACTTCACCATACGACAAAATCGAGCTACGTGACCTTCTCTTTCGCAATTAAAACACGCTTTGGATTCTTTGCGTACGACTTTAGACGGATGTGTCCTCCCTCGTCGCATTTGAAACATACGACCGGTGGTCGTTCTTCATCCTTTGAAAGCGGGTCTTTGGTCTTGACGCCTCTTACGTCATTGTTGAACCTTCTCTTCTTGAAATGTCCATTCTTATTATTTTGGCCATAATTACTACCGAAGTGGTTACCATTTCTGACATGTTGATTCCTCCATGCTTATTATCACCGCTTTGATGATTTGTTATCACCCCAGTATTATCATTTTGTCAATTTACCGCTCTCTTTTGGTTTGGTTGACTCATTATCGGCGCTCCAATAATCGAGCCTTATTAACAATATCTAAATACAAAACACGGTTTATGAGAGATAAGATATTGGACGTATCTCGGCTTCAAACCTCTTAAAAACATCGCGTCATTCTCTCTTCATTATCAACCAAGTGGGGGACGAATCGGGATAACTCGGCAAACTTGGCTTTCAGATCGCGACACGGTCATGTTGTTTTGCTCCAACTTGATAAATTCCACCTCCTTCATGTGTGACGAATGCTTTCGGAAAGTACTTGTCATTGAGCGACTCTTGAAACTTCTCCCAAGACATCTTGAGTAAGTCGCCAGTTGGGTGCGTTTTCTGATTCCCACCGGTGATCTGCCTCTTCACGCAACATAAAGGTGGCAAAAGGAACCTTTTGCTCCTCGAAGCATCCCAAGACATCAAATATCTTGGCGATCTGCTTTAACCACGTCTCTGCCTTAAGTGGTTCTGGCTTTCCCAAAAACTCCGGTGGTCCCAGCTCCTTGAATTGCTTAGTGGTGACCAACCGTGGGTTGCCATTGTTTCCTCCTGCATTATGAACAGGAGCCACCTTCGCCTTATGTTGCATAAATTCTAAAAAGCTCCTAAACGTACCGTTGTTCATCAATTGATCAGTGTTGTTGTTTACAGGACGATTATCGCCATCCTGTTGCACATTATCCTAATTATTGATCTGTGGAGAATCCACGGTCTCCTGTGCTCCATTGATATTCTCAACATTCTCGGATGTCATTTTCAAATACTGCCACAAAACAAGGGTTAATTAACAAATCACACATTATCTCTATACTCTGACTGACCAATTAAATACCAAATAAACTTAGGTAGGTCATACTAGCGAAGGAATTTCCCGTCTCTCCCCTCCTAGTTCTATTCTCTCATCCTAGCCAGGATCATATCCCTAAGCTTTGATACCAACCTGTGACGCCCCCAAAATAGGTATACATCACCCATCTTGAGTCGCTTGGATACATGGTATGTAATTCAAATACAACTTAATAATACAAATGTCATGTATAATATGACAAAACATAAAGCTGTGAGTTTGAATACAAATATTGTCTACTAGAGAGTATACAAACTCAAAAGGAGTCCTCATTACAATTATTATCACACTATTTCACGAATAGTGAGGACTACTAATGCAAACATCTAGGATCATCACTGCTGTTCCCGACTAGTCACGACTACGTTCTCATTTCAAGAGAAAAATGAAAGAAAGGGTGAGCTCAACTAGCCAAAGAAGAAATATTATGACTAAGATAATGCGAAGAATTTATCGTTAGCCTTCAACGATGTTAAACCGATAAAATATAATAACTATCAAGTTTAAGCTGCGAATGAACAAGCAATCCATTAAAAGAGTCAAGTAGAGAATAAAATCTACTATCTTTTATGATTTAAAGGTTTTTCATCACTTTTATCGCTAGGACTCAAATTTTAATAAATAATCCACATCATTGAATCACCAACGCACTACTGCCAAGGATATTCTTTAGTATCACTACCACGAATTATCCATGCACTACGGCTTAAGATAATCATGTTTTCATCAACGGTCCTGATTATGCCATAAAACAATTCATCTTCGCACTACTGACCAAAGAGAATCCATAGCCATAATCATACCAAAAAGCGTCCATCAATGCACTACGGGACAATTAGGACTTTTCCACATCATTTGTAACATTACGGCCATATGATTACAACGAATAATCTCGGTCATAATCATACTAAGTCCATCTATGCACTTCTGAGCCATGAGATGACTTTTCAAAAAAATATAAACATGAGGATGATGACAATGATATAAGAATTCAATAAAACAAGTTCAAGAATTAATTTATTCAGGAACTAATAATGTCCAAATTGTTAACATGATACTGCTTTGTAGAGTAAAATTCAAGAATGCTCAGAAGAATATTTCCAAGAAAAGATACTGGATGAAACGCAAATATCAAGTATATTCCACTAATTTCATGGAGTATAGAAGTCAAAACTTTACCCAACTGAGTATAATAAAGAATGGAATAACAAAAGAAATCACCATGCATGCGGTACTTCGCATAGACAGGTTATTCCAACAGAATACTAAATAACGAGAACTCAGTCAAAGTAAATTACACCCGACAAGATGTTCCAACGAGAATAATAAAGAATGGAATAACAACAGAAATCACCATGCATGCGGTACCGCATAGACAAAGTTATCCAATGTAATACTAATAAGGGCGGAATCAGTCCCGGCAGAAAAGCATGTATGACGAGGATATTCAACAGAATAATAATAAAGGCGGAACCGGTCCGGCAGAAAAACGCATGAACAAGATATTCCAATGTAATAATAAAGAGGCGAAATCGATCCCACAGAAAACGCATGCATGTGAGGATATTCCAGCGAGAATAGTAAAAAGATGAATAATAGAAGAATGTCACCAAGTATAGGGTAGCTCAGCGTATCTGAGTTATTCAATGTAATAATAAAGAATGGAATAACATAAGTTCTCTTCATGAATACAAAAGAATAAACACCCTTACGAGTACAACAAATAATATTCCCTACCTTAGAAAAGAAGAGTCTTTGGATATAGAAGTAGTGAAGTAGCGTAACACTTTTCTTCTATCTCTCTATAGTTTCTCTCTAGAGTTTCAATGAATTAAATAAGAAATAATGAATGAATGAGCTTCTATTTATAGAAAAATGGAATGCATAGTAACTAACTCATGAACTATCGAGATTGATTTACTTTAATCGACGGTCCATATTTAAAGCAAAATCTTTTAAATAAAATAAAATATATTCTATTTATAATCTAATAAAACGAATAACTTTATAAAAGATTTTACTATGCAAACACTATGCATAATAAAATATAATATATTCTAATTATTGTCTAATAAAACAGATAACTTTATAAAAGTATTCTGTTTTATATAAAAAGATTTTACTATGCAAAACACTATGCAAGCACTATGCATAATAAAATATAATATATTCTAATTATTGTTTAATAAAACTGATAACTTTATAAAAGTATTCTGTTTTATATAAAAAGATTTTACTATGCAAAACACTATGCAGACACTATGCAATACTATGCATAATAGAATAACTTTATAAAAGTATTCTGTTTTATATAAAAAGATTTTATGTATTATTACATTAATAATACCAACAAAACTGAGTGACTTATCACGTAAGCATCAATAATTAATGTAAGTGTGCTACAATGCAACCACGTGTATTCATTTTTACTTTTTACTACCGAGTAGTTCAACAAAGATTAACAGTAAAACTTCCGCCGTTATTTTTATAAAATATTTTTGTCGTTTTTTTCAATCCGACAATAATTCCGTTGCGGGGTCCACCAATGATTGTGTCATTGCACGAATATTCCCTGATAAAACAAATATTCCCCGACCAATCGAGTATAATATGACAACTTTCATACTTTGCAAAATTTATAAATACTACCCACAACTATAATATAATATCATAATATTAAAAAATTATTTCGAGAAAATTAAATATTTATTCATAAAATTTGGGGTCTCACAATCTCCCCTCCTTATGAAATTTCGCCCTTAAATGCACGCATTGGTATGCTTAGAAACGGTGAGGATACCTTGACTTCATTTCAAATTCTAATTCTTGAGGTATAACCTTTGAGTGTTGAATACGATCCTTCTTATCCAAGATTTTAACACGTATCTTCTCATACGTTAAATCTTCTGCTATATCGTTTAGTTCTAATTTAATAATGTGGTTCGGGTCGTCCACATATTTACGTAACATCGATACGTTAAAAACGTTATGAACACGCAACATACTTGGCGGTAAAACGAGTCTATAGGCCACAGTTCCTACTTCATCGAGGATTTCAAATGGGCTAATTAAATCGATGGTTGAGATTTCTTCTCTTCGTCGATTCTTGCTTCTAGAATAACGCCATTTTGAACCTTCTTCTTCACATTCATCAGCTCCTAGTGTGTAGTTTGAGCGACTTTAACTTTATCGATTAAAGTCGATTCTACTCGTATATTCGTTATCTTCACGTGGGTTCGTATATTCGTACTTGTAACCGCATACGTTCTTCTACTCAACGCGTTAGCTACCATGTTCGATTTTCCTACGATGGTATTGCATGGTACGATCATAATCTTCAACAGCTCGAGCCAACATCTTTAGCGCATGTTACGTTCATTTTAGTTGAAGAAATATTTGAGGGTTTAAGAAATGGGTTTTGTACCGGGGTCAATACAAAATTCGATTTCATGCTCTAGGGGTAGGCTAAGAAGTCTTCAAGAATACGTTAGGAAATTTATTAACAATAGAAATATCATTCAAACTGTGACCCTCATCCAAGACTTGGATAGTACGTCACATTCATACCTATCAACTTATATTTCACGGATTTGATGTTGTATGGTCATGAACTTAGTTTGTAGTTGTTGTATTACATTAGACTACAATAGTAAAACAACAACAAGTCCAGAAACCTATTAATCACATATCTATTAATGGTCAAACCAAGCCCCTCGAACACTGACATGCTTTTCTAAATAGCTCAAGAACAGGCTCAAGAACTCCTATAGTGACGGGTCTGCCGCTATAGGGCCCTTTAGCGACAGTTAATTATGAAAAATAATTATTTTTATTAAATAAATTGAAATAAATGATTTTTAATTATTAAAAATACAAAATAAATTCCTTAAAATTATTTTAAATTTCGAAAATTAATTTTTAATTATTTAGAGTGTATTTCATAAATATTTAATATTTTTGGAATATAAATGGTATTTAATTATAATATTCAATGAATTATTTTAAAATGATTTTAATAAAAATACATGAAAAATCATGAAAAATTATGTTATGGTAAAAGAAAATATTTTAAGTTATTTTAATGACTTTTAATATTTTGTGATAAATTTAATTAATTAATAAATATTAATGATAATTAGTTTATTTAATAAATATATTAAATGAATTATGGAAAAATAGAATTAATGATTTATAAATCATATAAAATGATTTAAGTGTTATAAAAATAATTTAAGTTATAATATATAAATTTTGATATTTTGTCATGAAAATATTAATATTTTAATATTAATAGCAATTATCGGATAAATAATTTAAGTGTTTAAAAATCATATAAATATGATTTTAAAGTATTAAAATACTTTGTGATATTATAAAATATATTATAATATTATAACATGTATTTCATTAATATTTGATAATAAAAAAAATTAATAATAAAAGAATTATGTGGTATTTAATTCATTTAAATACGATATTAATGATTGAAAATTCATGATAAATAGTAATAATTATTTGAAAATTATTACGAGCTTACGAAAAATATGTTAACTGATAATAAAATTATCTGAGATAATTTTTAAGTGTTAAGCAATATTTTAATTGAACTTAGACTCGATAAAAGTCCGACTAGACTGTGGGGATGTCAGATTTGTGTCGGGTTCAACTCAGACTGCAATAGTTTGACTTGATACCGAGTCTTATATGTGTTGTAGACTGTTATGGTTATCTGTTATGTGTTATGTATTTAGGTTATTCTATATATATATATATATATATATGATTATATTGTGATGATATTATTCTAATAGTGGAGATCTATATTACTAATATTAGGTCTTCGGATAAATCGTTATAAATTACGTAGCAGTAATCAAACAGTTCAGGCAAGTTTGTTTTTACTTAACTCTACTAAGCGTTGTTTCATTCAGATATGCTTATGAATAATCATTGCTGATTGACATTGTAGAATTGTACTCTGTACATATTACATGTATAAGTCAGGTATGAAAGGCTGATCACCTTCATTACCCTTCGGTTCAGATATATTTGTTCATGTTATATACTTGTTCAGTCAAAAGTTTATTCCTAGTAGTTCACAATTATATTGTTGAATTATAGCCAGCTTATTATTCAAATTCTTTCAATCATGATATATCGTTAAATTATTGAACATAAACTTATTGGGCAACTTTTATGCTCATCATTGCTATATCATAATAAACATTGTAGATTAAGGCGAATACGTCGGATACAAGAAAAGGTCAAAGACAGTTCCAACTTTAGTTAATATGTGAGATTAGATTTGTAATAGTATTGATATTAATGTTATTGTAAGTCAACTAAGTTATGAATTGTGTATAAGTTAAGGTTACTCGACCTTGGGGAATAGTGTGTAAAATGTATTGTATAAACAATTTATGTTTATATCTTCCGCAAATATAGTAATAGTATTAGAATGATCGAACCAGATCCGCGCTGATTCGGGACCTTAGATTCGGGGCCCTCACAATGGCTATGGTATACTACTTGGGGTTTTGACCCTTGTACTTTGTACTTATTCTTTCTTTTATTTCAGTCTAAATTTAGCAATAAAAAAAGCCCAAAACTAACCCGGGAGGGAAAAAGAGTAATTTTGCCAACAAAACATTAAATCAAGTTAAATCACTGCCATGAAGGTTATGCAAAACCATAACGTCAATCCCGAGTGAAAAACATCATAAGAAAACTCAACGGACGGACTGCGAAGACTCAATGATCTGGTCATGGACCCGTCTTCCCGGATTCAGAAAAGCTCAAATCCCATGTCATATAAG
This sequence comes from Panax ginseng, assembly GCA_020205605.1. NCBI lineage: Eukaryota > Viridiplantae > Streptophyta > Magnoliopsida > Apiales > Araliaceae > Panax > Panax ginseng. The sequence goes on from CM035145.1 coordinate 52,885,283, forward strand.
AAACTTGTACTTACTTTAATATATATATGTAATTGTGTGTGTGTATGTGTGTATATATATATATATATATGAGTTATTTAGGCCTGGATTGTAAATAGGTGTCTTTTCCCGCTTTAATATATTCCTACTTTAATATATATATATATATATATATATATATAGTCACATATATATTTATATTTATCAGTTTGGCCTAGATTGCTGATATGTGGCCTTTTACTACTTTAATATATATATAATCATATATATATATATATATTAATTTTTTAGTGTGATTAAATATCAGTTTTAACTGTTCATTCAATGTAAAGTTGTAATATTTAAATGTGTGGACTAGATTTATCTAAATCTAGCCATATCAAACTCTTAACAAGTTCAAAAGTTAAAAAATTAGAACCGTTGAGCTAGAATGGCTAATATTTATTTAAATCTAGTTTTCTTATTAGTTTTATAAATATTAAGAGACTACACGACCCTAGATCTGTATCTAGAGGAAACGGGAAGCTTGGCTATGCGCATGCAAGGATTTAACTGATGAATCCTTTGTGTTTTGCGACGTCTAGATTCTATTCTACAATTTATTTCAATATTTGTTGTACAAGCTTCTCAATGATATCCCGTGAGCCTAGGAATCATAGGATCTATGATAAAATCCATGGATCTAGATCTGATTCCCATGATGGACATATTTGAGCTGTATAGATAGTTTACAGCCTCTTGTAACTGTAACCCTGGGCCTTAAAGCGGGGATACAGATTTAAGGCCCTGATATGATCAAATTATAGTTTGTGGTGCTCGGGTCACTTCGATGGCTTTCATGCCCATAAAGGGCTCGATACTTGTATATATATTATTTTGTAGAAGATTCTTCGCATCTCGAGAATAAAATCAAAACAAGCCGAATATGGAATAAAATAGAAGTATTAAAGGCCTCAATTACTATGTGAGCATAAGGGTTTGAAAATTGTTTTTCAAAACTTCAACTTTAATTTCATTGCTAAAAATTTATTTTATGAATCAAACCCTTTGTATATAGGAGAAAAAAAGGCATACCACTACTTTCAAACAAAGCACTGCAAGTACATTTATTTGTATCACATCCACACATACACACACATGCTTAGGAAATTGAAAAGATGCGGTAACCGTGTTTCACGGAAGTCGGGTGTGACGCCCCCAAAATAGGTCCATTCCATCCAACCCATTCTGAGTTGTCAATACATGGTACAGAAACAACTACAACTTTATTATTACAACAGTAAAACTGTGAGTTTGAATACAAATATTATCTTCTAGACAATATCTATACCCAAATAAATCCTCATCACATTTATTGATACATTATTTTACAACAATGGTGAGGACTACTAAACAACTCTCCCTAGAATTTTCATTCCATACCCCGACTCGTACTCGCTATATTCTCGCCTCCTGAGAAGAAAAATGGAACAAAAAGGAAAAGGGTGAGCTCGACTAGCCCAGTAAAGAATATTATGACTAAGATAATATATAACAAAATTATCGTTAGTCTTCAACAGGGAAAAATATAATAGAATACAATAGACAACAAGTTTTAAATCAATATTCGCAATGAAATAATAAATCATTAGAAGAGTTAAGTAGAGAATGCAAACTACTATCTTCTATGTATGAATTTTAAAGTTCATCGCCTATTTTTATCCTGTAACATCAATCAATATATATCGGGATCAAATATTCATCCTTGCACTATGTGCCAAGGACATTCACCCGATTGGTCATGTTCATCTAAACACTGCTCATCTTTGCACTCTGGGCCAAAGATATTCATCGAAATCATTCATCTTTGCACTACGGGCCAAAGATATTCATCGAAATCATTCATCTTTGCACTACTATGGCCAAAGACATTCATCATAAATCATTCATCTTTTTAAGACCGAGGATGATGAAAATATATTTTTTAAAGAAACGAATCCAATTGAAACAAAATGACAAGGATTAAGGATTAAGGATTCAGTACTTTGTTTTATCCACGTCAAAAAAATACCTCAAAATAATCATAGTGGTGTAAAATTCAAGAATGATCAAAACATGGATACAATCAAAGCTAGTGTCGAGAATAGATATTTTGGACGAAAAGAAAAATTTTCATTTTTCGATGAATAGTCTTCAGATTCGTGAATAGTACCGTATACGTGAATAGTGCCGTATACGTGAATAGTAACTCCGACACCAAAAGATAGAAATTTCACAAAAACATCTTCACGCTTTGTGAATAGTACTCGTGAATAGTAACTCGTGAATAGTAACTCATGAATAGTAACTCATGAATAGTAACTCCGACATGAAAAAGTTCCAAATTTGATAAAAAGTTTCAACCAATATTTCAAAGATAATGATATTGAAGAAATAATATCATTTGAGAAGAAAATAACATCCTTACCTCGAAAAGACAAGATTTTAGTTGAAACACCAGGATATAGGGCTATGACTTGAACTTGCACCAGTATAGCAATACTCAAAGTATACTCAAAATACTCACAAGAATACGCTCGATAATATAGAGAGAGAAAACTTCAGTTTCTGGTGTGATTTTCAATTCTAACCTAAGCACCTATTTATAGGAAATTGCTTAGAACACCAAAGCAGAAAATTTAATATAATATTAATATATATAAAAATATTATACGTATTCCTTGAAATCTTAATCTCAGCAATTCACACATGCCAACATTCTAGAAAAAAAATTAAAAAACGTTTTTCTAATTTAAAATAATTTAAACTTCCAAAAATCAATTATTTCGGAGCTTCGGAACTTCAATAATTCATAATAAATAGCCCGTTTGCCAGAAAATTCAAATCTCGCGAGTTTTTATAGGAAATTCAATTCTCTACAACTTTGCAGAAGAAAGTTTTTCCAAATTCCAAACAGAAATTGGCCGAAATCCACAAACGGGCGATTTTATAGGCTATAATCAAATTTCAGTCAATAAATGGGGTCCACCGACATGTTTAACATGTTTTAAACATTTATTGCAACAAAAATACTCTTCCTCCTCATATACTCATATATCCCACATTCATTGTAAAAATATCACCATTATTATATTATTAAAATATAATAATATATATTTAAATGAATTATTTTATCAGAAAAAGATAAAATATTAATCTTCAACAATTGTCACATTAAAAATTTTCTCCATGTATATCCACATAAAATCAATATTTTCCTCATCATATGAATGAATAATTAATTATTCACAAATAATATTCTGTAATCACAATATTGACAACTGTGCGGTTCCTGTGAAAGAGGGGCTTTCCAATAAGAATTTCTCCTTACTGGCGCGCAATTAGGTGACCAAACCTCTCCTTAGACAGAACTTTCTAGACATTGCCAATAATGTTATCTAATAATATTATTCAGATAATATGAATTATTGGTTCGATAATGAAAAATACTGTGTAATGACAATTATTGAAACAACAGCAATATAAAATATCAACGCAGCAATTATTGAATCAATAAAATAAAATACTGAATAGTAATTACTGTAACCATTATTGAGTAGTGCCTTCTTACGTAAGAATCAATAATTGGTGCAATACCGTGTGCTACTGTGCAATAACGCGTATTACTGTGTTTTAACCACCGGGTATTCCAACAGTGTAAACGGTAACAACTACGCCGTTATTTTTAAACAACTTATTTTTGTCGTTTTCTTCCTCCAATCGCTTTCCGTTATGGGGCCCACACATGGCTGCGCCGTCGTACGAATATTCCCCGACAGTACGAATATTCCACGACCAAACGAATATTCTCCGACAATAATGAATATTATATCACCACTTGCTTATTTAAAATATTTGCGCATTTTACCCATAACTAACCACATTAATCAAATCCACCCTTACTATTTCAAAATAATAAATAAAGGAAATTCCTTTTTATTTAAAAAAATTTTGGGGTCTTACATCGGGGGGTGCTTATCATCTTCCCCTTGCTTAAGTAAGCCCCTGAACTCCATGAATCCCAGGTTCCAGACCAATTAAATAGAGTCACATTTGGCCCATATTGTAAACAAACCTCTACCAAAATTTATGTTGAGTTGGTACAACCATTAAACTCATACCAACTAGCGACTCTGGTTAATCGGCCCAGTCATCCAAATTAAATCTTTTCAAATCATTTACATTTTATGTAAAACTCTTTTGTCAATTTCACCCTCTAAACACGATTCGAACCATGTAGAAAATATAAAAGGGTAAGAAATATTTAAAAGATGAATTCAAGCGAAATTTTACCCGACGTCGATAAGTGGCGACTCTGTTGGGGATAGTAGAGGGCTTAAACCACTTTTTAAACTTTTCAAATTCCCTTTTTATTTACTTGTGTGTGGATGTTGTCTTTATATGGAATGATGTAAATACATGATTTATCACTTTATATTAGTGCCTCGGACAATGTCATTATTTCATACGGTGAGATGCATTGTATGAGAATGTATATTGTGTGATACCTCCACCAGGAGGCGAACCCGTCAACATTTGATTACTGGACTCAAAAGAGACTAATCCTACGAGGCTCAAAAAAGGCTCCACTCAGATCCGCTCCAATTGAAAGATCGGATTAACTTCTCATCTAGTAAATTGCGATGATCTAAGGACCTTCATACTGAAAAACAGCGAGAGTATCCTAAGATAGGCCAGTCTCTGATAAACCAAATGCGAAGGGGAGTGTAAGACCCCAACTTTTTATAAATAAAATCAAATTTCCTCTAATTATTATTGTGAATAATAAGGTGTTAATTTCATATAATACTTTGGTTATGGGTGAAATATGTAAATTTTGCAAAATAAGTAAGTGATTATAAAATATTCATTGTTGTCGAGGAATATTCTTTTGGTCGTGGAATATTCTTGCTGTCGGAGAATATTCGTATGATGCCGCATCCATTTGTGGGCCCCATAACGAAAAACGGTTGGATGAAGAAAACGACAAGTTTGAATTTTTATAAATAACGGCGTAATTGATATTGTTAAACTGTTTAAATACCCGGTGATTAAAGTACAATAATACGCGTGGTTGCATAGTAGCACACGGTATTAATTATTGATGCTTACGTGAGAAATCACTCAGTTATACTCAATTATTGCTACAATAATTGCTGCATAGTATCTCACGTTATTTGATTCAATTATTGTCACAGTATCATCTGCATAATATTTTATATTATTTAATCAATAATTGAGACGATAAAGTTATTCATATTATTATTTGCAATATTAACAATGTCTAGAAAGTTCTGTCGAGGAGAGGGTTGGTCACCTAATTGCGCGCCAATAGGGTGAAATCCTTATCGGAAAGCCCCCTCTTTCCTGGGAATGATCTGATTGTTACATATTGTGAGTTATAATATTAATGATGAATAATTGTTAATAGATTAAAAATATGTTTATTAAAGATAAGTGATTTGTGGTAATTATTTATTCAATTTTTGATATAAATAGAGGGGTTTGTTATGAGATGTTTGTTATAAGTTTGGCTTATTATTCCATAAGGGGATGTGCTAATTTTTCAAACCGTTGGTTGAAGATATTATTTTAAATCAATATGGACTGTTGATGGAAAGTTATATTAGTAAATCAATATGGATCGATGGTTTAAAGTTTTAATAGTAAATCAGTATGGACCGTTGCTTTAAGTTTTAATAGTAAATCAATATGGACCGTCCGTTTAAAAGTAAATTAATCTGGGCCGTTCATGAATTAGTTACTATTCAGTCCTTTTACCTATAAATAGAATCTCATTCCTTCATTATTTCTTAAGAATTCACTGAAACTCTAGATAGAGAAACCATAGAGATCAAGAAGAAGAGTATTCTGCTACTACTCTACTTCAGTATTCAATCTTCTACTAAGGTAAGGGATATTAGCTGTTGTATTCGTAAGGGATATTATTTCTTTCGTATTCATGAAGAGAGTTATTTTCTTTCAATACTCGTAAGGGTTATTATTCTATTCTTTATTATTCTATTGGAATAACATGTCTACGCGGACTACCGCATGCATGGTGAAATCTTTTCATTATTCCATTCTTTATTATTCTGTTGGAATAACCTATCTACGTGCACTACCGCATGCATGGTGAAATCCTTTTGTTATTCCATTCTTTATTATTCTATAGGAATAACATGTCTACGCAGACTACCGTATGCCTGGTGAATAACCCTTCGTATTCAATTGTTATTAAATTGTGGAAATGATCTGTCTACGCGGACTATCGCATGACAGTTGAAAATTCATTTACAATTTTGTATATTATTAATTTCATATTCCTAACTCTAAACTTACTACGGTAGTATTGCTTCAATAATTCCTGAATTGATCAGAAATTCCTTGAGTTTTCTTTTCTGTACCAAGTTGTCTGTTATGGTTCCTATCTTGGATTGGATATATGTTTTGAAGTTTATTCTTGAATTTTTCTCCACAATTGATTATTATGGAGTATTCTTGAACTTGGATAAACTAAATTATGAATCCCTAATCGTGTTCTTTATCTCACTAGATTCGTTCTTTAAAATATTTTCATCATCCTAAGTCTTAAATGGTGATACTTGATGAATACCTTTGGCCTGCAGTGCAAAGATGAATGATTACCTGTAACGACCGAAAAATTTATACAATTTAATTATCGACTTTGGTCGTTAATAACACGTCCAACTTCTGATTTTACACCATTATTCGATGTTAAACTTAATAAAATGCGGAATAATTTAAATTTTTCTAACTTCTTACTTCAATTCCCTGAATCAAAACCTTTATCATCTACTTGTCTTTTAATCATATATAATCCATGATTCACTTTATCGGAGTTAATGTATATATATACTTACATAACAAATCAATATCCTTTATACATTGGCCAACTCAAACTTTAACTTTACAACTCAACATAAAGTATACACCATAAAACATTGAGTACATCTCATGAACCTTAATAATGATTTAAAGGAATAACAACTTTGGCTAAAATAATAGTCTTCGTGTATTACATTTGATTCATATCTTTCAAGTACCACATAGTGTTACCTTCAATCCTTAACCTGCAAAAATGGTTATTTGCAAGGTTGAGCTCGACAGCCCAACAAAATCTAACAGTTTTCATGTATCACGTTGTACATAATGACATGCTCGACATATATCTCATAAACATTAGACTAACGTAACATACATGTTACAGTTCATATATTCAAGTATAAAGATTGAGTTCCTTACTCAATCAGCATGCTTTACTCAATCAATGTAGTCATAAGTTGACTTTCACATTTCATACATTCAACATATATATAACAGATCGTGCTCTTTGTAATAAAGATTTAAAATAGTTAATCATCAATTCACATAGCAAATAGGAACTGAAAGACTTGCCTTGATCGTTAATTACCAATAAACGTTTAACAACTTACAGTTATCTGCACTTCACATGCCCTATACAATTATATAATCATACACAACAATTATTAGTAACATAACAACACATTGTAATTGTAATGTAAACTTTAATTTATGTCTCATAACCCTTCCTATTATCAATACACAATGTTCAATTTTATTGTGTTAACTTTCGACTTATAGCTCACTATATTTCATATTTGAAGTTCATTCAAGTGCTTAAGTCTTTCTAGGAATCATTATTAGTTTTATATTAAACCCATTTCATACCTTATAATGTTCATTTCATTTGACTCAAAACACTTTTTACGTTCATTAACAATTATCACGGCGTTTCGACGTTTATTCGTCACACGCCTAATTATCTCTCTTGTGTGTGCTTAGTATGCGTATATAACTTATCTAATATATCATTTATTAATGTTAAGCATCATTATAATTCATAATATTCATGTTCTATAACTTAAAACAACATCTCTTATCGTCAAGAGCATTACACTTGCATAAGTGCATGCCCGACGCCCTCTGATTGCCTCTGAAAACACAATAGTCCTACAAATGACCCTTTTGACCCTTTCTAAAGACCTCAAATTAAAGAGCTTAAAGCAAAAAGGTTGTAGGTCTATTTGTCCTCGTTCCGGATCATCTTGAATCGCCTTAATCGGAGTTCGTATGAAACAGTTATGGTCGTTTTACCAAACTAGGTCAAAGCAAGTCTAATCAACAGACATGGGCGCGACTGGCGCCCTTTCGCTGCTACCAGCGTGACTTCGGATGCGCCAATGCGTGCACCCGCATGACTTGCAGAGCCCAGCTTCTCACAGAAACAGTTTTCTCAATGTACAAACTTCAAATCTTCATAACTTCTTCATTTTAAGTCGAAATTAGTTGGTTTTCGATTCTATGAACTCGTGAAACACTAAACTACTCATCTACAGAATAATTTTAACATTTCAAAAACTTTAACAAATCAATTTAATGGTTCCAATTCAATATTCATGCTATATTTTCATGTTTTTTGAAAAGTTTAGCGAATTCGATCGCCACGGCTTCGTTTCTTAACCAATTAACACGATTAAACTACGTCGCTTTCGTTTCTTAACATATTATCACAATCCAATAACAAATTATAGATTACAACACATATAAGGCATCAATCCTCGTACTTTCTAAAGCCCTTTTTCAAATACACACTGATATATATACAACCTTCTATTACAACCCTATTCAATGCCTTTAATCATCAAATAACACCCACAAACGAGGATTAACAGATTATAGATCATATATATACATGTATTTTTATTAATTCCACAAAATTATCAGAAATTAGAGTTGAAGTAAGTTATACCTTCTCTTTGATTGTATGCTACAAAAAATGGTGACTAGGTTTAGTAATTTCCCTTCTTCCTCTTACCAATCTCCAAAAACTAGTTTTTCTTCTCTCTTGCAAACCCTCTGTAATTCTTCTTCTCACCCAACTCACCATTAGCCTTAGGAAAAATAAGATGCGTAGATAATAAAAATTGGCCATTCACCCACGTACACTTCAGTTATAAAAATAAGAAGACGTCAGTTGGAATAAGCCAAAGGCCACAAGGCCTTGTTTGGCTAATACCTTATTCCCCCAAATAGATTATTTAAATAATATTATATTATATAGTTTCCACTTGTCACACTTTAGTTAATTTAAATAACTTTAGTTTAGTTAATTTAAATAACTTATAATAATAAAAATCGTATTATCATTATACTTATAATTAATAAATAATTATATATCTAATTTAATTAATAAATTAGAAACATCACTTTATTTAATTTATTTATTTCCAAATAAATTAAATTAATTATTTTCTTAAATATTAAGCAATTGATTTAATTTAATTATTTCCTTAAATTAAATCCTTCATATAAAATTATCATTACTCAATTTAATTTACATTAACCAATTTAGTTACTAAATTAATTCACCACAATTTTATCAACCATTTATTTATCTCAATAAATAAATAAATTTATAATATTTATTTAATTCAATAAATATTTAAAATTAATTACTAAATTCATTTAATTTCCTTAATAGTTAACTTAACTATTAAACCTCACTTTTCCAATATATGAATATATATTTCTCTTCATACCAGGTCACATATTTCAACATATATAGCACGTATATATACATACTCAAACTCAAAACATCTCATAATAATTTTAATTATTAAATTCCTATTTTAATAACTTATAAAAATCTGGGTTGTCACATCCTTCCCTCCTTATAAGGATTCCATCATCGGAATCACCGAAAACCCTACCTTACTCAGGTTTTCACCAAATCTCTTCGTTGAATAACTTCAATCACATTACCTTAATATATGTTTTATATTTCCTACTCCCACCATTCTTGATAATAAATTCTTGTAAGATTTATTTCATAACCTTTACTTAGACCCAATTATATTTGAGTATTACATATTCTTTGACCCATTCATTATCTTTTCCTAAGGATCATTATCATATACTATATTCTCAAACTCTCGGGACATTACATTCACCCATTCTTCTAAGAATTTCGTCCTCGAAATTTTTGACTTACTAATTTTCATTCCTTCCATTTATCAAAATAGATTTTATGTTAATATCTATTTATTTATTAGGTTCTGCAACCAAATTATTTCTCTAAGGATCATTCTAAGATCATCATATTCCTCAACTCATCCTCTTTTAAGAGTTTCACCTTTTTCTTCTTTCTGGAATTTTATTTCTTTCTTGAAATTATTATGTTTTGCTTAATTTTCTCATCCGTTCCACTTTCACCTTTAAGAATAATAAGAATCTTTCACAATTGCTAAATAATTGGGAAGCGATATGAATAACAGGAATTTCAAAGATTCCAAATCATCTTTGAGGGTCACAAGACTAGTGAACTCTATTCTCGGTTTACTAGTGCTTCAACTCAATCCTTCCTAATCGCAAAACCGCAGTGTTTATCAATCATAAAAGCGAAAACACCCTCCACACGCATACACTAGGTGGCTGGACACCTATTGTACCACCACGTTGGGTCAGCACACGTAGTGTTTTGTAACGACTATATGCGTTACGCTTTCGGAACCATTGTCCCGAAAAAATATGTCCCCTTATAGGTTGTTCACCTCACTTTTCAACATCTGAATCCGCACCAAAATCAATTTGGTTTGGCATAACTTTTCAATGAACGTTTGAATTTCATGAACATCTCTCAATAATCGTCTAGCTGAATCAAATAGCATAGACTTCTACAACAATTCAGACATTAATCGAATTATACACACACACACACACACACACACATATATATATATATATATATATTCCCATGTCTTAAATAAATCTAAAAAAACTTTTTATGACGTCATGATACCGCACTGTATTTACAGTCTGTTTGAGGATTCCGTCATTTTGTGACTTTGTCATACTACATCATACCATAGTGGGCTGACGATCCTTAGATCACATCCAACACTAAGAAATTCTGCATTGATAACTCCATCTTTTTTATCATCTTTGCACCAGGTTCCATTGATACATTAATGATATAAAATACATTTTGATATTTTCAAATCATTTTCGTCTATCCGAAACAATTAGCATAGACTATTCTTTAAAAATTCAAAAATATTTGAAAATCAATTTTAGTGATATCATATCTCAACAGGTAACGATGTGTCAGTGTCCCGAAGTCCACACATACATATTTGTCACCATGCGTTGAGAGTAAAAATTCATTTTAAAAAGGCACATAGTGCAAATTTAGCTTGATGTCAAAAATTTTGAAGTCTAGGATAGCTAGAAGATTTGGAAAAACTTATGTCTCCACTTTCTATATGGATCCATTGCTTAATAATTCTATCTATTCCCATAATCCTCAATTCTTCATTTATAACTTAATTATACCCCAGTTCATCAAACTTACCGCAGATTGGAAGTTCAGGACTTGCCACAATAATATGAGTTTAAGAACTTATCCAAGTCATGCCATAGGCGTCTATTCGCTGAGGGGTTTAAAATATACCATATTATCATGAGTCACGAACTTACCATATGCATTAGTTTTAAGAACCGCACATAATCCTTATAATATCTGACTAATCTTAATAGTTTCTAGCTATCAAATATACACGAGAAAAGAATCACCTTTTCGCCACATATACAAAACCATACAAAGACAAAACTGATCAATGTGATAAACTGAGTGCAAGCACAAAACCCTTGCCCATACAAAGATTTGTACAACTCAACCATCATATGAGTCCTCAATTGAAATCCCACCTAACTCTATCTTACTCTTAACTTGCTCTTTGCTCGATACGAATTCCTCGTATCACATTATCTATAACTCCTCATAAGTTTATCTTGTACTATTTCATAGTAAATCATCTTCATAGCATCAAGCTATAATTATTCAAACATTACAGACCATCTTTCTTTTATAACTTAAACAGATCACGTCGTGATCTTATTCTATAATCATCTCCCTTAAAAGTCTTTTCTTAACTCATGATCGTTTTGTTTTCCGATCCTCTTTATTTCCTTTTTCATCATTTACGATTTCATTTATGTTTTTAATCTTATAGGCTTTGTCTATTCATCATTATTAGTTATCTTGGCTATTGGAGTTAGGCAACTCCCATTTCTTATCTTTGTATCTCTTCAAGATTCTTCTTTGAATTTTCTTGTTTATATAACACTTCTTCCCTTAAGAATTTCTAACTTCATTTACATTGCTCAACATTTCATTCGAGTTCCACATTCGTATCCACTTTCTATACTTGGTACACATCGAGTCTCTAATAGTTTCAATATGGTACGCTGAGTGGTTTCCCACAAACAACCAACAAACTAGGTTCCGAGATTCTAGTTCGTATATACCTCCGCTCTATGAATGAATTGTTTAGCCCAGATACCACACATCAACTATTAAAGAGTACAATTGTAACATACTTAAATATAACTTCTTATTCTTAACTTCTTTACCATTCTCTTCTTATAGACATCACCTTACATCCTTATTATTGGAGTTGGGTAACCCCACAATAATATTCCTTATAACTAATCGAGATTCTTCTTTGAATCCTCTCACGCATGTTTTAACCCCTTATATATATGTTTCTTAAATTACTTCTTATTATTTAAACTCTATTTGAGCTTATGCTTTTATTATCTTCACCTTCCTTCTCTAAGGTTATAGCCTAAGGTACTCCTACCTAAGGTTTATAACCTACAGCTTTGATACCAACTGTAACGACCCCAAAATTCATACATTTTAATTCTCGACTTCGGTCGTTAATAATACATTCAACCTCTAATTTTACATCATTATTCGATGTTAAACTTTATAAAATGCAGAACACAACAGTCCTACAAATGACCATTTTGACCCTTCGTAAAGACCTCAAATTAAAAACCTTAAAGAACAAAAGTTGTAGGTCTATTCGTCCTCATTTCGGATCATCTTGAATCTCCTTAATCAGAGTTCGTATGAAACAGTTATAGCCGTTTTACCAAACTAGGTCAATGCAGTCACAATAATGAGACATGGGCGCGGTTAACCACCCATTTGCAGCTACCAATATACGATATCTGACCTTACTACAACTACGTCGTATGCAGCGCTACCAAGACGACTTTGCTGTACACCAACCGCACAAAAACAATTTTCTCAATGTACAAACTTCAAATCTTCATAACTTCTTCATTTTAAGTCGGAATTAGTTGGTTTTCGATTCTATGAACTTGTGAAACATTGAACTACTCATCTACAGAGTAATTTTAACATTTCAAAAACTTTAACAAATCAATTTAAGGGTTCCAATTCAATGTTCATGCTATATTTTCATGTTTTTTGAAAAGTTTAGCGAATTCGATCGCCACGGCTTCGTTTCTTAACTAATTAACACGATTTAAACTACACCGCTTTCATTTCTTAACATATTATCACAATCCAATAACAAATTACAGATTACAACACATATAAGGCATCAATTCTCGTACTTTCTAAAGCCCTTTTTCAACATACACATTGATATATATACAACCTTCTACTACAACCCTATTCCATGCCTTTAATTATCAAATAACACCCACAAACGAGGATTAACAGATTATAGATCATATATATACATGTATTTTTATCAATTCCACAAAATTATCAAAAATTAGAGTTGAAGTTATACCTTCTCTCTGATTGTATGCTACAAAAAATGGTGACTAGGTTTAGTAATTTCCCTTCTTCCTCTTGTCAATCTCCAAAAACTAGTTTTTCTTCTCTCTTGCAAAACGTCTGTAATTCTTCTTCTCACCCAACTCACCATTAGCCTTAGGAAAAATAAGATGCGTAGATAATATAAATTGGCCACTCACCCACGCACACTTCAGTTATAAAAATAAGAAGACGTCAGTTGGAATAAGCCAAAGGCCACAAGGCCTTGTTTGGCTAATACCTTATTCCCCCAAATAGATTATTTAAATAATATTATATTATATAGTTTCCACTTGTCACGCTTTAGTTAATTTAAATAACTTTAGTTTAGTTAATTTAAATAACTTATAATAATAAAAATCGTATTATCATTATACTTATAATTAATAAATAATTATATATCTAATTTAATTAATAAATTAGAAACATCACTTTATTTAATTTATTTATTTCCAAATAAATTAAATTAATTATTTTCTTAAATATTAAGCAATTGATTTAATTTAATTATTTCCTTAAATTAAATCCTTCATATAAAATTATCATTACTCAATTTAATTTACATTAACCAATTTAGTTACTAAATTAATTCACCACAATTTTATCAACCATTTATTTATCTCAATAAATAAATAAATTTATAATATTTATTTAATTCAATAAATATTTAAAATTAATTACTAAATTCATTTAATTTCCTTAATAGTTAACTTAACTATTAAACCTCACTTTTCAATATCTCCGAATATATATTTCTCTTCACACCGGATCACATATTTCAATATATATAGTACATATATATACATACTCAATCTCAAAATATCTCATAATAAGAATTTTAATTATTAAATTCCTATTTTAATAACTTATAAAAATTCGGGTTGTCACATCCTTCCCTCCTTATAAGGATTCCGTCCTTGGAATCACCGAAACCCTACCTTACTCAAGTTTTCACCTAATCTGTAACATTCCAGATTTTATAAATGTAAATTATAAATATTTATTAATTTATATAAATATTTATTGGATGTGTTTATTATTGAATAAATAATTGTTCAATTTGATTGAGTTGATTTAGTTAATTATCTATTTGTTAAATAATTAATGTGATTAGTTAATTATTTATTTGTTAAATAATTAATGTGTTATGTGGATTGAGTTATGTCATTAAGTAATTTATTTAATAAATTGTTATTAAATAAAGTGTGACAAATAATTATGTTATAAAGAGTTATTAAAATAAATTTAAGTAATTTAAGTTGGTTTTATCCAAACAATGCTTAAGGTTATTAAGTGTTTAATTATAAATTAGTTAAGCCAAACAAAGCCAACGGCTTTTGGATTTTGAAATTTAAATGATTAATAAAATAATAATATAATATATACGTTAGTTTTGTAACTGATATGTTATTAAATTAGACGTATTAAGGTTAGCGGTTTTATTTTACGCATTATAGCTATCGGTTGTTTTCTTTTTACACATTCTAGTTGCTGAGAAAAGTGAGAAAAACACTAAGAGAGAATTTCAGAGAAAGTTTAAGAGAGAAAAGGCTGAGTTTTTCAAAATAAGTTCTGAGTTTGTCAAAGCTATTCTCAGTGATTAACAAGTGTTGTCGGAACAAATTAAAGGTATGTTGTATAAATCTTATCATATATGTTTACATTATATAGTTTTTGAGAAATTGTATGTCTCTGTTTCTCTTGAAATAACCGTGTATAAGTTTTTACCAAATTTGTCTGTAAACCTTGTTCTAGAATTTGTTTTGGTATTACATGTTTTGTTGTTATAATTGTTATAACTAGCATGTATGTATATATATATATGTATATGTATATATGAGTGGTATTTTAATCATGTGTTAAAGAAAAAGAAATAGTTTTACTGTGAACATAAACATGTATGAATGTATGTTTTTCAGAGTACCAAAATTTATACTTGTATTGTATGATAATCATGGAATTTAACTGTGATTATATGAATTGGGTAAGAATTAAATAGAATATAGTTAGAATAAATCAAATTGATTTCTAACTATGATTACAGTGCTTACTCTGTTAACAATGGAGTTTTTGGTTTTAAAATATGTTATTCTAGTATTTAATTTTTCTAGAATAATGGTTTAAGTTGTGTTAATTTAGTATTTGTATGCTTGATGAAGTTTATGTGTAATTTGCATAAGTTATACATGTTAATTGGTGTTAGAAATTAAGACATAGTAGCTTAGTTTGGTTTTTGGTTTTGGATGTTTCAGTAGTTTGAGCCCCAATGGCTAAATTTCAAGGCTTCAAATAACTTTAGAATTCACGCTCACGGCAACTTGTCTGTCGCCTTCAAATACCGAAAAGTGGTCTGGGTCGGATATTTTTGACCTCTTGTAGTAAAATGGCCATAACCTTTTCATACGAACTCCGATTGAGGTAATTCAAGATGATTCGGAAAGAGGACGAATAGGCCTATAACTTTTATTCTTTAAGGTTTTCAATTTGAAATCGTTATCAAGGGTCAAAATGGCCATCTTTAGGACTGTTGTGTATTTGGAGCTAATCAGAGGGCGTCGGGATGCGCGAATACAAGTGCAACCCTTTGTGTATTAGTATAACTTAATGATAACATGTTGGACATGTAATAGGATGTTGTATCAAGTTGTTAATGTGCATGTGGTGCAATGACATGATCACTTAAGTAGGTGTAATAAAGCTAAAAAAAATTAATGTTCATGAAAAGAAGTGATGTTGTTTAAACTTAAACTTAGTTAGTAGCTATACTAAGAGTAATAAAGTAACTCATAAAGGTAATGTTAGTGTAACTAATGTGTACTATCAATACATATGGTATGTGTATGACTTGGGGTGAACGTGAGTAGTAATTGTTTAACCTACGCACGAGGCAAGTTCTCTAACTCTACTTTTATAATTGTGCAAGTATCTAGCTATCTTTGAGCAAGTTTTCTAATCTATTATCTTGTCAATTCGATTACAATATAATGATGTAAGTTATTCTGGAGCAAGTTATTCTTGTATTTAACTTGTTGTTTAGCATGCACAACTATATATACTTATGTCAAACATTTATATCGTTCAAATTACTATGCATGCTTAGTATTCAATTCTAATTAACCTTGGCTTAGTATTGTTCAAGTAAGGTATGCTATAGTTACTCAAATTGTATGCTATTAGATTATTCCTAAAGCATGACTTTAGTTTACTATGATTGATTCAATCATGATTATTCTACAGTATAGTGTTATTGGTTTTATTCAACTACTCCTTAGTTGATGTTCGTTGAATTCCAAATTACCTTGAAAGCTTATCCAAACCAAACTTCCTTTGGTGCGGACTTGTACACTAAATACTAAGATGAACAACCCTATTGTTATGATTAGGGGTTAATTTACGCATAGCGTTAAAATGTTTGTGCACAATACATTGTACGAAGGGCTGATCCCCCTAAGTACGAGGTCCTTATAGTCTTATGACTGTTAAAGTTGGAGTTGAAAGATTACTTGCAACTGTGGACGTAGTTCATGGTCTTACGACCCTCAGTGATGTATATTCTCCATATTTTGGGATTTCAGTTTCTGATTATTGTTGATAGAGTACTATTCACTTTTGATGAGCCTATTTCGACAATTATTATTGTTGTACTCCTGTTGATTCCATGCTATATCCAGTGAGCAATTGTTTTGCTCACTCTTGCATATTTAAAAACTCATTGCAGCTAAAGAAGAGAAGGTAGGTGAACCTTCGACTAGCAAAGGAAAGGGAAAAATATACAAGTGATGAAGACTTGTAATAGTTTTGATAGTTTTATTATCAGACTTTGATTTAAAGATTGTAATGAAGTTTATTTAATTTTCCGCATTTGAATGTTTGTAATTAAAGGTTAGATAACCTGGGAGATTTTTATTTAAGTTTAATCTCAGATAAAGGTGGGTTTCTTTATTATTCAATTCTATTATGATTGGGTAGTTAGAAATGAATGTTTGATCAAGTGAACACCAAATCCTGTGGGAATGAAGTACCTGGGTTTGGGGGTGTCACAAGTTGGTATCAAAGCCTTAGGTTATGAACCTTAGGTGGGGGAAAAGCCTTAGCAAGTAACCTTCGAGAAGATAATAATGATAAACTCTTATCGAGTTTTAAGGAAGAGGTAATAAAACACTTATATGCTTATGTGTTTACAACTTATGTGTTCGTGAGAGTCGAGTAGTAATGATTAGTAATTAAAACTTAAACTTTGGTTGACAGGATGACTAATATAGGAGGATCCAGTCAGGTTAGGGAGGGACCTCAGATGCCTAGAGAGGAGGAATCTCGTGACATTCAAGTGGTTTGGGAACAACTACTTCCACGAGAGTCAGCCCCGTTGGTCACAGTAGTTGAAGATGAGGAGGATCCCATTAAGTTACCACAGGAGGATGAGGATGACGAGGACGAGGAGGAAAGGATTCCACTTAACTCGATAGCTGGTCGTATATTCTAAAATTAAATTGTTTGAAATTATTCATAAAATAAATAATTTTACTTATCACATTTATACATACACATTACTTGACACATTCTCATCTTTAAAAAAAAATTAATATGCAAAATTTCTTATTTATTTATATAGAAAATATCGGGTTATTACATTTATATCTTTCGCAAATAGTAATAGTTGTATAGAATGATCGAACTCGATCCATGGTGATTAGGGACCTCGATTGGGCAAAATCACGATTGGTATCAAAGTTGTAGGTTATGAACCTTAGGTAGGAATACCTGAGACTAATAACCGCAGTGATTAGGATAAGTACTAACTCAAATAGAGTTAGTTGGTCGATAAGATTCAAAGACGAATCTCGCGAAGTTAAAAAATACGGAGTTCCCTAACTCGATAATAAAGTTGAACAAAGATCTTGATGAATAGATCGAGTCTAAAAGACTAAAAGTACAGTGATAGGAGATCGTAAAACCAAAACGATCAAGACATAAAAATAAATCGTAATATATACGATAAGATCACCCCGTGATCTGATAAGGTGATAGCAGGGAGAAGAATCAATCTAATGATTGAACAGTTTACAGCAAGATTGTTGGGTGTCAGTTGTACTATGAATTGGTACAGATTCAGGAAAGGATTATGAATACGAGTTGAATGAAATTCATATTGAGAAGGGTGTTAGTGTTAGGTGGTGATTCAATTGAGGATTCATGTTGGCAACTGAGTTCTATGATTCCTTGTGTGGGCGGGGAATTGTACTTAGTGTAACAACTACTTAGTTCTGACAATGATAATCATTGAAATGTTTGTGTCGCGCTATTTTATATATGCATTTTAAGAGGGTGATTCCTTTCTCATGTGTATAATAGATAGATAGGTAATAGGTAGAGGATATAAGGTTAAGTACGAGTTCTTAAAACTCATACTTATGTGACATGTTTAACTCATAGTTATATGAAATTTTATGAATTCCTCAGCGAATGGACGCCAAATGTATGTCTAGGAAAGTTCTTAAACTCATATGATTGTGGTAATTTATGGACTCATAAGTGTGATTTTACGAACTGGGTATAGTTGTGTGTAAATGGAATATTAAAGATTATAGGAACAAATAGATTGTTAAGCAAATGATTATTAGTGGAAACATAAGTTTTCTGAAACTCCTAGCTATGCTAGACTTCGAAATGTTGACATCAAGCTAAATACGCACTATGTGCTTTTAAAAAAAATATGTAGACTCGTAATCATTTTTGAAACGGTTTAAAGTATAGTCTATGCTACTTATTTCAGCTAGACGCAAATGATTTGAAATATCAAAATATATTTTATTTATCACTCATGTACCATGTAACTTTCAAAAAGTAGATGATAAAAAGTTGATAAAGTTGTAAATACAGGAACACTTAGTGTGAATTTGATCTAAAATCGTTATTCCACTATTGTATGATGTGTTATGACAAAGTCATATAATGACGACATCCTCAAACGGACTGTTAATACAATACGACATCATGACGTCATTCTTGAAAATATTTTCAAAAATTTTAATTTGCCAACGGGGTTTGGCTACATCTAAACAATTCGATTGAATTGAATTATTGATATGAGTCTATGCTATTCGATTTAGCTAGACTAAAGTTTATGAAAACTCTAAGTGTTTATTCAAAGAAATTTTCCGAACCAAATTATTTTGGTGCGGAATCCAATAAGACAGAGGTAGAATTTTGTGCCTTTTGCAGAGACGAGAAACAGATCAGACCAGCAATACTTTATAAGTACAGGGCATATCGGGCTAATTACCCATTATGTCTGTAAGTTAAGACGGTTTGCGGATGAATTTCCTATAACCTTTCATGAAAATGATGTGATAATAATCAGTAAAACCCTCAAAGACAATTTCAAAATTTTTATTCTTGTGAAGAATGTATTGGGTAGCATGTTATATGTGTGAATGTGACAACCCGAGAATTTTGAATATTTTTAAAATTTTTATTAATTGATTTAAGGTTCAAAATTACAACCTAGACAGAAAATAAGTGTATGCATTTGATATTTTTAAGATGAAATTTTGAGGATTTCAAAATTCTGTGAAGGATTCAGGTGACAAACCCTAAGTATATATTAAGAACGTCAACGTTCGGTTAGAAAACCCTAACGATTAACAAGAAACCCTAGAAACCGGTCCTAGAAATCCTAATTTCAGTTCTGGAAATCCGAAACCCTAATTCGATGTATGAAACCCTAATCTGGGAATTTAAATGATTATTATATTGCTTAAGTGCTATTAATTATAATATTAATTAGGGTAAAGCTTCATTAATTAGCAAACCCTAATTTCAAATTTAGAAAACCCTAACTTCGGGATTTGAAACCCTAATTTATAATTAGGGAAAACGAAAGTTTTAATTTAATACTTTTAATATTAATTAGGATATATTAATTCTAATTTTCAAGTTAAGTAATTAGAAAATCCTAATCTAATTACGGAAATATAATTTCTAAATTAGAAAATTAATTTTCTATTAGAAACCCTAATTTTAGGGTTATAAACCCTAATGACCGTTTTGACCCTAATTGCTAAATTAGCAATTTTAATTAGGAAATACTAATCCTAATTAGCAATATTTAAATTATGATTAAGAAATTTTATTATAATTAGAAAATTCTAATTATAATTTAGAAATATAAATTTTTATTTTTGAAAACCTAATTTGAAAATCCTAGAATTTTTTTTCCAAACCCTAAATCCTAAATGGCTCAAACCCTAAACCCCAACCCAAACCCTAAACCCTAAGAGTTTGTATCAAATAACCATTTTAGAATTAATTAAATTAGCATGGAAATGACTATTATACCCTTAATGTATTATTAGAGGAAACTTATAAATCTTGCCCTATATTTGGTTGGTGAACAACTACACCTACTCCATGTGCTAATATATCACAGCAACCAGCCGAATTTTCCAGCCATACCATAACATGCAAGTCATTTATATAGATTAGAGAGAGAAAATGGTGACTTTAATTTTCATTTTCTCCAATACTTTCTATCTCTTCATTTTCGAGATCTAGAGTGAGAAAATGAGATAGGGTAAGCCAATATCAGTTCTTAACTCTCCAAGAACAGGAATCAAAGTCAGAAATCAGAGATGAAAAGCATAAGAAGGTATAAGAACCCTAATTTTGTAAATTTTATGTTTTGATGTAATTTGTTGGCTAGATATGTGTAATAGGATGTTATTTAGTGATCTGGGTTTTAAAATCCCAGATCCATTACATCAAAGTCCTCGAATCTAGCAATTTTAGAAATTAGGAAATCTGGAAAAAAATTTGCATGACAGTCATATGTCAGAGGCCTTAGATCTGTGTGTGTCTGATGTTTTGTGTGTTTTATGTTTTGGATCTGTTCTATGGCATGAGTGCTATGATATGAAACTGGAATCAAGGTTGTAGCATGTCTAGATTACCTATTACAAGCGGTCAAACATCGTTGACCATTCACGAAATGAGTTCTGGGCAGCCCGGTTTTTGCCCAGAAAATTCTGACAACCTTTTGCAGGGCTTGAATCTTGCAGTGTTTTATGTTATTAATCATGTTGTCGGTTGGATGTTGGAGACTGGTATATGAACTACTAACCTATGCCTTTAGATCACTCAGATCCATAACAAAATCGATGTTGTAGCCGGTTAAACTATAGGTTACCGGTCTGTTTGAAGAACAATCTGGGAAACCCAGAATCTTCATGTCTGATATTTTTGTCAGACTTTGACCAGCCTTGATCTTCTTGGTATGATGATAAAATGAGGCTATGTTGTTATATAACTCTTCCCTGACATCCCTACTTCAGTACGAAATCAATAAAGCATACTTAGCAAGCCTAAACATTAAAGATCCAAAGGCTAAAATGTGACACCTCGACTGTTCTTCAATTTCTGGAAAACCCAGAAATTGAAGAACAGTGTCTGATAGGTTTTGTGCAGCTTAAATCTCACTGATGTTATGTGTTATGGCCATGAACTTAGTTGTTAATTGTTGTATTACATTAGTACTACATTTTCCATCCTAAAGATATCCTAGAACATGTTTGGATCAAGAAATATAGGCAGTCAAACGTGACTCCTTGAAACATTGACTGTCAGTGTTCTTGAGGCCAAGAACACCTAATACGAACGCATAAGTGTCGCTAAAGGCCCATCTGATGCTTTTATTTATTTTAATTTTCGAATATTCTCGAAAAATTATTAAAAAATAGATAAAATGGTTTTAATTATTAAAATACATAATAAATTTCGAAAAATTATTTTAAATTTCGAAAATTAGTTTTAATTATTTTAAGTATATTTCATAAATATTTAATATTTTTGGAATATAAATGGTATTTAATTTATTTAATTATAATATTAAATAAATTATTTAAAAATGATTTAAATACATGAAAAATAATATTATGGCATAATAAAATATTTTAACTTATTTTTAATGACTTTTAATATTTTGTAATGAATTTCATTAATTAATTAATATTAATGATAATTAGTTTATTTAATAAATATATTAAATAAATTATGGAAAAATAGAATTAATGATTTATGTGTTATAAAAATATTTTAAGTTATAAAATATAACTTTTGATATTTTGCCATGAAAATATTAATATTTTAATATTAAAACAATTATTAGATAATGAATTTAATTGTTTAAAAATCATATAAATATGATTTTAGGGTATTAAAATACTTTGATATATTATAAGTATATTATAATATTATGACATGTATTTCATTAATATTTGATAATAAATAAATATTAATGATAAAAGAATTAGGTTGTATTTAATTCATTTAAATATAATTTTAATGATTGAAAATTCATGATAAATAGTAATAATTATCTGAAAATTACTACGAGCTTAAGAAAAATATTTCGACTGTTAATAAATTATCTTAGATAATTGTTAAGTGTTAGGCAGAGTTTAATTGAACTTACGCTCGAAATTTTGTCCGACTAGACCGTCGTGATGTTAGAATTTTGTCGGATTCAACTCGGACTTAAATAGTCTGACTTGATGTTAAGTTTTATGTGTTATAGACTGATAGGGTTATGTGTTATGTGTTTAGGTTATTCTATGTATATATATATAATAGTATTATATTGTGATGATATTATTCTAATATTGGAGATCTATAATACTAATATTAGGTTTTGGATAAAGCGTTATAAATTGTGTAGCAGAATCAATCTGCCTGTGCAAGTTTGTTTTTACTTAACTCTACTAAGAGTTGTTTCATTCAGATAAGCTTATGGTTAATCATTGCTGGTTGCCATGAATTGTACTCTGTACATATTGCATGTAAGACCCCAACTTTTTGAATAAAGATGAATTTTTCTATATTTATCATTTTTGAATATTATGGAATAAATTTAATATAATGTTATAGTTGTGGGTAGTATTTATAAATTCGCAAAGTATGCAAGTTGTTATATTATATTCGATTGGTGGGGAATATTCGTTTTAGCAGGGAATATTCGCATAACAACGCACGCAATCATTAGTGGACCCCACAATGTAATTATTCATCGGATTGAGAAAACGACAAAAGTATTTTTATAAAAATAACGACGAAAGTTTTACCGTTGATACTGTTGAACTACTCGGTAGTAAAAGTATAGTAATACGCGTGGTTGCATAGTAGCACACGGTATTGATTATTGATGCTTATGTGAGAAGTCATTCAGTCTTGTTCAATTATTGATATAGTAATTGTTGCATAGTATCTCACGTTATTTGATTCAATTATTGTCGATATTTTATATATTGTTAAAATCAATAATTGAGACGACAAAGTTATTAATATTATTATTTGCAATATTAACGATGTCTAGAAGTTCTGTCAAGGAGAGGTTTGGTCACCTAATTGTACGCCAATAGGGAGAAATCCTTATTGGAAAGCCCCCTCTTTCCTGGGAACGACCTGGTCGATTAATATTGTGAATTATAATAATGATGATAAATGTTGTTAAAATATTGAGGGTATTTATATATATAAGTTTGTAATGTGTGTGGTGGATAGAATATATATATATATATATATATATATATATATATATATATATATATTATGTGTGTGTGAGTGGAAAATGGTGGAAAAGTAGATTTTTGGTGGAAAAGTGGAATTGGTGGATTGAGTATTAGTATTATATATATATATATATATATATATATATATATATATATATTATGTTTGAAAAGCGGTAAGAAGGTGGGGAGTTGATGTGGAATACGGGGGGAAGAAAAATAATCCAAGTGGTGTATATTATATATGTATGCAACATGTGTTTATATATATATAGTATATTTTATTTCTGTTGCTTTATTTTTATTGGATGATGGTTTGAATTTAAGCATCTGTAAGTCTCAAAGTTTTTCTCCATGAATTAAGCAACGATTGCATCCGTGGCTACTATAATTTCGTCCGTCAAATTATCATTCTAAGGCACCAGTTGAATCGATGTTATATATATATATATATATATATATATATATATATATAATATTATATTTTATATAAAAGATTTTGCTTTAATTATGGACCGTCCGATTAAAGTAAATCAATCTCAACCGTTCATGGGTTAGTTAATATGCATTCCATTCTTCTATAAATAGAAGCTCATTCCTTCATTATTTCTTACGAATTCATTGAAACTCTAGAGAGAGAAACTATAGAGAGAAAGAAGAAAAGTATTCTGCTACTTCACTACTTCTTTAATTAGTTCTTCTTTATACGGTAAGGGGTGTTATTCTTTCTTATTCATGAAGAGAACTGTTGTTATTCCATTGCTTATTATTCTGTTGGAATAACCTGTATACGCTGTCTACCCTATACTTGGTTACATTCTTCTATTATTCCGTCTTTACTATTTTGTTGGAATATCCTGTCTGTGCGTTTTACGCCGGACCTTATTCCGTCATTATTATTCAGTTGGAATATCCTCGCTCATGCGCTTTACGCTACTTGGACCGGTTCCGCCTTATTATTATTCTCGTTGGAACATCTCGCTCGGTGCGTAATTTTCACCGACCTGGTTCCGTTATTTAGTATTCGTTGAATAACTCGCTCTGCTAAGTACCGCATGCATGGTGATTTCTTTTGTTATTCCATTCTTTATTATACTCGGTTGGTTAAAGTTTTGACTTCTATACTCCATGAAATTAGTAGAATATCCTTGATATTTGCGCTTCATCCAAAGATCTTTTCATGGAAATATTCTTCCGATCATTCTTAAATTTTACTCTACAAAGCAGTATCATGTTGATAATTTGGACATTAGTAGTTCTTGGACAAATTAATTCTTGAACTTATTTTATTGAATTCTTATATCATTGTCATCATCCTCATGTTTATATTATGTTGAAAGTCATCATGGCTCAGTAAGTGCATAGATGGACTTGGTATGATTATGACTAGGGATTATTCGATTGTAATCATGACCGTAATGTTACAAATGATGTGGTAAAAGTCCTCATTGGCCCGTAGAGTATTGATTGATGCTTGATTGTTGGCATGATCATGACCATTAATGAATACACAAATATTCTTGGCCCATAGTGCATAGATAATTGTGGTCGTGATACTAAAGAATATCCTCGTCGTAAAAGAGGGTGATTCGATGATGTGGAATATTTATTGTCGAGTCTCGGTGATAATAAAGTGATGAAAAATCTTTTTAGTCATAAAAGATAGTAGATTTTATTTTCTACTTAACTCTTTTAATGGATTGCTTGTTCCGCTGCAGTTAAACTTGATGTCTATTATATTTTATCAGTTTAACATTGTTGGAAACTTATGATAATTTATTCTCGCATTATCTTAGTCAAAATATTTCTTCTTTGGGCTAGTTGAGCTCACCCTTTCTTTCACTATTCTCTTCAGGAAATGAGAATATAGCTGGGACGAGTCGAGGAACGGAGTGATGGTCCAGAGGATAGCATTAGTAGTCCTCACTATTCTGTGAAATAGTGTGATAATAATTGTAATGAGGACTCCTTTTGAGTTTGTATAATCTCTAGTAGACAATATTTGTATTCAAACTCACAGTTTATGTTTTGTCGATATTGTGTTACTGACATAGTTGTATTAGTAAGTTGTATTTGAATTACTGTACCATGTATCTGGCGACCCAAGATGGGTGATGTATACCTAATTTTGGGGGCGTCACATTGCATGTATAAGTCAGGTATGAAAGGGTGATTACCTTCATTACTAGTTGGTTCAGATATATTTGTTCATGTATAATACTTGTTCAGTCATAAATTTATTCCTGCTAGTTCATAATTATATTGTTGATTTATAGCCTGTAAGACCCCAACTTATTATAAATAAAATCGAATTTCCTCTATTTATTATTGTGAATAATAAGGTGATAATTTGATATAATACTTTGGTTATGGGTGAAATGTGCAAATTTTGCAAAATAATCAAGTGGTTATAAAATATTCATTGTGTCGGGGAATATTCGTTTGGTCGTGGAATATTCTTTCTATCGGGAAATATTCGTACGACGGCGCAACCATTTGTGGGCCCATAAAGGATAACTGTCGGATGAAGAAAATGACAAAGTTTGAGTTTTATAAATAACGTCGTAATTGTTACCGTTAACACTGTTGGAATACCTGGTGGTAAAAATACGATGAATACGCGTGGTCGCATAAAGAAGACACTTACTTTTTTTGCACAATATTTTTGAATTATTGATTCTTACGTAAGAAAGCACTATTCAAAAATTGTTACAGTAATTACTGTTTAATATTTTATTTTATTGGTTCAATAATTACTGCGTTGATATTTTATAATATTGTTGTTTCAATAATTGTCACTGCACAATATTTCCCATTATCGGATCAATAATTCATATTATTTGAATAATATTATGAGATAGCATTATTGGCAATGTCTAGAAAGTTCTGTCAAGGAGAGGTTTGGTCACCTAATTGCGCGCCAGTAAGGAGAAATCCTTATCGGAAAGTCCCCTATTTCCTAGGAACTACCTTGTTGTCATAATTGTGATTCTATAATATTATGTGTGAATAATTAATTATTGATTTATATGATAAAGAAATATTTATTTGATGTGGATATAAATGATGGATTTATTTATGTGGTTATAAATGAAGGAATTGAGGTTGAGGTGTTTTATCAGTATTTTTTCGGAGTAGAGGTAGTAAAAATCACCCGTTTATGGATTTCGGATATTTTATGTTTGGAATTTTGAAAAACTCAAAGCTACAAAATTGTAGAGAATTCGATTTCGTGTGAAATGGACATAAAATTCATATTTTTCTGATAAACGGGCTATTTTCTATGAATTACTGAAGTTTCAGAAAATAAAATGATTTTTATTCAATTATGGGTGGGATCCACTTTTTGGTTGGTGTTGAATGCACATAGGCTGCTGAAAACTTTCAGAATTAGTGGCTAGCTTGATTCAAGGATGGCATGCGTAGGAATAATAAGAAAGAAATAATTTATTTTATTATTTTAGTCTCCTATGGCGTTCTAGCATTTTCCTATAAATAGACGCTTAGGTTAGAATTGAAAATCACATCAGAAACAAGTTTTCTCTCTTTAGATTATTGAGCGTATTTTTGTGAGTATTTTGATACTTTGAGAGTTGCTATTCAGTACATGTTTCTGTCAGCACTATATCCGAAATTCTGTTAGAAGTACTGTTATTTTGAGGTAAAGGATGTTATTTTCTTCGTAAATGATGTTATTTTTTTCAATATCATTATGCCAAAATATTGGTCTGAACTTTTTATCAAATTTGGAACTTTTTGTATCGGGGTTACTATTCACGTATACGGCACTATTCACGTATACGACACTATTCACGAATACGATACTATTCATCGAAAAATAAAATTTTTCCTTTTTGTCCAAGATGTCTATTATGGTTACTATCTTTGATTGTATCCATGTTTTGATCTTTATTTTTGAATTCTGCTTCACAATTGGTTATTATGAAGTATTATTGATCTTGGATAAACTTGTAATAACCCGAGATTTCCTAAATAAAATAAATAAGAAAATTTGCGTATAATTTTTTTTTTATTTAATGACGAGAATAAGTGAACGATAAATACGAATATATTTATTACTTGAAAAATTAGAAATAATTTTGGAATTATTAATTACTACAAATTATATTTTTATGGTAATTAATTTTCAGAAGGAAATGTTTTTATTAATTATTTTCCATGAAAACATGATGATGGAAATAATATATGAAGTGATAATTGGAATTATATAATAAATATTTTATTATATGAATTGTTCGAATATTTAAATCAAGTATTTTAACTTGATATGCGAAAGAGAAGTCAGATATGAGATCCAAACCCTGAATTGGGATTGTGATCAAGAGATGAGAATAATAATATTATATTATTGTTATAATGATTTTACAAAGACAATAATTATGTATCGTGTGTATGTATGTAACGAGATAATATTGAGCAATGACGGTCAATTAGGTCATAGCATATTACCGTGCTGTGAAATCCTAATTATTAAACTTAGTTATGAGAAATGACCGAGTAGATCGTGTATATGAAGTTTTATGTGTATATGAAGGTTACTGTGTATAAGATGCTCATGAATTAGAAGAAAACCCTAATTATCGTTGTTTTGTCGATAATTAGACAAACCCTAATTATTACAACCCTAATCGGTTGAAGTTAGAGATCGTAATGACTGTGTTAGAACATACACAGACAATTAGAGAACCCTAATGGTCAATTAGAAACCCTAATTGATGGCGTTAAGAAACCCTAATTAGAAAACCCTAATTTAAAATTATTGGGTTTAATTACGATGTTATTGTATAAATGTTTTAATTTACCAAAGGATAGAAAGTAATTGGTAAATGATAAGAATTACCATCTAGTGATTAAATACTACATTTAATTGCCATGTACAAGAATGCCCATGAAATTATATGTGAAATTACCAAAATACCCTTTTAGTGTATTATTAGTTACATTGTTGATGGAATCTTGCCAAAAATCATGGCCAACATCCCTACCCTACCAATTGAGCATCTAATACTCAATTATGCTCACTCAATCAACTAATCTAGCATCCAATGTATCTATATAATTTTTATATAAATTAAAGAGAGAGAAAATGCATTTTAGTGCATTATTTGTGCATTATTGAGCTACCAATCCCTAAAAATCCGGCCAACCACTCCATAATTATCATGTGAGCTCAATAAAGAGGATATTAAGGATTTAAAAATATTTTAAGTTATAATTAATGACTTTTAATATTTGGATGAATAGTACATTAATATTATATATTAATGGTGATTATTTAAAAATGATTTTAATTATTTTAAAAATCATTTAAGGGTAATATAAATGTTTTAAAAATAGTTTGAGTTATTATAAATAACTTTTATATTTTGGCAATGGTTTCATTAATAATTTAATATTAATGATAATAGAATTGTTTGATGTTTAAATCATTTAATTATGATTCCGATGTCTAAAAATGCATGATATAAATTATTATAAATGCTTTAAAATTATTTTAAGTCATTTAAAAATAAAATGACTGATGTTGAGATACGTAATAAGAGTCTTAGACTCAAGAATTACCCGATAAAGTCGTCCGATGCACGCAGATAAATGTTTAATTCCTATAATAGAAAGAAAAGGCTACATCAGAAGAACATGGATGAGATATTTGAAAAATGTATAAAAATATTTCAAGTATAGAATATGAACTAAAAGTATGATCACCGCGATTATGTGATGACGTGATTAGACTATGTCTTCAATTGTAATAGAATGAAGATTTATGTGTTATGATATATTGTTCTAATCGAACGAATGATCCGATTATTGATAGGTTGTGATAAAGAGATAAAACCTAAGTTGAGATTTGTAATCAAAGAAATCAAAAAGTATCCTACCTTTGCATTTTCTTTATGCAATGGACATGAGTAAGAAGTTTTGTAATTATTCTATTCTGTCGCACAGATTATATACGCTTTGATTATCAACATGTTAGCTTCGAGATATATATTCGTTAAGTTGATTTCTAAATGGTTATACAAGTGTCCCCACTTGGATAATCATGGCATTTATTCACATGTTGATATACCTTTGTCAATTACTCGTATACATATATGTTGAATTACATATTATTGTTGAGCAAGATTAAAACCTTCGGGTTTGGAACTGTGCATGTATGAACATCCCGATAATGGGAAAATTTTTATGCGCTTCATGGACAAAGGGTGAGCGATGAATTTCGTTCAAGTTATGTAGTATTGATCAATCATAGGTACAATCGGGTGATCACCCTCCGTGCTCAGAAGTTATGACGGTTCATGGATGAATTTCGCTAAACCTTTTCGAAAATGAAAACCATGTTCATAGTATGTTTCTTAAACCCTATTCATGGGTGGAGCCTAATTTCAAGAAATTGAAATAGAGTTGTTATGTGAATCTTTTATCAAGATGCATTACTTCACAACTTTTGATTCGTTGTAGAAGTGTTATGTAAAGAGAATACTTATATTCTTTCACTTATATATATAATTGCTATTACTTGTCGGGCACTCAAATGCTCATCCTTGCTTAAACTAAATGTTTTCGATTCGACGATCGACACGAAGGCTCGAAGCACGAACAAGGAAAAGAAAAGGCATTGAATGAGATTTAGTATGAGTTAATGGTTATAGTTAGTAAGACAATGGAATCTATTGTCGGTATTGTAAGGAATGTATTTGAAGGTCACGCACTGGGAAGTAAACTTTGATGTATGTAAACTAAGTTCGAATGTATTATTATTTAGTATTATTCAGCTTAAAGAAATGGTATCGTGGAGAACCGAGTTCGGGTTGCAAGTACCCGGATTTGGGGTCGCCACAAAACTGTTATACAAATCCCTACTATTTGTCCTTCTGTCTCACTGGATTCGCTTTCTTTAAAATATTTTTCATCATCCTCAGTCTTAAATGATGATATTACTGAATATCTTTGGCCTATAGTTCAAAGATGAATGATTAACTGATGAATATCTTTGGCCCGTAGTGCAAAGATGAACAGGTGTTGAGATGAACATGACCAACTAGTGATACAAATGAATATCTTTGGCCTGTAGTGCAAAGATGAATATTTGATTAAAGATGTATATTAATTGTTGTTACAGGGATAATATATTGATGATGGACTTTTAAATCTTAGAAGATAGTAGAACTCATTCTTGACTTGACTCTTCTAATGGATTGTTGTTTCCGCTACAGTTGTTGATCTAAAACTTGTTGTCTATTATATTTTATCAGATTTTTTCCTGTTGAAAACTAATGATAATTTATTGTATATTATCTTAGTCATAATATTCTTTACTGGGCTAGTTGAGCTCACCCTTTTCCTTTTTGTTCTATTTTTCTTCTCAGGAGGTGAGAACATAGCAGGATCTAGTCGGGATATGGAGTGATGGTTCTAGAAAGATGTTTTACTTGGTCCTCACTATTTCGTAAAATAGTGTTTGAATAATTGTAATGAGGACTTATTTGAGTGTGGATATTGTCTAGAAGACAATATTTGTATTTAAACTCACAGTATGTGTTGTCGTATTTTGCACGACAATTGTATTATTGAAGTTGTAGTTTGCTTTTTGTACTATGTATTTGGTGACTCATAATGGGTGTTGTATACCTATTTTGGGGGCATCACAGTTGGTATCAAAGCTTAGGGATATGGTCTCTGGTGGAGATCGGGGAATAGAACTAGGAGGGGAGAGATGAGTAAATCCTTCGCTAGTGTGTCCTATCTAAGATTATTTGTTGGTCGGTCATAATATAGGGATATTATGTGATATGTTAATTTGTTTAATTAACCCTTGTTTTATGGCAGTATTTAAGAATGGTCACGAGAACGTTAACAATGGAGTGTGTGAGACTGTGGATTAACCTTTAGTCACAAACCAGGAGAACGCATAAACATGAAGGCAATATTCCTCCTATAAATAACAACACTACCGAGCAAACGATGAATGATGGAATGTTTAGGAGCTTTTTTGCGATTCGGGCAAAATCGGGGCGAGGGAGACTCGTGTACAAAATACGGGTGGAAGTGATACCAACGCGCGGTCTGTCACAGCAAAGCAGTTCAAGGAGTTGGGACCACCGGAAACGTGGGTCAAGCAAATTACCAAGATATTCGATGTCTTGGAATGCATGGAGGAATAGAAGGTTCCATTTGCCACCTTTATATTCTGCGGTGAGGCAGACTACTGGTGGGAGTCTGTGAAGCGTACACAGCCTGCCGCACTCAACATGTCTTGGGAAATGTTTCAGAAACTATTCAATGACAAGTACTTTCCTGAAAGTATTCGTCATATGAAGGAGGTAGAGTTTATCAGACTGGAACAAAACAACATGACGGTGTCCCAGTACGAGGCGAAGTTCACTGAGTTATCCAGGTTTGCACTTCATTTGGTAGAGAATGAAGAACGAATGACAAGGATGTTTCTGAGAGGTATAAAACCTGAGATTCGTTAATACCTTATCTCTTATAAGGTTTCTCTGTATTCAGATGTTGTCAACAGGGCTCTATTATAAGAGCGAGATAGTGAGTATGTTCAACCGAGGGACCACAACCAGGGTGTGAGACCCCGAATTTTATGAAATAAAAGTATTCAATTTTTCTATTTTGGTAAATAGTTAAATTGATAAAAGTTTAAAGTTAAGGGTAATATGTGAATTTTTTTTTTTGCAAAGTAAGCAAGTTGATATAAAATATTCGTTGTGTCGGGGAATATTCGATTAGTCGGGGAATATCCATACGACGGTACAATCATTGGTGGACCCCACAACGGAATTATTGTCAGATTCAGAAAATGACAAAAATATTTTAATGAAAATAACGGCGGAAGTTTTATCGTTAACTGTTGAAACACCCGGTGTTAAAAGTACTGAGAATCTGGCGTGGTTGTATAGTAGCACACAGTATTGATTATTGATGCTTACGTGATAAGTCACTCAGTTTTGTTTTATTAGTATTATTAATGTAATAAAATAGAAAAGCTTTTTATATAAAACAGAATACTTTTATAAAGTTATTCGTTTTATTAGGCTAATAGTAAAATCTTTTTATATAAAACAGAATATTTTTTTAAAGTTATCTGTTTTATTAGATAATAATTAGAATATATTATATTTTATTATACATAGTGTTTGTATAGTGACTGCATAGTGTTGTATAGTGCCTGCATAGTGTTTTCCATAGTAAAATCTTTTTATATAAAACAGAATACTTTTATAAATGAAGTTATTCGTTTTATTAGATTATAAATAGAATATATTATATTTTATTTAAAAGATTTTACTTTAAATATGGACCGTCTGATTAAAAGTAAATCAATCTAGACCGTTCATGAATTAGTTACTATGCAATCCATTCTTCTATAAATAGAAGCTCATTCCTTCATTATTTCTTACGAATTCACTGAAACTCTAGAGAGAAAAAGTATAGAGAGAAAGAAGAAAAGTGTTCTGCTACTTCACTACTTCTATATCCAGTACTCTTCTTTCTAAGGTAGGGTGTGACGCCCCCAAAATAGGTATACATCACCTATTCTGAGTTACCAAATGCATGGTACAGAATACAAATACAATCTTTAATATACAACAAGAGAGCTGTGAGTTTTAATACAAATACTGTTTTCTAGACAATATCCAGTCTCAGAATAAGTCCTCATTACATTTATTGTCACACTATTTAACAGAATAGTGAGGACTACTAATACTATCATCTGGTCCATCACTCTGTTCCCTGACTCGTCCCAACTATATTCTCATTTCCTAAAGAGAACAATGAAAGAAAGGGTGAGCTCAACTAGCCCAAAGAAGAAATATTATGACTAAGATAATGCGTAATAAATTATCATTAGCCTTCAATGTTGTTAAACCGATAAAATATAACAAACATCAAGTTTAACTCGCAATGAACAAGCAATCTATTAGAAGAGTCAAGTAGAGAATAAAATCTACTATCTTCTATGATTTAAAAGGTTTTTCATGACTTTTATCACTGAGACTCAGCTTAATAAATAATTCACATCATCCCTGCACTACGGCCAAGTATATTCATCAGTATCACAACCACAAATTATCCATGAACCGCAGCCAAGGATATTCGTGTATTCATCAATGGTCATGATCATGCCAACAACTGTCCATCAATGCACTACGGGTCAATGAGGACTTTTTCCACATCATTTGTAACATTACGGTCATGATTACACCGAATAATCCCTGGTTATAATCATACCAAGTCCATTTATGCACTACAGGCCATAAATGACTTTCAACATAATATAAACATGAAGATGATGACAATGATATAAGAATTCAATAAAACAAGTTCAAGAATTAATTTATCCAAGAACTAATAACGTCCAAATTGTCAACATGATACTTCTTTATAGAGTAAAATTCAAGAATGCTCAGAAGAATATTTCCATGAAAAGATACTGGATGAAGCGCAGATATCAAGGATATTCCACTAATTTCATGGAGTATAGAAGTCAAAGTTTTAACCAACTAAGTATAATAAAGAATGGAATAACAAAAGAAATCACCAGGCATGCGATAGACCGCACGAAAAGGAGTTATTCCAATAGAATAATATATAACGGAACCAGGTCCCGTAAAATGGATGACATGGATATTCCAATGTAATAATAAAGAATGGAACCGAGTCCGGCGTAAAATGTATAGTCGAGGATATTCCAACAGAATAATAAAGATGGAACCAGTCCGAGGCGTAAAACACATGCATGTGATATTCCAATGAATAATAAAGAATGGAACCGGTCCCACGAAAACGCATGCATATGAGGATGTTCCAACAGAATAATAAATAATGGAATAATAGAAGAATTTCACTAAGTATACGGTATCCCGCGTATACAGGTTATTCCAATAGAATAATAAAGAATGGAATAACAAAAGAATTTTACCAATAAGAAAGAAGGAATACCTCTAACGAGTATAACAAATAATATCCCTTACCGTAAAAGAAACTGAATATAAAAGTACGGAAGGAGCAGAATACTTTTCTATAGCTTCTCTATAATTTCTCTTTCTAGAGTTTCAGTGAATTCGTAAGAAATAATGAAGGAATGAGCTTCTATTTATAGAAAAATGGACTGCATAGTAACTAACTCATGAACTGTCCAGATTGATTTACTTTAATCTGAAACTCAATATTTAAAGTAAAATCTTTTAAATAAAATATAATATATTTTATTTATAATCTAATAAACCGAATAACTTTATAAAAGATTTTACTATGCAAACACTATGCATGCACTATGCAAACACTATGCATAATAAAATATAATATATTCTAATTATTGTCTAATAAAACATATAACTTTATAAAAGTATTCTGTTTTATATAAAAAGGTTTACTATTAGCCTAATAAAATGAATAACTTTATAAAAGTATTATGTTTTATATAAAAAGTTTTTCTGTTTTATTACATTAATAATACCAATAAAACAAAACTGAGTGACTTATCACATAAGCATCAATAATCAATACCGTGTGCTACTGTGCAACTACGCGTATTACTGTACTTTTAACACCGGGTGTTTCAACAGTTAACGGTAAAACTTCCGCCGTTATTTTCATAAAATATTTTTGTCGTTTTCTCAATCCGACAATAATTCCATTGTGGGGTCCACCAATGATTGTGTCGTTGTACAAATATTCCTTATTAAAACGAATATTTCCTGACCAATCGAATATTATATAACAACTTGCGTACTTTGCAAAATTTATAAATATTACCCACAACTATAACATTATATCAAATTCATTCTATAATATTCAAAAATGATATTTATAGAAAATTCATCTTTATTTATAAAAGTTGGGGTCTTATAACCTCCCCTTCTTATGAAATTTCGCCCTCGAAATTAGGGTACGTACCTGGTATGTCGAAGAGGTAAGGATACCTTGATTTTATTTCAAATTCTAACTCCCAAGTCATTTCCTCAACATCGTGGTTTCTCCACAAAACTTTGACTTGAGGTATAACCTTGGAGCGTAGAATATGTTCCTTCTTATCCAAGATTTGAACATGAACCTCTTCATACGTCAAATCTTCTGCTATTTTGTCCGGTTCTAACTCAATAATGTGGTTTGGGTCTTCCACATATTTACGTAACATGGATATGTGAAAAATGTTATGAACACGAGACATACTTGGCGGTAAAGCGAGTCTATAAGCCACAGTTCCTACTCGATCGAGGATTAAAAATGGGCCGATTAATCGAGGATTGAGCTTTCATCTCTTTCCAAATCTCGTAACTCCTTTCCATGGAGCAACACGTAACAGCACATGATCTCCTATATCAATTCCACGTCCTTTCGATGAAGATCAAAGATAACTCTTTTGTCGATCTTGTGAGGTTTTTATACGCTGTCGGATCGTTTAAATCTTTTTCGTAGTCATACGCACAAACTCCGGATCCTAACAACGTTGTTTCACCCACCTCATCCCAAAGATCTTGGAGAACGACACTTTCTTCCATACAACGCTGAATGGAGCCATGCCAATACTTGGCCGATGTTGTAGGAAAACTCCACCAATGGTAAAAACTTGTCCCAACTTCCTTGAAATCAAGGACACAGAGTCTTAATAGATCTTCAAGAGTTTGAATAGTCCTCTCCGATCGTCCGTCGTCCTCGAGGATGATATCTTTGAGCTAAATCAGATATCTGTGCTAATAGCTCGCAAACTAACCCAAAATCGTGAAGTGAATCTTGGGTCTCGATCGGAAACTATGGATCTTTGGCATACCATGCGGTCTTACAATCTCGTTTATGTACATACGAGCACGAAGTTCAAGTGTATAAGTTTCTCGTATCGGTAAGAAATGAGCAGACTTGGTCAATCTATCAACAATGACCCAAATCACATCTATACCTTGAGAAACCTTAGGAAGACCGGTAACGAAATCCATTGTAATGTGCTCCCATTTCCATTCTAGAATTTCAAGTGGTTGCAATGGACCTTTTGGTACTTGATGCCCGTTTTAACTCGTTGATAAGTTAGACACCTTGAGATAAACAACGCTATCTCTCTCTTTATATTGCTCCACCAAAATGTATGACGAATATCATGATACATTTTGGTACTCCCAGGATGGATTGCAAACGGTGTGTTACGCGCTCCATCATGATTTTATACTTTAAATCGTGGTCGTTAGAACATTAAAGTCCGGAGTTGACTCAAGTATTCCTTCTTCATCAATTCTTTCTTCTGGCATAGCACCTTCTTGCACTTTCTTCCTTATACGCATCAGCTCCAGGTCTGTAGCTTGAGCAGCTTTAACTTTATCAATTAAAGTCAGTTCTACTCATATATTCGCCATCATCACATGGGTCCCTGGAGTCTTTAACTCTATCTCCATCCTTTGCAAGTCACACAAAATGGGCCTTTGTGTTGACAATATCGCACTCGTACTTGCATATGATCTTCTACTCAACGCGTCCACTACCACGTTCGCTTTTTCGGGATGGTATTGGATGGTATGATCATAATCTTTCAGCAGTTCAAGCCAACGTCGTTGTCGTATGTTGAGTTCTTTTTGAGTGAAGAAATATTTGAGGCTTTTATGATCCGTAAAGATCTCCACCTTCTCCCCATACAAGTAATGCCTCCAAATTTTAAGTGCGAAGACAACAACTGCTAACTCTAGGTCATGAGTAGGATAATTCCTCTCATATTCTTTGAGTTGTCTTGAGGAATAGGCTATGACTTTCCCATGTTGCATGAGAACACATACCAACCCTTTACCTGAAGCATCACTGTAGACGACCAATCCCTCCGAGCCAGATGGTATTGTCAGAACAGGTGCTGAAATGAGTCTCACCTTGAGTTCTTAAAAACTCTTCTCACATTCTTCGCTCCAACCAAACTTTGTATCTTTTTGAGTCAGCTGAGTTAATGGAGTAGCTATTCGAGAAAATCCTTCCACGAATCTCCGATAATAACCAGCTAAGCCGAGAAAGCTACGTACTTTGGTCACTGATTTAGGTTGCTCCCAGCTTTGAATTGCTTCAATCTTTGCCGGGTCAACTGATATTCCATGACTTGATACTACGTGCCCAAGGAATGCTACTTCCTCAAGCCAGAACTCACATTTCTTCAACTTGGCATAAAGCTTGTATTCACGAAGCTTTTGGAGTGTCAGCCTCAAGTGTTGCTCATGATCTTCACGGCTTTTGGAATAAATAAGGATGTCATCAATAAAGACGATCACAAAGTGATCCAAATATTCCTTGAATACTCGGTTCATCAAATCTATGAAGGCAGCATGAGCATTAGTCAATCCAAAGGACATGACTAGAATTCATAATGCCCGCACTCGAAGTTCGAAAAGCCGTCTTTGGAATGTCATCTGTTCTAATCTTCAATTGGTGATATCCGGAACGAAGATCAATCTTTGAAAAGAATTTGGCTCCTTGCAACTGGTCAAACAGGTCATCAATACGTGGCAATGGGTACCTATTTTTGATGGTGACATGATTCAACTCCCGATAATCAATACAAAGTCGCATACTCCCATTTTTCTTTTTCACGAATAGAACAGGAGCACCCCAAGGAGAAGTACTAGGACGAATAAAGCCAATGTCTAATAATTCCTGCAGTTAGGGCTTTAACTCTAGAAGTTCAATAGGAGCCATTCGATATGGGGCTTTGGAAATGGGTTTTGTACCGGGTTCAAGGTCGATACAAAATTCAATTTCACGCTCTTGGGGTAGGCCAGGAAGTTCTTCAGGGAATACGTCAGGAAATTTATTAACAATAGAAATATCATTCAAAACTGACGTATTTTTGTTTAGATCTGTGACGTGGGCTAAGAAAGCTTGACATCCGTTTTTCAATAAACTAATAGCTTTATGGCTTGAGATGACCGTGATTGATTTTAATGGTTTGGTCGCTTGAATTCGCATAATAGGTTGATTAGGAATATGAAAACTAACAACTTTACTAAAATAATCAATTTTAGCATGATGAGTAGTTAACCAATCAATCCCTAGAATCACGTCAAATGCAAGTATTTTCAATGAAATAAGATCGACAGGTAATGTGAGGGTACCAATTTGAACCAGACTTATAAACAGTGGATGTAATGAA
This sequence comes from Panax ginseng, assembly GCA_020205605.1. Classification (NCBI taxonomy): domain Eukaryota; kingdom Viridiplantae; phylum Streptophyta; class Magnoliopsida; order Apiales; family Araliaceae; genus Panax; species Panax ginseng. The sequence goes on from CM035145.1 coordinate 52,924,674, forward strand.
GGTTTCTCCCAACGGAGTTTCCACAGATAAGTCAAAGTCTAATTTCTCCGGAGTTAAATTTAATCGTTGAGCGCAAGTAGGAGAAATAAAAGAATGGGTAGAACCGGTATCAAATAAAGTATAGACTTCGCTAGAGTTTATGATAAGCTTACCCGTGATGACCTCATTCGGGTTCCTTGCTTTCTGGGAGGTCACAACAAACGCTCTCCCTTGCATTACCGGCTTTGACTTTTCTGGGACGGCCTTTGGTGCCTCCATCCTAGCTGAACTTGTCTTCGGTGAACGACAAAATCGGGCTAAGTGACCTTCTCTTCCACAATTATAACATGCTTTGGACGGCATCACGCAGTTTGGACTGATGTGTCCCTCCCCTCCGCATTTGAAGCATATGATAGGTGGTCGTTCTCCTTCCTTAACAACGGGTCTTTGGTTGACGTCTTTCCATCATTATTGAATCTCCTCTTCTTGAAATGTCCATTCTTATTGCTTCATTCCGATTACCACCGAAGTGGTTACCATTTCTGTCCTGTTGATTCCTCCACGCTTGTTGTCACCGCTTCGATGACTACTCTCACTGGTATTATCATTTTGCCGGTTGCTCTCTTTTGGTTGCGTTGACTCATTATCGTGCTCCACTAACTGAGCCCTATTTACAACATCTGAATATAAACACAGTTTATGAGAAATAAGATGTTGACGTATCTCCGGCTTCAAACCTCTTAAAAACATACGCGTCATTCTCTCTTCATTATCCACCAAGTGGGACGCAAACCGGGACAACTCGGCAAACTTAGCTTCATACTACGACATGGTCATATTATTTTGCTCCAACTTGATGAACTCCACCTCCTTCATGTGACGAATACTTTCAGGAAAGTACTTGTCGTTGAATAGTTCTTAGAACTTCTCCCAAGACATTTTCAGCAGGCGGCAAAGTTGAGTACGCCATCGATTCCCACCGGTAATATGCCTCTCCTCGCAACATAAAGGGCGATAAAGGAACCTTTTGCTCCTTGGAGCATCCCAAGACATCAAATATCTTGGTGATCGCTTTATTCATGCTTCCGCCTTTAAGTGGTTTTGGCTCTCCAATAAACTCCGTTGGTCCCAGCTCCTTGAAGCATTTAGCGGTGATCGTCCGAGAGTTTCCAAGTGTTTCCACCTACATTTTGGATAGGAGAGCTGTTTCGCTTTCTTTGTTGCATGAATTGCATAAAGCCTCGAACATTCCATCATTCATCATTTGGTCGGTGTTGTTGTTTACATGAGGATTGTCGCCTTCACGATGCACATTATCTTGATTATTGATATGTGGTGAATCAACTATACTTTGTGCTCCATTGCTATTCTCAACATTCTCGGATGTCATTTTTAGATCTCGCCATAAAACAAAATGTTAATTGACATGTAACATATTATCCCAATATTCTGACCGACCAATTAAATACATAAAAAAACTTAGGTAGGTCATACTAGCGAAGGAATTCCCCGTCTCTCCCCTCCTAGTTCTAGTCTCACATCTTAGCCAGGGATCATATCCCTAAGCTTTGATACCAACTGCGACGCCCCCAAAATAGGTATACATCACCTATTATGAGTCGCCAAATACATGGTACAAAATACAAATACAATCTTTAATATACAACAAAAGAGCTGTGAGTTTTAATACAAATACTGTCTTCTAGACAATATCCACTCTCAGAATAAGTCCTCATTACATTTATTGTCACACTATTTAATGAATAGTGAGGACTACTAATACTATCATCCGGTCCATCACTGCTGTTCCCCGACTCGGTCCCAACTATATTCTCATTTCCTAAAGAGAAAAAGTGAAAGAAAGGGTGAGCTCAACTAGCCCAAGAAGAAATATTATGACTAAGATAATGCGAATAAATTATCATTAGCCTTCAATGATGTTAAAGCGATAAAATATAACAAACATCAAGTTTAAGCTGCTAATGGAACAAGCAATCTATTAGAAGAGTCAAGTAGAGAATAAAATCTACTATCTTCTATGATTTAAAAGGTTTCTCATGACTTTTATCGCTGAGACTCAGGTTAATAAATAATCCACATCATCCCTGCACTACGGCCAAGTATATTCATCAGTATCACAACCATAAATTATCCATGAACCGCAGCCAAGGATATTCGTGTATTCATCAATGGTCATGATCATGCCAACAACTGTCCATCAATGCACTACGGGTCAATGAGGACTTTTTCCACATCATTTGTAACATTACGGTCATGATTTGATTACAAGAATAATCCTCGGTTATAATCATACCAAGTCCATCTATGCACTAGGGCCACAGATGACTTTCAACATAATATAAACATGAGGATGATGACAATGATATAAGAATTCAATAAAACAAGTTCAAGAATTAATTTTTCCAAGAACTAATAACGTCCAAATTGTCAACATGATACTTCTTTATAGAGTAAAATTCAAGAATGCTCGGAAGAATATTTCTATGAAAAGATCTTTGGATGAAGCCTTGAGATATCAAGGATATTCCACTAATTTCATGGAGTATAGAAGTCAAAGTTTTAACCAACCGAGTATAATAAAGAATGGAATAACAAAAGAAATCACCAGTATGCGATAGAAGCCAAATGCAGTGAGTTATTCCAATAGAATAATATATAACGGAACCAGGTCCGACGTAAAATGCATAGACAGGATATTCCAACAGAATAATAAAGAATGGAACCAGGTCCAGCGTAAAATGCATAGTCAGGATATTCCAACAGAATAATAAAGACTGGAACCAGGTCCGATGTAAAACACACAGACAGGATATTCCAATAGAATAATAAAGAATGGAACCAGGTCCGGCGTAAAACGCACACACAGGATGTTCCAACAGAATAATAAATAATGGAATAACAGAAGAATTTCACCAAGTATAAGGTATCCCGCGTATACAAGTTATTCCAACAGAATAATAAAGAATGGAATAACAAAAGAATTTCACCAATAAGAATGAAGGAATACCCCTAACGAGTACAACAAATAATATCCCTTACCGTAAAAGAAACTGAATATAAGAGTAGGGAAGGAGCATAATATTTTTCTATAGCTTCTCTATAATTTCTCTCTCTAGAGTTTCAGTGAATTCGTAAGAAATAATGAAGGAATGAGCTTCTATTTATAGAAAAATGGACTGCATAGTAACTAACTCATGAATGGTCCAGATTGATTTACTTTAATCTGACGGTCCATATTTAAAGAAAAATCTTTTAAATAAAATATAATATATTCTATTTATAATCTAATAAACCGAATAACTTTATAAAAGATTTTACTATGCAAATATTATACATAATAAAATATAATATATTCTAATTATTGTCTAATAAAAGCAGTATAACTTTATAAAAGTATTTTGTTTTATATAAAAAAGGTTTTCTTGTTAGCCTAATAAAAAGCGAATAACTTTATAAAACTATTACATTTTATATAAAAAGCTTTTCTATTTTATTACATTAATAATACCAATAAAACAAAAACCGAAGTGACTTATCACATAAGCATCAATAATCAATACCGGTATTACTCTTGTGCACGCCAGACATCGCATTTCTTTTAACACTTAGTGTTTTTCAGCGATTAATCAGTAAAACTTCCGCCGTTATTTTCATAAAAGTATTTTGTCATTTTCAATCCGGATAATAATTCCGTTGTAGGGTCCACCAATGATTGTGTCGTTATACGAATATTCCCTGTTAAAACGAATATTCCCCGACCAATCGAATATTATATAACAACTTGCGTACTTTGCAAAATTTATAAATATTACCCACAACTATAACATTATATCAAATTCATTGCATAATATTCAAAAATGATATTTATAGAAAATTCATCTTTTAAAAGTTAGGGTCTTACATAGGGGGTATTATTTCTTTTGTATTCATGAAGAGAACTTCTGTTATTCCATTCTTTATCATTCTGTTGGAATAACCTGTATACGCGAGCTACCCTATACTTGGTGAAATTCCTCTGTTATTCCATTCTTTATCATTATATTGGAATAACCTGTCTATGCGAAGTACCGCATGCATGGTGATTTCTGTTATTATTCCGTTCTTTATCATTCTGTTGGAATATCATGTCTCTCTTTATTTAATGACTGGTTCATTCTTTATTATTCTGTTGGAACATCATGTCGTGCTTTTACGCATGACTCGGTTCCGATTCTTTATTATTCATTGGCTGAACATCGTGGTATCGTGCTTTTTACGCATGACTGGTTCCATTATTTATCATTCTGTTGGAACATCCTGTCTGTACGTTTACGCATGACCTGGTTCCGTTATTTATTATTCTGTTGAAATAACCTGTCTATATGGATTACCACATGCATTGTAAATGATCCGTCATATTCATACGAATAGTATTTTCATTAAAAAGGGGTTTCTACCAGGGGCAGTTTTGTAATTTTTCTGACCCTCAAAAATTCTGAAAAAAATTGAAATGATAATTTGATGAGTTTTCTAGATTGTGTCCAAAAATGGCGATTTTTGGATGTATAGATTAAGAGTTATGGATTTTATGGGAAAAGACTATTTTAAAAGTAAACCCTTATAACTCCTTGTGGTTAACTCCAAAATTGGTGAAATTTTTATTGGGAGTACATGTATACAACAGGAGTATACCCTGTAAATTTTGGAATTTGTGGACAAAAGTACAATTTATGATAAATGTCTAAATATTCGGCAGTTTTAGCCATATGAAAAATAGTAAATGAATTTTAAAAATTTTGAGAAAAATATATGTTCAAGATGGGACTATATTCTGCTAAATCCCAAAAAAGAAATATTTTTGGGACTGATTTGGTATTTTTCATAAAAATGAACTAGTTATGAGTAAATGAATTAAATATGTTATGTGAAGTAATAAAATTGAAAAATAGGATTTTATGGCTTGAGAATCTATATAGGTATATGCAGATTTTGATGAGGATTTGATCATTGATTATGAAATCTTATGAGTATGGCATTTTGAATGATTAAACGCATTATTTGATAAAGTGTAAACAATTGAAATAAATTGTTTATAAGTTTAAGAAATGATTAAAATAGTGTTATAATATTAATGATATTAGATTATGAGATTATTAAGTGATTGATAACATTTTGGTTATTATTGAGCAACTGGATAAATTATATTATAAATGTTTAATATTTATCCTTTATCTCATTTGATTGATTCTTATATCATTGTCATCATCCTCATACTTATATTGTGTTGAAAGTCATCTTTGGTCGTAGTGCATAGATGGACTTGGTATGGTTATGACCAGGGATTATTTGGTATAATCATGACCGTAATGTTACAAATGATATGGAAAAAGTCATCATTGGCCCGTAGTGCATTGATGGATAGTTTTTGGTATGATTATGGCTATGGATTCTCTTCGGCCAAGGGCGCAAAGATGAATTATTTTATGGCATGATCATGACCGTTGATGAAAACATGATTATCTTTAGCCCGTAGTGCATGGATAATTAGTGGTCGTGATATTAACGAATGTCCTTAGTCGTAGTGCATGGATAATATGTTCTAAATCTTTGATTTATTATTGATGAAAGCTATTGATAATTTAATTATCTTTAGTCATGATATTCTTTACTGGGCTAGTTGTGCTCACCCTTTCTACTTCACAATTCCTTTCAGGTAATAAAAGTGTTGCCGTAAGAGTGTTGTTTTGTCGAAAGCGTGGATAATGGGGAATAGAGCGAAGAGTCTCTAATGTGGAGGTTCTCCTAAACGGTATAGAAAAGTGTGTTGTATTCTATACAACATTTAGTAGTTATATTTGGTGAATCAAATAGGGTGAGGTGAACCCAACTTTGGAAGGGTGTTTTGCCACTATCATACAAGATGTCTAATGACATACAACCTTGTGTTATTATAAGACAGGGTTGTGCTCATCCACTTGCTGAGTATATCTACGGGCACTACCTATATGATCTAGGAGTTTATTTGAAATATAATATTCACTTTGAGACAGTAGAGATAGTTATATGTCAAGAGAAGACTCACCATTGGAAAGAAGATGATAGTAATCTTCTCATTTTTCTTTGGGGTCTATTGGGTCAACCAATGATAATTCTGTGGACATATGATATCTATTATAACCTAGACACATGGCCTCCCATGTACGAAGGTTTCCTTGAGCACTTCCCAAAGATTTTAATTTCTAAAACAGTTTTTGACTATACTTTTATGTAATGTACCATTGTAAGGTTGTGGTCGAGGCACTATGAGAGTTACATACAAATGTATTAAAACTCACAGTTAACTGTGGTTGTATTCTATACGACAGTTCAGCAGTTGTATAAATGAAGTTATATTTGAATTTTGTACCATGTATCTTACGACTCATAATGGGTGATGTATACCTAATTTTAGGGGCGTCACATTTGGTATCAGAGCTTAGGGATATGGTCGCTAGCGGAGATAAGAGTCTAGAACTAGGAGGGGAGAGACAAGTTATATACTTCGCTAGTGTGTGACTTACCTAAGCTGAAATTGTTTACTTGATAAGTTGACAAATGGTAATATGTCAATTAACCTTTGTTTTGAAGATATATTCTAAAATGATATATGAAATACAGGAGATGAGCAATGGAAAAATCATGATACATAGGATATAACCGGGAAGGTACAATCCGAAAAGAAAGCAAGGTATTCTCATCTCTTCGAATATCAGGTACGTATGTAAATTTCGAGGGCGAAATTTCATAAGGAGGGGTGATTGTGAGACCCCGAATTTTATGAAATAAAAGTATTCAATTTTTCTATTTTGGTAAATAGTTAAATTGATAAAAGTTTAAATTTAAGGGTAATATGTGAATTTTTTTTTGCAGATGAAGCAAGTTGATATAAAATATTCGTTATGTTGGGGAATATTCGATTAGTCGGGGAATATTATTTTTGTCAGGGAATATCCGTACGATGGTACAATCATTGGTGGACCCCACAACGGAATTATTGTCGGATTGAGAAAACGGCAAAAATATTTTTATGAAAATAACGGCGAAAGTTTTACCGTTACTGTTGAAACACCCGGTTTTAAATGTACAGTAATATGCGTGGTTGTATAGTAGCACACGGTATTGATTATTGATGTTTACGTGATAAGTCACTCAGTTTTGTTTTATTAGTATTATTAATGTAATAAAACAGAAAAGCTTTTTATATAAAACAGAATACTTTTATAAAGTCATTCGTTTTATTAAGCTAATAGTAAAATCTTTTTATATAAAACAGAATACTTTTATAAAGTTATCTGTTTTATTAGACAATAATTAGAATATATTATATTTTATTATGCATAGTGTTTGCTTAGTGCCTGCATAGTGTTGCATAGTGCCTGCATAGTGTTTTGCATAGTAAAATCTTTTTATATAAAACAAAATACTTTTATAAAGTTATTCGTTTTATTAGATTATAAATAGAATATATTATATTTTATTTAAAAGATTTTGCTTTAAATTTGGACCGTCTGATTAAAAGTAAATCAATCTGGACCGTTCATGAATTAGTTACAATGCTGTCCATTCTTCTATAAATAGAAGCTCATTCCTTCATTATTTCTTACGAATTCACTGAAACTCTAGAGAGAGAAACTATAGAGAGAAAGAAGAAAAGTGTTCTGCTACTTCACTACTTCTATATTCAGTACTCTTCTTTCTAAGGTAGGGGGTATTATTTCTTTTGTATTCATGAAGATAACTTCTGTTATTCCATTCTTTATCATTCTGTTGGAATAACCTGTATACGCGGGCTACCCTATACTTGGTGAAATTCCTCTGTTATTCCATTCTTTATCATTATGTTGGAATAACATGTCTATGCGAAGTACCGCATGCATGTTGATTTCTGTTATTATTCTGTTCTTTTTCATTCTGTTGGAACATCATGTCTGTGCTTTACGTATGACCTGGTTCCGTTCTTTATTACTCCCTTCGTCCTATAGTTATAGGCTGATTTTCCATTTTAAGATGTCCCAATATATAGGCTACTTACTATTTATAAAATTTAGTTGATTCATTGTTTTACTTTTATGCACTTATAATAAATATTCAACCATTACTCTTTTTTTGAAGAAACAACATTCAATGTCATTATTTTTATCACAACATTTAATGTTGTTGTATTCTCTTTGGTTAAAGTTCTATGATTATGAACTTTAATAGTCAGTACACGTCAATCAATGAAGTTGAGAGTTCCAGTGTGATAAGTAAGGAGTAATTAACTTATTCATTAATTCCATATTAAGGGGTATATGTGGAAAATTATGTTATAAATTGCCACTTAAATTGATTTTCTTAAACTATGCGCCAAAAGAAAACAGCCTATAACTATGGGACGGAGGAAGTATTCTATTGGAACATCATGTCTGTGCTTTACGCATGACCTGGTTCCGTTCTTTATTATTCTATTGGAATATCTTGTCTGTGCTTTACGTATGACCTGGTTCCATTATTTATCATTCTGTTGGAAAATCATGTCTGTGCGTTTACGCATGACCTGGTTCCGTTATTTATTATTCTGTTGAAATAACCTGTCTATGTGGATTGCCGCATGCATTGTAAATGATCCTTCGTATTCATACGAATAGTATTTTCATTAAAAGGGGTTTACTGTAGAGGCGGTTTAGTAATTTTTCTGACCCTCAAAAATTTCGAAAAAATTTAAAATGATAATTTGATGAGTTTTCTAGATTGTGTCCAAAAATGGCAATTTTTGGATGTATAGAATAAGAGTTATGGATTTTATGGGAAAAAACTATTTTAAAAGTAAACCCTTATAACTCCTTGTGGTTAACTCCAAAATTGGTGAAATTTTTATTGGGAGTACATGTATATAATGAGAGAGTATACCTGTAAATTTGAAATTTGTGGACAAAAGTACAATTTATGATAAATGTCTAAATATTAATGATTTTAGCCATATGAAAAATAGTAAATGAATTTTAAAAATTTCGAGAAAAAATATATGTTCAAGATGGGACTATATATTCGCTAAATCCCGGTAAAAGAAATATTTTGGGGACTGATTTGGTATTTTTCATAAAAATGAACTAGTTATGAGTAAATGAATTAAATATGTTATGTGAAGTAATAAAATTGAAAAATAGGATTTTATGGCTTGAGAATCCTATATAGGGTATATGCAGATTTTGATGAGGGATTTGATCATTGATTATGAAATCTTATGAGTATGGCATTTTTGAATGATTAAACGCATTATTTGATAAAGTGTAAACAATTGAAAAAATAAGTTTAAGAAATGATTAAAATATTGTTATAATATTAATGATATTAGATTATGAGATTATTAAGTGATTGATAACATTTGGTTATTATTTAACGCTGGAAAAATTATATTATAAATGTTTAATATTTATCCTTTATCTCATTTGATTGATTCTTATATCATTGTCATCATTCTCATGCTTATATTGTGTTGAAAGTCATCTTTGGCCGTAGTGCATAGATGGACTTGGTATGATTGACCAGGGATTATTCGGTATAATCATGACCGTAATGTTACAAATGATGTGAAAAAAGTCCTCATTGGCCCGTAGTGCATTGATGGACAGTTTTTGGTATGATTATGGCTATGGATTCTCTTCGGCCAAGGCTGCAAAGATGAATTGTTTTATGGCATGATCATGATCGTTGATGAAAACACGATTATTTTAGCCCGTAGTGCATGGATAATTCGTGGTCGTGATATTAACGAATATTCTTAGCCGTAGTGCATGGATAATTCAGTGATATGGATTGATTATCGAGCTGAGTCTCAGCGATAAAATATAAATTCATGGATGTGATATTAACGAATATCCTTCGCCGTAGTGCAGGGGTGATTCGATGATGTGGATTATTTATTAAGATGAGTCTCAACGATAAAATATTTATTATACACTTTTAATTCGTAGAAGATAGTAGTTATCATGCTCTACTTGACTCTTCTAAAATACAGTTGTATATCTTTGGCATGTAGTGCAAAGATGAATTGTTAATGAATATCTTTGGCCGTAGTGCAAAGATGAATTTATTAGTATGATTATGAGCAAGAATTCTGATTTGGTATAAACTTGATTTTTGATGTTTCAGGTGAAGATAGGTGATGAAAATTATCTTCGTCCTGGTTTCGAAGAGGAATTTAGAACAACAATTATGATTATGAGTTATTCATATGATTGTGGACAGGAACTATTGATTTATTTTACATAGATAAAACATTATCGGTGGACTTTTAACATAGAGAAGATAATAGACCTTATGGTCTATTTGACTCTTCTAATGGATTGCTCGTTACGCTGAAACTATGGTTGAAAAGTTTTATTATCTACCATATGTTCTAAATCTCTGATTTATTATTGATGAAAGCTATTGATAATTTAATTACCTTTAGTCATAATATTCTTTACTGGGCTAGTTGTCCTCACTCTTTCTGCTTCACAATTCCATTCAGGTAATAAGAGTGTTGCCATAAGAGTGTTGCCGGGTCGAGCGGGGATAACAGGGGAGTAGAACAGTGGTCTCTAGTTGTGGAGGTTCTCCCTAAACAATATAGAAAAGTGTGTTGTATTCTATAAAAAATTTAGTAGTTATATTTGGTGAATCAAATAGGGTGAGGTGAACCCAACTTTGGAAGGGTGTTTTGCCACTATCATACAAGATGTCTAATGACATACAACCTCGTGTTATTATAAGATAGGGTTGTGCGCATCCACTTGCTGAGTATATCTACGGGTACTACCTATATGATCTTGGAGTTTATTTAAAATATAATATTCACTTGGAGACAGTGGAGATAGTTATATTTCAAGAGAAGACTCACAATTGGAAAGAAGATGATAGTAATCTTCTCGTTTTTCTTTGGGGTCTATTGGGTCAACCAAGGATAATTCTGTGGACATATGATATGTATTATAACCTAGACGCATGGCCTTCTATGTACGAAGGTTTCCTTGAGCACTTTCCAAAGATTTTAATTTCTAAAACAGTTTTTGACTATACTTTTATGTAATGTACCATTGTAAGGTTGTGGTCGAAGCATCATGAGAGTTACATACATTTGTATTAAAACTCACAGTTAACTATGGTCGTATTCTATACGACAGTTCAATAGTTGTATAAATGAAGTTATATTTGAATTTTGTACCATGTATCTGACAACTCATAATGGGTGATGTATACCTAATTTTTGCGGCGTCACACAGGGTCATACCGGTGACAGCAGTCATCAGAGCGATGATAAGTAGTGAGGAGGGAAAAATACGAACAAAGGCGGTAACCACTCGAGTGGTCATCGTGGCCATGATAATAGAAGAGGTGAGTCAAGTGGAAATTTTAAAAAGAGGAGATTCAACAATGACGGGAAGACATCAACACAAACACCAACAACAAATTTTAAGGGAGGAGAACGACCACCGGTCGTGTGTTATAAACGCAGGAAAGAGGGACATATCAGTCCAAACTGTCCACAACAATCCAAGGTATGTTATATAGCTGTTGAAAGGAGGGCCATATAGCTCGAGGGCATTCAGTAGCAAAACCAAGTTCAATGAGGATGGTAACTCCAAAAGTTTGTCCGGATAAGTCAAAATCGGTGATTTCGGAAGGCGTTTATCGTGACTGGCCAAAACGTGAGGAACCCGAACGAAGTGATCACGGGTAAGCTAATCTTGAATTCTTGCGAAGTTTATACGTTACTAGATATTGATTCATCCCATTCTTTTATCTCTCATGCTTGTGCTCAACGTTTAAACTTGACTCCGGAGAAATTAGACTTTGATTTATCTGTTGAAACTTCGTTGCGTGAAACCTTCGTTACATCTACAGTTTATAAATCTTGCTTGATCCAAGTTGGCACTATCACATTACTTGTTGATCTTATTTCTTTAAAGATACTTGCTTTTGATGTGATTTTAGGAATTGATTGGTTAACAACTCATCATGCCAAATTTGATTATTTCCGTAAGGTTGTTAGTTTTCATATTCTTAACCAACCTGTTATGTGAATTCAAGCAACTAAACCACTAAAATCAGTCACTGTCATATCAAGTCACAAAGCTATTCATTTATTGAAAAACGGATGTCAAGCTTTCTTAGCCCATGTTATGGATTTAAATAAAGACAAGTCAGATTTGAATAATATTTCTGTGGTTAGAGAATTTCCTCATGTATTTCCTGAAGAACTTCCCGGTCTACCCCCAGAACGTGATATTGAATTCTTTATTGACCTTGAGCCGGGTACAAAACCCATTTCTAAAACCCCATATCGAATGGCTCCTATTGAACTTCACGAGTTAAAAGTTCAACTGCAGGAGTTGTTGAACATCAGTTTTATTCGTCCTAGTACATCTCCTTGGGGTGCTCCTGTGTTATTCGTAAAGAAGAAAGACGGGAGTATGCGACTTTATATTGACTACCAAGAATTGAACCATGTTACTATCAACAATAGGTATCCGCTACCTCGCATAGATGACTTGTTCGACCAGTTGCAAGGAGCACAATTCTTTTCAAAGATCGATCATCGTTCTGGATATCATCAGCTGAAGATTAAAACTGAGGATATTCCAAAGACTGCCTTCAGAACTCGGTACGGGCATTATGAATTCTTAGTTATGTCTTTTGGATTGACTAATGCTCCTACTGCTTTCATGGATATGATGAACCGTGTGTTCAAAGAATATTTGGATCAGTTCATTGTTGTCTTTATTGATGACATCCTCATCTATTCCAAAAGCCGTGAAGATCATGAGCGCCATTTGAAGCTGGTACCGCAAAGGCTTCGTGATAACAAGCTATATGCCAAGTTGAAGAAATGCGAGTTCTGGCTTGAGGAAGTAACATTCCTTGGGCACGTGGTGTCAAAACATGGAGTATCTGTCGACCCAGCGAAGATTGAAGCCATACAAAGTTGGGAGCAACCGAAGTCGATGACCGAAGTACGTAGTTTTCTAGGCTTAGCTCGTTATTATAGGAGATTCGTCGAAGGATTTTCTCGAATCGCTACTCCGTTAACTCAGCTGACTCGTAAAGATAAAAAATTCGGTTGGAGTGAGGATTATGAGAAGAGTTTTCAAGAACTCAAGTGAAGACTCATTTCGGCACCTGTTCTGACAATACCATCTGGTTCGGATGGATTTGTTATCTACAGCGATGCTTCAGGCAAAGGGTTAGGATGTGTTCTCATGCAACATGGAAAAGTCATAGCCTATGCCTCACGACAACTCAAAGAATATGAGAGGAATTATCCTACTCATGATCTAGAGTTAGCGTGAGCAATCGTTTCAGCGTTGAAAATATGGAGACACTACCTGTATAGGGAGAAAGTGGAGATCTATACGGATCATAAAAGCCTCAAATATTTCTTCACCCAAAAGGAACTTAACATGTGGCACGGATGTTGGCTCTAGCTGTTGAAAGATTACGATCATACCATTCAATACCATCTTGGAAAAGCAAACGTAGTAGCTGACGCATTGAGTAGAAGATCGATATCTTGCACGAAGTGCGATGTTGTTAACACAAAACCCATTTTTCATACGATTTACAAAGAATGAAGATTGAGTTAAAGACTCCAGGGACCCACGTGATGATGGCGAATATACGAGTAGAACCGACTTTAATCGATAAAGTTAAAGCTGCTCAAGCTACGGACCTGGAGCTGATGCGTATGAAGAAGAAAGTGCAAGAAGGTGCTATTCCAAAAGCAAGAATCGATGAAGAAGGAATACTTCGATTCAACTCCAGACTTTGTGTTCCTAACGATTCTGACTTGAAGCATAGAATTATAATGGAGGCACACAACACACCGTTTGCAATCCATCGTGGGAGTACCAAAATGTATCATGATATTTGACACACATTTTGGTGGAACAATATGAAGAGAGAGATAACGGAGTTTACCTCGAGGTGTTTAACATGTCAACGTGTAAAGGCGGAGCATCAAGTACAAAAGGGTCCATTGCAACCACTTGAGATTCCGAAATGGAAATGGGAACACATTACCATGGATTTCATTACAGGTCTTCCCAAAGTTTCTAAAGCATAGATGTGATTTGGGTTATTGTTGATAGATTAACTAAGTCTGCTCATTTCTTACCGATACGTGAGACTTATTCCCTTGAACGCCTTGCTCGTATGTACGTGAATGAGATTGTGAGATTGCATGGCATGCCAGTATCCATAGTTTCAGATCGTGACCCAAGATTCACTTCACAATTTTGGGTTAGCTTATGAGAAAGCTATGGGCACGGATTTATTGATTGATTCAGATACCATCCTCAAACGGATGGACAATCAGAGAGGACTATTCAAACTCTTGAAGATCTATTAAGACTATGTGTCCTAGATTTCAAAGGGAGTTGGGATAAGTACCTACCATTGGTGGAATTCTCCTACAACAACAATTATCATGCAAGTATAGGTGTGGCTCCATTTGAAGCATTGTATGGACGAAAGTGTCGCTCTCCACTATGTTGGGATGAGGTTGGAGAAGCAACGTTGCTAGAACCAGAATTGGTACGAATGACTACAGTGAAGATCCAAATAATCCGACAACGTATACAAACAGCACAGGATCGACAAAAGAGTTATGCGGATCTTCATCGGAAGGACGTGGAATTTAATATTGGGGATCATGTATTATTACGTGTTGCACCATGGAAGGGAGTTACAAGATTTGGGAAGAGAGGAAAGCTTAATTCACGATTTGTTGGTCCATTTGAGATTCTTGACCGAATAGGAAATGTGGCCTATAGACTCGCATTTCCTCCAAGCATGTCTCGTGTTCATAATGTTTTTCACATATCTATGCTTCGTAAATATGTGAAAGACCCAAACCACATTATTGAGTTAGAACCAGATGAGATAGCCGAATATTTAAAGTACGAGAAGGTACCTGTTAAGATCTTGGATAGGAAAGAGAATGTCCTACGCACGAAGGTTATACCACAAGTTATGGTTTTGTGGAGGAACCATGCTATTGAAGAAATGACCTGGGAGTTGGAATCAGAAATGAAAGCGAGGTATCCTCACCTTTTCGAAACACCAGGTACGCACGTCAATTTCGAGGACGAAATTTCATAAGGAGGGGAGGTTGTAAGTGTAAGACCCCAACTTATTATAAATAAAATTAAATTTCCTCTATTCATTATTTTGAAATAGTAAGGGTTGATTTGATTAATGTGGTTAGTTATGGGTAAAATGCGCAAATATTTCAAATAAGCAAGTGGTTATAAAATATTCGTTTTTATCAGAGAATATTCGTTTGGTCGTGGAATATTCTTACTATCGGGGAATATTCGTACGACGGCGCTGCCTTGTGTGGGCCCAATAACAGAAAGAGATTGAATGAAGAAAACGACAAGTATAAATTGTTTATAAATAATGGCGTAGTTGTTACCAATTATCTTTGTTGGAATACGGTGGTTAAAAACACGATGTCTGGCGTTGTTGCACAAGAAGGCATTGCGGTATTGCACCAATTATTGATTCTTACGTAAGAAGGCACTACTCAATAATTGTTGCGATAATTCTTTATTCGATATTTTATTTTATTGATTCAATAATTCTTTGCGTTGATATTTTATATTCTTCGTTGTTTCAATAATTGTCACTACACAGTATTTTCTATTATCGGAGCAATAATTAATATTATCTGAATAATATTATTAGATAACATTATTAGCAATGTCTCGAAAGTTCTGTCTGAGGAGAGGTTTGGTAACCTAATTGCACGCCAGTAAAGAGAAATCCTTATTGGAAAGCCCCCTCTTTCTTGGGAACTGCCTGGTTATCAGTATTGTGATTCTGTAATATTATTTGTGAATAAATAATTATTGATTTATATGATGAGGAAAATATTCATTTTATGTGGATATAGATGGAGAAAATTTATAAAGTGACAATTGTTGAAAATCGATATTTTATGTGAATATTTTATCTTTTTTGATAAAATAATATTTTATTATATTATTATAATATAATAATGATGATATTTTTTACAATGAATGTGGGATATATGAGTATATGAGGAGGAAGAGTATTTTTGTTGCAAAAGTTGTTTAAAACATGTTAAACATGTCTGTGGGCCCATTTCTTGACTGAAATTTGATTATAGCCTGTAGAATCGCCCGTTTGTGAAATTTTTGTTTCGAATTTGGAAAAACTTTCTTCTGCAAAGTTGTAGATAATGGAATTTCCTATGAAAAAAACATAAGGTTTGAATTTTTCTGACAAAAGGGTCATTTATTATGAATTATTGAAGTTCCGGATTAATTAATTAACATTTTTTTTGGAGTTTTAAGTTACTTTTGCATGAAAAATGTTTTTGTTACTTTAATTGAGTGGATGGATGATGTCTTGATTCAATTAGTGTGCGTAGGAGGTTTTAGAAAAAAAAAATATTATTTATTAAAATTTCTGCTTTGGTATTCTAAGCATTTTCCTATAAATAGGGTGCTTAGGTTAGAATTGAAAATCACACCAGAAACAAAAGTTTTCTTTCTTTCTCTCTCTATATTATCGAGCATATTCTTGTGAGTATTTTGATACTTTGAGTGTTGCTATACGGTGCAAGTTCCCTTCAGCACTATATCTAGTATTCTAGTCAGAAGTACTGTCTTTCTGAGGTAAGGGATATTATTTTTTTTAAATGATATTATTTCTTTCAATATCATTATGCTGGAGTATTGGTAAGATTTTTCTTGTAAAATTCTTGTCTTTTAGTGTCGGGGTTACTATTCACGTATACGACACTATTCATGTATACGGCACTATTCACGTATACGGCACTATTTACGAATACGACACTATTCACAGAAAAATTAAATTTTTGTTTTTCGTCCAAAATATCAATTATGGATACTAGCTTTGATTGTATCCATGTTTTGATTATTCTTGAATTTTACTTCACTATGATTATTTATGAGGTATTTTTGGACATGGATAAACCGAAATACGAATCCTTAATTTTTGTTATTTTGTTTCACTGGATTCATTTCCTTTAAAATATTTTTCATCATCCTCAGTCCTAAATGATGATATTACTGAATATCTTTGGCCTGTAGTGCAAAGATGAATGATTTCTGATGAATATCTTTGGCCCGTAGTGCAAAGATGAACATGTGTTTAGATGAACATGACCAACTGATGAATATCTTTGGCCTGTAGTGCAAAGATGAATATTTGATTCCAGATATATGTTGATTGATGTTACAGGGATAAAATATTGGCGATGGACTTTTAAATTCATATATAGAAGATAGTAGATTTTATTCTCTATTTAACTCTTCTAATGAATTATTAATTCCGCTATGAATATTTAATTAAAACTGGCTGTCTATTAGATTCTATTAGATTTTTTCCTGTTGAGGACTAATGATAATTTGTTCAATGTTATCTTAGTCATAATATTCTTTATTGGGCTAGTTGAGCTCACCCTTTTCCTTTCTATTCCATTTTTCTTATCAGGAGGCGAGAATGTAGCGAGTACTAGTCGGTGTATGGAATGAAGGTTCTAGAAAGTCATTTTAGTCCTCATAATTTTTATAAAATAATGTATCAATAACTGTAATGAGGACTTATTTGAGTGTGAATATTGTCTAGATGACAATATTTGTATTTAAACTCACAGTTTTTATGTTGTATTAATAAAGTTGTAGTTGTTTCTGTACCATGTATTTTGACGATTTCGAGAATGGGTGTTGTATACCTATTTTGGGGGCGCCACGGTTAATATCGAGTTTAGGGATATGATCTCTGGCGGAGATCGGGGAATAGAACTAGGAGGGGAGAGACGAGTAAATCCTTTGCTAGTGTGTCCTACCTAAGCTTATTTGTTGGTCGGTCATAATATAGGGATATTATGTGATATGTTAATTTGTTAAATTAACCCTTGTTTTATGGCAGTATTTGAGAATGTCGACTGAGAATGTTAACAGTGAAGTAAATGAGACCGTGGAGACGCCTGTACTCACCAACGAGGAGAACGTGCAACAAGCTGGCAATGTTCCTCCTGTGAACAACACCACTGAGCAGATAATAAATGATGGGATGTTTAGAAGCTTTTTGCAGTTCATGCCAAATCAGACGAGGGAGACTCGTGTTCAAAATACAGGAGGAAATGATAGTAATTCACGGTTTGTCACAGCCAAGCACTTCAAGGAGTTGGGACCACCAGAATTCTGGGGAAAGCCGGATCCGATTAAGGCGGAGACGTGGGTCAAACAAATTACCAAGATATTCGATGTCTTGGGATGCATGGAGGAATAGAAGGTTCCATTCGCCACCTTTATGTTCCGTAATGAGGCAGATTATTGGTGGGAATCTGTGAAGCGTACCCATCCAGCCGCACTTAGCATGTCTTGGGAAATGTTTTAAAAACTGTTCAATGACAAGTACTTTCCTGAAAGTATTCGTCATATGAAGGAGATAGAGTTTATTAGACCGGAGCAGAATAACATGACGGTGTCCCACTACGAGACAAAGTTTGCAGAGTTGTCCAGGTTTGCACCTCATTTGGTGGAGAATGAGGAACGTATGACATGGATGTTTCTGAGAGGTTTGAAACCCGGCATACGTCAATATCTCATTTCACATAAATTTTCTCTCTATTCAGATGTTGTCAACAGGGCTCAATTATTAGAGCGAGATAACGAGTACATTCAACTGAGGACTACAACCAGGATCATACCGGTGACAGCAGTCATCAAAACAACGATAACCAACGGAGAAAGAAAAACACGGACAAGAGCGGCTACCACTCTGGTGGTAATCATGGCCATGAGAATAGAAGAAGCGAGTCGGGAGGAGATTTTAAAAAGAGGAGATTCAACAATGACAATACGAAGACGTCAGCAGCAGCAGCAACTGGTTCCAAGGGAGGAGAACGACCACCGGTCATATGCTATAAGTGCAGAAAAAAAGGACATATCAGCCCAAACTGCCCACAACAGTTTAAGGTATGTTATAACTGTGGAAAGGAAGGACATATCGCTCGAGATTGCACTGTAGCGAAACCAAGTCCAGCGGGGATGGTGACTTAAAAGGCTATCCAAGAAAAGTCAAAGTCAACGGTTCCTGGAAGAGAGTTTGTTGTGACTGGTCAACATGCGAGGAACCCAAATGAAGTGATCACGGGAGTTAAAGGTCCAACTACAGGAGTTGTTGGACATCGATTTCATTCGTCCTAGTACATCTCCTTGGGGTGCTCCTGTTTTATTTGTAAAGAAGAAAGACGGGAGTATTCGACTTTGTATCGATTATCGGGAATTAAACCATGTCACTATCAAGAATAGGTATCCGTTACCTCGCATTGATGACCTATTTGACCAGTTGCAAGGAGTAAAATTCTTTTCAAAAATCGATCTTCGTTCTGGATATCATCTGCTGAAGGTTAAAACTAAGGATATTCCAAAGACTGCCTTCAGAACTCGGTACGGGCATTAGGAATTCCTAGTCATGTCTTTTGGATTGACTAATGCTCCTGCAGCTTTCATGGATATGATGAACCGAGTATTCAAGGATTATTTTGATCAGTTCGTTATTGTGTTTATTGATGACATCCTCAAATATTTCAAAAGCCGTGAAGATCATATGCACCATTTGAAGCTGGTACTGCAAAGGCTTCGTGATAACAAGCTATATGCCAAGCTGAAGAAATACGAGTTCTGGCTTGAGGAAGTAGCATTCCTTGGGCACGTGGTGTCAAAACATGGGGTATCTGTTGACCCGGCGAAGATTGAAGCAATACAAAGTTGGGAGCAACCAAAATCGATGACCGAAGTACGTAGCTTTTTGGGCTTAGCTGGTTATTATCGGAGTTTTGTGGAAGGATTTTCTCGAATCGCTACTCCGTTAACTTAGCTGACTCGTAAAGTTTCAAAATTCATATGGAGCAAGGAATGCGAGAAGAGTTTCCAAGATCTCAAGAGGAGACTCATTTCGGAACCTGTTTTGACAATACCATCTGGTTCGGATGGATTTGTTATCTACAGCGATGCTTCAGGCAAAGGGTTAGGATGTGTTCTCATGCAACGTGGGAAAGTCATAGCCTATGCCTCGCGACAACTTAAAGAATATGAGAGGAATTATCCTACTCATGATCTAGAGTTGGCAGCAGTCGTTTTTGCGCTAAAGATCTGGAGGCACTATCTATATTGGGAGAAAGTGGAGATATATTCAGACCATAAAATCCTCAAATATTTTTTCACCCAAAAAGAACTCAACATGCGGCAACGACGTTGGCTCGAGCTGTTGAAAGACTACGACTATACCATTCAATACCATCCTGGAAAACCGAACGTGGTAGCCGACGCATTGAGTAGAAGATCATACGCGGGGACGAGTGAGATGTTGTCAACACAAAGGCCCATTTGGTGTGATTTAAAAAAGATGAAGATACAAGTCAAGACTCCGGGGACCCATGCAATGATGTCAAGTATACATATAGAACCAACTTTAATTAAAAAAGTTAAAGTTGCTCAAGCCATAGACCTGGAGCTGATGCGTATGAAGAAGAAAGTACAAGAAGGTGTTATTCCAGAGGCAAGAATCGATGAAGAAGGAATACTTCGACTTCACTCCAGACTTTGTGTTCCTAACGATTCTGATTTGAAGTACAAGATCATGATGGAGGCACACAATACACTATTTACAATTCATCCTGGAAGTACCAACATCTATCGTGATCTTCGACATATATTTTGGTGGAACAATATGAAAAGAGAGATTGCAAAGTTTATCTCGATGTGTTTAACTTGTCAACGTGTAAAGGCGGAGCATCAAGTGCCTAAGGGTCCATTGCAACCACTGGAGATTCCGAAATGGAAGTGGGAACACATTACCATGGATTTTGTTACGAGTCTTCCCACGGTTTCTCAAGGCATAAATGCTATTTGGGTTATTGTTGATAGATTAACCAAGTCTGCTCATTTCTTGCCGATACGGGAGACTTATTCCCTTGAACGTCTTGCTCGTATATACGTAGATGAGATTTTGAGATTGCATGGTAAGCTAGTATCCATAGTTTTGGATCGTGACCCAAGATTCACTTCAAGATTTTGGGTTAGCTTGCAAAAAGCTATGGGCACAGATTTATGATTCAGTTCGGCATACCATCCTCAAATGGACGGACAATCAGGGAGGACTATTAAAACTCTTGAAGATCTATTAAGACTCTGTGTCCTAGACTTCAAAGGGAGTTGGGATAAGTATTTATCATTGGTGGAATTCTCTTATAACAACAGTTATCAGGCAAGTATAGGTGTGGCTCCATTTGAAGCATTATATGGACGAAAGTATCACTCTCCAATATGTTGGGATGAGGTGGGTGAAGCAACATTGTTGGGACCCGAGTTGGTACGTATGACTACAGAAAAGATTCAAATGATTCGACAATGTATACAAACGGCACAGGATCGACAAAAGAGTTATGCGGATCTTCATCGAAAGGACGTGGAATTTAGTATTGGGGATCATGAATTGTTGCGTGTGGCTCCATGGAAAGGAGTTACAAGATTTGGGAAGAGAGGAAAGCTCAATTCATGATTCATTGGTCAATTTCAGATTCTTGACCGAGTAGGAAATGTGGCCTATAGACTCACGTTACCTCTAAGTATGTCTCGTGTTCATAATATTTTTCATATATCTGTGCTTCGTAAATATGTGAAAGACCCAAACCACATCATTGAATTAGAACCGGACGAGATAGATGAAGACTTAACGTACGAGGAGGTACCTGTCAAGATCTTGGATAGGAAAGAGCATGTCCTACGCACAAAGGTCATAGCACAAGTCAAAGTTTTGTGGAGGAACCATGCTATTGAGGAAATGACCTGGGAGTTGGAAACGGAAATGAAAGTGAGGTATCCGAACCTTTTTGAAACACCAGGTACGTACGTCAATTTCGAGGATGAAATTTCATAAGGAGGGGAGGTTGTAAGACCCCAATTTATTATAAATAAAATTAAATTTCCTCTATTCATTATTTTGAAATAGTAAGGGTTGATTTGATTAATGTGGTTAGTTATGGGTAAAATGCGCAAATATTCCAAATAAGCAAGTGGTTATAAAATATTTATTTTTATCGGAGAATATTCGTTTGGTCGTGGAATATTCTTACTGTCGGGGAATATTAAATGCAATGGTATGACCTTTGTGTGGCCCCCATAACGGAAAAGCGATTGGATTAAGAAAGCGACAAGTATAAGTTGTTTATAAATAATTGGCGTAGTTACCAAGATTAATCTTGTTGGAATACCCGATAGTTAAAAAAAAAGTAATACGTTGTTGCACAAAGAACATTTTGCAGTATTGCACCAATTATTGATTGTTACGTAAGAATGCACTACTCAATAATTGTTATAGTAATTAATGTTCAGTATTTTATTTTATTGATTCAATAATTGTTGTGTTGATATTTTATATTACTGTTGTTTCAATAATTGTCACTACACAGTATTTTCTATTATCGGAGCAATAATTAATATTATTTGAATAATATTATTAGATAACATTATTGGCAATATTTAGAAAGTTCTGTCTAAGGAGAGGTTTGGTCACCTAATTGCGGCGGCAAGAAGAAGGAGAAATCCTTATTGGAAAGCCCCTCTTTCCTGAGAAGCGCACTGGTTATCGATGATTGTGATTCTGTAATATTATTTGTGAATAATTAATTATTGATTTATATGATGAGGAAAATATTCATTTTATGTGGATATAGATGGAGAAAATTTATAAAGTGACATTTGTTGAAAATCGATATTTTATCTTTTTTGATAAAATAATTTTTTATTATATTATTATAATATAATAATGATGAAATTTTTTACAATGAATGTGGGATATATGAGTATATGAGGAGGAAGTGTATTTTTGTTGCAAAAGTTGTTTAAAACATGTTAAACATGTCTATGGGTCCATTTCTTGACTGAAATTTGATTATAGCCTGTAGAATCGCCCGTTTGTGGATTTCGGTCAATTTCTGTTTGGAATGTGGAAATATTTTCTTCTGTAAAGTTTTAGATAATGGAATTTCCTATGAAAAAGACATAAGGTTCAAATTTTTTTGACAAAAGGGCCATTTATTATGAATTATTAAAATTTCGGATTAATTGATTAACATTTTTTTGGAGATTTAAGTGACTTTTGCATGAAAAATGTTTTTGTTACTACAATTGAGTGGATGGCTGATGTCTTGATTCAATTAGTGTGCGTAGGAGGTTTTAGAAAAATAATAATATTATTTATTAAATTTTCTGCTTTGGTGTTCTAAGCATTTTTCTATAAATAGGGTGCTTAGGTTAGAATTGAAAATCACACCAGAAACACAAGTTTTCTCTCTCTTTCTCTCTCTATATTATCGAGCGTATTCTTGTGAGTATTTTGATACTTTGAGTGTTGCTATGCGGCGCAAGTTCCCTTCAGCACTATATCCAGTATTCCAGTCAGAAGTAATGTCTTTCTAAGGTAAGGGATATTATTTTTTTTAAATGATATTATTTCTTTCAATATCATTATGTCAGAGTATTGGTAAGATTTTTTTGGTGAAATTCTTGTCTTTTAGTGTCGAGGTTACTATTCACGTATACATCACTATTCACGTATACGGCACTATTCACAGAAAAATTAAATTTTTGTTTTTCGTCCAAAATATCTATCATGGATACTAGCTTTGATTGTATCCATGTTTTGATCATTCTTGAATTTTACTCCACTATGATTATTTATGAGGTATTTTTGGACATGGATAAACCGAAATACGAATCCTTAATATTTGTTATTTTGTTTCACTGGATTCGTTTCCTTTAAAATATTTTTTATCATCCTTAGTCCTAAATGATTATATGACTAAATATCTTTTTGCTCATGAAGGCAAAAAGATGAATGATTTCGATGAATATCTTTTGCCAGTAGTGCAAAGATGAGCAGTGTTTAGATGAACATAACTAATCGATGAATATCTTTGGCCTGTAGTGCAAAGATGAATATTTGATTCCAGATATATGTTGATTGATGTTACAGGGATAAAATATTGACGATGGACTTTTAAATTCATATATAGAAGATAATAGATTTTATTCTCCATTTTAACTCTTCTAATGAATTATTAATTCCGCTGCGAATATTGATTTAAAACTGGTTGTCTTTTGTATTCTATTAGATTTTTCCCTGTTGAGGACTAACGATAATTTGTTCTATGTTATCTTAGTCATAATGTTCTTTACTAGGCTAGTTGAGCGCACCATTTTCCTTTTTGTTCCATTTTTCTTATCAGGAGGCGAGAATGTAGCGAGTACTAGTCGGGGTATGGAATGAAGGTTCTAGAAAGTCGTTTTAGTCCTCACAATTTTTATAAAATAATGTATCAATAATTGTAATGAGGACTTATTTGAGTGTGGATATTGTCTAGATGACAATATTTGTATTTAAACTCACATTTTTTATGTTGTATTAATAAAGTTGTAGTTGTTTCTATACCATATATTTTGACGACTCGGAATGGGTGTTGTATACCTATTTTGGGGGCGTCACAGTAAGACCCCAACTTATTATAAATAAAATCGAATTTCCTTTATTTATTATTGTGAATAATAAGGTGATAATTTGATATAATACTTTGGTTATGGGTGAAATGTGCAAATTTTGCAAAATAAGCAAGTGGTTATAAAATATTCATTGTGTCGGGGAATATTCGTTTGGTCGTGGAATATTCTTTCTGTTGGGGAATATTCGTACGACGGCGTAGCCATTTGTGGGCCCGTAACGGATAACTGTTGGATGAAGAAAACAACAAAGTTTGAGTTTTATAAATAACGGCGTAATTGTTACCGTTAACACTGTTGGAATACCTGGTGGTTAAAATACAGTAAAACGCGTGGTTGCACAGTAGCACACGGTTTTTGCACAGTATTTTTGAATTATTTATTCTTACGTAAGAAGGCACTACTCAATAATTGTTACAACAATTACTGTTCAATATTTTATTTTATTGGTTCAATATTTGCTGCGTTGATATTTTATATTATTGTTGTTTCAATAATTTTCACTGCACAGTATTTCCCATTATCGGATCAATAATTCATATTATTTGAATAATATTATGAGATAGCATTATTGGCAATGTCTAGAAAGTACTGCCAAGGAGAGGTTTGGTCACCTAATTGCGCGCCAGTAGGGAGAAATCCTTATTGGAAAGCCCCCTCTTTCTTGGGAATTGTCTGGTTGTCATAATTGTGATTCTGTAATATTATTTGTGAATAATTAATTATTGATTTATAAATATTTATTTGATGTGGATATAAATGATGGATTTATTTATGTGGTTATAAATGATGGAATTAAGGTTGAGGTATTTTATCAGTATTTTGTCGGAGTGGATGTATTAAAAATCACCCGTTTATGGATTTCGGAAATTTTTTGTTTGGAATTTGGAAAAACTCAAAGCTACAAAGTTGTAGAGAATTCGATTTCATGTGAAATGGACATAAAATATTCTTCTGATAAACGGGCTATTTTCTATGAATTACAGAAGTTTTGGAAAATAAAATAATTTTTATTCAATTATGGGTGGGACCCACTTTTTGGTTGGTGTTGAATGCACGTGGGCTGCTGAAAATTTTCAGAATTGGTGGCTAGCTTGATTCAAGGATGGCATGCGTAGGAATAATAAGAAAGAAATAATATATTTTATTATTTTAGTCTCCTATGGCGTTCTAGTATTTTCCTATAAATAGACGCTTAGGTTAGAATTGAAAATCACACCAGAAACAAGTTTTCTTTCTCTCTAGATTATCGAGCATATTTTTGTGAGTATTTTGATACTTTGAGAGTTGTTATTCAGTACAAGATTCTCATCAAGACTATATCCAAATTCAAATTAAGTACGGTTATTTTGAGGTAAGGGATGTTATTTTCTTTTTAAATGGTATTATTTCTTTCAATATCATTATGCCAAAATATTGGTCTGAACTTTTTATCAAATTTGGAACTTTTTGTGTCGGGGTTACTATTCACGTATACGGCACTATTCACGTATACGGCACTATTCACGAATACGACACTATTCATCAAAAAATAATTTTTTTTTTCTTTTTGTCCAAGATGTCTATTATGGTTACAATCTTTGATTGTATCCATGTTTTGATCTTTATTTTTGAATTCTGCTTCACAATTGGTTATTATGAAGTATTATTGATCTTGGATAAACTGTTATACGGATCCCTACTATTTGTCCTTCTGTCTCACTAGATTCATTTTTTGTAAAATATTTTTCATCATCCTCAGTCTTAAATGATGATATTACTGAATATCTTTGGCCTGTAGTGCAAAGATGAATAATTAACTGATGAATATCTTTGGCCCGTAGTGCAAAGATGAACAAGTGTTGAGATGAACATGATCAACTGATGATACAAATGAATATATTTGGCCTGTCGTGCAAAGATGAATATTTGATTAAAGATGTATATTGATTGTTGTTACAGGGATTAAATATTGATGATTGACTTTTAAATCTTAAAAGATAGTAGAACTCATTCTCCACTTGACTCTTCTAATGGATTGTTGTTTCCGCTGCAGTTGTTGATCTAAAACTTGTTGTCTATTATATTTTATTAGATTTTTTTCTGTTGAAAACTAATGATAATTTTTTGTATATTATCTTAGTCATAATATTCTTTACTGGGCTAGTTGAGCTCACCATTTTCCTTTTTGTTCCATTTTTCTTCTCGGGAGGTGAGAACATAGCAGGATCTAGTCGGGGTATGGAGTGATGGTTCTAGAAAGATGTTTTAGCAGTCCTCATTATTTCTGTAAAATAATGTTTGAATAATTATAATGAGGACTTATTTGAGTGTGGATATTGTCTAGAAGACAATATTTGTATTTAAACTCACAGTATGTGTTGTCGTATTTTGCACGACAATTGTATTATTGAAGTTGTAGTTTGCTTTTTGTACCATGTATTTGGCGACTTAGAATGGGTGTTGTATACCTATTTTGGGGGCGTCACATAGCCAGCTTATTATTCAGACTCTTTCAATCATGATATATCGTTATATTATTGAATTTAAACTTGCTGGGCAATCCTTATTCTCACCCTTGCTATATCATGATAAAACATTGCAGATAAGGCGAATACATCGGATACAAGAAAATGTTAAAGACAGTTCCAACTTAAAGTTAATGTGCGCGAGTAGATTTGTAATAGTTGTATAATAATAATGTTATGTGTTAAAATAAGTTATGATTTGTGTATTAAGTTAAGGTTACTCGACCTTGGGGAATAGTCTGTAATGTATTGTATAAACAATTTATGTTTATATCTTCCGCAAATAGTAATAGTTGTATAGAATGATCGAACCAGATCCGCGGTGATTCGGGACCTCGAATTCGGGGCCATCACAATAGATGCCAAAGGGTAGGAACCATCTCAAAAAGGCATAAATTACATCTTCAGAATATCCTTGAAGTAGAGTTGTTTGATGTCTGGAGTATTGACTTCATGGGTCAATTTTCATCTTCCTACAACAATCTCTATATTCTTGTTGCGCTTGATTATGTCTCCAAATGGGTTTAAGCAGTTGCCTTGCCTACTAATGATGTGAAGGTGGTGCTTAATTTCTTAAAGAAAAATATCATCACTCGTTTCAGCACTCCTCGGGAAATAATCAGTGATGAAGGGTCGCATTTTTGCAACAAATATTTTGAAGCTCTTTTTGCTAAGTATGGGATGACCCATAAAAAACCCATTGCTTATCATCCGCAGACAAGTGGCCAAGCGGACATATCTAATCGAGAGGTCAAGCGTATCTTAGAGAAGATAGTTAACCCTAATCGGAAGGACTGGTCAAAGAAGATTGATGATGCCTTGTGGGCATACCGCACCACTTATAAAATGCCTATCAAAATGTCTCCGTATAGGCTTGTTTATGGCAAGGCTTGTCATCTTCCTGTGGAGTTGGAGCACAATGCATATTGGGCTATCCAAAAGCTCAATTTTGATCTTGATGCAGCTGGTGAACAAAGACTATTACAACTCAATGAATCAGGAGTTTTGTCTGCAATCGTATGAAATCGCTAAGTTGTATAAGGAGAAGACGAAGCGGTGGCACGACAAGAATATTGTCAAAAGGAATTTCGAACAGGGCCAGAAGGTGCTTCTTTTCAACTCCCGACTAAAATTATTCCCAGGGAAGTTGAAGTCCAGATGGTCGGGGCCGTTCACAATTGCTAAAGTGTATCCTTATAGGGCTATTGAGTTCAAAGACCATCATTCAGACACAACATTCAAAGTCAATGGACAGCGCTTGAAACACTATTGGGGCAGCGAGGTCGACCGGAAAAACACATCCATTACCATGGGAGACCCGGTGTAAGGCGGGATAAAAGTCAAGCCGACGACTCTAAATTAAGAGCTTGATGGGGAGGCAACCCCATCTCAATATCAACCATTTGCTTTTTGTTTTCATTCATTTTTGTTATCTTTAGTTATCATTAGTTGCACTTTGTATTTCTTAGTATATTTGCTAGTTTCTGTATGGACTTGGCCTGTGCAGGATTGTAGCTAAATATCTGAAGTGCGGTTGCGCGATTCTTTATTGGTGTAAGTATTGCCTTTCAGGCCGCAGTACCAACGCAAGGGTAGCCATCAGAATCCATGCAATAACGCCCTCTATTCATGTCGCAGCGCCATATTCGAGCCACCGCGCCATTCTTTCCGCCGCAGTGCCATTGGTCAATTAGACATACTACAAACTCGCATCGCGGCACCTTTCACTGCACTATCGTCCGCACCGTAACGCCACTACCAGTTGTCAGACACTAGAAACTCACGTTGTAGCACCGAGTTATATACAGAGTTTTGCATCGCAGGCCTCCACGGGTCGATACACATCAGATTTTTTTTGATACAGTGCATACCAGATTATGCACTACCTTCCATGCTTCAGCACCAAATCAAACTAGGCATTCTCAGAAAGTCACACGCAACGCCAAATAATCGCGCACGGTGGCCAAGTTGGATATGAATTAAGACCATAGACGCCACGCCATGCATCATTGGCGAGATTTCGATTTTAATAGCAACTTTTCAATTAATTTTCTTCGGTTACTTCTTATTTCCTCACATATAGCAGTTACTCCTTCCCCTTTCCTCACATAGCAGTTACTCCTCGCAGATGCATCTCCTTCTCTCTTCAGTTTCCTTCTTGTGACCATTCGACAATTTAACCGTCTCGCCCTTCAGTTTTCTAACCGTTCAAAAATCCTACCGTCGTGCATTTACTCTCTTGACCGCTTCTGCCTCTCTGACGCCTATCTCTTTAAAAGTAGCACGAGGTAAGGGATTTTTGTGTTATACTTTTGGGTTCATATTTTGGATCTGAGAAATTTTAGAAAGAGCAAGTGTTTGTTACTTTAGATTTTTGTTCACAACTACTCAAGGGTTCAAAGCGTCCTCGCACTAGTATAGGTCCCCCTCCTTCATCGGCATCCAGAACACATCCTTCCCGTTGAGATGCTGTAAAATTCCCAAGTGAGGAATCCTGGAAACGCTCTACCCAAAAATTTTCACAACAGAGTTTGGTGCCTGAAAGAGGGCTAAGGCCAGATGACAAGACAGACGGCGAGATGATGGCCATGATTGTGATTATGAAATGGATTCACTTCACCAAGCCGCCTGAATCTACAGTTATTTCGGTGGTAAATGATTTCTATGCAAATGTTAATGCTGATGGCCCTTTCGTCAGTGCTGGTTCGGGGTAAGTTGATCCAATTTGACAGTCATGCCATTAATAATGTTTATGGGACTCCAAACTATGAGGGCCACGACTACCTTGAGCCTGGGATCGGAGTTACAATACAGATGAAATAATTACGAAACTGTGCAAGCCTAGTACTGTTTAGAAAACCAACGAATTCCACGGTAAAAAGACATTCTTCCCCCATCAGGCCCTATGTCGCTACTGTGAGACCCCAGATTTTATGAATAAATATTTAATTTTCTCGAAATAATTTTTTGAATATTATGGTGTGGATTTCATATAATGTTATAGTTGTTGGTAATATTTATAAATTTTGTAAAGTACGCAAGTTGTTATATAATATTCTATTAGTGGGTATTCGCATTAACCAAGACACTATGGTGGACCTCCAGAAGCGGAATTATTATGCCGGATTGAGAAAGCGATAAAAATATTTTATGAAAATAAATTGGCGGAAGTTTTACCACAATTAATCTTGTTGAACTACTCGGTAGTAAAAAAATACGATGAATGGCGTGGTTGCATAGTAGCACACGATATTGATTATTGATATTTACGTGATAAGTCACCGGTTTTGTTTTATTAGTATTATTAATGTAATAAATGTAAAAACTTTTATATAAAATGTAATACTTTTATAAAGTTATTCTATAAATAGAATATATTATATTCTATTATGCATAGTATTTTGCATAGTAAAATCTTTTTATATAAAAATGTAATACTTTTATAAAGTTATTCTATAAATAGAATATATTATATTTTATTATGCATAGTGTTGCATAGTTATCTCAGATAGTGTTTTGCATAGTAAAATCTTTTTATATAAAACAAAATACTTTTATAAAGTTATTCGTTTTATTAGATTATAAATATAATATATTATATTTTATTTAAAAGATTTTGCTTTAATATGGACCGTCCGATTAAAAGTAAATCAATCTGTACCGTTCATGAATTAGTTACTATGCAGTCCATTCTTCTATAAATAGAAGATCATTCATTCATTATTTCTTACGAATTCACTGAAACTCTAGAGAGAGAAACTATAGAGAGAGTTCTTCTTCTACAATCTTGAGGCCATTTCTTTAGAGTTTAAGAAATCTTTGAGCGTAGTACAAGTTTTCTTCGAGTATATCCTCGCCCTACAAGTCGGAATACTCTTTTTTTACAGTAAGGGATATTATTTGTTGTACTCGTAAGGGGTATTCTTTCTTTCTTATTCGTGAAGAGAACGTTTGTTATTCTATTCTTTATTATTCTGTCGAAATAACCTGTATACGCGGTCTACCCTATACTTGGTGAAATTCTTCTATTATTCCATTCTTTATTATTATGTTGGAATAACTTTGTCATGCAAAATCACGCATACATGGTGAAATTCTTCTGTTAGTCCATTCTTTATTATTCTGTTGGAACATCCTGTCTGTGCATTTACGCATGACCTGGTTCCGTTCTTTATCATTCTGTTGGAACATCATGTCTGTGCTTTACGCATGACCTAGTTCTGTTATTTATTATTATGTTGGAAGAACATGTCTGTGCGGTCTATTGCATGCCTGGTGATTTCTTTTGTTATTCCCTTCTTTATTATACTCAGTTGGTTAAAGTTTTGACTTCTATACTCCATAAAATTAGTGTAATATACTTGATATTTGCGCTTCATCCGGTATCTTTTCATGGAAATATTTTTCTGAGAATTCTTGAATTTTACTCCACAAAGCAGTATCATGTTGACAATTTGGACGTTATTGGTTCCTGGATAAATTAATTCTTGAACTTGTTTTATTGAATTATTATGTCATTGTCATTGCCATTATCCTCATGTTTATATTATGTTGAAAGTCATCTCGTGACACAGAAGTGCATAGATGGACTTGGTATGATTATGACCAGGGATTATTTGGTATAATCATGACCGTAATGTTACAAATGATGTGGAAAAAAGTCCTCATTGGCCCGTAATGCATTGATGGACGCTTTTTGGTATGATTATGGCTATGGATTCTCTTCTACCAAGGGTGCAAAAGATGAATTGTTTTATGGCATGATCAGAACCGTTGATGAAAATATGATTATCTTTGGCCCGTAGTGCATGGATAATTCGTGGTCGTGATACTAAAGAATATCCTTGGCCTGTAGTGCATGGATGATTTGATGATGTGGATTATTTATTAAGCTGAGTCTCAACGATAAAAGTGATGAAAAACCTTTTAAATCATAGAAGATAGTAGATTTTATTCTCTACTTGACTTTTCTAATGGATTGCTTGTTCCGCTGCTGTTAAACTTGATGTTTGTTATATTTATCAGTTTAACACTGTTGAAGGCTAATGATAATTTATTCTGC
Source organism: Panax ginseng (assembly GCA_020205605.1). Taxonomy (NCBI): domain Eukaryota; kingdom Viridiplantae; phylum Streptophyta; class Magnoliopsida; order Apiales; family Araliaceae; genus Panax; species Panax ginseng. Next base: position 52,956,839 of record CM035145.1, read on the forward strand.
ATTATCTTAGTCATAATATTTCTTAATGGGCTAGTTGAGCTCACCCTTTTTTCTTTTCATTGTTCTCTTGTGAAATGAGAACGTAGCGAGGACTAATGGGGAGCAGTGATGGTCCAGATAATAGCATTAGTTGTAAGACCCCAAATTATTAATAAATGAAATTTATTTTCCTCTATTTATTATTTTGAAATAGTAAGGGTTGATTTGATTAATGTGGTTAGTTATGGGTAAAATGCGTAAATATTTTAAATAAGCAGGTGGTTATAAAATATTAATTTTTATCGGGGAATATTCGTTTGGTCGTGGAATATTCTTGCTGTCAGGGAATATTCGTACGACGGAGCAGTCTTTTGTGGGCCCCATAACGGAAATCGATTGGATGAAGAAAATGACAAGTATAAGTTGTTTATAAATAATTCACAGAAGTTGTTATCATTAACATCGTTAGAATATCCAAATGATTAAAACACGATGAATACGCGTTGTTGACACAAGAGTATTACAGTATTGCACCAATTATTATTGTTACGTAAGAAGGCACTACTCAATAATTGTTACAGTAGTTACTATTCAGTATTTTATTTTATTGATTCAATAATTGCTGCGTTGATATTTTATATTACTGTTGTTTCAATAATTGTCACTACACAATATTTTTCATTATCGAAGCAATAATTCATATTATCTGAATAATATTATTAGAAAACATTATTGGCAATGTCTAGAAAGTTCTGTCTAAGGAGAGGTTTGGTCACCTAATTGCGCGCCAGTAAGGAGAAATTCTTATTGAAAGCCCCTCTTTCTGAGGAACTACCGGTTGCACAAGATCTTGTGATTCTCAGTAATATTATTTGTGAATAATTAATTATTGATTTATATGATGAGGAAAATATTGATTTTATGTGGATATAGATGGAGAAAATTTTTAAAGTGACAATTGTTAAAAATCGATATTTTATCTTTTCTAATAAAATAATATTTTATTATATTATTATAATATAATAATGATGATATTTTTACAATGAATGTGGGATATATGAGTATATGAGGAGGAAGAGTATTTTTTGTTGCAAAAGTTGTTTAACACATGTTTTGTGTGTCGGTGGACCCCATTTCTTGACTGAAATTTGATTATAGCTTAAAATCGCCCGTTTGTGGATTTCGGTCACTTTCTGTTTGGAATTTGGAAAAACTTTCTTATGTAAAGTTGTAGAGAATTGAATTTCCTATAGCAAGTTGAGAGATTCGAATTTTCTGATAAAAGGGCTATTTATTGTGAATTATTGAAGTTCCGGAGTTCCGAAATAATTAATTTTTGGAAGTTTAAAATACTTTAAATAACAAAAACGTTTTTTTCATTATGGTGTGTTCCACATGTTTGTTGAATGGGCTGATTTTAGATTTTCTAAGGTTGGCGTAGGAATTTAATTTTAATATATTAATATTATATTAAATTTTCTGTTTTGGTGTTCTAAGCATTTTCCTATAAATATGGTGCTTAGGTTAGAATTAAAGATCACACCAGAAACTACAGATTTTCCTCTCTCTCTCTATATATCGAGCGTATTTTTTTGTTAGTATTTTAGTACTTTGAGTATTGTTATACTGATTGCAAGTTCTTTCAAAGACTATATCCAAAGATTCCAACCGTAAGTACTATTCTAGCTAAGGTAAGGATATTATTTTCTTCTCAAATGATATTATTTCTTCAATATCATTATGCTGAAATATTGGTTGGAACTTTTTATTAAATTTGAAACTTTTTCATGTCGGGGTTACTATTCACGAGTTACTATTCATGAGTACTATTCATGAAGCATAATGATGTTTTTGAGAAATTTCTATCTTTTGGTGTCGGAGTTACTATTCACATATACTAAGACTATTCACTTAATAAAGACTATTCACAAAAAAAATTAAATTTTCGTTTTCGTCAAAATATCTATTATGGATACTAGCTTTGATTGTATCCATGTTTTGATCATTCTTGAATTTTACTCCACTATGATTATTTATGAGGTATTTTGGACATGAAATAACCGAAATACTGAATCCTTAATATTTATTCTTTTGTTTCAATTGGATTCGTTTCATTTAAAATATTTTTCATCATCCTCTCATCCTAAATGATGATATAATTGAATATCTTTGGCTCAGAAGGCAAAGATTAATGATTTCTAATGAATATCTTTGGCCCGTAGAAAAAGATGAACATGTGTTTAGATGAACATGATTAATCGGTGAATATCTTTATTCAGTAGTGAAAAAGATGAATACTTAATTCCAGATATATATTGATTGATGTTACAGGATAAAATATCGACGATGAACTTTTAAATTCATATATAGAAGATAGTAGTTTGCATTCTCTACTTAACTCTTCTAATGAATTATTATTTCATTGCGAGGATTGATTTAAAACTTGTTGTCTATTGTATTCTATCGATTTTTCCTCGTTGAAGACTAACGATAATTTGTTCTATGTTATCTTAGTCATAATGTTCTTTCTTCGGCTAGTTGAGCTCACCCTTTTCCTTGTTGTTCCATTTTTCTTCTCGGGAGAGAGGAGAATGTAGCGAGTACTAGCTCTGGGTGTGGAATGATGGTTCTAGAAGTGGTTCAAGAGTCCTCACTATTCAGTAGAATAGTGTATTAATAATTGTAATGAGGACTTATTTGAGTGTGGATATTGTCTAGATGACAATATTTGTATTTAAACTCACGCTTTTTTATGTTGTATTAATAAAGTTGTAGTTGTTTACGTACCATGTATGTTGACGACTCAGAATGGGTGTTGTATACCTATTTTGGGGCGCCACGGTTGGCATCGAGCTTAGGATATGGTCTCAAGTGAGATCGGGGAATAGTACTAGGAGGGGAGAGACGAGTAATCCTTCGCTAGTATGTCATACCTAAGCTTATTTTTTTGGTCAGTTGAAGTATATGGTTAATATGTGATATGTTAATTTGTTTAATTAACCCTTGTTTTATGGTAGTATTTAAGAATGGCAGATGAGAATATTAACGGTGGAGTTAATGAGACCGTGGAAACACCTTTAATCACCACCAAGGGGAACGTACAACAGGAAGGCAATATTCCTCCAAAGAAACAACACCACCGAAAGCGGGGCGATGAAGCCACGGGATGTTTAGGAGCTTTTTACAGTTCATACAAAACCAGACGAGGGAGACTCGTGTACAGAATACGGGTGGAAATGATTGCAACGCGTGGCTTGTCACGGTCAAGCAGTTCAAAGAGTTGGGACCACCAGAATTTAAGGGAAAGCCGGATCCGATCATGGCGGAAACATGGGTCAAGCAAATTACCAAGACATTCGATGTCTTGGCATGCACGGAGGAACAGAAGGTTCCATTCGCCACCTTTATGTTCCGTGGCGAGGAGACTCATTGGTGGGAGTGCAGAAACGGACGCAAATGCCGCAAGACTTAGCATGTCTTGGGAAACGTTTCAAAAAATTTTCAACAAAAAATACTTTCCTGAAAGTATTCGCCATATGAAGGAGGTAGAGTTTATTAAACTAGAACAAAACAACATGGACGTTGTCCCAACACGAGGCGTAAGTTCGCAGAGTTATCGAGTTGAACCTCATTTGGTAAAGAATGAGGAACGAATGACGAGGATGTTTCTGAGAGGTTTAAAACCCGAGATTCGGCAATATCTTATCTCTCATAAATTTGCTTTATATTTAGATGTTGTCAACAGGGCTATGATCCCAAGACATGCTAAGTGCGGGGATGTGAGAATAGAAATAGGAGGGGAGTGACGGGGAATTCCTTCGCTAGTATGACCTACCTAAGTTTATTTGGTATTTAATTGGTCGGTCAGAATATAGGGATAATATGTTACATGTCAATTAACATTTGTTTTGTGGCAGTATCTGAAAATGACATCCGAGAATGTTGAGAATAGCAATGGAGCACAGGAGACTGTTGATTCTCCACAGATCAATAATCAGGACAATGTGCAATAGGATGGCGATAATCCTTTTGTAAACAACAACACTGATCAATTGACGAATGAAGGTACATTTAGGAGCTTTTTAGAATTCATGCAACATCAAGCGAAGGCGGCTCCTGTTCATAATACAGGAGGAAACAATGGCAACCCACGGTTGGTCATCGCTAAGTAATTCAAGGAGCTGGGAACACCGGAGTTTTTGGGAAAGCCAGAACCACTTAAAGCGGAGACGTGGTTAAAGCAGATCACCAAGATATTTGATGTATTGGGATGCTTCGAGGATCAAAAGGTTCCCTTTGCCACCTTTATGTTGCGTGAAGAGGCAGATCACTGGTGGGAATCTGTAAAACGTACCCAGCCTGACGCACTCAAGATGTCTTGGGAGAAGTTCCAAGAGCTATTCAACGACAAGTACTTTCCTGAAAGTATTTGTCACATAAAAGAGGTAGAGTTCATCAAGTTGGAGCAGAATAATATGACCGTGTCGCAGTACGAAGCTAAGTTTGTCGAGTTGTCTCGGTTTGTGTCCCACTTGGTGGATAATGAAGAGAGAATGACGCGGATGTTTTTAAGAGGTTTAAAGCCGGAGATACGCCAATATCTTATTTATCATAAACTGTGTTTGTATTTAGATGTTGTAAATAGGGCTCAGTTAGTGGAGCGCGATAACGAGTCAACGCAACCAAAAGAGAGCAGCCGACAAAATGATAATACCGGTTATAACAGCCATCAAAGCGGTGACAATAAGCATTTAGGGAATCAATATGCTAGAAATGGTAACCACTTCGGTGGTAATCATGGTCAAAACAATAAGAATGGACATTTCAAGAAGAGAAGGTTCAACAATGACGTGAAGACGTTGACACCAGCACCCGTTTCAAAGGAAGAAGAACTACCATTTGGTCGATATGTTTCAATGCGACAGAGACGGACACATCCGTCTCAAAATCAGACGCAAAGAATCCAAAACGTGTTTTAATTGCGAAAGAGAAGGTCACCTAGCTCGATTTTATCGTATGGTGAAGTCAAGTCCAGCTGGAATAGTGATGCCAAAGGATGTCCCAGAAAAGCTAAAGCCGATAGTTTAAGAAAGAGCATTTTTTTTCGTGACAAGGAACCTGAATAAAATTATCACGGGTATGTTAGTCATAAACTCTTGTGAAGTCTATACTGTGTTAGATACCGGTTCTACTTACTCCTTTATTTCACCTATTTGTGTTCAATGTTTGAATTTAACTCCAGAGAAGTTAGATTTTGATTTATCTGTTGAAACTCAGTTGGGAGAAACCTTCGTTACCTCCACTATTTATAAATCTTGTTCAAATCAACACTTTCACGTTACATGTCGATCATATCTCTTTAAAAATACTTGCCTTTGATGTAATTTTTGGAAACAATTGATTAACCACTCATCATGCTTTTCGTAAGGTTGTTAGCTTTCATACTCCTAACCAACCCATTATGCGAATTCAAAGTAACCAAACCACTAAAGTCAATCATTGTCATATCAAGCCATAAGTAAAGAGCCACAATCCTTTCGTTGTTGACTTCCTTGTGTGGAATGCACCGAAGCTAGACTTTCCGTAGGAGACGTTGTGAATGATGATGGCAAGTTTATAGGTATCAATGTGACATGTTATCCAAGTCTTGGATGAGAGTCACAATTTTGAATGATATTTTTATTTTTAATAAATTTCTTGACGTATTCTCGAAGAACTTCTTAGCCAAAGACGTTCACTCGAGCTGTTGAAGATTACGATCGTACCATTCAATATCATCGTGGAAGTACGAACGTGGTAGCTGACGCATTGAGTAGAAGATCGTATGCAGTTACAAGTGCGATTATATGAACCCACGTGAAGATAACGAATATACGATTAGAATCGACTTTAATCGATAAAGTTAAAGCCACTCAAGCTACATACTCAGAGAGCTGATGAATGTGAAGAAGAAGGTTCAAGAGGGCGTTATTTTAGAAACAAGAATCAACGAAGAGAGGAAATCTCAACCCTCAATTTAATTGGCCCATTTGAAATCCTCGATGAAGTAGGAACTGTGGCCTATAGGCTCATTTTACCGCCAAGTATGTTGCGTGTTCAGAACGTTTTTTTTACGTATCGATGTTACTTAAATATGTGGACGACCCGAACCACATTATTAAATTAGAACTAAACGATATAGTAGAAGATTTAATATATGAGGAGATACGTGTTAAAATCTTGGATAAGAAGGATCGTATTCAACACTCAAAGGTTATACCTCAAGAATTAGAATTTGAAATGAAGTCAAGGTATCCTCACCTCTTCGGCATACTAGGTACGTACGTAAATTTTGAGGGAAAAATTCCATAAGGAGGGGAGATTGTGAGACCCCAGATTTTATGAATAAATATTCAATTTTCTCGAAATAATTTTTTGAATATTATGGTGTGGATTTGATATAATGTTATAGTTGTGGGTAATATTTATAAATTTTGCAAAAGTACGTAAGTTGTTATATAATATTGATTGGTGAGAATATTCGTATAACCAAGCACAATCATTGGTGGACCCCACAACGGAATTATTGCCGGATTGAGAAAATGACAAAAATATTTTATGAAAATAATGGCGGAAGTTTTACCGTTAATACTGTTGAACTACTCAATAGTAAAAGTACTATAATACGCGTGGTTGCATAGTAGCACACGGTATTGATTATTGATGTTTATATGATAAGTCACCCGCTTTTGTTTTATTAGTATTATTAATGTAATAAAACAGAAAAAACTTTTTATATAAAATGTAATACTTTTATAAAGTTATTCTATAAATAGAATATATTATATTCTATTATGCATAGTATTTAGATATAGTAAAATCTTTTTATATAAAACAAAATACTTTTATAAAGTTATTCTATAAATAGAATATATTATATTTTATTATGCATAGTGTTGCATAGTGTCTGCATAGTGTTTTGCATAATAAAATCTTTTTATATAAAACAGAATACTTTTATAAAGTTATTCATTTTATTAGATTATAAATAGAATATATATTTTATTTAAAAGATTTTGCTTTAAATATGGACCGTTCGATTAAAAGTAAATCAATCTGGACCGTTCATGAATTAGTTATTATGCAGTCCATTCTTCTATAAATAGAAGCTCATTCATTCATTATTTCATACGAATTCACTGAAACTCTAGAGAGAGAAACTATAAAGAGAGTTCTTTTTCTATAATCTTGAGCGTATTTATTTAGAGTTTAAGAAATCTTTGAGCGTAGTACAAGTTTTCTTCGAGTATATCCTCGCCCTACAAGTCGTAATACTATTCTTTTACGGTAAGGGATATTATTTGTTGTACTCGTAAGGGGTATTCTTTCTTTCTTATTCCTGAAGAGAACTTCTGTTATTCCATTCTTTATTATTCGCATTTAATAACTTTGTATAATGCTGGCTCACCCTATACTTGGTGAAATTCTTCTATTATTCCATTCTTTATTATTATGTTGGAATAACCTGTCTATGCAAAGTACTGCATACATGGTGAAATTTTTATGTTATTCCATTCTTTATTATTCTGTTGGAACATCCTGTCTGTGCATTTACGCATGACCTGGTTCCGTTCTTTATCATTCTGTTGGAACATCATGTCTGTGCTTTACGCATGACCTAGTTCCGTTATTTATTATTATGTTGGAATAACCTGTCTGTGCGGTCTATCGCATGCCTGGTGATTTATTTTGTTATTCCATTCTTTATTATACTCAGTTGGTTAAAGTTTTGACTTTTATACTCCATAAAATTAGTGTAATATACTGGATATTTGCGCTTCATCCAGTATCTTTTCATGAAAATATTTTTCTGAGCATTCTTGAATTTTACTCCACAAAGCAGTATCATGTTGACAATTTGGACGTTATTGGTTCCTGGATAAATTAATTCTTGAACTTGTTTTATTGAATTATTATGTCATTGTCATTGCCATTATCCTCATGTTTATATTATGTTGAAAGTCATCTGTGACCTGTAGTGCATAGATGGACTTGGTATGATTATGACCAGGGATTATTTCGGTATAATCATGACCGTAATGTTACAAATGGTGTGGAAAAAGTCCTCATTGGCCCGTAATGCATTGACGGACAGGTTTTGATATGATTATGGCTATGGATTCTCTTCGGCCAAGGGTACAAAGATAAATTGTTTTATGGCATGATCAGGACCGTTGATTAAAATATGATTATCTTTGGCCCGTAGTGCATGGATAATTCGTGGTCGTGATACTAAAGAATATCCTTGGCCTGTAGTGCAGGGATGATTTTATTCTCTACTTAACTCTTCTAATGGATTGCTTGTTCCGCTGCAGTTAAACTTGATGTTTGTTATATTTATCAGTTTAACACTGTTGAAGGCTAATGATAATTTATTCTGCATTATTTTAGTCATAATATTTCTTACTGGGCTAGTTGAGCTCACCCTTTCACTTTCATTGTTCTCTTCAGGAAATGAGAATGAGAATGTAGCAGGACTAGTCTGGGGAATAGAGTGATGGTCCGAGATAATAGCATTAGTAGTCCTCACTATTCTATGAAATAGTGTGATAATAAATGTAATGAGGATTTATTGAGTTTGTATATTGTCTTGATGACAATATTTGTATTAAAACTCAAAGATATGTTTAGTCGTATTTTACACCACCTTTGTTGTATAATTAAGTTATATTGAATTTTTGTACCATGTATTTGGCGACTCGTAATAGGTTATGTATACCGATTTTGGGGGCGTCACAGTTGGTATCAAAGCTTAGGGATATGATCCTTGGCTAGGATGTGAGAATAGAACTAGGAGGGAGAGACGGGAATTCCTTCGCTAGTATGACCTACCTAAGTTTATTTGGTATTTAATTGGCTCACGTAATATAGGGATAATATGTTACATGTCAATTAACCTTTGTTTTGTGGCAGTATTTGAAAATGACATCCGAGAATGTTGAGAATAGCAATGGAGCATAGGAGACTGTTGATTCTCCATAGATCAATAATCAGGACAATGTGCAATAGGATGGCGATAATCCTCCTGTAAACAACAACACTGATCAATTGTCAAATGACAGTACTCTTTCATTTGCTCAAATATCATGCTAACATGCCACCTAAGCGATGTGATAAGAGATAGGGAAGTTCTGTTTTACGCAATTATTATGGGGCTAAAAGTTGATGTTGGGGTGCTTATCCAGGAGTCGATTAAGAAGGATATACAGAGTAATGTCATGTCGAGACTCCCTCACTCGTCTCTAATAACACGGCTATACAAAAGAGCGTGTGTAGTGTGGGAGAAAGAAGACATCACTCAGCAGCCTATGGCTATAATTGATCATCATGTCATCACCCGATATGGAGTTTGGGAAGGAGCACAGTCGCATCCTAGGGACGAGGGTTATTTGTCGGCTACGCAGCCGCCACCATCCACTGAAGCCGGCACCTCCACGCAAGTGCATGAGCCCCCGTCATCTGAGGCCATCCCACCTATGGTCCTAGCAGAGATATTTGGCATTCTGAATTTCTTGCACTGAAATATGGATACTATTTCCCAATGGCAGAGCCAATTCAATCACTACCACACAGAATTCGCGAATACAGTGTCCAATATTTATTATGCCCAAAGAGGAGATGACGCAGAGTCCATGCCCTTTCAATTCCCAAAACCTACAATTTTTACGCCTTATCCACCGCCATTTCCTCCCAGAGAGGAGGATCGCGAGGAGGAGCCAACGGGTGATGATGATGGTGTTGATGCGGATGATTGATGCTGCTGCGTAGAGGGAATTGAGGACATTGGAAAATTATAAGCTTTGGGGAGATTCCTTTAAATTATAGTTATATATGAATTGCTTTTCTATTTAATCTGTGAGGATGTGAGTTTCTTTTGGGATGTATAGCCCAGACTATGTTTTAATGTTGTTGGTTTTAATTATGTTATGGTTAGACTAGTTTAATTATAGTTTCTTTTGGGCTGTATAGCCCCAAACTATGTTTTAATGTTGTTGGTTTTAATTATGATGTGGTTAGACTGGTTTAATTATGGTTTCTTTTGGGTTGTATAGTCATAGACTATGTTTTAATGTTGTTGGTTTTAATTATGCTGATGTTAGACTGATTTAATTATGGTTTATTTTAGGATGCATTTTAAGATGCATATTAGTTATGTTTGGTTTTATTCTATATGAATGTTTAGGTTTATAATATATGAATGTTGTTCTTTTTATAAATAGTATTTTGGGATTGTGTTAGATATCATGTTAATTTTGGTTGTTTTGTTTATAGCCATATTTTGGGGTTTGCACAAATAATTGGTATACTTGATGTCATGTGTTATGGATTTACCTTATTTTGGCAAGGGTACTTTATCTTTTATTTCTTCTTGCCTAAATATTTTGATTAACCCTTTTTCCCCGATTAGTAACTATTCATATGTTGGGTGAGGGTTTTATAGCTATTAATTTTAGATTGTGGCTAATGACAGGCGCCAAGTAATTATATCTTTCTTTTAGAATAGTGTCAAGCATATGTGAGCTAGGGGTGTGTTAATTTGTTAAGTCGAGACTATTATGAATCCTTCCTTTTCAACAAGCACTAACCAATTGTTTTAACTAGTTATTTTTTTAGATTTAGATTGTTTGGTTATTGTTTTGATAATTTGTGTACTCGGTTAAAAACTCCTTTGTTTTCAAGGTAATAAAAGACGTAGACACTTTTACATTTTGGGATCTATAGTTCTGGTAAATATATAGTCTTGCGGTGGGTCGAGATGGAGCGTAAAACACACTCGTCCACAAACGCAGTTTGAAAAAAAAAGAAGCTATAGGCTTGCGGTGGGTCGAGATGGAGCGTAAAACGCACTCGCCCATAAACGCAGACTTGTGCGAGTTGGATCATAAAATGTACTCGCCTAATAATCTTCGGATTTAGTAAAGTTTGTTTTGACTTGAGTTGATTACGAGGCCTTTGTTGCTCGAGTTATTAGATTCATAGGGTTGTTCTACACCTAGTGCCCTAAAGTCATCTGGCTTGGGAGTCACTGATTAAAAGCTTGTTAATGGGTATGCTCTGTTTAGCCTAAGGTAATTAAACACTGTCTGAGTCAGATTTTACTTCAATACTAGAACCTTTTGATCCTTTCTTGTATTTGCGCCTTATTCTTAATGCTTGTTGATTGTGTGAGTTGTAGAGTAGCTTATTAGTTATCACAATCAACTGTGTGATCTTAATTTGGGATATGGTTAGTTAGGATGATTGGTCACACACACATAGAATGGATAGAGTACAGTCTCATACTTACAAATTTGATATTAAGCCCTCATTCATGTCGGTGTTTGTCCTATTCTCAGAGAGGGTCTATAATTGCGCTTAGAAGCCATGATAATATTATATAGGAGTAGTTTCCATTCGCATCATACAGTAATGTAGGTGTGGATGTCAGATAGTTTGCTTGAGGATAAGCAAAAGCTTAAGTTTGGGGGTATTTAATGAGTGATATTTATATCACGAATCGAGATCCTCTCAAGCTTAAGACGCCTATTTTTCGTTATTTGTTTAGCTTATATATATATATATATATATATATATATATATATATATATATATATATATATATATATATATATTGTTGTTATTATGCTTAATATGTATGATGCATGGCTGATTAGGTCATTTCCAGCTTATAAGGGCAAAATAGTCATGTTTCACCCTCTGGTGTCGCAGCGCCATCATCAAGCTTTAGCTTGGCGCCGCAACGTGAGGAAGGATTGCATGCTGACGTCACATGGAGCTATAGTGGCCACCTCGTTGTGCCATCAAAAATGATCTTAGAATGGCATTTGACACTGTTAATTGGGATTTTCTATTTGAAATCCTGCACCTATACAAATTTCCTCCCACCTTCATAAACTGGATCCGTGCTTGTATTACAACAACTATGTTCTCTATTAAGGTAAATGGTACCCTTGCTGGCTATTTTAAAGGAGCACGAGGCTTACGTCAAGGTGATCCTTTTCACCTTATTTATTCATCTTAGTCATGGATGTCCTGTAGATGAAACTAAAATGGGACATATTGCAAACAGGTTTTAAGTACCACTAGCGTACAATGCAAACTAACATCACTCATCATTGTTTTGCGGATGACATTTTAGTCTTTTGCCATGCTAGCCTTGAATCGATCAGCATCATCAAATCTTGTATAAATTCTTGTTCTCTATACTCTAGACTTATCCCCAATGCTCACAAGAGTCAATGCTTTTTGGCCAGCATAGACCAAGCTACTTCTCAATATTTTTTATCCATCCTGGGATTTACTGCAGGTTCCTTACCCATCAAATTTCTGGGTGTGCCACTTATCTCTTCCAAATTTTCTTTCAAGGATTGCACCCCCCTCGCACACATAATTACTCAAAAGGTTACATCATGGACAACTCTTGCCCTTTCATATTATGGTCGCCTACAACTGATTAAGATTGTCCTATTTTCCTTCCAATCATACTGAAGTAAACATGTCATTCTTCCAAAGGCAGCCATGTGTGCCATTCAATCATTTGTATGTCTATTTCTTTGGAAAGGACCTTCTCTTGCTAAGCATAGATCCAAAGTTGCATGGCATTCCTTATCCTTTCCTACTACGGAAGGTGGCTTAGGTATCAAAAATTTATTAGACTGGAACAAAGCTCTATTACTTATCCATCTTACATACATTATCAAATTTCAATCCTCTTCAACCTGGGCAAATTGGGTTAAAATTTATGTCCTAAAGATGATGAATTTCTGGTAGGTTCCAATTCCAGCAAACTGCTCTTAGATTTGGAAAAAAACCATTAAGCTTCGGCCAACGACTCTCTAATTCATCAAATACCGTGTAGGTTATGGTTCTAGGATTAATTTATGGTTTGACACATGGCACCAAGGGGTCCCATTCATTCTGTCACCTACCTTGATCTCCTCCTCTGGCCTGTCCCTCACTGCTAAGGTCAGTGCCATTTTGCAAAATTCTTCATTGGTCCTTCTGATGAGTGGTATTTATATCACGAATCAGATCCTCTGAAGCTTAAGACGTTGTATGTGACGCCCCCAAAATAGGTATACATCACCCATTCTGAGTCGCCAAATACATTGTATAGAAACAAATACAACTTCATTAAACTGTGAGTTTAAATACAAATACTGTCTAATAGACAATATAAAAACTCAAAAGTAGTCCTTATTACAATTATTATCACACTATTTTACAAAATAGTGAGGACTACTAACACAACTAACTGGAAACATCACTCCACACCCCGACTAGTTCCCGCTATATTCTCGCCTCCTTAGAAAGATGGAACAAAAGGAAAAGGGTGAGCTCAACTAGCCCAGTAAAGAATATTATGAATAAGATAATATACAACAAATTATCGTTAGTCTTCAACAAGGAAAAATCTGATAAAATATAATAGACAACAAGTTTTAGATCAACAACTCGCAGCTGGAAATAAAGAATCCATTAGAAGAGTCAAGTAAAGAAAGAATTCTACTATCTTCTAAGATTTAAAAAGTCCATCATTAATATTTTATCCCCCGTAACATCAATCAATATACATCTTGAATCAAATATTCATCTTTGCACTATTCTGCCAAAGATATTCATTTGTATCACCAATTGGTCATGTTCATCTCAACACCTGTTCATCTTTGCACTACGGGCCAAAGATATTCATTAGGTAATCATTCATCTTTGCACGACAGGCCAAAGATATTCAGTAATATCATCATTTAGGACTGAGGATGATGAAAAATATTTTAAAGAAAACGAATCTAGTGAGATAAAAGATCAAATACTAAGGATTCGTATTACAGTTTATCCAAGTTCAATAATATTCCGAAATAACCAATTTTGAAGAAGAATTCAAAAATAATGATCAAAACATGGATACAATCAAAGATAGTAACCATAATAGACAACTTGGACAAAAAGAAGAAAATTTCATTTTTTTAGTGAATAGTGTCGTATACGTGAATAGTACCGTATACGTGAATAGTAACCCCGACACAAAAAGTTCCAAATTTGATAAAAAGTTCATACCAATATTTCGGCATAATGATATTGAAGAAAATATCATTTAAGAAGAAGATAATATCCCTTACCTCAAAATATCTGTACTTCTGATCGGAATATCGGTATAAGGCTGAAGGAAACTTGCACTGATTAACTGAAACTTACAAAGTATCTAAATACTCACAAAATACATGTCGATGTTGGGATTTTTGGGTGTCCCTTTCCGTTACTTGTTCTTTGGTGTTCTCATTTTAGGTGAGATTTGTTTGAAAAAATAAGTGAAAAAGGTCCGACATGTATAATGTCGACGATGGGACTGTTAAGAGTAGCCAGTTTGTTTTTTAAATGGTTGCACCAACACAACCGAGAAAAGGTTTGCACATTGACCCAGTGATGTGACACTGATATACGGGTCGGCGAAACCGAGATTCGTTTAGGGTCTGGGGACTTGGTTATGCGGGGGGAAGGTGTTAGGCACCCCCCGACATCCGTGTTACCACGGTGACCGCCTCTTTTCAAGAAACTATTATATGAGAGTGCGTGTGTGTGTGTGGGTCAATGTGCTGTTATATGGAAGTTGTGCGAGGCCTCGTTTGAACCTATATACACAAGATTTGAATTTATGTAAAAATTCATTTTTTAGCAAGATATGTCAGTGATGTTTTATAAAAAAAGGTTTTTCAAACCCTAATGTTCAATAGGAATTGAGGCCTTTTACACTCCCATTTTTATTAAGTGATCGGCTGGATTGATTTTATTTGACGGATGCGAGGCATCCGTATGTAAATAATAGAGAAAAATAATGCCAACTTCCTCGCGGGTATGGAAACCATCTGAGGAAATTCGGACATCCTGAGAATAATTTACAAGTCACATATAATTTGAAAATGTCCATCACATGAACCGAATCTAGATCCAATGGGATGAATCATGATCAATGATTCCTAAAGCTATACGAATATTGCAATTTATATAAAAGAAGTAAGTAGGTATATATATAAAAGCGGTAAATATATATATATATGAGGCATGATCACCAACCACGAAGCACCTCAAGGGGATCAAAATGTAAATAAAACTGTTAAAAGCTATAAATACGGCCAATCGCCACATAAGTAAACTCTAGTGAGATTTAAATGTAAAGAAAGATGTAAAAGTGATCAACTGCCACGAAGGGAACTCCAGGCAAGACAAAATAAATATATATATATATATATATATAAAAGCAATAAATGCAATTAGGATGTAAAAATCCAAAGCTCATCGAATAGAGTTCGACCACGGTTGATATATATATATATATATATATATATATATATATATATATATATATATATATATATATATATAAAAGCTTAATAAACGCACTGCATCAAGTCTAGGCTCATCGAACAAAGTCCGACACACAGTTAATATATATATATATATATATATATATATATATATATATATATATATATATATATATATATATATATATATATATTAAAGCAGTAAACGCTCCAGACCGAAGTCTAGGCTCAATCGAGGCATAACTCGATAATGTTAGTCAATATATATATATATATATATATATATATATATATATATATATATATATATATATATAGATCTAATGAAACCGCATGGACCAAGTCAAGGGCAAAAGCAAGCAACACGACTCTCAACGTGTAGAAGGGTGTGTGCAAAGATGAAGATAAAGACTCTAAAGTGTGTGAGAAGGCTTATACTAACTCGATAAAAAGGCTTCTATATCTTTAGTGGGTAAACACTTGGGCTTTTGTGGGTACAAAAGAGGCTATATATGAGCTCACTTTGGTGTTTGAAAGTGGGAAAATACTTTCATATGGAAAAGTGCAGAGCAAATTGTGCAGGGTTTCCCTGTCTTTTTTCTCTTAAAAATTAGCACCCCGAGCCCTCTATTTATAGGCATATGAGCCGCAGGTGTACCAGAGTCGGGTCGGGTCGGTCCGGCTTTGTCGGGTTGGGTCATCTCGAAGTACGTGCACTCAGGCACTGTAATGTCCACTCGAATTTTGAGAAGTACAATCCGGGCATCCGTTTTGAGGTATTCAGGACCTATTTCGGACCGCCGTTGTCGAGAGTTGTACGATGGCATGGGATTAGAGCTTGTACGAAGTCTTTGAAGATGGGACGATGCCCTCCGGTCTTCAAGCTTAAACTCTCATCCGTTACCCCGCACAATAGTCACTCGGGATTGGTTAGCCTTGTGGGACATTGTTGCGTAGATATGTGACGTGGCATCGTGTTGGATAAGATGATGATGTTGCCCCTCACCAGTGTTATCGCCGGATTGGGCCGATAAAGCATGCATTGCTCAGACTTCGCTGAGATTGGACTCCTGCATTTGTTGAAGGTCCTCATTGTCATCTTTGAGGTGTGCCTGTCTTCCCGATGTTATTGCCGGGTTGGCACAATGTATCTTGCTTTGAGTGCCGAGATTGAAGCTGATGGTATTTAAAACAAGCATTTTCGGGGTTATCTCCGAAACTGCATTCCTTGGGGTTATCACCAAGGTTGGTGGCTATTCCCATGGTTTGGACTGAGACTGGATACCTTGGGGTCATCTCCGAGATTAATCGATCTTCTCCGGTGTGTTCGTATCAGATTCTGCAGGGCCTCGGGGTTATCTCCGAGGTTGGATTTGGTTACTCTCTGCATTGCGATCCGTGGTTTGATCTTGAACTTCCTAGGTAGTATCCGGTGCAGTTTGGATTGTCTTCGGGGTTCCTCTTAAAGATTTAATCTGTCCTCCTGCCTTTCGTTAAGTAATGAAAGTATAGAAAATTTTCAAGTGTCTACAGATGCGCCTCTTTATCATACTCATGCATGGCGATGCATGGGTAGGATAACGAATCCTAGACACTTGAAACGCAACAGATAAACTTGGTACTATGGATAGGAACATGATGCAAATGTATGATGCATGTGTACGGGGTTGTGACCCAATATGCTGGGGATGATTGCTGGCTCCCTGTTGCTTCAACTAGGGATTGGAAATACTGACCAGATCTGATGTGCAAACCGAATCTGTTAGGATGTTGGTGTTGGAGTTATCACCAAATTCCTGTGTTATTGATAACGACTTGATCCTGAAGGGGTACCTCTTATGTGTAAGAGGTTTGTGGGGATAAAGCTCTATCTGTTTGAGGATGTGTATAACATATTCCATCATCTATCCTCTTTGATAATGTTGACCTTTCCTGGTTAGTATCGCCAGAATATGTCACGATTCTGTTGGATTTACTGCCAACAACAAATGCTGTCAGGGATGTCTGACCTTCATTGACGTGTGAATCAACGGCTGAAACATCCTGTGGGATATACTGTCAAGGTTTCTTAACCTTCACTGACGTGTGAATCAATGGTTGAAACTCTGTGAGGAGATCGTCAAGGTTGTTTGACCTTCGCTGACGTGTAGATCAATGGAGCATTGTGCTGTGACCCCCACCGGGGATCCGCTGGGGAATATGAGCAGCTGGGTATAAGAACCTCAAATAGCTCTATAGCTCTGATAGGTTTAAACGCTATCGGCTGAAATGATGTCAAGGTTGCTTGACCTTCGTTGATATGTGAGTCAACGGCTGAGCATGCATTGCTACTCCCGCTAGAGATATATGTTGTAACCCCCGTCAGGGATGTACTGGGGATGCATTAGTATGTATGTAACTTATCGAACGGTTCTCAATGCTTCGATGGGTTTACTTGCCATCAGCTGAAATAATGTCAAGGCTGTTTGACCTTCGTTGATAGAATTGTCAACTGATGAACGTGTTTTGACCCCCACTGGGGATATACGTTGTAACCCCCGTCTGGGATTCACGTTGTAACCCCCGTCGGGGATTCACATAGGGTAACGACCCGGAGTCAGCGGCATCGGACCTGTATAAGGTATTTCCGTATGTGATTTGTGATAACTGAGGTCATCAGCAGAGTATACCTTGTGTTCAGGCGTCTCATCTGAGAAGACCAGGATTGTATGTTGTTTTGCTCAATCGCGTGGCATTTTTATTCCCGATTTGACCTTTCTAGCCTATTAGAACTCTGTTTCAACTCGAACTGGACCGAGTCTGAGGGGTGGGACCCATATGGAGGAGCCGCATGTGCACCTGCTGCAGCCGCATGTGCACTTTCGCTGCAGCATAGCAGCAGTGAGCTCGCGCCAGCATGGATGATAAATCAAAGAGCTTCACTTCACAAGTCACTTTCAACTTGTTTCACTTTAGAAAACCCGCGAGCCACCTTGGATCTCATTGAGTTCGCTACTTTTACGCAAATTCATCACACCGTACAAGTGTTCAACACTATCACAGTAACGATGCATGTATTTTTTTCCGGTTTACATTCATTAGATTGTGAGATATTGCATGAAATGCATCTAAACACATAGTAGTGATTATGTATGCACAAATGACTTGATAAAAAATATTCAACATCATAAATGTTAGTATTAAACCATGCTAAACATAATTATGGGAAAAAATTTGACTTCTGAGACAGTCAAATTGGCACCTTTTTCTGCTATTTTTTGTCCAATTTGAGGTCCAATGAGCAAAAGGTAGAAAGGCAAAATACTCCTAGCAATGAGGTTGGCCTTATGCATGATAATTTTGATTTTTAATGCATATATTAGGTATATGACTTTAGGACAGGTGTGCTACTGAATGGCCACCTAGACATGCTTGTGTGCATGTGGATAGTCCTATTTTCAAAGGGGACTATGGCGAAATTTTTCCAAATGTAGGCATTGGGTAGTCATGCATTCTAACTCTATTATATATTAAAGTAAATGCATGCATGCGATAGTCATATAATGCATTTCGTAAAGCTCCGTGTAAAGAAATACCACACCCTTTTCGAGGTGATTTGGAGATTTGTTGTCCGGATATTATGGATCCGGATCACCCGCGGCGGTTCTATAGGACCACCGCGCGTCTGGCGGAGGGCTTCAAGTGCCTCGTCCCCATTACGTCGAATGACCTCGTCGGTTGGTGGAGGCGTGATTAAATCTGTCGGTAGATGTTCCAGACGTCGAGGAAGAAGAGGCGGATATTGAGGATCTCGCTCCTGCTGCACATATCCCTCGTCCCTAGCTTTCGGGCATCCAGGTGGTGAACCCAGAGTTGCTGGGTGATTTGGGTAGACACCCATCGATGTACTTGCATGCTAACGAGGTATGACGTTAGACTTTATCTTCCTTCTTTCCTATTGATGAGGATTTAAAGGGTTACGATGTTGATCCGCTTTTCATGCGGGTTCGAGGTTTTACACCTCGGGAGGCGGTTTAGCATCCACTCCATGTACCAGGCTCTTCATCCTAATTATAAAGCGATGAGTGCATGAGTGGGGATTTGGGGCATTTTTCTCCATCCTTCCCGTCATTGTCCCACAGGGTTACCTCGGGGCATTGTCGAGCGATGGTTTCATCGACTCGATCACTCCACCGCTAGATTGCGAGGTGATGATGACGCCTACGGATTGACGATTTATCACAGGTATGGAGTTTGGAGTGGAGCCAGTGCCTTGCATGGCGAATATCACCCCTACTGTCATCTGATCCTTATTAGGAGTTCCGGCGGGGGTGCTCAAAGGCAGGACTGTCCATTTAGGTCCTTTGAGCGTAGATGTTATGAGTGGGTTATTGAGTGAGCCCATGCCTGACGATGTCAGGATCAGGGATCGCGTTCTACGGCGATTGTTCCTGATGATCATTCGAGGCTGCTTCATAGCAGATAACTCTTCCACGGTATCTTTCACTTTGGTCAGCGTCACACGCGATGTGGACCGTATAGGAGAGTATTACTGGGGCTCTTACACCTTTTGCCTATTTCCTCCGGGGCATGCATCTGCGCTCACAGGGTTTGACCGAGGCTTGGCTAGGATTTTACCCGTTTCTGCTGGTGAGTATTTCTCTTGTCTTTTTCCATTCATAGGTTAAGAGTGTTTACTGATAGCATATGTTTTGCCATTGTGCTGGCAGTTTTGGGCCTGTGAGAGGCTTCCATGTTTGCATCCTATGAGTGTGTTAGGCTTAGATACCTATCAACGAGGACGATAATGGCACCATTCTATTTTTCCAGAGGTCCTCAGATCTCGAGGGCTTCGGCTCCCGTCAGATTCAAATTGGAGTTCTTTGACGGTGACACCATCACATGGCTTCCATACTCAGGGGATCATTTGACCATCGAAATTGAGGATGGATACCCTACTGGAGTAGAGTATTTGATTTCCACCCGGAGATTTCCTCTCTTCACAGATGGAGGCTGGGAGCTCTATTTAGAAGAGCGTGCTATTAGGAGCACCACATGGGAGATTTGTATACCGATCTTGCCTCCTGTCAGGCGTCATTGGCCTATATCATAGTCACCCGCCACTGATATTCCATTGTTGGGAGTTGACGGTTTTGATTTATCCGAGGGTCCATGTACTCAGGAGATATTCCAGCGCTGGTGGCTCCCTCGCACTATTGGAGCCCAGTCCCGTGCCACACAGTTTATGGGGGACATAGTTCCAAGATCTTTGATGATGACGGATTGGGTAGCTTGTGTCCGAGCTCCGACTCATCTGACCCAGATTGATCTCTTGGCCCGGCAGTTGGATCTGGCACACATATTTATTCGGCATTTGGGCAGAGATCCAGTAGAGGTGGAGACATTTGTTCCTTCCAGCTCAGGTGCTGGCCCCTCAGACGACCCATTTGGTTTTTTCGATGCAGATCCTCCTCTTTATAGGCCTAATATCCCTGTTGATAGAGATCCAGTGACTCAGGAGGAGTTACATCAGGTGGACAGGATTGAGGACGTGGACATCGAGACCCTGGTCTTCTTCTGATGTATATTCTCATTATATCTTTTGATAGGCCTCTGTTAGATATTGGGTGGTTGTTCCCCATTCTCGCTATATCTTTTGATAGGCCTCTAGTAGTAGTAGAGGCGTCGTGCCCCATTTTTATGTACTTTGTAAATGTATAGAGCTGATGTATTAGATGATGATATATTTAGGAATGTATGCACCATTTTTCATTCCCTATATCATATTGCCATCCATTATGTGTTTATGCATGTATCATGTTATGCATATATATATGTATGTCCAGAGATATTCGGCATTGACCCCTGGATGGTCTTATGACACGGCCCGCACAGATGTCTTCTTGACGATTAGCTAGTATAGATCATACCCCACCGTCGCTGGTGGCATTGGGTACGCGATCGTGGTACGATAGCATGTCACCACCAGATAGGGGTGATCAGAGATCATCATTGTTGCAGCATACCATGACCCTTTTGGTATTTTAGGTACCTGCAGGCTTCGTGGACGGGATGATAGAGCACTGGCTACCTGATAGGCAGGTATTCCGCTTTGGCACCCATGAGTTGACTCCCACTCTAGAGGAGTATGCCCGTTTAACCATGCTGCCTCTAGACAGACCTTGCGTGCACATGGCTTTGGGAGACATGAGTAGATGATTCATGACTCTCACAGGATTGAGGCGCAGAGTGGTACAGGATGAACTTACATCTGGCCACGTGATCTCTTAGTGTTTTCTGTATGACAGATTTGGTGCGGAGGATAGCTACTCGCGACATTCTGGGGATTTCACCGTGTCGGAGGATCATTGGCGTTTGGCCAGAGTTGATGTATTGATGCTATGTGTACTGTCATACGTGTATATGCCACGGTATATGGATGAGATAGATATATGCGTTATCATGGCCGTGAGAGCTATCAGGGAGGGTCGTACCATTGTACCTATGATCGTGGTAGAGACCATGCGATCAAAGATCCCATCGCAGAGATTTACCGTCAAAGGCGTGTTTCATCGGGAGTTCGGTCATGCTGTATGTGTGGTTTATATCACACTTGCGACCGATTGGTACCCTTAGACGGCGTATTGCTTTTCCCATGATGTGGCTATGTCATACTCCTTTCAGCCATCAGAGTGTACAGATGCTCAGTCCTGGTCCGCATTTTTGGCAGACATCAGAGATCTATTTAGCATATTGTTGTGCTCGGGGCTTTGCTCACCATACAGCTTCATTACTCATGCTCCGGGCATGGATTTCCTCCCTTTGGCTGGCTTGAGGGGCGTGACGACTTATCACCCATTGGCCGTGATGTCGCAGTTTGACCAGTTCCAGGATTTTCATCCTTTCTAGGGGGTGGCAGGTCAGCGTTCAGCTTCTCAATATCTCTCAGCCGAGGACCGATCTCGTGTATACGCTTGCTGGGATCAACGTGAGCTAGCTGCTTTTCCTGTCAGTCATCCCAGTTATTCCGCAGAGTACTCCGTATGGATGGAGACCAAGGTTTTATCGGATGCAGCAGTATTTGTAGTACCGAAGAGCGAGATAGTCGATGTAGAGCCTATAGAGGACATTGATACCTACATCGAGGAGGATACCGCTGCTGGGTTGCCAGCATTTCTTACGGATTCTCCTAGTACCAGTACTTTTGTGATTCAGCAGTCGGCATAGTACTTAGAGCAGAGTCTTCATCTGATGACCTTTGAGAGAGATCAGATTCGATCTATGATGTCGACTGCTCTTGATGTGAGGGACGCCGCCCTATTAGAGAGAGATGAGGCATTGGCTCGTAGAGATGCCGTTGTCGCTGAGCTTGATGAGGCTAGATCAGACAGAGACGTAGTGATAGTTGAGCGGGATAGTGTTATATCTGCCCGGGATGTGGCTATCACAGATAATACTGCAGCGAGGTCCCTTACCACTGGTATGATCACAGAGATGAGTGCTTATATCTATGAGCATATGGTCATCATGCGATGGCTGCTGTGTTGCATTGGGTCGTGTGGATATTCTTATCCAGAGACTACAACTTTACCTCCTTCATCCGAGAGGGATGCCATGTTGGTCTTGCTAGCTCGCATGTACCTCGATTAAGTAGATGAGCTTGTATTTACACCGCATGCACTAAGCTTAGCCATTTTGTCATGTATGTTTATATTGTATATATATCAATCAACATTATATATGACAGGAAATATATTTTGGATCACTTCCCTTTTAGATATGCCTTGCTATTTGCTTGATATTTTGCTCGCCGCTTTAGGGCTTGTGATCTTGATGTATTCTAAATTCTTCCTTGGTGGATGGACATTGAAAGTCGCCTCTGGATAGTTCGGAATGGATCATCGATCTATGTATCCTACCATCTTTGGTGTCTTGGGACTTATTTACATTATGGAAATGTGGAGAGGAGTGTGGCTTTCCTCTCTCGAGATTGACCGCACTACGATGGTCGTTGAAGATTTCTATTCCTAGAAGCCTAGTTAATTCCATCTCTTATGGATTGGTATTGCTCTTCAAGGTATGACTGCATGACTTAGATGGTCACCGAATC
Source organism: Panax ginseng (assembly GCA_020205605.1). Classification (NCBI taxonomy): domain Eukaryota; kingdom Viridiplantae; phylum Streptophyta; class Magnoliopsida; order Apiales; family Araliaceae; genus Panax; species Panax ginseng. The sequence continues at coordinate 52,980,269 of CM035145.1, forward strand.
TCCTATTTGGGAGGAGTTCAGGTAATTCCATCCCTTTGGTCTGAAGCCAAATGAAATGTAATGGATTGAAAGAGAATCCCAATACTCGTTGACAATGGTTTGTGTTTTGGTAGGGGGTGAGACCGCACCATGAATGGCTTCCTACGTACTCCTATTGAAGAGGAGATCAGGTCTGCATAGTTCGAACCTGTTGTAAGAGGTTCAACGTTGTATATGGCTGACATGGTGTAGGAATGTTTTTGGTTGTTTTTGTGTGGAGAATAGGGTAGAAATGTTTTTGTTGTTTTTGTTTTATTGCGACCGGGCCATATGAAATGGTTGCCTACGTACTCCTATTGAAGAGGAGATCGGTCGACGTAGTTCACCCTCGTATGCGAGAAGAAAAGCGTAATCCCATGCAGGTCGAGAAAAGGGAAAGAAAGTTTAATCCTAGGTTGAGGATAAACTGCAGGTATGAGAAGTTTGATCCCATGTATGGGTAGCCAAACTGCAAACGCAAGAGGTTCAATCCGCGGTGGGATGACCTAAGTTGTATGAGCGCAAAGGAGAAAGCCAGGTTGCTGGCTTGCAGAGTATGTTTCCCTAAGGGGCAAAGTGTAGAAAAGTTTTATGAGGTGAAGGGTTAAATAACCAGAATGTCTGGTGACCTGATGATGATGCACCAGGGTGTTTACTGGTTACTTTAGACATAATACCATTTCACGGTGTCCGAGTTGATGAGTTGTGGAAATTCATCGCCGTCCATTTCTTGCAATCTGAGAGTGCCTCCTGTCAATACTTCTTTGATAATAAACGGGCCTTCCCAGTTGGGAGCGAATTTTCCTTTGGCCTGATCTTGGTTGTCAAGAATCTTCTTTCAAAACCAAGTCATGTTGTTTAAACTGCCGTAACCAGACTCTTTTGTTGTAGGATCTGGCGATCCTTTGCTGATATAACTGACCATGGAAGATAGTCGCGGTTCACCTTTCGTCTATCAGAGACAATTGGTAATACCTGTCTTGTACCGATTGATCTTCATCTAGCTGAGCGTCAATCAACACTCTGAGAGATTCCATCTCAACTTCTATGGGGAGCACTGCTTCCATCCCATAGGTTAAAGCGTAGGGGGTTGCCCCAGTTGAAGTACGCATTGAGGTTCTGTAGGCTAACAGAGTAAGAGGCAATAGGTCAGGCCAATCTTTGTGGTTGGCGGACATCTTTTGCATAATCTTCTTGATATTTTTGTTAGCCGCTTCAACAGCACCGTTCATCTTCGGACGATAGATGACAGAGTTGAGATGTTTGATGTGGAATTTACTGCATAATTCCTCCATCATTTTGTTGTTGAGGTTCTTGGCATTGTCTGACACAATCACCTCTGGTTGTCCATATTGACAAACGACATTGCTTCTGATGAAAGCAATGATTACCTCTTTAGTAACCTGGGGGAAGGAGGTTGCTTCTACCCACTTGGTAAAGTAGTCGATCATGGTGAAGATAAATCGGTGACCATTACTAGCTTTAGGCTCAATGGGCCCGATAACGTCCATTCCCCCACATTGAGAAGGGCCAAGGCGAACTCATATTGTGGAGCTCCCGTGGAGGGGCGTGTATAACATTCCCATGAATCTGGCACTGATAGAATCTTTTGACGTGGTCGTTGCAATCAGCTTCGAGAGATAGCCAGTAATGTCCTGTCCTGAGGACTTTCTTGACAAGGAGGGGGCCACTCATGTGGGGGCCACAGACTCCACCATGGATTTCATCCATAAGCCTTTGGGCTTGATCTTTGTCTAGACACACGAGGAGACCTAGTCCCGCATCTCTTTTGTAGGCGCATCTCCACTCGGGTAGAACTTCATAAAGCAAGTCAATGGATTCGCCTTTTCTCGGTCGGCCATTTCGCCTCGGTGAGGTGTAGATCCATCTCTCAGATATTCCTTGATATGCTGATACCAAGGAGGTTGGATGGGAGGTAGCTCATCCGATACTTCTCCAACATAATTCCCATAGGCTGGGGCCTTGTTCAGGGAAATTGTGATGCTTGGCAAGTGTTCCTTGTCTGATATGTGAATCAATGAGGCCAAAGTTGCTAACGCATCCGCGAAATCATTCCTATTATGAGGAACATGTATAAAGGAGATTTCTTCGAACTCCAAAGCCATCTTCAAAACCTGCCGATGGTAAGGCAGCAAATGTAGTTCCTTGGTTTGATAGATTCTGGTGGATTGTCTGATTACCAACTCTGAATCCCCAAGGACAGTTAACCGACTGATGCCCATTGAATGGGCAAGTTTTAGCCCCATGAGACGACCTTCATACTTAGCCATATTGTTGGTGCCGATAAACTATAATTTGATGGCGACGGATACCGCTGCTCCCGTGCGGATCATTAGGCTCGCTCCCGCTCCGTAACCTTCCATATTAATGACTCCATCAAAATACATCCTCCATGATTGGCGCAGATCGCATCGATGGTGTTGCTATATCGTCATAACTCCTCCATCGGGAAATATGTTTCAAGGGTTTGAAATTCCACGAAGGTGCAAAGTGACCCGATTGATCCGCGATTCCTTGACCTTTGATGAACTTTTGAGTCACATATACGATGTCAAATTATTGTAGGATCAAGCGCCATCCGGATGGCAATTTAACATGGGTTTTTTGAACACGTGCTTGAGAGGATCCACGCGGGATATGAGATGGGTTGTGTGACCATGGAGGTAATGTTGTAACCTCATGAAAGCCCATGCTAAAGCACAACACGTCTTTTCGATCAAAGTGTACTTGTGTTCACTGCTACTGAACCTTTTGTTGAGGTAATAGATAGCTCGTTCTTGGCCTCTATCGTCTTTTCTGTCTCAAAGACGCAACCCTTATGGCATTGTCACTTACGGACAGATACATAAACAGGGGAAAATCGTCCCTGGGAGGTACCAAGACAGGAGCTTTGACTAGTTATTTCTTGATTGTAAGGAAGGCATTCTAGCACTCATCATTCCATTTCATGGAGGAGTTCTTCTTTAATAGCTTGAAGATTGGCTCACAGGTTGCTGTGAGTTGGGAGATAAATCTGCTGATGAAGTTGATTCTTCCCAAAAATCCTCGTAATTCATTCTCTGTCTGAGGAATGGGCATTTCAGTGATGGCTTAGATTTTGGCAGGTCCAGCTCAATCCCTTTGTGGCTGACTAGAAATCCTAGCAACTTGCCTGATTTAATGCCAAAGGCGCATTTAGCTGGATTCAACTTCAAGTTGTACTTACGCAACCTGTTGAACAACTTTCTAAGATGGTCTATATGGTCATCCTCCTTTCAGGACTTGACAATGATGTCATCCACATAGATCTCAATCTCCTTATGCATTAAGTCGTGGAAAAGAGCCATCATAGCTCGTTGATAGGTAGCTCCGACATTGATGAGGCCGAATGACAACCGTCTATAGCAAAAAGTTCCCCAAGGAGTAATGAAAGCAGTTTTCTCACGATCTTCCTCGGTAACCATGATCTGATGGTACCCCGCAAAGAAATCAGCAAAGGAGTACATGTCGTATTGCGCAGTATTGTCGATGAGAGTGTGGATAAATGGCACGGGAAAGCTGTCTTTTAAGCAAGCTTTATTCAAGTCCCGGTAATCCACGCAAACTCGCACCTTCCCTCTAAGTTTAGTTATAGGCACGATGTTGGATATCCACTCAGGATATGTAGACACCATGATGATGCCAGCTTGAAATTGTTTCACAATTTCTTCTTTCACCTTTAAACTCCACTGAGGTTTTAATCGCCTGATTTCTGCTTGACTGGCTTAAATCCCTCTTTAATGGGAAGGCGATGAAGGACAATGTCAGTAGATAAACCCACCATGTCTTCATGAGACCATGTAAACACATCCTGGAATTGGGTTAATAGTGTAACCATGTCATTCCGTTGGTTTGGAGTAAGGTCTGAACCAATCTGGATTAACTTAGGGCTTTCTAAGGTTCTGAGATTGAAAGAAGTGGTTTGATCAAGGTTGGGTTTGGGTTTGTCTTTGACCCATTCTTGAATTTCTGGAGGCACCTCAATGTCATCCTGGATATCCATCAAGGCTGAATTCATCTCTACATCAAAGGTACAATCCTTGTGTAGGAGAGGCATCGTATCCGCAAGTACAAGCACATTTAAATTTAGAGTCCTGAAACAAAAATATGTTTTCACTTAGTATATATGAAATGTGTTGATCATACACAATGTTAGCATATACTGGCAAAATAAACTGCTAATACTATACAGAAAAGTAAGCAATTATTATATCTACAGGGCAGAAAGAGTTTCTGCCTGCTTTACCCTCGTCGACCAAAGCAAGGAATGTTGTCCCAATTGGCAAGGGTAAAGTCCGGGTGGACCGCAGTGATGGAGGGATTGTCATCATCCTCCCTGTCCCGAATAATGGCCATGACATCTGGGCAATCATCGTCTGGGGTGTATCTGTTAGTATGTTCATCATAAATGATGATGCGTATACCGGACATCATCCGTACGACGTCTTACTTGATTCTTCGTTCCTCTTCTTCCACTGCGGGATTTGGAACAAAGACTTCTTTCCCTTTTACCGGTATCGGCTTGGGGAATAACATAGCCATTACATTGGCTGGCACCTTTACTGGAGGTTGTGCGGACTCAGAGTTTGAAGGCAAAGCCAAACGCCACATGGTTGAAGCTGAAGGAATCTGCTGATGCTTATGAGGATTCCTGGGACTAGAGCTGGCAGAATAGCCTAGTCCAGTTGTTCTAGCTTGCTTGGTTAATCGAATGGGGTACTTGATACCCTGGCCATCTTTACCCAACCCTTGTCCCGGTTTATGACCTAACGACATCATTTCTTGAGTAAGCAAACATTACCTCGGCAGTAAATTTTGGTTGAGCGGTGGGGCTCCAATAGCATGGTATTGGGTCTTGCTTATTTCAAAGCATAAAACCGCGGCGGGTTACGTATCAGTATTGGCATTGATGAGCAGCATGTCCCCATGCCGAGGAATCTTGATTCGGCGTTATTCGTGACTAGGCTATTTTTGATGATGTATTTCAACTGTTGGTGAAGAGTTGAGAGGACTGCCCCAGCCATATGAATCCATGGTCGTCCCAGGAGCAGGTTGTATCTCGAATCTATTTTGAGCACATGGAAAGATACGCAGAATGTGTGAGGGCCAATTTTGATTGGCAGCTCGATTACTCCGATCGAGTGACGGCGGGCTCCATCAACAGCTTTAATGATAGTATGGCTACTCTGAATTCTGTTGAGATTGATATTCATCTTCACCAAGGTAGCATATAGGCATATATTTAGGGAGGAACCTCCATCTATTAAGACTCCTGCTACCATGTACTCGGAGGATAAGACCGCAATGTGTAACGGTTTGCAACGACCGGTCCCTTCGGATGGTATGTCATCATCAGTGAAGGATATCACATTGTTGTTGAAAATGTGATCAACCATATGTTGAAACTTTTCCGTATCCACTGATGTCGGGAGATAGGCTTCTTCTAGAACCTTTAGCAAGACCTTCCGGTGATTTTCAGAGGTTAAGACCAAGTCCAGAATTGATATTTGTTGTGGAACTTCTTTCAAGCTTAAAACCACCGTAGCCTCATTATGACCCACAGCGCGGAGGAATTTTTCAACCTTCTCCATGGGTATTTTTCCCTTTGATTTGGTGGTGGGGTTCATCACCCGATGGGTAAGATACAGTGGATTTTCCTTCGACACTGCAACAGTTGTATGTGAGGTGGATCCTTCACCTTCTCCATAATTCCACGGAACCTTGTGCAAGCTAACAATAGGATATTGTGCTCTACATGGCAAGTTAATTGGCTCGGGAGCGGCCACTATCAAAGGATTGTTTCCTCCTTTGAGATGAATTATCGGTGTTGTGAGTAAAGTATTAATCCCTTCAGCTTCAGTGGATATAACCGCTACCACACTTTTCCACTTAGACGGGCCTGCATTCTCACTTGCACGTAACACAGTGTTGTTGTTATACCAAGCGCGCAAAGACACCACCGTCGATTAGATTTTGAATAAGGTGGTATGAGTGCCCAAAGATTCTTCATCTTTGTGTGACATGCGAGGCTGGAGTGGTATTGACATACTCCATCGAGTTGTACCATCCTGAGCGGGGTTGATTGGAGGTAGAAGGAACCGATCCTTCCTTCATTGATTAACATGTGAAGGATTTCCTCAATGGGTTGGCCCAAATAGGTGAATTCCTGTTTGTTGGCGAAATCCCGACAGGCCTTGGCATTTGCTCTCTTCGTCACTTTGTCTTCGGCATTTCATTTTCCGAAAGTAGCGAGGAATATTCATGACAATAGGTAGGAGAGCGGCATGCTCGGGTGATTAAGCTGGCGAAGTTACTTGATCTTTGATAAGTCACCGCCCGCCAATTGTTCAATTTGTCTGTCGAGAGCTTTCATCTTTCGTTCCATTGTGAACTGGAACTTAGCATAATCCCATCTGTCATCACCGTCTTTGATGGTTTGGGAAGAATCACAGCTGAAGTTGGAACTCTGTCCACTGCTCCAATGAATCATGTTGACCTCTTCTTCTTTGTGTTGAGGAAGAGGGTTGTCTTGTACATGAAGCTGATCGGGTTTGGTGACTACGATCTCCCCGTTGTCTATTAGGTCCTGGATCTTGTGTTTCAAGGCCCAACAATCCTGAGTATCATGTCCAGGTGCCCCGGCATGATAAGCACATTTCCTAGCAGCATTGAAACCCCGTCCATTAGGGCTGGCTGGTGGAAGAAGATTCATAATTTTCTTATGTGTTGTCAGAAGATTAAGAATGTTCTCGAGGGTATCCCCTAAGGGTGTAAACACTCGATGGCGTTTGACTTCTCTACCTTTTGGTACTGGAGGGTTTGCAGACTGTGCTGGAAAGGAAGTATAGTTTCTCCTTTGAATGGGTATATTTTGATTGCCTTTTTGTCCCTGTAGTATCAAGGAAACATCTTCCTCTTTCTTTTTATGGACCCTCCGGGGGTTGTTCCCATAATTTCCAGATTGGATGTGATCAACAACAGCTTTGAGTGCGGCTAGGTCTTGAATTTCCTAATTTCAATCCCATTTTAGCCATCTCGCCATGTTTAACCATTTCAAAAAATGGTTTGCCGATGCCGGCTAAAACTCTCTCATAGAAGGGAGCTTCTTGTATGTCTATGAATGTCATGACCATTTTTGATTCTGTCATGGCAGGACTAACTTGGGCAGCTAGGCGTCTCCACCTTTGAGCATACTCTCTGAAAGACTCGTTAGACTATTTTTTGATCTTGGTAATTTGATACCGATTAGGAGCCATCTGAGTTTGAAAACTATATTGAGTGAGGAAGGCATGTGCTAGCTCTTCCCAGTTATGGATTTTGGAGTTGTCTAATCTTGTGTACCATGAACGGGCTTCTCTAGTTAGACTCTTTTGGAATAATTACATTCTGAGCTTTTCATCCTCTGCATAGGATCCAAGTTCTCCAATAAATACTTTTAGATGTATGTAAGGATCCCTTAACCCGTCATATTTTTCAAAGTCAGGAGTTTTAAATTTTTCTGGATAGTGAACACCCAGGAAAAATACATAGATTAGCATATGTAACACTCCCGTGTGTTCCAATTCCTTTGATAGCGCGAAGGGTCTCTTCCATTTGGAGGACTTTCTTTTTGATGTCACCATTGTATGGATCTCCAGTGGGATGGGCAGCATCATGAGTTTTATTGGTCGTATCCAACTGTGGTTCCGGTATGGTAATGACCGAGATTTCTCCTTATGTGGAGGGCTCAGTATGTATGGGTATTTTCTGACCCTGTGTAGACTGGTGTAATTCTTTTAATAGAACAGCCAAATCTGTGATTTGTTTACTTAATCTGTCGAATTCTTTACGAGAAACTAGACTAAGTTCAGTCTGGTCGAATGACGACATGATGATCAGTTGTAGGCTGTTGCCTTTTGGACTTTAATGGGTAGTAGGTCCGATTGATTCCCTACGAAAGACTGGCATAGTTTAGTCCTTAGGGAAGTTGTATAATAACATGCTATGTGATATGTCTATTTTAGGAATTTTATCCTGCAAAACGGGTGTTAGCTGTTTGTAGCATGTATGTGGACACATTGCTTCATATTTCTCATTACATGGAGATAGATATGGAATGAAATTACAAGTAATTGTGTTTACAAGTAATTGAAATAAGAGCATGAAGAGACTTTCCTCCGTTTTGGGTTTATCAGAGGCTGACCTATCTTAGGTTACTCTAGCGGCTTTTTGGCATGAAGGTTCCCAAATCATCGCAATCTACTAGACGGGAAGTTAATCCGGTCTTTCAACTGGAGCGAATTTGGGTGGTGCCTTTCCTGAGCCTCGGATAATTAGTCTTCTCACGAGTCCAGTAATCAAACACCGACGGGATAGCCTCCTGGTGGAGGGACCACACAACATACATTCACATACATCGCGTCTCACCGTATGAAATGATGACATGTGCGAAGCACTAATATCGTAAGCAGTTTATAGTGCGAAGCACTAACATCACACGCAGATATGATGCGAAGCACTAAGTTCAATCAAGACATGCATTCGTACACATTCATCCAATGTAAATACAACATCCATACACAAGCAGATAACAGTTTTGAAAAGATTGCAGTAGCGGCTTAAGTCCTCTTACTGGAGTCCCCAGCAGAGTCTCCACCTGTCGACATCGAGATTTTTGGGTGTCCCTTTCCGTTACTTGTTCTTTGGTGTTCTCATTTTAGGTGAGATTTGTTTGAAAAAAGAAGTGAAAAAGGTCCGACATGTATAATGTCGACGATGGGACTGTTAAGGTCGCCAGTTGGTTTTTTAAATGGTTGCACCAACACAACCGAGAAAAGGTTTGCACATTGACCAAGTGATGTGACACTGATATACGGGTCGGCAAAATCGAGATTCGTTTAGGGTCTGGGGACTTGGTTATGCGGGGGGAAGGTGTTAGGCACCCCCCGACATCCGTGTTACCACGGTGACAGTCTCTTTTCAAGAAATTATTATCTGAGTGTGTGTGTGTGTGGGGGGGGGGGGTGTCAATGTGTTGTTATATGGAAGTTGTGCGAGGCTTCGTTTGAACCTATATACACAGGATTTGAATTTATATAAAAAATCATTTTTTACCAAGATATGGCAGTGATGTTTTATAAAAAAAAGGTTTTTCAAACCCTGATGTTCAATAGGAATTGAGGCCTTTTACACTCCAATTTTTATTAAGTGATCGGCTGGATTGATTTTATTTGACGGATGTGAGTCATCCGTATGTAAATAATAGAGAAAAATAATGCCGACTTCCTCGCGGGTATGGAAACCATCTGAGGAAATTCAGACATCGCAGAATAATTTACAAGCTGCTTACAGCTGAAAATGTCCATCACAGGAACCGAATCTAGATCCAATGGGATGAATCTGTGATCACATGATTCCTAGGCACACAGAATATTGCAATTTATATAAAAGAAGTAAGTAGGTATATATATAAAAGCGGTAAATATATATATACAGGCATGATCACCAACCACGAAGCACCTCCAAGGGGGATCAAAAATGTAAATAAAACTGTTAAAAGCTATAAATACGGTCAACTACCACGAAGTAAACTCTAGGCAGAACGAAATGTAAAGAAAGCTGTAAAAGCGATCAACTGCCACAAAGGGAACTCCAGGCAAGACAAAATAAATATATATATATATATATATATATATATATATATATATATATATATATATATATATAAAAGCAATAAACGCACTGGATGTAAAATCTGGGCTCATCGAATGAGTTAAACCACGATTCATATATATATATATATATATATATATATATATATATATATATAAAAGCTTAGTAAACGCACTTTGCATCAAGTTCAGGCTAATCGAACAAAAAGTCCAGACACACGGTTGATATATATAAATATATATATATATATATATATATATATATAAAAGTGAATAAACGCACTGCATCAAGTTCAGGCTCATCGAACAAAGTTCGACACACACGATTGATATATATATATATATATATATATATATATATATATATATATATATATATATATATATATATATATATATATAAGCAAATAAACGCACTGCATCAAGTTCAGGCTCATCGAACAAAGTCCAGACACACAGTTAATATATATATATATATATATATATATATATATATATATATATATATATATATATATATATTAAAGCAATAAACGCCAAAACTCAAGTCTAGGCTCAATCGAGGTATAACTTGATAATGTTAGTCAATATATATGTATATATATATATATATATATATATATATATATATATATATATCTGATGGTGAAATAAAACCACGGATCAAGAAAGGGCAAAAGCAAGCAACACGACTCTCAACGTGTAGAAGGGTGTGTGCAAAGATGAAGAGAAAGACTCTAAAGTGTGTGAGAAGGCTTACAATTGGTCGATAAAAAGGCCTCTATATCTTTAGAGTTGGTAAACTTTGGCTTTTTTGTGGGTACAAAAGAGGCTATATATGAGCTCACAGGTGTTTGAAAGTGGAAATACACTTTGTCTGGCATGAGTCAGTGAGCAAATTGTCACGAGGGTTTTCCGTCTTTTTTCTCTTAAAAATCAGCACCCCAAGCCCTCTATTTATAGGCTTATGAGCCGCAGGTAACTGCGGCTGGGCCGCAGGTGTACCAGAGGCGGGTCGGGTAGGGTCATCTTGAAGTACGTGCACTCAGGCACTGTAATGTCCACTCGAATTTTGAGAAGTGTAATCCGGGCATCTGTTTTGAGGTATTCAGGACCTATTTCGGACCGCCGTTCTTGAGAGTTGTACGATGGCATGGGATTAGAGCTTGTACAAAGTCTTTGAAGATGGGACAATGCCCTCCGGTCTTCAAGCTTCAACTCTCATCCATTACCCGGCACAATAGTCACTCGGGATTGGTTAGCCGTGTGGGACATTGTTGGGTAGAGACGTGATGTGGCATCATGTTGGACGAGATGACGATGTTGCCCCTCACCGGTGTTATCGCCGGATTGGGCCGATAAAGCAGGCGTTGCTCAGACTTCGCTGAGATTGGACTGATGCATTTGTTGAAGGTCCTCATTGTCATCTTTGAGGTGTGCCTGTCTTCCCGATCTTATTGCCGGTTTGGCACAGTGTATCTTGTTGTGAGTGCCGAGATTGAAGCTGATGGCATTTGAAACAAGCATTTCCGGGGTTATCTCCGAAACTGCATTCCTTGGGATTATCACCAAGGTTGGTGGCTATTCCCATGGTTGGGACTGAGACTGGATACCTCGGGGTCATCTCCGAGATTAATCTGTCTTCTCTGGTGTGTGTTCCGGTATTGTATCTGTAGGCCTCAGGGTTATCTTCGAGGTTGGATTTGGTTACTCCCTGCATGCGATATACGGGTTTGATCTTTGAACTTAGGTAGATATCAAGTGCAGTTTGGATTGTCTTTTAGGGTTCCTCTTAAAAGACGAATCATCCTCCTGCATTTATTAATAAAGATGATACAGAAAATTTTGAATGTCTATAATACACTCAATAATTTAGAGAGAGAAAGAGAGAAAACTTGTTTCTGGTGTGATTTTCAATTCTAACTTAGCCCTCTATTTATAGGAAAATGTTAGCACGGCGAAGTAGACTTGACCTACAACCTGATGGCTTTACCTGCTACTATTCCCATCCACCACATTTGAATAAAAATCTCAGCACATTTCTTCACCAACCAAGAGTGGGGCCCACCAATTCCAGAATTTTCCACCAAAATGATTTATAACCTGATTTCTGAATCAGCCACCTCTTAAAATTCATAACAAATCATATGCCCATTTTTAACGGTTCAAAATTTGTGGACATATACTCAACTTATATATGTATAACATATCCAAAAATTACAACGATCCAACGGTCGGATTAAAAATTATAACTCCCGCAATATATCTCAAAAAACACTGGTTTGATTTTTAATACCTCAAATCCGACAAAATACTAATAAAACACCTCAACATTAATTCTTTCATTTATAACCACATAAATAAATCCATCATTTATATCCACATAAAATAAATATTTCCTTATCATATGAATCAATGATTAATTATTCATAAATAATATTACAGAATCACATTTATGACAACCAGGCTGTTCCCAGGAAAGAGGGGGCTTTCCGATAAGGATTTCTCCTTACTGGCGCGCAATTAGGTGACAAAACCTCTCCTTGACAGAACTTTCTAGACATTGCCAAAAATGCTATCTAATAATATTATTCAAATAATATGAATTATTGATCTGATAATGGAGATACTGTGTAGTGACAATTATTGAACAACAATAATATAAAATATCAACGCAACAATTATTGAATTAATAAAATAAAATATTGAACAGTAACTACTGTGACAATTATTAAGTAGTGCCTTCTTACGTAAGGATCAATAATTCAACAATACTGTGCAATACCGTATGCTACTGTGCAACAACGCGTATTACTTTACTTTAACCACCGAGTATTCCAACAGTGTTAACGGTAACAACTACGCCGTTATTCAATTTTGTCGTTTTCTTCATTCGACTGTTATCCGTTATGGGGACCACAATTGGCTGCGCCGTCGTACGAATATTCCCCGACAGAAAGAATATTCCACCGACAAAATGAATATTTTATAACCACTTGCTTATTTTGTAAAATTTTCACATTTTACCCATAACCAAAATTATTATATCAAATTAATACCTTATTATTCACAATAATAAATAGAGGAAATTCAATTTTATTCATTAAAAAGTTGGGGTCTTACAACCTCCCCTCCTTATGAAATTTTGTCCTCGAAATTGACGTACGTACCTGGTGTTTCGAAAAGGTGAGGATACCTCACTTTCATTTCTGATTCCAACTCACAGGTCATCTCTTCAATAACATGGTTTCTCCATAAAACCTTAACTTGTGGTATAACCTTCGTATGCGTGGGACATGCTCTTTCCTATCCAAGATCTTAGCAGTGTACCTCCTCGACGTTAAATCTTGACTATCTCTCGTCGGTTCTAACTCAATAATGTGGTTTGGGTCTTTAACATATTTCTGAAGCATAGATATGTGAAAAACATTATGAACACGAGACATACTTAGAGGTAATGCGAGTCTATAGGCCACATTTCCTATTCGGTCAAGAATCTCAAATGGACCAACAAATCTTGGATTAAGCTTTCCTCTCTTCCAAAATCTTGTAACTCCCTTCCATGGTGCAACACGTAACAATACATGATCCCCAATATTAAATTCCACGTCAATCCTGTTCCGTTTATATACGTTGTCGAATCGTTTGGATCTTCTCTGTAGTCATGCATACCAACTCTGGTCCCAACAATGTTGCTTCACCCACCTCGTCCCAGCATACTGGAGAACGACATTTTCTTCCATACAACGCCTCGAATGGAGCCACACCTATGCTCGCCTGATAACTGTTGTTGTAGGAGAATTCCACCAATGGTAGGTACTTATCCCAACTCCCTTTGAGATCTAGGACACAGAGTCTTAATAGATCTTCAAGAGTTTGAATAGTCCTCTCGATTGTCGAGTCCATTTAAGGATGGTATGCCAAATCAATCAGAAATCCGTGCCCATAGCTTTCTGTAAGCTAACCCAAAATCGTGAAGTGAATCTTGGGTCACGATCCGAAACTATGGATACTGGCATGCCGTGCAATCTCACAATCTCATTCACGTACATACTAGCAAGACGTTCAAGAAAATAAGTCTCACGTATGGGCAAGAAATGGGCAGACTTGGTTAAACTATCAACAATAACCCAAATCGCATTTATGCCTTGAGAAACCTTGGGAAGACCCGTAACGAAATCCATAGTAATGTGTTCCCACTTCCATTTCTGAATCTCAAGTGGTTGTAATGGACCCTTTGGCATTTGATGCTTCGCCTTTACACGTTGACAAGTTAAACACCTCGAGATAAACTCCGTGATCTCTCTTTTCATATTGCTCCACCAAAATGTATGTCAAAGATCATGATACATTTTGGTACTCCCAAGATGGATTACAAACGGTGTGTTGTGTGCCTCCATCATGATTCTATGATTCAAGTCAGAATCGTTAGGAACACAAAGTCTGGAGTTGACTTGAAGTATTCCTTCTTCATCGATTCTTGCTTCTGGAATAGCACCTTCTTGCACTTTCTTCTTCATACGCATCAGCTCCATGTCCATAGCTTGAGCGGCTTTAACTTTATCGATTAAAGTCTGTTCTACTCGCAAGTTTGATATCATCACGTGGGTACTTAGAGCCTTTAACTCTATCTCCATCCTTTGTAAGTTATACAAAATGGACCTTTGTGTTAACAACATTGCACTCGTACCCGCATATGATCTTCTACTTAATGCGTCAGCTACCACGTTTGTTTTTCCAGGATGATATTGGATGGTGTGATCGTAATCTTTCAACACCTCGAGCCAATGTCGTTGCCGCATGTTGAGTTCCTTTTGGGTGAAGAAATATTTGAGGCTTTTATGATCTGTATAGATCTCCACTTTCTCCCCATACAGGTAGTGTCTCCAAATCTTCAACGCGAAAACGACTACTGCCAACTCCAAATCATGAGTAGGATAATTCCTCTCATATTCTTTGAGTTGTCATGAGCCATAGGCTATGACTTTCCCATGCTGCATGAGAACATATCCTAACCCTTTACCTGAAGCATCGCTGTAGATAACAAATCCATCCGAACCATATGGTATTGTCAGAACAGGTGCCAAAATGAGTCTTCTCTTGTGTTCTTGAAAACTCTTCTCGCAATCCTCGTTCCAACCGGATTTTATATCTTTACGAGTTAGCTAAGTTAACAGAGTAGCAATTCAAGAAAATCCTTCCACGAATCTTCGATAATAACCAGCTAAGCCCAGAAAGCTACGTACTTCGGTCACCGACTTTGGTTGCTCCCAACTTTGTATGGCTTCAATCTTCGTCGGGTCGACAGATACTCCATGTTTTGACACCACGTGTCCAAGGAATGTTACTTCCTCAAGCTAGAACTTGCATTTTTTCAACTTGGCATACAACTTGTTATCACGAAGCCTTTGCAGTACCAGCTTCAAATGGTGCTCATGATCTTCACGGCTTTTGGAATAGATGAGGATCTCATCAATAAAGACAACAACGAACTGATCCAAGTATTCTTTAAACATACAGTTCATCATATCCATGAAAGCAGCAGGAGCATTAGTCAATCCAAAAGACATGACTAAGAATTCATAATGTACATCATCAGAGTTTCAAGCGTCTTTGGAATATCCTCGGTTTTAATCTTCAGCTGATGATATCCAGAACGAAGATCGATCTTTGAAAAGAATTGTGCTCCTTGCAACAGGTAAAACAGGTCATCAATGCAAGGTAGCGGATACCTATTCTTGATAGTGACATGGTTCAACTCTCGGTAGTCAATACAAAGTCGCATACTCCCGCTCTTTTTCTTCTTTAATAATAACATACAGCACCCCAAGGAGATGTACTAGGGCGAATAAAAGCGATGTCCAACAACTCCTCGTAGTTGGACCTTTAACTCCTGAAGTTCAATAGGAGCCATTCGATATGGGGATTTAGAAATGGGCTTTGTACCAGGTTTAAGGTCAATAAAGAATTCAACTTCACATTCTGGGGGTAGACTGGGAAGTTCTTTAGGAAATTCACTAACAATAGAAATAATATTCAAATCTGACGTGCTTTTGTTCAAGTCCATGACATGGGCCAAGAAAGCTTGACATCCGTTTTTCAATAAACGAATATCTTTATGGCTTGATATGACAGTGACTGATTTTAGTGGTTTGGTTGTTTGAATTCGCATAATAGGTTGGTTAGGAATATGAAAACTAACAACCTTATTTAAAACAATCAATTTTAGCATGATGCGTGGTTAACCAATCAATCCCCAAAATCACATCAAATGCAAGAATTTTCGACAAAAATAAGATTGGCAGGGTAATGTGATGGTACCGACTTGAATCATGCAAGATTTAAAAATAGTAGATGTAACGAAAGTTTCTCTAACGAGTCTCAACAGATAAGTCAAAGTCTAATTCTCCGAGTCAAGTTTAAACGTTGAGCACAAGCAGGAGAGATAAAAGAATGGGTAGAACCGGTATCTAATAAGGTATAAACTTCGCAAGAGTTTATGATTAGCTTACCCGTGATCACCTCGTTTGGGTTCCTCGCATTTTGGGCAGTCACGACAAACGCCCTTCCAGGAACCACCGACTTTAACTTGTCTGGGACAGCCTTTGGAGTCACCATCCCTGTTGAACTTGGTTTCGCAACTAGACAATCTCTAGCTATATGACCTTCCTTTCCACAGTTATAACACACCTTGGATTGTTGTGGGCAGTTTGGGCTGATGTGTCCCTCTTTCCCGCATTTGTAACATACGACCGGTGGTCGTTCTCCTCCCCTAGAAATAGTTGATGTTGGTGCTGACGTCTTTACGCTATCATTGTTGTACCTTCTCCTTTTGAAATCTCCTCCCGACTCGCTCCTTCTATTATCACGGCCATGATTACCACCAGAGTGGTTACCGCTTTTGTCCTAATGCTTTCCTTCCCTCTGGTTGTCATTACTCCGATGACCGCTGCCACCGGTATGACCCTGGTTGTGTTCCCTCGGTTGAACATACTCATTATCTCGCTCTAATAATTGAGCCCTATTTACAACATCTGAATATAAAGAAAATTTATGAGAGATAAGATATTGTCGAATCTCGGGCTTTAGACCTCTCAGAAACATCCTCGTCATTCGTTCCTCATTTTCGACCAAATGAGGTGCAAACCTGGATAACTCTGCAAACTTCGCCTCGTACTGGGACACCGTCATGTTATTTTGTTCCAGTCTGATAAACTCCACCGCCTTCATATGACGAATACTTTCAATAAAGTACTTGTCATTGAATAGTTTCTGAAACATTTCTCAAGACATACTTGAAAAGCGGTGGTTGGTACGCTTCACGAGATCTCACCAAGAAATCGCCTCACCCATGAACATAAAGGTGGCGAATGGAACCTTACGTTCCTCCGTGCATCCCAAGACATCGAATATCTTGGTAATTTGCTTGACCCACATTTTTGCCATGATCGGATCCAGCTTTCCCTTAAATTCTGGTGGCCCCAACTCTTTGAACTGCTTGGCTGTGACAAGCCGCGCATTGCTAGCATTTCCACCCGTATTTTGTGCACGAGTCTCCCTCGTCTGGTTTTGTATGAACTGCAAAAAGCTTCTAAACATCCCATCATTCATCATTTGTTCGGTAACATTGTTTACAGGAGGATTATTGCCTTCATATTGCACGTTCCCCTGGGTAGTTATCAAAGGTGTCTCCACGGTCTGATTCACTCCATTATTAACGTTCTCAACTGCCATTCTTAAATACTGCCATAAAAGAAGGGTTAATAGTCATGCAACATATTATTCCTATACTCTGACCGACCAAATAAACTTAGTCAGGCCATACTAGCGAAGGAATTCCCGTCTCTCCCCTCCTAGTTCTTGTCTCACATCTCACCAGGATCATATCCTAAGCTCGATATTAATGTGGCGCCCCAAAATAGGTATACATCACCCATTACGAGTCGCCAAATACATGGTATGTAAACAAATACAACTTCATTAAAGCGTGAGTTTAATACAAAATCGTCTAATAATAGGCGATATAAAAACTCAAAAGTAGTCTTTATTACAATTATTATCACACTATTTTACAAAATAGTGAGGACTGCTAACACAACTGACTGGAAACATCACTCCACACCCCGACTAGTTCCCGCTATATTCTCGCCTCCTGAGAAAGATGGAACAAAAGGAAATGGGTGAGCTCAACTAGCCCAGTAAAGAATATTATGACTAAGATAATATACAACAAATTATCGTTAGTCTTCAACAGGGAAATATCTGATAAAATATAATAGACAACAAATTTTAGATCAACAACTACAGCAGAAACAGCAATCCATTAGAAGAGTCAAGTAGAGAAAGAATTCTACTATCTTCTAAGATTTAAAAGTCCATCATTAATATTTATCCCTGTAACATCAATCAATATACATCTTGAATCAAATATCATCTTTGCACTACAGGCCAAAGATATTCATTTGTATCACCAGTTGGTCATGTTCATCTCAACACCTGTTCATCTTTGCACTACGGGCCAAAGATATTCATTAGGTAATCATTCATCTTTGCACGACAGGCCAAAGATATTCAGTAATATCATCATTTAAGACTGAGGATGATGAAAAATATTTTAAAGAAAACGAATCTAGTGAGATAAAAGATCAAATACTAAGGATTCGTATTACAGTTTATCCAAGTTCAATAATATTCCGAAATAACCAATTTTGAAGCAGAATTCAAAAATAATGATCAAAACATGGATACAATCAAAGATAGTAACCATAATAGATAACTTGGACAAAAAGAAGAAAATTTCATTTTTCAATTGAATAGTCACAGTATCGTGAATAAGACCAGTACACGTGAATAGTAACTCCCCACACAAAAAGTTCTAAATTTGATAAAAAGTTCATACCAATATTTTTAAGATAATGATATTGAAAAAAATATTATTTAAGAAGAAGATAATATCCCTTACCTCAAAATATCAAGATTACGATCGGAATATCGGTATATAAGGTTGAAGGAAACTTGAATCGATTAATGTAAACTCACAAAGTATCTAAATACTCACAAAATACACTCAATAATCTAGAGAGAGAAAGAGAAAACTTGTTTCGGTGTGATTTTCAATTCTAACTTAGCCCTCTATTTATAGAAAAATGTTAAGACGTCAATGCAGACTTAACCTGCAACCTGATGGCTTTACCTGCTACTATTCCCACCCACCACATTTGAATAAAAATTTCAGCACATTTCTTCACCATTTCACCAACCAAGAGTGGGGACCACCAATTCTAGAATTTTCCACCAAAATGATTTATAACCTGATTTCCAAATCAGCCACCTCTTAAAATTCATAACAAATCATACACTCATTTTTAACGGTTCAAAATTTGTGGACATATACTCAACTTATATATGTATAACATATCCAAAAATTACAACGATCCAACGGTCGGATTAAAAATTATAACTCCCGCTATCTCAAAAAACACTGGTTTGATTTTTAATACCTCAAATCCGACAAAATACTAATAAAACACCTCAACATTAATTCCTTCATTTATAACCACATACATAAATCCATCATTTATATCCACATAAAATAAATATTTTCTTATCATATGAATCAATGATTAATTATTCACAAATAATATTCTGTAATCACATTTATGACAACCAAGTCGTTCCCGTGAAAGAGGGCTTTCGATAAGGATTTCTCCTTACTAAAGCAAGCAATTAGGTGACCAAACCTCTCATTGATGTAACTTTCTAGACATTGCCAATAATGCTATCTAATAATATTATTCAAATAATATGAATTATTGATCGATAATGGAGATCTTGTGTAGTGACAATTATTGAACAACAATAATATAAAATATCAACGCAAACAATTATTGAATTAATAAAATAAAATATTGAATAAAGAATCATCTGTGACAATTATTGAGTAGTGTCTTCACGTAAGGATCAATAATTCAACAATCTCATGCAATACCGTAGTATCATCAAGCAACAACGCCAGACATTACTTTACTTTAACCAACGGGTATTCCAACGGTGTTAACTGTGAATAACTACGCCGTTATTCAATTTTGTCGTTTTCTTCATTCGTGAATTTATCCGTTATGGGGCCCATAATTGGTTCTTGGTAAGTCGCATTTAATATTCCCGACAAAAAGAATATTCCAACCGACAAAATGAATATTTTATAACCACTTGCTTATTTTGCAAAATTTTCACATTTCACCCATAACCAAAGTTATCAGAAAGTTATTATGCTTCACCCTTTGGCGCCGCATCGCCATCATCAAGCTTCGACTTAAGGCTTAACGCGAGGAAGGATTGCATCGCCGACGTCACTTTGGCGGCCGCAGCAAAGATGTACCCCTTTGTAAGTTGGTGCTGCAGCGCCACCTCTGGTGTTTTAAAGCCTACGTGGTGCCACAACGCTACCCACTAATTCATTTTTCACGCCGCAGTGCCACCTCCGGTGTCTAAACAGTAAATTGCTTTTAATGACCTAAAGTAGAGGAGAAGAGGATATTAAGACGGATAACCGCCTCAGAGTTATGACACAAAGAGATAGAGCGTAGAATAATTTTATTACAGCATTAATTAGTTCTAGAAAAGAAAGAAGCAGTGCTTCAAGGAAGAAAAGTGCATCGCGTCCTTCACAGCTCAGACATTACACGGAGAAGAGAAGAGTTGGAGACAGAAAACTTCACAACATGAGTTTTCTTATTCCAAATCTTTTATTTATTTGTGTATTAATGAGCTTGTTGAATGCTTTAAAATGTGTATTAGCACCATGTTTATGAACTACTTCCATTTTTAGGATTGCAATGTAACCTATTATTTAGCTTAATCAACTTTCTCTCCTATTTATATTAATGAATCAGTTTGGAATGGGTTGTTGTATTTCTTACTTATTAATTGATTGCTTGACAGAGAAATTGATATTGATATTAATGGGTATTGAAAAATGGATATTAATATCTAGCCTTTAAATACAACAACACCTGTTATGACCATGCCTATGGGAATGTTTGCATAAACTGCTTAATAGGATAGACATGTCTCTATTTGCCTTGTGTAGCCTTGAGACTAAGCTTAATGACCCTAGTCTAGTTATTTTCACCAATAGAAATATTGTGATTCATCTAGCTAGGGATGTGCATTTAACCTTCAACAGAAGCTTATGTGTAGTTACTGTTCTCGGTTGACCATTTCTTGATTCGTTTATAATGTGGAGAGTTAGGAGATTAGGTGACGCATTAGGGGAATTGTAATCCTAACATGACTTCCTAGTACAACTACTTCTCTTATTTCTCTTAGTTTTAATCACATAGTTTAACACACCATCTCTAATCACTTGTTTAGATAAGACAGCATAGAACTTACATTAGTATTTAACTTGCACTTAACACTTCGTCCTCGTGGGTACGACACTATACTTATCTTATATTACATGTGGACCGCGTATGCTTGCGTGTGTTTTATCGATTGTGAAATCGGCCAACACCTTCCCCAAATTTTCCATCATGAGATGATAATGTTTAGCCGACAGATTCAAGTCATTCCAATTCCTCCTAACATTGATGACTCCATTCTCTGGAATTCTGCAAATCTTGATACTATAAAAGCCACATTAATTTGTGAATCCATTCGGGAACATAGACCACGGGTCACATGGCACAATCTGCTTTAGCACCCACTATACGTGCTTCGTTACTCCTTCATCTTATGGCTTATTCTGCAATGAAAACTACCCATATACGACATTACTTACCACTACCACTCAAACAGGTCTGCCATTTGCTCTCTTTGTCAGAATCACCTTGAATCATTTGAACACTTAATCTTCACTTGTCAGTATTCCTCATTCATTATAAAAGAATCACACCAGCTTGGTGAATGGCAAAATATGCCTCTGATTTGGGATGATCTAATTAATTCTGTTCTAAATTATACTGGCCGAAAGCTAACTAAATACATATTCAGGCTCACTTTAGCGGTTGCAACTTACAAAGTTTGGGAAGCTAGAAATAACAAAATCTTTAAGGGTACTTGTATTCTTGGAAGATATTTGGCTTTGGAAGTTATAAACCTCATCAAATCTAGGTTGTCCAGATTTAAACCTTTTGTTAAAGCCACAATCCATAGTCAATTTTATTATAAATGGCTTATGTAAATTATGACTATAATATGGTATTTAATTAGTAGGTTTGCTCCACTTATTGTTTATAGCATGGTCATCTCTAGGATTGTTCTTAGAAGACTATACTATATCTCCGGGGTATGCCCTTACAAATGTCTATTTTTGGTTCCTACTATAGACAAACAAAAATCTGGGCTATGTCTCTATGGGCATACAGTTTGTGGGATTTGTAGGCTGTTGGGATGCTTAACTTGGTCTTGGTAGGAGTCTGTTTTTTTGTTGGTGTTCTATGAGGTTGGGGACTTCCTATGACAGATGGTTTACTTCTAAGCTACAGTTGGCCAGTGGTTTCTACTAAGGGTAGTTGTTTTAGCAAAGTTGTTGCTAAGGGCATTTGTTACAAAGGCAGTTGGTGTTAAGGAGCATTTCATGCTCTTCGGTTAGTTATGATAGGCCATGGAAATGGATTTTGTTATTGATGTCTGATGGCTTTGGGCTCTTCGGCTGGTTTGGCTCTGTTATGCTAGGAGCAGCTACTGCTGTTATGCTTCTGGTTTTGGGACGGGCTGCGCTGGTTTGGCTCTGTTATGCTGGGGAGCAGCTGCTATTGCAGATGCTTCTGGTTTTGGGTTGCATGGGTCCCACGCCGGCTATATTTTGGGTTTGCTGGTTTCTGCTCATGCATAAGTTATGTTGATGTGTTGCATTCAGCAGGGTTGTTATAATAATGTGATGAATTTTGGCTAGTTGATTGTTAAATGATAGAAGTATTGTTGTTGCAATTCTTCTGTTGTGTTCCTTAGCTGCTGGAACTAAATTGCCTTATGATGATGGCCTCTATGTACTTCTGTATTGGATTCTTTGGTTTAGCTATGCACTTCTATAAAGGATACTTTGGTTTGATCACTTCTTGTAATAGTCTGATATGACAGGTAACTTTTTAGCGTTGTTAGGCTACGGGCCTGCAATTTTATATAGTAATGACATCATAGGTTACTTCTGATTGGGTTTTCCAATGACATTTGTAATTTCTTTTATTTTAATACAATTTAAATTTAGTAAAAAAAAAAGAAATGAAAAGAAAATGTGAATATAATTTCCATTCCCTGTCAATGTGAATATTGTACATATATTAAATCCTATCATGTTATTTTGTAATCAAAAATAACTAACAGTTGTTTTGCAGGAAAGCATTAAAAAAACCTCGAAAAAAGATACATTGCATAGTATGCATCCTGTTAATATATATATATCAAAATCAACATACATACTTTTATTGTAGGAAAAGATTGGTCCCACTACCCAGTCTAAATCTAAGAAGGCAAAGAGCATGTGAAACCCCAAAACCATAATAAGACTCGCTTATGTAAATTCAGTATTATTAAATAAAATCACTCCTTTCTGAAAGCGTATTGTGTTATTATATACTCTGTTATACAATTAAGTCAAATAATTTTTTATCCGAAAATTGACGTGTTTGACACGTCGTGCTTAAAATATTTCTTCCAAAAATGGACTTTTCGGTATATGTATTTTGCCAAGCTACTTTGTTGTGCTTCCACTGACAAAACATTTTGTCGTGTTTGTTATGATTTGTGTAAAAATCTAAGTTAGGAACCCTAATAACGAAATCAAGAAACCCTAACCCTAGATTTATAAATCCTAACCCTAATTATGAAACCCTAACCCTAATTAGTTAAATTAAACCCTAGATAGGTTATCCTAAACCCTAATCATGATTATTAAACTTCAATTAGGTGTTAATAAACATCATCAAGCAACTATAATCATAAAAACCAAAACCCTAATCAAGATTAAAGAGGATTAGGGCATAATTAAGCTACTAATTATGATGAACTATCTCACAAGTAGGTTAATACTCATAAAATCAAGTCTCACGGCTTCACATGACATGGTTGCAACTCCCAAGCAGCACAAGTATCAACCATTAGATCTTTGTAGCAAGAAGGTGAAAAAATGACCAAAAACCCTAGCTTGGAAATTCTATAAATAGCAGCCTTAATTCAGTTCAAACCCATGAAATTTCTAAGCCTATACACTCATATAACATACCTAAACAAGCCTTGGTGATAGCAAGAACAGAATCAAAAGCCAGAAATCAAAATCAAGCAAGAAAATGTGCAAACCCTAATTTAAACCTAGATCTTTGATGATGTGTTTAATTTGTAGTTTAGATATGTGTAATAACATGTTAATAAGTATGCTAAGTTGATATAACATGTTTACATAACATCTAGATGCATCAAAATGATGTTTTAAGCAAATTGGAAATTCTGGAAAAATAGGTCTAACAGTCGAATGTCAGAGCCTATAGATCCTTGTATGTTAATATCTAGCTCTGTTAATTGTATGCTAGTTGTAGTATTACATGAGGCCAGTAATCTGGAAGAGAAAATAGGTCTATTGGATTCAAATATTGAAAGATATAAGTGGTCAAAAGTGGTTGACTGACCATGAAGTTCTGATTTCTAGGTTACCCAGAAATCTCAAGTTGAGCCGGCTACTTTAACCAACCTTTAAATTGTTTCTGTTTGTTGTTAGGATGTCTAAGTCTTATGAAATGATACCCTGATATACCTACTATAAATCTATGACACTCAAACTCTAAATTAATTCATAGGATTACTAGAATTAAAAATATCGTTGAACGAGCATGACTGTGTTTTCTGGAAAACCCAAAAAGATGATGAACATCAAGAACAGCCACTGGCTGCACTTTGACCAACATAAATCTAAACCTTAGAACCTTACTTTTTCCAAAACAGTGTAACATATATGTACCTTGATATATAGGCTACATATTACAACAATCAAAACACACATCTATCACACGGAATGAAAGATATAGAAGCCGCAATATCGTTGACCGGCCATGACCACTGTTCTGGGTTACCCAAAAACCCAAGTATAGCTCTGACAGTGACTTTGAGCCTCTATAACTTCTTGTTATATGTAGGTTAAAGCTTGAAATTGGAATGATGTTGTACTATTACATGAATACTATAACACCTATACACTTACAAACCCAGAATCATCATCAGTAAAGAATTAAGCTAATGTGAAAATTACCTTTAAATAATTTAAATATTACATAATTCTATTATCATTAATATTTAATTAATATTAAAATATTAATGAAACTAAAATATTAATGAAAGCGAGTTGCCAAAATATTAAAGTTATTTATAATAACTCAAAATATTTTAAAACATTAATATTACCCTTAAATAATTTTTAAAATATTTAAAATTATTTTTAAATAATTACTATTAATATTTTTAAATATTAATGTATTATTCACCAAAAAATTAAAAGTCATTTAATATTACTTAAAATATTTTTAAATCATTTATATCCATTTTAAATAATTTTTAATGAATAAAACCATTTTCAAACTATTTATTTAATATAATTATTAAATAAATCTAATATCATTAATATTAAATAATAATTAAATTTATCTTAAAATATTAAAAGTTATTTTTATAACTTAAAATATCTTTAAACACTTTATTTTCATTTAAAGCTGATTTTTATAATATTAAAATCATTTTTAATTAATTTATTTAATATAATTACTAAATAAATCTAATATCGTTAATATTAAATAATTAATGAAATTTGTCCTAAAATATGAAAAGTTATATTTTATAACTTAAAATATTTTTAAATACTTTATTTACATTTAAAATAATTTTAATATAATAAAATCATTTTTACTCAATTTATTTAATACATTAATTAAATTAATTTAATATCATTATTTATCAAATAAATAATAATATATATGGAAAATATGTCAAATTATTAAAAGTTAATTTTTATAACTTAAAATAAATTTTAAAACTAATTTTGGAATTTTTAGACATTAATTACTATTTTTAATTGATTTTTATAAAATAAATTAAATAAAATTAATAAGACTGTCGCTAAGCCTTTAGCGAGAGAAAGTGTCGCCTAAAGTGTTCTTGAGTCCTCAAGAACGTTCAAAAGCAGTATCGAGTAAGCTACTTTAACCATGATTCATTCACTGTGTAATGTGTTTCTGGGCTACCTATTGATCAGATCTTGTAGTATTGATGTAATACTACAAGTATCTAGCAATTTATGGGCCAAATCATAACATAGTTTCAAGATCTAGAGGCTTAAACTTTCTGTCAAACGTGTTCATCATGTTTATGGGATGCCCAGAATCTTAAGTCGTGGCCGGTCAACGCTATTGATGGCCTTCAATCTTTCAATCTGGTCATGCTATAGGTGATCTAGACGTCGGGCTTTGTAGACAAACTAACAAAGTACATGTTGTGAGACTTTATAATGTCTAAACATCATCAAGATGCAAGATCTAAGTCAATAAAGAACTTGTCAGACCACTGTCTCAACTTTCTGGGTTACCCAGAAAGTAAAGCTTAATGGTCAACGACTTTTGACCGATTACTACAACCGATCTGTTGCTTTCTAAGGTTCGAAAGTGCTCTGAACTTGTAGTACTCATTGTGACGCCCCCAAATCCGAGTTACCTGACCCCCGAGTTTGGTGTTCACGATCCACAATATAATAACATCAAACTACTCATTCATATAGAAATAGTAATACTTAAGTCATTAACAGAGATTGTTAATACATTAGTCCCAGGTCCGCTAACCTTAACATTACAAACATACCCTTTAGATATACAAAAAGGGTTTACAAATACAACATATTCATAATGTTTATAAAAACTAATCTAGCATTTTGCCTTTGCCTTTGTTCTTCTTCGATCCGCTGGCCTCTTCGTTCCTAACTGAAATGTTTTATTTAGCAAGGGTGAGCAACAAGTTTGCCCCGCAAGTTAAGACATATAGTAAATGTATAGGAATAAATAACAAGTCTTCTTGCATTCTATACAACAATAATCTGAATATGAAAGAGTACAACGCTTTCAATGTTTTCTACGATATTCAAATGAATAATCAACAATTAATTCTAAGAATTAGCAAAGTGGAATGTTTTCCAGATTTATGCTGAGCGATCCGTTAGATCTTGAACTTCTCTTCTCGGGTATATATTAAAGTTTTACTTTGACATATACGCAGGTGTATCAGATAACCTTAAAGATTAAATCATACCCCTCTGCAAGTACTTAGAGCCGGCCAACTTCTTGTACCCTATATTATGCATAATACTTAAGTCGCGCGCAATGGTCGAATATACGACTAAAAATGTTCCCTTTAAATAAAAGGTTGTTCTTCTCAGTCTCGGAATCAAGATTTTGATTTAACAACGAAATTCAATGATTTCAATATTTAATCACTTCTCTTCTCTTCTCTTCTCAAACCTATCAAGTTTTCTTTTTCGATCTAGCCGATACAACTGACATTGATCTATCAATAATAATTAAATTCTCTTCTCTTCTCAAACCTATCAAGTTCTAACAAATGTTCGTCTAACCAAAATAATTAGCTAAGACATTTCTCAACATAAATCGACAATAAACAGGAATTATCTGTACTATCAATATTAGCTTCTACGAATTTAAATATCCAACAACAGTTGTTCTACGAATATATTTCCAGAATCAGTAATTCAGTTTGAATTATTAAATATGCACTAACTGCGAATAATCAACAATAAATCCCTGGACATGGTATAATTAGCAATAATTAACCACTATAATAATTGAATGAATATAACTCAAGGTTGAGTTAGAAAACTTGCCTTCCACGTTGATTACTGCTACACAATATACTTTTGAAAGACCTATAACCAATAATATCGGTATCATAATTAGCATAATAATTTATAATCACGTAACACTGTATTCTACAGTCAAACTTCTCCTAGGCACATTACCACATAGCCACATTAGTGTTTATAACCTATATAAACACCTAACAAGTCTAACCAGTTCGATCTGGTTGGACTTCGGTCCATTCTCGGTGTTCTGGTCACCCTATCCGACAATTAACACATTTATTGTCAATTAAATTCAGTTTCTAAGCTTCAATATTAATTTAGATAAGTCATATATCATTTATAATATTTTTTGGAAGCGTTTAATAATTTATAAGCAATTATTATAATTTATAATAATTTTTCAAACACCTAAATCATTTTTAGATGATTTAATTATCAAATAATCTTATCATCATTAATATTTAATAATATAAAAATATTAATGTTATATTTTCAAAATATTAAAGTTATTATTAATAACTTAAAATATTTTTTAAATCATCAATGTTCTACTTAAATTATTTTTAAAGTAATTAAAATCATTTTAAATCATCACCATTAATATTTAAATATTAATGAAATTATTATCAAATATTAAAAGTCATTAATAATAACTTAAAACATTTTTAAAACATTTTTTCATTTTTAAATGATTTTTAAAACAATAAAACCATTTTTAATTTATTCATTTAATATAATAATTAAATAAATCTATTATCATTAATATTAATTTATTAATGAGAATTCTCCAAAAATATTGAAAAATATATTTTATAATTTAAAATATTTTTAACACTTTATTCTCATTTAAAATAATTTTAAATCAATAAAACCATTTTTATCTTATTTATTTAATTTAATAATTAAATAATCTAATATCATTAATATTAATTTATTAATGAAAATTCTCCAAAAATATTAAAAGTCACATTTTATAACTCAAAATATTTTTAAATACATTATACTTATTTTAAATGATTTTTCATAATATTAAATCATTTTTCTCTAATTTATTTAACACACTAATTAAATAAATTAAATATCATTAATATCCAAATAATTATAAATATTAATGAAAAATGTCCCAAATAATTAAAAGTTATTTTTCAAAATTTAAAATGATTTTTAAAACCATTTTTGTAATTTTTAGAATTTATTTTTTATTTTTAAGTAATTTCCGGAAAAATCAGAAATTAGAAAATAAATAAATCGTCGGTATAGCCTATAGCGACACTTGTCTGTCGTCTTAGGTGTTCTTGAGCCTCAAGAACGTTGTCAGACCAGTCTCAAGTGTGCACGTTTGACCGGCTTTGATTCTCAGTATATTCATGTTCTGGGCCAACTTAAACTTCGATCATGTATTGGTTATGTAACACTACACTAATTAATTATCATCTAGGTCACAACTCATCACAACAAAAAGATTTAGCCATCCAAAGTCTCTGTCAGATCGATCCTGGGTTTTCCAGAAACCCAGGTAGTTAAACTGGTCATTTTCTAGATCCTTTTACGTTAGGTTCTGTTAATGCTTCGAGTGATCTAATGGTTCAAAGATGTAGTTCTTATGTCAAGGAACAATAATGTAACAACATATCAGACAAACAATAACACGATCACAAGTTCTTAACCGGTCAAAGTTTGTCAAAGAAACGTGTTTTTTCCATTTCTGGAAATTCCAGAAACGGCAAATCAGGGTCGAGTTGCCTAGTTTGACCACCTAATCTGATCAATATGTTGATTTTTTAAGCGATCTAAAGACCCAGATATATAGTCCATTATACAGGCTACAACATGAACACAACATCAAACAACCTAAAACCTGTCAGATTCAAGCCTCACAAAAGGTTGTCAGATGTTGTAAAAGGCTTTATGGGTTACCCAGAAAGTTCATGGTCATGCCCGGTCAACGGATTTTGACCATGAATAACTTCAAATCCAGACATCAAATGATACTTCTTCTATTTTCAGATTAAAGATCACATACCAGGCTACTAATTACAACTGTAAAACATCAAAAACAAAAAACGAACAAGAATCTGTGGCTCCTAACATTAGCTTGTCAGACCACAAATTTTGTTCTTGGACAAATTTTGAAAAACACCATTTTAATGCCATTTGATGCTATAGATCCATCATGGATCATCATAGATCAACTAAAAACACATTTTCACACAAACATAAACACAAAAACACAAAATTTGTCTTAGCAACTTGGATCAAAATAGGTTTTAGGTTTTAGGCTCTCCAAATCTTATCTACGTGATCAAGTGGGTGTTTAAGGGACTGGTTTACTCAAGGAAATCGGATGTTTAGATGAGAGAGAGTAGGTGAGATCAAGATAGCAAAATGAATAAATTTTGAGACTTTCTCTCTCTTTATCACTTAAGTATTTGATTCAATGAATGCACACATTCTAGGTGGCGATTTTTGATCAGTTTTTGGCTGAGATGAAAGTCAATTGATTGCCTTTAGTTGGTCAACAACTAAAGGTTGTGCAATATTTACAAGTTATCTCATTAAAAATGTAAAAAAGGGTATTTTTATCATTTCCATTCTAAATTTAATGGCATGCATGGAATTTGTCACACCCTTAGGGTTTAACCCTAAGGTTCTAACCCTTAGGTTTTAAATAATCCAATTCTAGAATTTTCTAATTAGGGTTTTAAAATAGAAAATTAAGAATTTCGAAAATGTAATTAGGGTTTTAAATAGAAATTAATATTTCTAAAGTATAATTAGGGTTTCTTAATTATATTAACACATACTAATCACTTTAGGCTTGCAAATTAGGGTTAGGGTTTCCTAATTAGGGTTTAGGATTCCTGAATTTAAAATTAGGGTTTCTCGGCTTTCGATTAGGTTTTCTAACGGTACGTTAGGGTTTCTAATCCTGAGATTAGGGTTTCTAATCTCTTATTACGATTTATAATTTTAAACCTTATCTGATCAATCATTGATCAATAAATCTCTTCGGTACAAACACATACTCTTTAATATAATTATATTAATTATATTTTCTATCGAATCTCTTTCCAAAAATTAGGGTTAGGGTTTCTAAAGCTGTTAAGCACAACTCTACTATAAATTTATTAGTCAATACACGAATTGACCTTCTCGAGACTCGTATCACAGATACTTGTCACAAAATTGATAATCAATATTAATATTAATTAAAAAAAAATTATTCATAAAATTTTGATTATTCGAAATCTTGGGTTATCACACTCATGACATACTATAATCTAGATACAAATATTCATCCTAACAACTTTCCAGCAACAAAATCAAAACTGGTCAAAGTCACTACCAGAACACGTTCTTCAGTTTTCTAGGTTACCCAGAAAACTTAGTTCGTGTTCAGTCAACGAACTTTGACCGTGAATAACTTTCGATCTACACATGCAATGATCATGAACCCACTTGAAAGATTACTAAAAACATTACAAACTACAACTTCAAACCATTAAAACACCAAAACAATAAACAAGCACAGATCTACGAAGCCTGGCGTTTGACTATCAGACACATTTTAAAGTTTTTCCCATATTTTTGAAAATTTCTATTTTGTGAAACTAGATGTTATGGATCCACTAAATATCAACCCAGATCATATATTAACATAACATACAACACTTTTAAACATAAAAACATAACATTTAACATAGCAACCAAGATCAGATTTCTAAATTAGGTTTTATACCTTACTTTGCTTAATCTTGATTCTAGGCTTCTGATCTGCTATTGGTGGTAGTGGGGACTTGCTAAGGGAAAGATTTACCTTTGATTTTCGTGAGTTAGAGATAGAGAATCTGTGACACCCCCAAATTCGGGTACTTAAATTTCCACATGATTTGGTGTTCACTGTACAAATATCATCTATCCATCTACCCATAATAAATGCAAACCATACAATAGAAAGAAATAAATCCTCCCCTTACGGGGTTACAACATCTGAATAATAAATGCAATCCCAGGTCAAACTAACCTTAAACATCTGTGCGGAAACATAAACAAATAATTCTTAAACAACATCAAGTCTTTACAATAACATTCTAAAAATTAAATAACAAGTCTTCATCACTTATTAGCTTTGCCCTTGCCTTTACTAGTAGAAGGCTCATCGTACCTTTTGTTGTTAACTGCAATGTTATTATTACGCAAGAGCGAGCATGATTGCCCACAAGTATAAAAATGAAATAGCAATATATAATAACATGTGAGTGAATCAAAGACTTCTGAAATAAAAGCTCAACTTTTGAATCAAGAATGGATAACAAGAATTCAAAAGATTTTTGAGGGTCATAAGACCTTGAACTATGTCCTAGGTTATCAAGGGTTATACTTGAAACTATGTACTGATATCTCCTCTACTTTTGGATTCTTTTTACGACTGTCGACTATGTAAGCTAAATATCCTACACAGCCTTGTCTTAACAACTTCCTGGCCTGCATCATCGTCAGACAACTCATTTGTCTAGGCGATTTGCTACCATAAAACACAACATTTGACGGAGTCATAAGGTTAATACGCTTCTTTTGGAAATCAATTACATCCCCATAATTGAATAACCAGTCCATTCCCAAGATAACGTCAAATTCCCCGTCGAATAGGGATAAGATCTACGTTCATGATATTACCCTTAATATCCACTCTATAGTTCTTATGTATGTACTTAACAGGGATTATTTCTCTATTCGCAATTTCTATGTTCATGGGGTATTCCAACTCATCCTTAGGCAAATCTAAATTCTTAGCAAAGTCATCGGATATAAAGGAACAAGTAGCACCCGAATCAAATAATACATAAGCATTAACTTTATTGATCGGAATGATACCTGACACCACATCACAAGACTGTACTGCATCCTGCACCGTCATGTTGAAAGTCCTGGCGGTCGGTCGGTTGGTTGCGGTTGGTCCAGTGATAGTCAAGGTGCTTCCACTGTTGTTTCCCCTATTTCCTTCTGATCCTGCCCCTCCAGATCCCTTCTTAGGACAATCTCTTTCCAAATGATCTTTTGAACCACAAGTGAAGCAGGCACCCTTCTTTGGGTTAGGACAATTAGGTGCTATGTGGCCTTCTTGACCACAATTGTAGCGCACTCTTTTTCCCTTCATGCAAACTCCCAGATGAGCTTTTCCGCAGGTCGGGCACGCTTCGATCCTCTTCTTTTGACCTCCTTGCTGATTTCCAGATGATGTGTTGTTTGACCATCTTCTCTTCTGATTATTATTACCACCTCCTGAGTTGCTTCCACCAGTCTTGTTATTTCCTTCACTTTCACTCTTCTTCTTCTTCTGATCTTGATTGAACTTGGTCACCGCATTGTTTCCACCTTCAGCGAGGATGGCCTTTTCCAGTACTCCAGCAAAAGTGTTTAGCTGAAACATTGATACTTTGTTATATACCCAGGGCTTCAGTCCTTGTTCAAACCTTCTTGTTTTTCTCTCATCCGTGTGTACTTGATACGGGGCGAACCTAGCCAACTCAATGAATTTTGCCGCATAATCTGGTACGGAGATATTTCCCTGTTTCAACTCCAAAAACTGGACCTCCATTTGGTTCTGCGAGCTGGTCGAAAAATACATCTCGAAAAACATCTCCTTGAACCTCTCCCAGGTAATCACACCTTCACCTCCCCGGACCTTATTTGCTTGCAACCAATAACTGGCTTCAGATTTCAGCATGAACGTCGCGTAGGCGGTTTTCTGGTTCTCTCTGACTCTGGTGACGTCAGAAACTTTTTCCATTTCCATAACCCACGTTTGAGCCTCGATCGGGTTCATGGAGCCTTTAAACTCTGGCGGTCCCACCACCTTGAAATCTTTAAATGTTGTGTTTGGTGGAGCTTGAGGTGGATTATTCATCGCTCCAGCTAGTAACTTCACCAACTGTTAAACGGGGTCAGCATTGGCGTTATTGTTGTTGTTATTCGTTGACCCTTCCTGAGTTGGTCGATGATTTGGTCGTCTTCTCGGCGGCATATTTCTGATAAGAATATACGCTTATTAGGTCTTTATTCAATTCTTTAAATATTTAAGGCTTAACTAAAACATTTAAACATAATCACTTAACACATTATCTCAATAAACCACGATATATTTATTCAAATCGAAAGTTTTAACATTAAGCGATATAGCATCTTTGCTATTTACATCAACTATCCCGAGATAAAGAATCTACAGGATTTAAAACATTAAAATATTCCTTTGTTTATAACCACATCGGAATTTACATCTAAATACTAGATAAGTTTTTCACATAATTAAACAAATTATATCACTGCCTGTTAAGGTGCTGAACAGCCTTGCTACGTTCCTCTTCCATGATGCGAGACATCGTTCTACGATCCAGCATGTAAGATGGTAGTCCTTCGAATTGGATTGGATACCTCAAAACTCGATCTTGAGCCTCATTGCACTATTGAGTGTAGAGTACGTCTCCCCAAGCTTAGCCTTCTTCGCACGACCATCCTCTTCCGCAAGGTTAGCACGACGTGACTCTCTTACCCAGCCCTCCTCTACTATGATCAGCCTTTCAGAGCTTTCCTTCAGTTCCTTCTTCAACTTCTCTATCTCCTCGGTCTTATCCTTAGTTTGACCCTTCTCGTGGACCAAATCCCATTCTACATTTCCCAGTCGTGTATGAAGAGTCTCAACCTCCCTCTCCTTCTGCTCGAGAGTAATCTGCTGAATAATCGACCGCTCAGTCAGATCCTGGACAGTGTCTCGTAATTCTAAGTTACGGTCATATAACGCGTCGTACATCTCAGCATCAATGGAGTTCGGTGCGAACTCCTCTTCTTCATCTTCCTCGGGATCCTCCTCTGGATCAGTCTCAGGCTCATGCTCCTGACCAATAACAGTGATCAATGGAGATGGCTCTCTCTGTATTAACTGCTCCCTGACAACATGTATGTCTCGGGGCTCCTCCTCAGTAGATACTCGGGGTTCCTCCTCCCCAGCTCGACTAGCTCCTCCAACATCCGACATCCTGACAACATAATTTCAAGTTTTAGTTACTAAGTCGTACTAGTGAGCACATAATTTAACACATAAGCACATAAAGTCTTTTATTATCTTCAATGAATTAAAGAAATTCATTTCTTAGAACTCGATAAGAGTTTTTCATCACTATGTTCTTTCTATAAGGCTACTACCTAAGGTTGTTCCCCCACCTAAGGTTTATAACCTACAGCTTTGATACCAACCTGTGACACCCCCAAATCCGGGTACTTAAATTTCCACATAATTTGGTGTTCACTGTACAAATATCATCTATCTATCTACCCATAATAAATGCAAACCATGCAATAGATGAAATAAATCCTCCTCCTTACGGGGTTACGACATCTGAATAATAAATACAATCCCAGGTCAAACTAACCTTAAACATCTGTGCGGAAACATAAACAAATAAGTCTTAAACAACATCAATTCTTTACAATAACATTCTAAAAATTAAATAACAAGTCTTCATCACTTATTAGCTTTGCCCTTGCCTTTACTAGTAGAAGGCGCATCGTACTTTTCGTTCTTAACTACAATGTTATTATTACGCAAGAGCGAGCATGATTGCCCACAAGTATAAAAATGAAATAACAATATATAATAACACGCGAGTGAATCAAAGACTTCTGAAATAAAAGCTCAACTTTTGAATCAAGAATGAATAACAAGAATTTAAAAGATTTCTGAGGGTCATAAGACCTTGAACTATGTCCTAGGTTATCAAGGGTTATACTTGAAACCTTTAATGATCATAAGACTATGGACTCTTCTACTGCGTGCTAGGGGATCGGCCCTTAGTACCATCTCATCATTAATATCTTAACGCTAACGCGTAAGTAATCCCTATACAGGGTTGTTCATCTCAGTTTCAAATTAGAGTCCACACCAAAGGAAGTTTGGTTTGGATAAATCGATAAGGTTCTGAAATTTAGAACGTTCATCAACTATGGACTAGTTGAATCAAATAAGGGCTCACTAGTCTAACAAGGTTCAACAATAAATGGTAATTAAATTGAATAATAATCCCAAGAGGTATACAATAGAATAATTATTGTATAACAGAATCATACTTTGAAAAGATAATTAATCTTTAATATAACAATTGAACTTGATTAATAATAATGAGAATAACTTGAATAATGATAATGAGTAGGGTTAGAAAACTTGCCTCGTGCGTAGGCTAAACGATTACTACTTTCGTTCACCACAAATCCTACACACATACCATATGTATTCACGACATTCATTAGTTATATTTTCACTTAATTATTTAATATAAACTCCACTTTATTTAACAAATCATCACCCTTCTAATTTAATTACTTCATTAAATTAGAATATTTTCATTCTCTTACTATTATTACACTCGAATAAATTATTTCATAATAATTTCCATCGAATATTTATTTTATTCCATAAATATCTCTATTAAAATATTTGCTTTATTTTATAAATATTTTAATAATAATTTCATCGACTATTTATTTTATTCCATAAATATCTCAATTAAAATATTTAATTTATTTTATAAATATTTTAATAATAATTTTCATTAAATATTTATTTTATTCCATAATATCTCAATTAAAATATTTAATTTATTTTATAAATATTTTAATAATAATTTTCATTAAATATTTATTTTATTCCATAATATCTCAATTAAAATATTTAATTTATTTTATAAATATTTTAATAATAATTTTCATTAAATATTTATTTTTATTTTATATTTTTTTCACGGTATGGGTAATTTAGTTTACAAGCGCTACGCACGGGGTGGGGTTACCCAAACTCGGTTCTATAGATTTGCAGTTCGTGAACATAACAAGGCCAAATTAAGCCAAAAATCAATCACAAGTAAAATTATACGTTTTGTGAATAACACAAAATATGGTCATAACTTCCAATTAGTCTATTTTTACACGAAATTAGACATGCCCAAACACTGTAATACATATATAACTATTACTTAACCCTTCTAGCATGCTTTTAACATGTTATAACACATAATTTTGCATAATCAAAACATATAATTTACTGTTCTTGATTTTCTTGAGAGTTTTCAATACAAAACATGAAAATCAACATTAAGGGTTCATTATAACACCAAATCTGTTTATTTGGAGTTTGATTCCTTCATTTTAACATGCATAATTATATACAAGTATACATTTATGATATAACATATGATTGACGTATCAAATTTGGTACGTAAGGCCATATGGCCATATTTTATACTCTGTTATTTTGTAGAAAGTATATACGACATGTTTTATGAAACTGATGATATGGTTTATGCAATATATATAATCAAATACGTTTTGATAACATTTATCATGTAATCAACACATAAATGTTACTCCCTTTTTCCACTACAAAGCTTTTACAGAACATAAAAGCCATTTTTATTGAAAAACTTAAACAACGTAATAAAAATTGGGTTAAAGGAATTACCCAGAGCGTAGAGTATAGATTAGTAGGCTTAGATGCTTTTCAATTCCTCACTCTCAATCTCCTTCACAATCTCTAAATATTTTCTCTGACAATTTATCTCTGTATTTCTTTGCTAGACTTAGAACGATAAAGAAAATAAGAAGACGTATAACTTTTATAAAAGAAACTGAACGCAAAGTGGTCAGTTAACCCAATCATGGGTTAACTGTTATTAACTCCCCAGAAGGCTTCGTTTGGTTAGGTTTAATTGGTTCAAAATCATTTAATTTAATTAATCTCTTATACTATAGTTTGAATCGTGTCACACCCTTACACAATAATTCAAATATCTTATTTAATTTAATTTAAATAAAATATAATAATTTATCATTAATTCACATCGTCACATAATAAATTTCTAATTTATTAATTATGTCAAATTATTAAATCTCTAATTAATTATTAAATTAATTAAAATAATATTATGCTTATTAAATATTTTATTTAATTCAATAAGCTCACATAAATACATAATCTGAGTAGTAAAATTCTCCACATTAATTTAATAAATATAACACATATAATTAAATTAATCTACCACAACTTCATCAATTAACTATTAAATCTAATAATTAAATCATCGAAAATATTTATTTAATTCAATAAATATTAAAATTAAATTACAAAATCTCGTTTGTCACAGAATCTAGGTTGAGTATTGGTGTCTAAATAATGAACAATTCTCTCTCTTGATCTATATATAACATTATATAATGTGTATGGCTGAAGTATTTGGCTAATTGCTGGGATTTTAAGTCACATGGAAATATTGAGTGGTTCACCAACTCCAATTTGACTAGATCTACAAGTTATCTCAAATAATGCAAGAGGGGCAATTTGGTCATTTGCCTTATGATTTTAATGGCAAAAATGTAACTTGGCAAACCCTTAGGGTTTAACCCTAAGGTTAAAAAAAATATTAGTTTCTAGGATTTCTAATTTGGCTAAAAATGTAAAATTTTAGTTTCTAAAAATGAAAATTAGGGTTTCTTAATCATGTTTAGTTTCCTAATTACTTGGAACTTAAAAATTAAATTTAAGATTCACTAATTAGCAATTAGCTTTCCAATTTAGCGATTAGGGTTAATAATTTAGCAATTAGGGTTTATAGTCATTAGGGTTTCTAATTACTAATCAAGGTTTCTAGTTAATTAGGTTTCCTAACTAATAATTAGGTTTTTCCTAATTAACTTTAAATTCTATATTACGCGAAATAAATCATATAACACAATCACTACACAATTTTAAACTCCTATTTGAGTTTCGAATTAAGGTTTACACAATAATGCTAGGGTTTTATCATGATACACCATAATTGATCAACCATTATCTGTATATACATACAGTACATATTTAGAGCACTGAAATATAATTAATATTATATTAATATTCTCATTCCTTATTCAAAATCTAAAATTAGGGTTTTGAATCCATATTCGACTTAACTTTCATATATACCTTTATTAATTAAGTTAAAATAATTAACTTAACTAATTTGAATAAATTTATATAATAAAATATTTATTGTAATAATTCTACTAATCATATCATATATTATTTAGATAATACAATAACCATATTTTCATAGAAAATAAATAATAAAATATTTTTACTACAAAATTAATTATTATAAAAATATAATTTATAATGATCAATAATTCCTTAAAAATTTATTTGTAAATATTCATATAATAAATAAATATTTATTTATCACATATATACATACACTTTACCTTGCACATATTCCGACCTTTATTTTAAAAAAAAAATTAGACGCAAAATTTCTTATATAATTATATCAAAAATATTGGGTTATTACATTCACCCCCCCTTTATAAGAATTTTGTCCCTGGAATCACAGTTTCAAAACTTATACACACAAGGGTAAATAACCTACGCATTCATTTCAAGTAGATCTCAATCAGATTCGATCGAACTGATCTTTATACGAAAATTTGATTTCTAATAGAACTCAAATTTCTCCTTTAAAATTTCTTTATAAAATAATTTACTATATATAGGAAAATCATATATAAGAAAATAAAATTTATACGAATAATACCTGGAGTTCCATCCCCGGCTGCTACCGTATCATGAAATGTCATGTTGAAGACTCTTGTGGTTGATTTTGTTGGTTTACTTGTTGAAGTTGGTCCCGTTATCGCTAATGTCCCGCTGCTTTTCCACGTATTCGCACTCCCTTCCTCCTTTCTTCTTTTTGGACAGTCTTTCACCTTATGCTCCGTTGATCTGAATGGTTCTTCCCACAATTTCTGTACTGGACCACCTGCTTCTTTACACCTTCTTGCTGGATATTCCCAAAATTGTCCCCTTTTCTTTTCCCATTCTGACTCCCACTACTGGCTTCCACCTTAACAATTCCCTCGACCTTACCTTTGTTCTTTTTCTCCTTATTATAGAGGCTCATGGCCTCACTCCCTCTTCAACTATGATAGCCTATTCTAAAAGTGGTGCAATCGTATTAATCTACAACACCGCCACCTTATTGCATACACTTAACATATAACGCAAAATTTTCTACTCAAATAATCATGTACTCAAAATATTACATTTTAAGAACATGGTTTACTGTGTTAATCGGTTATCAGAGAGATAAGTACTATCTTTATACAAAAACTTATTTCATTAATCAAACATAGATTCATATTCATCCAACTAATTCATAGTACTTTACACCATATAGCACATATCGTTATAAACATTCGATATCCCTTTGTGACCACAAAAGTCGGGATTCGCTGCTACAACTTATACAAAAGTTGAGGATATTACATTACACACACATATTTATCATATACACATCATAGAACACACATAATCAAGTAATACTAATACTACTTATTTCATACGCCTTCACTTAGGATCAATTGCTTAGTATTCTATATATTCCTATTATCCTCAATAATCTATTCACACATATCTATACCAGTTCGTCAAACTTACCACACTTATGATTTTAAGAACTTACCACAATCACATGAGTTTAAGAACTTATCCTAGTCAGACCATTGGCTTCCATTCGCTGAGGGGTTCAAAAATATTTCATATAATTATGAGTCATGAACGTACCATAAGTATGAGTTTTAAGAACTCGCACTTAACCTTATATTCTCTAATTATACTCTACCTATCGGTTATACCACTGTTTCTAGGTCCGGTACTACAATTTCCACAATAACCACCTCATTAGGGTTGCTTTCTATGTGAGCCTCTATTTCAACTATTGGCTTTGATATTGGCTCGATTATGGAGATTGGCTCCTTCTTTACGATCTGAGGGTATTCTAATCCTTTCCACCTGACATATACACATAAATTATCTTGACTAGCATAAAATATATATACACAACAAATAATAGTTTTATATAAGTTATCTTTTATTTTTATTTTACGATGAATTTATTCAATTCATCTCATTTTAACTCTATTTGAGTTATTTGTATTTTCAACGTTTCCTTCTGTCCTAAGGTTATAAACTAAGGTCTATCCCCACCCAAGGTTTCTAACCTATAGCTCTAATACCATATTGTGATGCCCCCAAATTCAGGCACTTGGAACCCGAACTCAGTGCTTCACGATACCATTTCTTTGAGCAGAATAATAATAATAATATAAATATCAAACTTAATTTACATAATCAGAGTTGTCTAATCCCAGGTACTCAACCTTTAAAACATTCATTACATGATAATTAATAAATATCATTGTCTTAATAGAGTCTAACTATTATATAAGATACCATAAAGTTTATTATGTCAGCTTTTCTTTTCCTTTGTTCTTGGCAGAACCTTCAAGTTGATCACGCTTAGCTAAAAACATTTAAATTGAAAACAAGAATGAGCATTTGGGTGCCCAGCTAGTAATCGTAGACAATAAACGCACTACTACAAAATAGTAAATAGACAACACTTAAACCACAACGTTTTTATAAAAAACATTGTGGTATTTTTTTTACAACATTTTTTAACAAAACGTTGTAGATACATATGAAAAAACGTTATCTATTCATAAAAGGTAATTTTTTGATTTTAAATAGATAACATTTTTTTTAAAAAAAATGTTATCTATGTAAAAAACACGGAGAAAAAAAAACCCGGAACTTAAAATTTTTTCCTTCTATACTTTCCCATCTCTGCCCAACTCTGTCTCTCTTATTTCACCAGCTCAACTCTCTCACTCAGATATGCAGCCCATCTCATTCCCCTTCCTGTCGATTCCCTCTAACCCTAGAAATAGTGGCGACGTAGTGGTGGCGGCAGCGGCGACATAGTGGTGGCGCCATTCTACAAGCGACATTTGGAGCCGAGGAGGTGAATCGCGTCTCTCTGAAAACCCCTGTTAGCGTACTTTGTAATCGAAGATTCTTCAATGGTGAATAGCAATTTACCTCGAAGAATTATCAAAGTAAGTCACTCGATCTTCCTCTTCTCCTATTTCTTGATCCCTTCCCCAATTTATTTTGATTTAATTTCTTCGTCCTTGTTTAGAATTTTTCTGTTTGAATAGTTTATTTTTGGTCGATTCATGTCTACTTTGAAGTTTTTAGAAAGACTGGACTACATTTTTTGAGAATCAGGTGCTTTCTCCTGCGATGTATAAGCATATTTTCCTTGGATGACCTTTCCACCTTAGCTTTTTGAAAGAGTAATATTGAATTTAAATATGTCACACTTATCAAATGGAATTTTTGCCTGTATCCTGTACATTAAGTCCAGTTTTCTCCATGTCTCCTTTGTCTCCCTCACTTTACCAAACAGTCCATCTCTGTTTTTGTTTAAAAGAAGGGTTTGAAGGACTGTTGTGACCAAGAATTAGCTTTGTAGGTTGCTTCAAACTCTTCAAGACTTCTAAACTAAAGGGAGGCTGCAAGCATTGAAGGATTCCTGAACACCCATTCCAAGAGGTCATCCACATATGCTACCT
Source organism: Panax ginseng (assembly GCA_020205605.1). Taxonomy (NCBI): domain Eukaryota; kingdom Viridiplantae; phylum Streptophyta; class Magnoliopsida; order Apiales; family Araliaceae; genus Panax; species Panax ginseng. Next base: position 53,022,314 of record CM035145.1, read on the forward strand.
TTTGTCTTTGGTACTAACATGTCGTTTTGTACTTGTTGACTGATCCTTTTAACTTCTTTTGGACTCTTAAGCTTAGTACAATATTTTCTTATGATGAATGTGCACACTACTTGCTTGATTTTGCTCATTCCATTTATATCTATTTCAACTAACCTAGAGTAATCCCAATATCCTAGCATCAATGTCCTGCATTCAGGTAAATCAATGATTGTTAAATATGTATGTTCTGTACTGGATAAGTTGTCTGAATGAGCTTAATCTTTCAAAATTGCATGGTAGTCTTATTCTGTATTTCCTTTTAATGTAGGTGTATTGTCAAGTTTTTAATTCTAACTAATTTTTTCTTATATAACCGAGAAACTGAGAAACTATTAGTCCTTCTTTTAGATGGAGATTTTAGATTGGATTTTATATCTTTATAACCGTCTCTTATTCTGTGGTCGTAAAGATTGTTTTTGGCTTACTTCTAATCTGAGTTTATGCTGGAACATGTGTATAGGGGGGCTTGAAAGGAGGAAAATTTAAGTGACATTCTCTTTTGATATCTTTCAGGGTTTTCTCAGTTTGATTCTTCTGAAGTTCTGATAATCCATTTCTATTATATGTTTACCAGGTTGGCCAGAGAAGCTGGTCTTGAGTATGTGGAGATACAGAACTTGACAGATTTCTATGATGATAGCAGGTTACTAGATTTCCCTTCCACATATAAATCTATTTCTGAATTTTAGTTTCTATCCTTGGTATTCTTTTCTTTGCACCTTACTGAAGGTTTGATAATCTCCTGCTCCGCAACCAATATTAGGTGACTACACCCCATGAATCTCCACCGTTGGTGTAATTTTGGTCTGGGTTTTAGCTAATTCTTTGTTTTTTTTTCCTTCTTGAAATTTTGTTTGAAAGATTATGTTTTTGTATCTAGATTGATCTTTTATTGAAATGTTTTGATGGGGTTTACAGGCATTGAAGTTTTGATGATTTTAGACTAAAGATCACATTTTTAGCTTTAGATTGATCTCTGGGTGGGTGTACAATTTGTATCTAGATTGATCACATTTTAGATTATGGCTTGTGGATTTTTTTTTTGTTAGTGGAGTGAATCTTGGCTTAAGAGAATTCAGTTCTTTGTAGATGCGTTGATCAAAGTTCTTGTGTATCTTGTTTGTGAAAAAAAAGTTTAGAGAATTCAATTCTCGGTTGATGATTTGATTATACCAGATTCATCATGTTTCACTCATCTCCTCAGTTAAATTAATGGATTTTTTTTTAATAAGTTAGTTGATTGCTGTTTGCTGAATTTTCTTATTGGTTAATCTTTTCTCTTTTGTTTTCAGATTTTAATCTTTGATTTTGTTTTTAAAAAAAATTCTTGATGCGATTGATTTTTGCCTTCTTTATATCACAAATTAAAATTTATACTGAACAAAATACTTGGATATATATTTTTATCTCTCTTTATATGGATAGAAAAATTGATAAAGATAAATGTAGGAGCTTGGGAAATTAGAGGAACCTCATATAAGCAAAAGACAGTACCAGGAACCTCATATAAAGGTTAAAGAAGGTGTAGTATAATCATTGCAGCTAATATTTTCTTTTTTACATATTTACACACATACATACAGAAGGACCTTAGGTTGGAAATAAGCTTGGTAAATAGCACAATTCTTTTGTAATTAAACATATATAGCTCTCTGGATTTAACATTTGGGGATCGAGATCCCTTTGCTTTCAACTTCCTTTTGTTTCTCCCGGCAAACTCTGATGATCGTTTTTCTTTGAAGAACAAGGTGAAGTTGAAAAAAGTAGTTTATTCTCTCTCCATTGGGTGTAACTCGTGTACCAAATTGTTTTAGTGGCAGAGGATACTGGTATGCTCATCAAACCTATAGGTGAAAACAAAAATAATTAAAGCTTTTTAGCACTTTTCGTGAGATTTATAGTTCTTGCAGGTGGATCCGCTATTCCTGAATTACAACGAGCATTGGAGGAGTACTTGTCTCTCTTTCTTAGTCTCACTAAGAAAGGTTTCACTCTTTCTGTACTCTTTTATGTATCTAGACTCAGTAGTTTGCTTATTTTTGTGCATGTCACATTTTTGTATGCAAGTGTATAACATGTGTAGTTAACAGAAAATGGTCTCCAAGAAATGGTGGAATTCAAGTGGAAAAATCTAGTAGATGGACAAGAAGTAAGCATTTCAACAAGTGATCCATTACATTTTGACTAAAAATGATTTGGATACTTAGATACATATATAGTTTGTTAAGTAGGAAGTCTGTGTCCAAAGCTCATGGTTCGAGTTGCTCTCTGTAATTCATATGATGGCTGTATTGACATTGACAGAGGCCAACTCAATGTTGGTTTCCAAGGATCACAATACTTGTTGCGAAAGAGTTATTTCTTCAGGTCTGTTTTTTTCTACCTATCTGTTTTTATGGAGCCATATTTGCTAATTATGTGTACCACCACCAGATAACATGAGGAATGTTAGCTCCCCATCTACCAGAGAATTGCTTTGCTCAGGCATTTGACACTGCAAACACAATTGTCACTCTACGATTCATAGATCCTCTGTGGAAAATTAGTTTGGTTTATTTTGTGGATGTAATCAAATTCAAAATTCAATATAGTAGTAATTTATATTGAAAAGTGAATTTGAGATGTATATATGGATAGTTTGGTATATATTTTGTGGATGTAGTAATTTGAAACTGTAACAAATGGTATTATTGGGATGTATTTTGAATGGTTGATACATTTTGGCTTTCAATTTAAATGAGAATTTAGACCTTTTAGCTATATATCATGGCATTAGCATATTGCAGGTGCATTGGTAATATAGGTGAACCACAATATTTTTTTTTCTTTATCTACAACATTTTTAAAATGTTGTATATTGGTATAAATAAATGACACCTTCTAAACGTTGTATAAATTGGTTAAAAACGTTGTCTTATATATTTAAACTACAACATTTTAATCCAGAAAAAGTTGTGGAATCATACATTCTACAACGTTTTTAAGCATCTACTAATTTATTGAAAACAAATCTACAACGTTTTTTTCTTAAAAAAAGTTGTGTAATGTGCTTAACTACAATGTTTTAAAAATTTGTGTAAGGGTGTCAAATAGATGACACTCTTAACCACGACGTTTTTCTGACAGAAACCACAACGTTTTTTCCGCGTTGTCTATTTACTGTTTTGTAGTAGTGACGTTAGCTGAAAGAAGTAAATGTTTTCTGTGAATGACACTTCTACAACGAAGCAATAGTTGTGAAGTAAACTAAAACAATACTGAATAACGTATCAATTCTATTTCAAAATTTTGAAACTACGTACTGACTATAAATGGAGAGCATTCGACAGTCTATAAACCTCTTTTTTGATTTTCGATATTCAATTGAATAACAAGAATTAATTATACGCAATAATAAAGTGGAATATTTTCCAGAGTTTATGTTGAGTGATCCCTAAGGATCTTGAACTTCTCTTCTCGAGTAACTATCAAAGATTTACTTTGATATACCCAGATGTCTCAGATAACCATAAAGATTAAGTCATACCTCTCTGCAAATATAATAAGTGATCAACTTCATTATACCCTATATTATGCAAAATACTTACACGCGCGCAACGGCCGAATGTATGACCAAAAGGTTCCCTTTATATAAAAGGTTGTTCTTCTCAGTCTTATAACCAGAATTTGAACCAGAACAACGAAATTCTATGATTTCAATATCTAATCACTTTCTCGATCTAGCCGATACAATTAGCATTGATCTGTCAATAATAATTGAGTTCTATTCTCGAACCTCTCAAGTTCTAACAAATGTTCGTCTAGCTAGAATAATTAGCTAAGACATATCTCAACGCTATTTTTAAATCTATGTCTAGCCGAATCAAATAGCTTAGACAGCTTTTAATCAATGTATATATACCGGAATTTAATAAGTACGTATCAACATGTACAACAATTATCCAAGTGAGGACACTTGTATAACAATATTTATAAATTAACGAACAGAATATATATTTGGATTATATAATACTCTTGTAATGATAAACAATGGTCGGATAGAATTCAAGAACTGGCATGTCTACAAAAGTATAGATACATGAACAATAACAATAACAATATAGTTCTGAAACTGGCTTATATATGTCCATTGCATAAAGTAAATGCAAAGGTTAGATACTTGCACAATGAAGAGAATAGTTCAGATATTAGCTTACGCATGCCCATTGCATAAAGTAAATGCAAAGATAGGATACTTGTCTGGTCTACTACTTATAGTACACGACTTAGTTCTATCTTTAATACAACGACCTATAATTCATAAGATTGTTCTTTCAGTTAGAATAATATATCATAACATATAGTACTATTATTTATAGTCAGCACATAACTTAATCACATTGTCACATAATTATTTCAGTCATTAGATCATAAACAAACACTTATCAGGTCAACCTATATAGGTTCGAATCGATTTCGGTAGCATTTCAGTGTACTGACGACTTTATCGGGTAATTATCGAGTCTAAAACTCTATCATGTAGTGTTGGGTAAAATCAATACGTGCAAAACACGCAAGTGTACGTGGTCAACAAGTAATATAGTAGTGAATAAAGTATCGTTCCCACGAGGACAAATTATCAAGAATTTTAACTTCACAATTATCAATTTTCTATTAATCCTAATTCTATTAAACTATTTAAATCAATGGTTTAAAATTATAGAAACTAAATTAATAAATAAATAAACTACCACAAAAACAACCGCTAATATCAAAATCTGGAATTTCAAACAATTAATGGAGAATTAGACTTATGATTTCACCCTGAGCTTCACTCTGGTTTGCAAACCTTTATTCCAACTCAATTTAATATCCCAATTTATTAATCAAGAACACGAAAGTAATACTAGCCACCTCTCGATGCATTAATACCATATTAACGTCAATCCACAATTAAGATAGAAATCCGTTAAACACCTAAATCAACCAACTCACTATATCTCTATGTGAACTGCAATTAAAGAAGGTTTAAGCCCAAGTTCCCTATTCGATTACATGTGATGTTAAGCATATCTCTACCTTAACAATAATCAAAAATTTGCTATTGACAAATTCCATGACACAAGCTATGTTAACTAGGTCTAGATTCGAATCTCCTCTCTCGATTCCATTCAAATCCACAAAGAATTGTTGATCAGGCAATTCATAAATTCACGCTTGAATTAACATAGATAAACTGAGAATATATTATTGAATTGGAAAATCAAAGCTATAGAATCATCGTTTCGCCCAAAGATCCATCACAAGTCTAATAAACGAATTAGTTCATAACGAATGAATTAAAGACTGAATAATATACTGAAAAAATACTTTCGATGACAAATAAAGAACTAAATAGAAGAAAAATAATGAAACCCCCTTCACGCAGCCTCGATTTGCAACCGTCACGATAATCTCTGAAAATTACTCCTCCAAAGCTCGCACTTGAATCCTGGAATTTATCTCGTAATATGCTCCTTGTGTTGTGTGATTAGTCAATTCCAACATAATATTCAGCTCCCTCCTTTGTTCTCGTCAAAATCTACCTTTTCTAGAGTCCAGGCGCCTAACAAAGTCCCAAAAACCGTGCACCAGCAGACATCAAAACCAAACAGGAGAGTGCAAGAATCGGGACCCCCGCCCCGGTGGGGGGTACAGGCTCAGAAAGGCCCGCCCCGGCGGGCTAGGCTTCTGCTAAAGAAAATTTTTGCTTTCATGAGTTTTTCCACTTTTGCTCCAAAACTCCGCCATTCTTCACCACTTGCATCCATGACCACCCTACACATAAAATAACATGAAACGAGTAAAAATGAACACAAAACATGAAGATAACTATAAATTTAAACTTGAAATGAATATCGATTCGTGTATATAAAATCCACTTATCAAAATCCCCCAAACTTAAACCGTGCTCGTCCCCGAGCACAAAACAAACTACATGCTATGCAATGCAATGAGATGAAATAAATAAAATCTAAATGCCTTAAAAATCCAACAATATCGCAGAAACTAACTTATCCCATTGGCCTCAGAGAAAACAAGCAACTTTACAATACGAATTACCAAAACCAATCCACAGTCTCGTATTAATTCTCAAATCTTGAACAATTATCACTGGTATAGCGTGCGTGTGTGATCAACATCTAAGATAACTGATACGGACCTAAATTCAATACATAAGCAACTTCTTAGAAGGAATCATACAGTGCAAACTTAAAAATTTCAAAGGTAGGCACAACCCAACTAAAATTAAACAAAACCAAATTCAAGGGTACATGCAGGATACTTATGCTTTCTTCTTTTACATTTTTTTTTCTAACACGGGGGCTTTTTGCTCTTTTCCCTTCATTATTCCCCTTTTTTTTAGATAGATGGTTGGTGACTGCGTTTTACGCTCCATCTCACGCTTGTGTTTATGGGGAGTGTTTCTCCTCAACCCACCACAAGACTCAACATGTTTCATCATTTAAATTTTTTTATTTTATTTTTTCAAAGCTTATATACCCCACATACACTCTCCCAAGCTTAGGTTCTTGCCTAATTTAAGCCTTTACTGCCTATCCTTGTCGGTTTCTGGTTCACCCTAGCATTATCCTTTAGAACTATTTATGTATCAATTTGAACTGACCGGTCAACAAAGATGTTATTAGTGCTAACTTTTTTATAATAGTTTCAAACAAGTCCAAGAATCGATTCATAACAGAAATTGCCTCATAATTCTAATAATCAATACTGTAATGGTTAACTCGTTCACAATCTCATCATTGGCCCACAAATATCATGAAAATGCAACACCATTGGACATATGCAAACACAATATTTAACTATTTTTTTTATTATTCTTTTTATTTATTTATTTATTTTATTATTTTTTTTATTTAAAATAACATTTATGAAAACAAATGCAAAATCCTAACTACTATGCAAACAGCTAATCTATAATGCAAACTAGAAATGAAAACAAAAATAACAAAATGCATGCAACAAAGCAATTAAATCCCCCAAACTTAAATAACACAATGCCCTCATTGGATAAAAATAACATTAAGTGCATGAGGACTTCCCTGGAATCGTCTAAGTCTTGGGAGGTGGTTGGTGCTCTTCTTCATCGGAATCACTTGGAGGAAATTGAGGTAATGGTCCGGGTTGTTGATATGGATAGTGTGCCACTGGGTTGAAGCTTTGGAGTGTTGTGTTGAGTGAGGCAAAAGATACGTTCATAGCATCAAACATGTGATCTTGTCGCATCGCCAATCGCCGCATTTCCCGACATGTTGCCCTATTGTGTGCATTCATCTGATTCTGGAACTAAAGGAACTGAGGACTAGATATTTCCTCGGTCTGCGGAACCTGCTCGGTTCCTTGATCTCCCATAGGTTCATCCTCATCCCTCGAGGTATCTTCTACATTGACTTCGTCTTCCGACGTCAATGGAAAAATAAAACCCAGACCTCGTGGATGTGACTCTCCTCCTGCCCATACAGAATACCGCGCTATCATTCTCGAGTCAAGCAAAGCGAGTGGCATTTGAGTAGGCTCATCATCGAACCATCTCACCCTTGCATTGTGACACAACTGACAGATGAGTGATGGGTGAGTCAAGCCGCCCGAAAAATTTCCACGTAAGCACCGGCGGATGGAAAAACTGATAATTGCCCTGACGTCAATGATGAAATCTTGCACAATTGCATACAACAGTAACGCCTTCTCTTTGGTGACGTCCGAAGTGTGTTGGGACGGAAGCAGTTTAGCACATAAGAAGGCGTACCATATTTTGCCATACCGGCTAAAGTCCTTACTATGGAACACTGTACCTCCCTTTCGACCTTTGATCCATGAAGTTCCCGGCTTTGTCATGTTCGTGATAACTTCCTCGTAGTCCGGGTTAAAATCTCTCAATTGTGCATACTGACACTGCCGTGGCACCCGCAACTGATAATATGCATTAATGGCATCATCACTGAACGGGACCATGCGACCCCGCACAAACGCATTGAATGGGGCTTTATCTTCGGCGTTTGCATAAAATTCTTTGACGATATTTACAACTGCGGGTGCCAGATGTTCGGTGAGTTTGAGCCAACCCTTTTGATAAATTTGAGACATCATCTCCCCATCATTTCCCTCGGGGGCCAAACCACATTCCGGCGTAAGGGCTTTGGTAATCATGTAGTCATACCGGTCGGCGGCAGCGGTGGCACTCACAAATTTTTGTCGATCATATGTTTGTGGCGGTGGAGCGGGTCTTGAACTCTCTCCTCTTTGGCGTTTGGAAGTCGATTGTGAAGCCATTTCTTTCTGGATGTTAAAACTTGCTAGCGCACACTTCCTTCCCCTTACACTTGGTCCAGTCAATTTATCAGACACTTTGTGTGCACAATCCGTTCTTCCCCCAAACTTAGGTTGTTTCTATGGAATGTCAGTGGAGAGAAGATGAAAACTCAAAGGGAATGTAACTTACTTTCAATTGTGCTATATGTTCCCCAATTTCTTGAAGAATTCAAAATTTGTGGTGATGAAGATTGGAGGTATGTGGTAGGGTTAATATAGAGGGGGATGTAGGGAAGAGGAAGTGGTGTACTTGATGGTGTGAGGTAATGGAATTCGTGGAAAGTGGGTGCAATGGATTTAGGTAGTGAGTAGGAGGAAGTTGGTATCGTGGGTAAAAGTTGTTCTTGTAATGGAGGCTAGGTGGTGTGGTTGAGGAGAATGAGAGAAAAAGAGGCGTGTATGGGTGTAAGGGTTTGATTTAGAAGGCAGCGTGTGTAACGGCTACATATCTGCCCAGGATTTGGGGGCCCCGCCCCGGCGGGGGGTACTAAGCCATTTGAGCCCGCCCCAGCGGGCATGCCCACTGTAATTCAATTTTTGGCTTCCAACAGTGCAGATCAAAATTCTCCGATTTTGCTTATTTTCTTGTCCGTTGTTGCTCTTACGCACTTTTGACCCCTCCTGCAACCATAAACAAGAAAGATGTTAGATTATTTACGAATTGGAGTTTGATTGAGAGTGTTAGCAAAACTTTTACTTGATAGACCTACCTAATGCTTAATAAAAACTACATCCTAATAATTAAACATGTAACTACGAAAAATAATGAAATGTTGGGTTGCCTCCTAATTAGCGCTTTATTTTAAGTCGTTCAACCTGACTACTCCCTGTTTTACTGTGTATCGGTGAGGGTAATGTCGTCGGCGTCCCAGTTCGACTCGCCACCCCAGTAATGCTTTATCTGTTGACCATTGACCTTGAACGTCTCTAATGGATTACGACTGTAGAGTTCAACGGCGCCATGAGGAAAGACTCGCTTTATAGTGAATGGTCCCGACCATCTCGGCTTAAGCTTTCCTGGGAACAATCGCAACCGTGAGTTAAACAAGAGGACTGATTGACCCGACTCGAATGTTCGTTGCACAATTTTCTGGTCGTGCCATCTTTTAACCTTTTCTTTGTATAGCTTGGCGTTCTCGTAGGCTTGGAGTCGGAATTCATCGAGCTCATTTAGTTGGAGTAGCCTCTTTTCTCCTACAGCGGCTTGATCAAAATTCAATTTTTGTATGGCCCAGTAGGTCTTGTGTTGTAGCTCCACTGGTAAGTGACATGCTTTTCCGTACAGGAGTTGATATGGTGACATCCCGATTGGTGTTTTGTATGCTGTCCGGTAAGCCCATAATGCGTCATCCAACCGAAGTGACTAATCTTTCTGACTCGGATTTACGACTTTTTACCAATATTTTCTTGACTTCCATGTTTGATACCTCAGCCTGTCCATTTGTTTGAGGGTGATACGTTGTAGCCACCTTGTGGTTAACCCCATACTTAGCCAACAGAGCTGTAAAAGATTTATTGTAGAAGTGACTACCTTCGTCACTGATTATTGCTCTTGGCGTGCCAAACCTCATGAAAATGTTTTTCTGTAGGAATTTGAGAACCACCTTGGCATCGTTAGATGGTAGTGCTACAGCTTCAACCCACTTCGAGACGTAATCCACCGCGAGTAGAATATACTGATTGCTCAAAGACAAAGGGAATGGTCCCATGGAATCGATGCCCCATACATCGAAGATTTCCACTTCAAGAATTGTTTGTAGGGGCATCTCATTCCATTTAGATATGTTTCCCACCCTTTGGCATCTATCACATGTTTTCACGAATTGGTGGGCGTCTTTGAACAATATCGGCCAATAAAACCCGGCTTGAAGCACTTTTTCCGTTGTACGCTCACTCCCATAATGTCCCCCATATGCCAATGAGTGGCATTCCTGCAGTATGTTGTGCACTTCACTGTAGGGGATGCACCTTCTAATCATCTTGTCGGCGCACTGTTTGAATAAGTAAGGCTCATCCCACATGTACCACTTAACATCATGAAGAAACTTCTTTTTCTGTTGTCGTGTAAGATCAGGGGGAAGCATTTTACTCACCACATAATCCGCAAAGTCTGCATACCACAGAAATTCTGCATTTAACCCAAATAGTTGCTCATCCGGGAATGACTCGTTGATTGCGCATCTATCTTCATCCGTTTTCTCCGGATTTTCCAGCCTTGATAAATGGTCGGCAACTTGATTCTCCGTCCCATTTCTATCTTTAATTTCTAAATCAAACTCTTGAAGTAGGAGAATCCATCGGATAAGGCGTGGCTTAGCATCTTTTTTTGCTATTAGGTACCTAATCGCATAATAGTCCGGTGCGACTATCACGGGGGCTGTAGTTAATTTCTTCTTCAATAAGTCAAATGCTAACTTGCATTCTACAGTAAAGCTGAAAGTAGCATCCTTCTCTAAAAGACTGCATAGAGGTTTTGCAATCTTAGAGAAGTCTTTTATGAACCTCCTGTAAAACTCGGCATGCCCCAAAAAACTTCTAATACCCTTAACTGAGCTCGGTTGAGGCAGTTTCTCGATCATATCCAGCTTTGCTTTGTCCACCTCTAATCCTTAAGTCGACATCTTATGGCCCAAAATTATTCCATCTTCAACCATGAAATGATATTTTTCCTAATTGAGTATGAGGTTTATATCCTTACATCGCTGCAAAACCATGACCAGATTCTCTAGGCAAGTATCAAAATTGTCTCCATAGACCGAGAAATTGTCCATGAAGATTTCAACATTCTTTTCCACCATATCTGAAAAAATAGCCATCATACACCGTTAGAAAGTTGTTGGTGCGTTGCATAGCCCGAATGACATCCTCCTGAATGCAAATGTGTCGTAAGGGCATGTAAATGTTGTCTTTTCTTGATCCTCAGGAGCGATGGCGATCTGATTATAGCCCGAGTTTCCATCCAACAAACAGTAAAACTCATGTCCCGCTAATCTGTCTAACATTTGATCGATAAATGGTAGCGGGAAGTGATCTTTTCGGGTTGCCTTATTCAACCTCCTATAATCGATGTACACCCTCCAACCTGTCACCGTCCTTGTTGGAATTAACTCGTTGTCCTCATTCCAGTATCACAAATCTATTCCCCTTTCTTTCTTCTAAGACACAATGAACCGGACTAACCCATTTACTGTCGGAAATTGGATATATGATACTGGCATCCAATAATTTTAGAATTTCCTTCTTGACCACTTCCTTCATGATTGGGTTAAGTCGACGTTGATGCTCCACCGATGGTCTCGCATCATCCTCCATCAGAATCTTGTGCATACAAAATGACGGGTAATTCCCTTTATATCCATAATCGTCCATCCAATCGCTGATTTGTGATCCCTAAGCACCCTCAGCAACTTTTCTTCCTGCAATTCGTTAAGTGCAGCAGAAATAGATATAGGTAAAGAATTTGAATTGCCTACATATGCATACCTGAGATGTTTAGGGAGTGGCTTAAGTTCCAATGTTGGTGGTTCCTCTAATGATGGTTTCAATTTTTTTGCAGCTGTCTCCTCAGTGTGCAGAGGTTCAAACGGTGCTCTGAATCGGCTAACTCATGGCAAAGAGTCTAGCATCTGTAATAAGTCCACAAATTCTGGGTCGTCTTTTTCTTCATCCCCCAACAAGGTCGTTTCTAACGGATCGTTGATCAAACTCTTGCTAATATCTTCACTGGTGATTTTCTCAATTAAATCCATCCAAAAACATTCTTCCTCATCCGTAGGGTATTTCATGGCCTTGAACACATTAAATTTTATTTCTTGATCTTGGACTCTCATAGTAAGTTCTCCTTTTTGCACGTCTATGAGTGTCCTTCCCGTGGCCAAGAAAGGTCTCCCTAAGATAATCGGGATGTTCTTATCCTCATCGAAATCCAGAATAATAAAGTTCGCAGGGAATATAAACTTATCCACTTTAACCAGAATGTCCTCTACAACGCCTCTCGGATATATGACTGACCTATCCGCCAATTGTAATGAAATATTTGTAGGCTTTGGCGCGGGCAAACCCAATTCTGAGTATACTGACAATGGCATCAGGTTTATACTTACCCCCAAATCACATAAACATTTGTTAAATGACATTTTCCCAATCGTGCATGGGATAGTAAAGCTCCCTGGGTCTTTGAGTTTTGGTGGTAACTTCTTCTGTAACACCGCAGTACACTCCTCTGTTAGTGCCACTGTTTCAAATTCTTCCCATTTCTTTTTTCTCGACAGAATTCCTTTCATAAACTTCTCATAACTTGGGATTTGCTCTAGGGCCTCTGTGAATGGGATATTAATCTGGAGTTTCTTGAACACGTATAAAAACTTTGCGAACTGCTTATCTGACTTCTGTTTTTTCACCCTCTGCAGAAATGGTGGTGGAGGATAAATAATTGGCTTATTGTTTAACTTTATTTCCTCGTCCTTGTTACCTTCCACCACGTTACTGTCATCAACGTTTTCCTCCGGTGTCGCTGAATTTTCTGCATTATTACCCCCGAGATATTTTCCACTTCTCAACATAACTGCTTGACATTGCTCATGACTACCCTTCGAATTTCTCTCAGTGTCGCTAGGTAATGTTCCTTGTGGTCTATTATTCACTACTAATGCCAGTTGTCCAATCTGATTTTCCAAATTCTTGATCGACATCTCTTGACTCTTCATTACCATTGTTTGATTTTTTATTGTTGCCTCAGCGCTAGTTATGAACTTCGACACCATTTCCTTGAAATCTGATTTCCTTTCCTGATGTTGAACCGGTTGTTGGTGACTCTGAAAACCAGGGGGATATGATGGTCGTGAAGCTTGAGTTTGCTGGTTATTGCTCCATGAGAGGTTTGGGTAGTTCTTATTCCCCTGGTTGTAGGTGTTTTTATGACGCCCCCAAAATTAGGTATACATCACCCATCTTGAGTCGCCAGATACATGGTACAGAATTCAAATACAACTTAATAATACAACTGTCATGTACAATACGACAACACATAAACTGTGAGTTTGAATATAAATATTATCTACTAGAGAGTATACAAACTCAAAAGGAGTCCTCATTACAATTATTATCACACTATTTCACAGAATAATGAGGACTACTAATGCACCATCTAGGACCATCACTCCATTCCCCGACTCGTCCCAGCTATATTCTCATTTTCTGAAGAGAATAGTGAAAGAAAGGGTGAGCTCAACTAGCCCAGTAAGAAATATTATGACTAAGATAATGCAGAATAAATTAGCATTAGCCTTCAACAGTGTTAAACTGATAAAATAAAACAAACATCAAGTTTAACTACAACGGAACAAGCAATCCACTAAAAGAGTCAAGTAGAGAATAAAATCTACTATCTTTTATGATTTAAAAGGTTTTTCATCACTTTTATCGCTGGGACTCAGCTTAATAAATAATCCACATCATCGAATCACCCCTGCACTACGGCCAAGGATATTCTTTAGTATCACGACCACAATTATCCATGCACTATGGGCCAAGAATATTTGTGTATTCATTAATGGTCATGGTCATGCCAACAACTGTCCATCAATGCACTACGGGCCAATGAGGACTTTTACCACATCATTTATAACATTACGATCATGATTACAAGAATAATCCTCGGTCATAATCATACCAAGTTCATCTATGCACTCTGAGACATGAGATGACTTTCAAAAAAAATATAAATATGAGGATGATGACAATGATATAAGAATTCAATAAAACAAGTTCAAGAATTAATTTATCCAGAAAATTCAAGAATGCTCAGAAGAATATTTCCACGAAAAGATACTGGATGAAGCGCAAATATCAAGGATATTCCACTAATTTCATGGAGTATAGAAGTCAAAACTTTAACCAGCTAAGTATAATAAAGAATGGAATAACAAAAGAAATCAATATGCATGTGGTACTTGCGGCATGACAAAGTTATTCCAACAGAATACTAAATAACGGAACCGTGTCAAAGTAAAATTCGCGCACTGCCAGGATGTTCCAAATGTAATAATAAAGAATGGAATAACAAATGTAAATCACCATGCATGCGGTACTTCACATAGACAAAGTTATTCCACGAGAATACTAATAAGGAAGGAATCGGTCCGGTAAAACGCATGCATGGGATATTCAACAGAATAATAAAGATGGAATCAGTCCCAGGCATAAAACGACCGACACGTATATATTCCAAATGTAATAATAAAGACCTGAATAATGAAGAATGTCACCAAGTATAGGGTAGCAGCATATGACTGAGTTATTCCAATGAATAATAAAGAATGGAATAACATAAGTTCTCTTCATAAATACAAAATAATAACACCCCTTATGAGTACAACAAATAATATTCCCTACCTTAAGAAGAAGAGTACTGTATATATGAGTAGTGGAGTAGTAGAATACTTTTCTTCTTTCTCTCTATAGTTTATCTCTCTAGAGTTTCAGTGAATTCGTGAGAAATAATGAAGGAATGAGCTTCTATTTATAGAAAAATGGACTGCATAGTAACTAACTCATGAATGGTCCAGATTGATTTACTTTAATCTGACGATCCATATTTAAAGAAAAATCTTTTAAATAAATATAATATATTCTATTTATAATCTAATAAAATGAATAACTTTATAAAAGATTTTACTATGCAAACAGTATGCAGGCACTATGCATAATAAAATATAATATATTCTAATTATTGTCTAATAAAAGCAGATAACTTTATAAAAGTATTACATTTTATATAAAAAGATTTTACTATGCAAAACACTATCACGAAGACGCTTATGCAACACTATGCATAATAGAATATAATATATTCTATTTATAGAATAACTTTATAAAGTATTCTATTTTATATAAAAGATTTTCTCGTATTATTACATTAATAATACTAACGAATAATTAATACCGTATTGCTACTATGCTACCACGCCAGACATATTCTTTTACTTTTAACAAGGGTGTTTCAATGATTAACGGTAAAACTTCCGCCGTTATTTTCATATAAAGTATTTTTGTCGTTTTTCTCAATCCGACAATAATTCCGTTAGTAGGGTCCACCAATGATTGTCTTGGTTTAATAATATTCCTCGTTAAAGCGAATATTCTCCCACCAATCGAATATTATATAACAACTTGTGTACTTTGCAAATTTTATAAATATTACCCACAACTATAACATTATATCAATTTCACTCCATAATATTCAAAATAATATTTATAGAAAATTCATCTTTATTCAAAAAGTTGGGGTTTTACAACCTCCCTTCTTATGAAATTTCACCCTCGAAATTAGGGTACGACGGTATATCGAAGAGGTAAGGATACCTTGATTTCATTTTGATTCTAACTCCCAAGTCATTTCCTCAACATCGTGGTTTCTCCACAAAACTTTAACTTGAGGTATAACCTTGGAGCGTAGAATATGTTCCTTCTTATCCAAGATTTGAACAGGAACCTCTTCATACGTCAAATCTTCCGCTATTTCGTCTGGTTCAAACTCAATAATGTGGTTCTGGTCTTCCACATATTTACGTAACATGGATATATGAAAAAATTTATGAACACGAGACATACTTGGCGGTAAAGCGAGTCTATAGGCCACAGTTCCTACTCGATCGAGGATTAAAAATGGGTTGATTAATCGAGGATTGAGCTTTCCTCTCTTTCCAAATCTCGTAACTTCTTTCCATGGAGCAACACGTAACAACACATGATCTCCTATATCGAATTCCACGTACTTTAGATGAAGATCAGCATAACTCTTTTGTCGATCTTGTGAGGTTTTTATACGTTGCCGGATCGTTTGAATATTTTCCGTAGTTATAAGTACCAACTCTTGTCCCAACAATGTTGCTTCACCCACCTCATCCCAACATACTGGAGAACGACACTTTCTTCCATACAACGCCTCGAATGGAGCCATGCCAATACTTGCTTGATAACTGTTGTTGTAGGAAAACTCCACCAATGGTAAGAACTTGTCCCAACTTCCCTTGAAGTCAAGGACACAGAGTCTTAATAGATCTTCAAGAGTTTGAATCGTCCTCTCCGACTGCCCGTCCGTCTGAGGATGATATGCCGAGCTAAATCGTAAATTCGTGTCCATAGCTTTTTGCAAACTAACCCAAAATCTTGAAGTGAATATTGGGTCTCGATTAGAAACTATGGATACTAGCATACCATGCAATCTTACAACCTCGTTTATGTATATACGAGCAAGACATTCAAGTGTATAAGTTTCTCGTATCGGTAAGAAATGAGCAGACTTGGTCAATCTATCAACAATGACCCAAATCACATCTGTGCCTTGAGAAACTTTGGGAAGACCGGTAACGAAATCCATGGTAATGTGCTCCCACTTCCATTCTAGAATTTCAAGTGGTTGCAATGGATCTTTTGGTACTTAATGCTCCGCCTTGACTCGTTGACACGTTAGACACCTTGAGATAAACAGCACTATCTCTCTCTTCATATTGCCCCACCAAAATGTATGTCGAAGATCATGATACATTTTGGTACTCCCAAGATGGATTGCAAACGGTGTGTTGTGTGCCTCCATCATGATTTTATGCTTTAAATCAGGGTCGTTAGGAACATATAGTCTGGGGTTAACTCGAAGTATTCCTTCTTCATCGATTCTTGCTTCCGGCATAACACCTTCTTGCACTTTCTTCCTCATACGCATCAGCTCCAAGTCTGTAGCTTGAGCAGCTTTAACTTTATCAATTAAAGTCGGTTTTACTCGTATGTTCGCCATCATCACATGGGTCCCTGGAGTCTTTAACTCTATCTCCATCCTTTGCAAGTCACACAAAATGGACCTTTGCGTTGACAATATCGCATTCGCACTTGCATATGATCTTCTACTCAATGCGTCAGCTACCACGTTCTCTTTTCCAGGATGGTATTGGATGGTATGATCATAATCTTTCAACAGTTCAAGCCAATGTCGTTGTTGTATGTTGAGTTCCTTTTGAGTGAAGAAATATTTGAGGCTTTTATGATCCGTAAAGATCTCCACTTTCTCCCCATACAAGTAATGCCTCCAAATCTTTAGTGCGAAGACAACAGCTGCCAACTCTAGATCAGGAGTAGGATAATTCCTCTCATATTCTTTGAGTTGTCGTGAGGCATAGGCTATGACTTTCCCATGTTGCATGAGAACACATCCTAACCTTTGCCCGAAGCATCACTGTAGATGACAAATCCCTCCGAACCAAATGGTATTGTCAGAACAGGTGCTAAATTAAGTCTCCTCTTGAGTTCTTGAAAACTCTTCTCACATTCCTCACTCCAACCGAACTTTGTATCTTTCTGAGTCAGCTGAGTTAGTGGAATAGCGATTCGAGAAAACTCTTCTACGAATCTCCGATAATAACTAGCTAAGCCGAGAAATCTACGTACTTTGGTCACTGATTTAGGTTGCTCCCAGCTTTAAATAGCTTCAATCTTTGCTGAGAGGTTTGGGTAGTTCTTATTCCCCTGGTTGTAGGTGTTTTTGTGATGCCCCCAAAATTAGGTATACATCACCCATCTTGAGTCGCCAGATACATGGTACAGAATTCAAATACAACTGTCATGTACAATACGACAAAACATAAACTGTGAGTTTGAATACAAATATTATCTACTAGAGAGTATACAAACTCAAAAGAAGTCCTCATTACAATTATTATCACACTATTTCACGAATAGTGAGGACCACTAATGCACCATCTAGGACCATCACTCCGCTTAAATCGACTCGTCCCAAACTATATTCTCATTTCAAGAAGAAAACGGTGAAAGAAAGGGTGAGCTCAACTAGCCTAGTAAGAAATATTATGACTAAGATAATGCGAGAATAAATTATCATTAGCCTTCAAATGATGTTAAACCGATAAAATATAACAAACATCAAGTTTAAGCAAGAAGCGGAACAAGCAATCCACTAAAAAGAGTCAAGTAGAGAATAAAATCTACTATCTTTTATGATTTAAAAGGTTTTTCATCACTTTTATTTGGGACTCGGCTTAATAAATAATCCACATCATCGAATCACCCCTGCACTACGGCCAAAGATATTCTTTAGTAGCACGACCACAATTATCAATGCACTACGGGCCAAGAATATTTGTGTATTCATTAATGGTCATGATCATGCCAACAACTCTCCATCAATGCACTACGGGCCAATGAGGACTTTTACCACATCATTTGTAACATTACGGTCATGATTACACTGAATAATCCCTTGTCATAGTCATCTGTGACCTGTCTATGCACTACAGGCCACAGATGACTTTCAAAAAATAAATAAATATGAGGATGATGACAATGATATAAGAATTCAATAAAACAAGTTCAAGAATTAATTTATCCAGGAACTAATAATGTCCAAATTGTCAACATGATACTGCTTTGTAGAGTAAAATTCAAGAATGCTCAGAAGAATATTTCCATGAAAAGATACTGGATGAAGCTCAAATATCAAGGATATTCCACTAATTTCATGGAGTATAGAAGTCAAAACTTTAACTAACTGAGTATAATAAAGAATGGAATAACAAAAGAAATCACCATGCATGCGGTACTTCGCATAGGCAAAGTTATTCCAACGAGAATACTAAATAACGGAACCAGTCGGGCAAAAAATTCGCACAAGCAGGATGTTCCAATGAGAATAATAAAGAATGGAATAACAACAGAAATCACCATGCATGCGGTATTGCAGATAGACAAAGTTATTCCAACAGTAATACTAATAAGGGCGGAATCAGTCCGACGTAAAACGCATGCATGACGGGGTATTCCAAATGTAATAATAAAAGCGGAATAATAGAAGAATGTCACCAAGTATAGGGTAGCTCGGCAGTATCAAAAGTTATTCCAATGAGAATAATAAAGAATGGAATAACATAAGTTCTCTTCATGAATACAAAATAATAACACCCCTTACGAGTACAACAAATAATATTCCATACCTTAAGAAGAAGAAATCTTGATATATATGAGTAGTGAAGTAGTAGAATACTTTTCTTCTTTCTCTCTTTAGTTTATCTCTCTAGAGTTTGGTGAATTAAGTAAAAAATAATGAAGGAATGAGCTTCTATTTATAGAAAAATGGATTGCATAGTAACTAACTCATGAGCTAAGTGCAGATTGATTTACTTTTAATCGACGGTCCATATTTAAAGCAAAATCTTTTAAATAAAATATAATATATTCTATTTATAATCTAATAAAACGAATAACTTTATAAAAGATTTTACTATGCAAACACTATGCATAATAAAATATAATATATTCTAATTATTGTCTAATAAAATAGATAACTTTATAAAAGTATTCTGTTTTATATAAAAAGATTTTACTATGCAAAATACTATACAGACACTATGCATAATAGAATATAATATATTCTATTTATAGAATAACTTTATAAAAGTATTCTGTTTTATATAAAAAGATTTTATGTGTTATTATATTAATAATACCAACAAAACTGAGTGACTTATCATGTAAGCATCAATAATTAATATCGTGTGCTACTATGCAACCACGCGTATTACTGTACTTTTAACATCGGTTGTTTCAACAGTTAACGATAAAACTTCCGCCGTTATTTTCATAAAATATTTTTGTCGTTTTCTCAATCCGAAAATAATTCCGTTGTGAGGTCCACCAATGATTGTGCCGTTGTACGAATATTTCTTGTTAAAACGAATATTCCCGGACCAATCGAATATTATATAACAACTTGTGTACTTTGCAAAATTTATAAATATTACCCACAACTATAACATTATATCAATTTCACTCCATAATATTCAAAAATAATATTTATAGAAAATTCATCTTTATTCAAAAAGTTGGGGTTTTACAGTTTTGGTATGTATTTTGCGGAATTACATTTAGTTATTCTGAACTGGGACGGATGTTTGGATTAATTCATGATCGATCCGTAGGATGACCACCCGCACATAATTCATATACTACCGCAACCTGCTGAACTTGGGCCCCTATCATAGTATCAACCTTATCATTCATAGTATCAAACTTCTTGGATAATACAAAAATCTGTGTTTGTATAGCTGTCACCCCATCTAATTCCAAAATCCCAACTGCCTTTGCCTGTGTCATTCTTGTTGTGGGCCACTGGTAGTTGTTTGCCGCCATGGTTTCAATCAAATTGTAGGCTTCCTCGTAACTCTTAGCCATGAATGCACCGCCAGACGCTGCATCAATACTGGTTCTAATATTCCCATTTAGTCCATTATAAAAGGTGTTCATTTGCAGCCATTTGGACAATCCATGATGTGGGCACTTTCTAAGTAACTCCTTGTAACGCTCCCATGCCTCATATAGTGACTCCCCATTCTTCTGCTCAAACATCATAATGTCATTCCTCATTTTAGCAGTTTTCGCCGGTGGGAAAAATTTGGCAAGAAATTTTTGAGCCAAGTCTTCCCACGTAGTAATCGACCCCGGTGGTAGAGAATGTAACCAACTCTTCGCCTTGTCTTGTAGAGTGAACGGGAACAAACGAAGTCTCACTGCCTTATCCGACACCCCATTGTACTTGAACGTGTCGCATATTTCTAAAAAACTAATTAAATGCTTATTCGGATCGTCATTTTCCATTCCCCCAAAACTGAACTAAATTCTGCATCATCTGAATGGTCCCAGGCTTGATTTCAAAAGCATTCGCAGCTATTGCAGGCCTAGTGATGCTCGAATGCAGATCAGTCACCTTAGGTGTTGCAAAATCTCTCAACGCTTTCTGGTCTTCGGCAGCCATTGTTTCCTCCTTATCAAAATTTTTGAATTCGTTCCTCATTTTTTTAATCCACTTACTTAACCTCTAAAATTTACTTTCAATGTCGTCCTCAAAAAGAAGCAAGTCTGGATGTTTAGATCGTGTTTGCATAAACCAATGTCGAAAACCTGAAATAGGAAAAACAAAAACAAAAACTGTTTAAGTAAAACTGGACTAATTAAACTGATATCGTAAAAATATTTAAAATCTTGGCAAAATTTTCCCCGGCAACGGCGCCAAAAACTTGTTGGGTAAAATCAATACGCGCAAAACACGCAAATGTACGTGGTCAACAAGTAATATAGTAGTGAATAAAGTATCATTCCCACGAGGACAAATTATCAAGAATTTTAACTTCACAATTATCAATTTTCTGTTAATCCTAATTCTATTAAACTATTCAAATCAATGGTTTAAAATTATAGAAACTAAATTAATAAATAAATAAACTACCACAAAAACAACCGCTAATATCAAAATCCAGAATTTCAAACAATTAATGGAGAATTAGACTTATGATTTCACCCTGAGCTTCACTCTGATTTGCAAACCTTTATTCCAACTCAATTTAATATCCCAGTTTATTAATCAAGAACACCAAAGTAATACTAGCCACCTCTCGATGCACTAATACCATATTAACGTCAATCCATAATTAATTTAGAAATCCGTTAAACACCTAAATCAACCAACTCACTATATCTCTATGTGAACTGCAATTAAAGAAGGTTTAAACTCAAGTTCTCTATTCGATTACATATGATGTTAAGCATATCTCTACCTTAACAATAATCAAAAATCTGTTATTGACAAAATTCATGACACATGCTACGTTAACTAGGTCTAGATTCGAATCTCCTCTCTCGATTCCATTCAAATCCGCAAAGAATTGTTGATCAAGCAATTCATAAATTCACGCTCGAATTAACATAGATAAACTGAGAATATATTATTGAATTGGAAAATCAAAACTATAGAATCATCGTTTCTCCCAAAGATCCATCACAAGTCTAATAAACGAATTAGTTCATACCAAATGAATTAAAAACTGAATAATATACTGAAAACATCCTTTCAATTACAAATAAAGAACTAAATAGAAGAAGAATAATGAAAACCCCTTCACGCAGCCTCGATTTGCAATCGTAACGATAATCTCTAAAAATTACTCCTCCAAAGCTCGCACTTGAATCCTGGAATTTATTTCGTAATATGCTCCTTGTGTTGTGTGATTAGTCAATTCCAACGTAATATTCAGCTCCCTCCTTTGTTCTCGCCGAAATCTACCTTTTCTAGAGTCTAGGCGCCTAACAAAGTCCCAAAAACCATGCACCAGCAGACATCAAAACCAAACAGGAGAGTGCAGGAATCGAGACCCCTTGCCGAGGGTACAGAACTCGAAAGGGCCCCAGCAGTTAGGCTTCTGCTAAAGAAATTTTTTGCTTTCATGAGTTTTTCCACTTTTGCTCCAAAACTCTGCCATTCTTCACCACTTGCATCCATGACCACCCTACACATAAAATAACATGAAATGAGTAAAAATGAACACAAAACATGAAGATAACTATAAATTTAAACTTGAAATGAATATCGATTCGTGTATATAAAATTCACTTATCATGTAGTCTAATATTATTCTAGATAATTCAAATATCAGTCATATTATTTTTAAGTGGCTTATAATAATTTTTAAATAATTATTATAATTTATCAAGATTTTTGAATGTCTAGAATCATTATTAAATGATTTAAATATTACATAATTCTATTATCATTAATATTTAATTAATATTAAAATATTAATGAAACAATTGCCAAAATATTAAAGTTATTTATAATAACTCAAAATATTTTTAAAATATTAATATTACCCTTAAATGATGTCGAAAACATTTAAAATCATTTTAAATAATTACTATTATTATTTAAATATTAATGTATTATTCACCAAAAAATTAAAAGTCATTTATTATTACTTCAAATATTTTTAAATCATTTATATCCATTTAAAATAATTTTTAACTCAATAAAACCATTTTCAAACTATTTATTTAATATAATTATTAAATAAATCTAATATCATTAATATTAAATAATTAATGAAATTTATCTTAAAATATTAAAAGTTATTTTTTTAACTTAAAATATCTTTAAACACGTTATTTTCATTTTAAATGATTTTTATAATTTTAAAATCATTTTTAATTTATTTATTTAATATAATTACTAAATAAATCTAATATCATTAATATTAAATAATTAATTAAATTTATCCTAAAATATGAAATTTTATATTTTATAACTTAAAATATTTTTAAATACTTTATTTTCATTTAAAATAATTTTAATATAATAAAATTATTTTTAATCAATTTATTTAATACATTAATTAAATAAATTTAATATCATTATTTATCAAATAAATAATAATATTTATGGAAAATATGTCAAATTATTAAAAGTTAATTTTTATAACTTAAAATAATTTTCAAAACTAATTTTGAAATTTTTAGACATTAATTACTATTTTTAATTGATTTTTAGAAAATAAAATTAATAAGACTGTCGTTATAGCCTTTAGCGACATAAAGTGTCGCCTAATGTGTTCTTGAGTCCTCAAGAACGTTCAAAAGCAGTATCGAGTAAGATACTTTGACCATGATTCATTCACTGTGTAATGTGTTTCTGGGCTAGCTATTGATCAGATCTTGTAGTATTGATGTAATACTACAAGTATCTAGCAATTTCTGGGCCAAATCATAACATAGTTGCAAATCTAGAGGATTAAACTTTCTGTCAGACGTGTTCATCATGTTTATGGGATGCCCAGAATCTTAAGTCATGGTCGGTCAACGCTCTTGATGGCCTTCAATCTTTCAATCTGGTCATGCTATAGGTGATCTAGACGTCGGGCTTTGTAGACAAACTAACAGAGTACATATTGTGAGCCTTTATAATGTCTAAACTGAAAGTAGTATGCACACAAGCCAATCATGTTTGATGATAAAGCATATACTTTGTAAAAATCTTATTCATTTATTAATAAAAAGTATTAATTTATTAAAGGCTTTTAATTATCTACATGATGCTGTTTTATAATATGTGATAAACCCATAGTTTTATGCAATGCTTTTAGAATAATGATGATGATCATTCTAATGAGATCTAAATTCTTAGAAAATTTAAAACTAAAATAGTTCTCAATCATTGGATTACTAAATTGGGGATTAGTGAATCCGGATAGATTGGTACATACGTTGCTTGCTCATTAGATAAGGATGGTTGATCTCATGATTATTTGTGTGGAGACACTAAAGCAAGTATGTAGGTGCTTATTAGAGAATAAGTTCCTTTGAGCATTGGCTCGCTAAGGAATACCTAATGGAGTTTTACTTGTCTGTCAATAGGAATTCCTATAGTGATAGTAGTACAAGTGATCCTTGGACTTGAGACCATCATAGTATCTTATGAATGATGAGATATACTTTGACTTATTCCTTAAGACCCTTAGGGTATATCAAAGGGTATGCTTGGGTATAATAAGTTGTGCATGGAGATAATGTATGATCAATAAAGAATCTACCGCTTCTAGTAAAAGAAGAGAAATGTCCTATGTGATTCGATAAATGACATCTCAGTAGTCCTTGGCCAAGGCAGAATAAAATTAGAAAGGAGTTTCTAATTTGCATTATTTGGAGTTGTGCATTTAAGAGTCGAAATAAATATAATTAAATAAAATAAGACTTGATGAAGAATTCCATGTCTTATATTTAATTGGGACATTGTATGGTGGAAGGATTGAATTATCACAGTAACTATTTATTCAAAGGTTCTTTTATGATTAATGTTGAAATCTATATTATCCGGAAATTGTTGATCGCTAGGGAGGCTTATCCCTATTGTAGAATAAATATTATTTATTTAAATAAATTAATATTTTAATTTATTTATTTAAATAAGATTATAATTGTTCTAATTGATTTATTCACAACCTAGGTTTAATATGGAGAACCTAAAGGGTCACACCATAAAAGGAAGAATAATTATTTAAGAAGTTAATGGCATAATCGTAATAATAAGTTAAGTATATTTAATTTAATCTATGGTGATAGAATAAATTAAATAGCTTAATATTTATTATTTAATATTTTGGAAATATTAAATATAAATTAATAAGAGGAGTCTTATTATTATTATTACTATTATTATTATTTAATTCCTAAAGGAGTTTGGGAATTAATTAATAAAAGTACTCTCATATATCCTAATTAGATTAGGAGGGTAATTAATTAAAAGAGTTTAATTAATTATCTCTAATAAGATTAGGGAGCTTAATTAATTAAAGAAATTTAATTAATTAAAATAAAATCCAATTCCTTAATTGTTAAAGAGAGTTTCCTACATCTATAAATAAGAGGAGTTTTATTATGGGTGAAGGGGTTAGAGTTGTTGTTGGCTTTTTGACAACATACGTAATTCCAATAGTTGGGAGAGTACGCTCTTTTTCTATGAGAGATAGAAAATTAGGGTTTTGCCAAATACCCATCTTCTTGAATCTTTATTCTTTCTTGGTGGATCACCTCTAGAGGCCAAACACTTGGGTGGCTAACGTTGATCAAAGGAAGGAACCAAATCCGGTGGATTCAAGTTGAACGCGAAAAAGATTTGAAGGTGAACTTGTACTTGAGGAAGCTCGGATCTTCAAGGGTATGATTCTTGTCCTTCATATTTTCGTTTAATTAATAATTGTGCATAAAGGGTGATCCGGGTATATGGTTTGTAAAATTTTAAACTCTGATTTTTCTCGCTTCTACTTATTTTATGGAATTTGATTGCGTTCATGAATATTACAAACATAACAGTGGTATCAGATGTAAGACCCCAACTTATTATAAATAAAATTAAATTTCCTCTATTTATTATTTTGAAATAGTAAGGGTTGATTTGATTAATGTGGTTAGTTATGGGTAAAATGCGCAAATATTTCAAATAAGCAAGTGGTTATAAAATATTTGTTTTTTATCGGAGAATATTCGTTTAGTCGTCGAATATTCTTACTGTCAGGGAATATTCGTACGACGGCGCAGCCTTGTGTGGGCCCCATAATGGAAAGCGATTGGATGAAGAAAACGACAAGTATAAGTTGTTTATAAATAACGGCGTAGTTGTTACCGTTAATACTGTTGGAATACCCGGTGGTTAAAACACAGTAATATGCGTTGTTGCACAGTAGCACACGGTATTGCACCAATTATTGATTCTTACGTAAGAAGACACTACTCAATAATTGTTACAGTAATTACTATTCAATATTTTATTTTATTAATTCAATAATTGCTGCGTTGATATTTTATATTATTGTTGTTTCAATAATTGTCACTACACAAGATTTTCCATTATCAGAGCAATAATTCATATTATCTGAATAATATTATTAGATAACATTATTGGCAATGTCTAGAAAGTTCATCTAAGGAGAGGTTTGGGCACCTAATTGCGGCTTGATGAGGAGAAATCCTTATTGAAAGCCCCTTTTTCCTCGAAGCCGCACTGGTTGTCGATGATTGTGATTACGTAATATTATTTGTGAATAATTAATTATTGATTTATATGATGAGGAAAATATTCATTTTATGTGGATATAGATGGAGAAAATTTTTAAAGTGACAATTGTTGAAAATCGATATTTTATCTTTTTCTAATTAAATAATTCATTTAATTATATTATTATATTATAATAATATAATAATGGTGATATTTTTACAATGAATGTAGGATATATGAGTATATGATGAGAAAGAGTATTTTTGTTGCATTAAATGATTAACACATGTTTTGTGTGTCGGTGGACCCCATTTTCTTGACTGAAATTTGATTATAACCTGTAAAATCAACCGTTTGTGGATTTCAGTCAATTTTTGTTTGGAATTTGGAAAAACTTTCTTCTGCAAAGTTGTAGATAATGAAATTTCCTATGGAAAATACATGTGGTTCGAATTTTTCTGACAAAAGGGCTATTTATTATGAATTATTGAAGTTCTGAAGTTCCGAAATAATTTATTTTTGGAAGTTTTATTTTTTTTATTAATAAAAGCGTTTTTTAGATTTTGTGGCCTCATTAAACATGTGCAAAGTGCTGAAGCTAGAGAATTCAAAGTGGGCGTAAGAAAATTTAATTATATATTAATATTTTATTAAATTTTCTACTTTGGTGTTCTAAGCATTTTCCTATAAATAGGTTGCTTATGTTAGAATTAAAAATCACACCCAGAAACTGAAATATTTCTCTCTCTATGTTATCGAGCGTATTCTTATGAGTATTTTAAGACTTCGAGTATTGCTATACGGTGCAAGTTCCCTTCAGCTCTATATCCAGTATTCTAGTCAGAAGTACTGTCTTTTCGAGGTAAGGGATGTTATTTTCTTCTTAAATGATATTATTTTCTTCAATATCATTATGTCAAAATATTGGTTTGTGTAACGACCCCAAAATAGGTCCATTCCATCCAACCCATTCTGAGTCGCCAAATACATGGTACAGAAAATAATTACAACTTTATTAATACAATTGTCGTGCAAGATATGACAACACTTAAACTGTGAGTTTAAATACAAATATATACCAACTGTGACTCATGTCCCAACCGTGGACAGCACCTCATAATGACACCTTACATAAAGGTATAGTCGAAAATTGTTTTAGAAATTAAAATCTTTGGGAAGTGCTCAAGAAAACCTTCCTACATGGGAGGCCATGCGTCTAGGATATCATATGGCCACAGAATTATCCTTGGTTAACCCAATAGAACCCAAAGAAAAATGAGAAGATTACTATCATATTCTTCCCAATGGTGAGTCTTCTCTTGACATATCATTATCTCCATTGTCTCTAATTGGGAATTAAACTCCAAACAAACACCAAGATTATATAGGTAGTGCTCAGAATATACTTCAAAGCAAGTGGATGAGCACATCCTCGTCTTATGATGATACGAGGTTGTATGTCATTAGACATCTTGTATGATAGTGGCACAACACCCTTTCAACGTTGGGTTCGCCTCACCCTAGTTGATTCACCAAATATAACTACTAAATGATGACCACCGTTCTATTCCCTTGTTACCCCCGCTCGACCCAGCTACACTCGTATTACCTGAAAGGAATTATAAAGCAAAAGGGTGAGCACAACTAGCTCAGTAAATAATATTATGACTAAAGATAAATAAATTATCAATAGTCTTCATCAGTAATAAATCAGAGATTTAGAACATATGGTAGATGATAAAACTTTTCAACCATAGTTAAATGAACGAAAGCAATCCATTAGAAGAGTCAAATAGACCATAAAGTCTATTATCTTCTCCATGTTAAAAGTCCACCAACAATGTTTTATCCCTGTAACATCAATCAACAATTCATGTCCACAATCACATGTATAACTCATAATCGTAATTGTTGTTCTAAATTCTTTTTTTTTCATCCAGGACAAAGATAATTTTCATCACCTGAAACATCAAAGATCATGGTTATACCAAATCATAGTTCATGTTCATAATCATACTAATAAATTCATCTTTGCACTACGGGCCAAAGATATTCATCAACAAACCAACTTTGCACTACATGCCAAAGATATTCATCAATAATTCATCTTTGCACTACGGGCCAAAGATATTCATCAATAAGTCATCTTTGTACTATGGGCCAAAGATATTCATATCTTAAAGAAATATATAATCATTTCAGAATTTATATAAACAATAATTATAACCATGTTGATCAATTCACCTTTGCACTTAAGCTAAAGATATTCAATTATAAATTCAATGGTCATGATCATACCAAATACAATTCAACTTTTCACCATCGCCAAAGAGAACCCTAGTCATGATCATACCGATAATCTACCCATCTTTACACTCCAGTGAAAGAGAATTTCAACATCAGGGTTATAAAAATGTTATATATGATAATAAAATCAATATAATCAATACATAGTTTTAATCTTCAGAGTAATATTCATAAATCAACTATAATTTGGTTAGAAAAAGAAACCAATTTTGTAGTGAATAGTACCCATGAAAAGTAACTCATGAATAGTAACTCATGAATAGTAACTCGTGAATAGTAACTCGTGAATAGTAACTCATGAATAGTAACCCCAACATGAAAAAGTTCCAAATTTGATAAAAATTTCCAACCAACATTCTGGCATAATGATATTGAAGAAATAATATCATTTTAGAAGAAAATAACCTCCCTTACTATCCCTTATTATCCCTTACCTCAAAGAGCAGTACTTCTGACTGGAATAACGCTGAACGAACTTGCACCGTATAGCAACACTCAAGATATCAAAATACTCACAAGAATACACTCGATAATATAGAGAGAGAAATAGAGAGAAAACTTCAGTTTCTGGTGTGATTTTCAATTCTAACCTAAACACCTATTTATAAGAAAATGCTTAGAACACCAAAGTAGAAAATTTAATAAAATATTATTATTATTATAAAATTTTCACGCCAACCTCTTGACAACTGATTTCAGCACATTCCAACAACCAAAACCATCAAAAAAACGTTTTTCTCAATTAATTTATTTAAAACTCCAAATAAAAATAATTAATTAATCCAGAACTTCAATAATTCATAATAAATAGCCCTTTTATCAGAAAATTCGAATCTCGCGACTTTTTATAGAAAATTCAATTCTCTACAACTTTACAGAAGAAAGTTTTTCCAAATTCTAAACAAAAATTGACCGAAATCCACAAACGAGCGATTTTACAGGCTATAATCAAATTTCAGTCAAAATTTGTGTCCACCAACATGTTTAACATGTTTTAAACATTTATTGCAACAAAAATACTCCTCATTTACTCATATATCCCACATTCATTGTAAAAATATCATCATTATTATATTATAATAATATAATAAAATATTATTTTATCAAAAAAGATAAAATATCGATTTTCAACAATTGTCACTTTAAAAATTTTCTCCATCTATATCCACATAAAATGAATATTTTTCTCATCATATAAATCAATAATTAATTATTTACAAATAATATTACAGAATCACAATAATGACAACCATGCAGTTCCTAGGAAAGAGGGGGCTTTACAATAAGAATTTCTCCTTACTGGCACGCAATTAGGTGACCAAACCTCTCCTTAGACAGAACTTTCTAGACATTGTCAATAATGTTATCTAATAATATTATTCGGATAATATGAATTATTGCTCCGATAATGGAAAATACCGTGTGTAGTGACAATTATTAAAACAACAAAGAATATAAAATATCAACGCAAAGAATTATTGAATCAATAAAATATCGAATAAAGAATTATCGTAATAATTATTGAGTAGTGCCTTTCACGTAAGAATCAATAATTGGTGCAATATCGTAAGCTATCGTGCAACAACGCGTATTATTGTATTTTAATCACCGGGTATTCCAATAGTGTTAATCAGAATAACTACGCCAAGTTATTTATAAAAACTCCTTTTGTCATTTTCTTCATCATCCGATGCTTATCCGTTATGGGGCCCATAAATGGTTCCGCCGTCGCATTTAATATTCCCAAACGAAAAGAATATTCCACGACCAAACGAATATTCCCCGACAACAATGAATATTTTATAACCACTTGCGTATTTTTGAAAAAATTAATATATCACCCTTAACTTCTTTTTTTTTATCAATTTAACCATTTACTGGATAGTAATTATAAGAAAAATTGAATACTTTTATTTCATAAAATTTGGGGTCTTACAATCTCCCCTCCTTATGAAATTTTATCCCCGAAATTTACGTACCTGGTATTTCAAAAAGTTGAGAATATCTTGCTTCCATTTCAGATTCTATATCCCCTATCATCATGATTTCTCCATTGCTCATCTCCTGTATTTCAGATATCATTCTAGAATACAGCTTCAAAAACAACGGTTAATTTAACAAATTAAGATATCACATAATATCCCGATATTATGACTGACCAACAAATAAGCTTAGGTAGGACACACTAGCGAATGATCTACTCATCTCTCCCCTCCTAGTTCTATTCCCCGATCTCCGCCAGAGATCATATCCCTAAGCTCGATACCAACCGTGACTCATGTCCCAACCATGGACAAAGACCTCACAAAGGGTACTCTATCGACTTACCATCAAGAACCAGGCGTCCCCACGGAGAGTCCGGGCGGTTGCATCCCCCATCAACAGAAGTCACCAAAGAAGAGACTGGGGCTTTTTACTTATAGCTCGATAACCACCGTAACGACCCCAAAATAGGTCCATTCCATCCAACCCATTCTGAGTCGCCAAATACATGGTACAGAAAATAATTACAACTTTATTAATACAATTGTCGTGCAAGATACGACAACACTTAAACTGTGAGTTTAAATACAAATATATACCAACTGTGACTCATGTCCCAACCGTGGACAACACCTCATAATGACACATTACATAAAGGTATAGTCGAAAACTATTTTAGAAATTAAAATCTTTAGGAAGTGCTCAAGGAAACCTTCGTACATGGGAGGTCATGCGTCTAGGATATCATATGGCCACAGAATTATCCTTGGTTGACCCAATAGACCCCAAAGAAAAATGAGAAGATTACTATCATATTCTTCCCAATGGTGAGTCTTTTCTTGACATTTCATTATCTCCATTGTCTCTAATTGGGAATTAAACTCCAAAAAAATACCAAGATTATATAGGTAGTGCTCAGAATATACTCAAAGAAGTGGATGAGCACATCCTCGCTCTTATGATGATACGAGGTTGTATGTCATTAGACATCTTGTATGATAGTGGAAAAATACCCTTCCAACGTTGGGTTCGCCTCACCCTAGTTGATTCACCAAATATAACTACTAAATGATGACCACCGTTCTATTCCCTTGTTACCCCCGCTCGACCCAGCTACACTCGTATTACCTGAAAGGAATTATAAAGCAAAAGGGTGAGCACAACTAGCTCAGTAAATAATATTATGACTAAAGATAAATAAATTATCAATAGTCTTCATCAGTAATAAATCAGAGATTTAGAACATATGGTAGATGATAAAACTTTTCAACCATAGTTGCAGCGGAACGAGCAATCCATTAGAAGAGTCAAATAGACCATAAAGTCTATTATCTTCTCCATGTTAAAAGTCCACCAACAATGTTTTATCCATGTAACATCAATCAACAATTCCTGTCCACAATCACATGTATAACTCATAATCATAATTGTTGTTCTAAATTCTTTTTTTTTCATCCAGGACAAAGATAATTTTCATCACCTGAAACATCAAAGATCATGGTTATACCAAATCATAGTTCATGTTCATAATCATACTAATAAATTCATCTTTGCACTACGGGCCAAAGATATTCATCAACAAACCATCTTTGCACTACATGCCAAATATATTCATCAATAATTCATCTTTGCACTACGGGCCAAAGATATTCATCAATAAGTCATCTTTGTACTATGGGCCAAAGATATTCATATCTCAAATAAATATATAATCATTTCAGAATTTATATAAACAATAATTATAACCATGTTGATCAATTCATCTTTGCACTT